>CM059877.1:7614326-8247410 GCA_030490815.1 Acer saccharum | reverse complement strand
ACAATCCAAAAATAATAATTATATATGAACACATATGATCATGATCTTCTTTTTCTATTACAAACAAACTTTATTTTTACTAAGAAAAGAAAATGTTTTTTTTTTTCAAAAAATAAAAAGAGCTACAGGGAAACTCACACAAAACACTCTAAAAATAATAATATATAAATACATCACCCTAATATCATAATAAATTATTGATATTAAACACCAATATGATAAGTGATTAGGGTTCTTTTGTATTTTTAAAGCTATTTAAAATAAGCAATTTATTAAAATAAAGATTTATATACAATATATAATTATGATGAAATTGGATATATGTTATATATAGAGGATAGTATCAGAAGAAAAGATTTTGGATTGCATTTAATGCAATTCAGTGATTTACAATTAAGTTAAAAGTTAGGATTTTTTACTTTTTATTTTAAGTTGTTTTTTGGTATTTTTAAGTTGTTTGACCACTTAAAAAAACAAACAAAACAACTTAATAATTATGATTCAGACATATTAAGTTTTAAGTGAAAAAAACAAACAACCCCTTAGTGTTTGTGATGAAAAAATAATTACAAATGATATAATGGTATTATGATCTATTTATATGTATATTTTTAGTAAATTTACAATGTATTTTTTAATATATTAATTTTCTTTTTTTAAATGAGCTAGTGTAGAACTGCTATACTTTTTTATTTTTTTCATCACAATGACCAGATGAGATGATGACAAAAATGACCAGAGAAACGTAACTCATCTGGTACGTAACTTATCTAGTCATTGTGATCAAAAAGTAAAAAGTTTAGCAGTTCTAGTGATTGTTATTAGGGTAAATTACACTCATACCCTTAAGGTTTGAGACAAAGACAATAGGATCGAAATGTCATTGTAAGGTCTAAAATGCCCTTGGGTGTCACTGTAAAAAAAACTTTTATATTTTATTTTATACAAGAGCATTTTAGACCTTACGATGGTCAAATATGGGTGTTAGTGTAAAATAATTAATCTTTTCCATCTTACTGTCTTTACCTCAAATCTTAAAGGTATGAGTGTAATTTACCCTTGTTATTAAAGTATAGCAATTCTAGTCATCGTCATCAAAAATATCTAAGTAAAACAAGTCTAGTCATTGTCAAGAAAAAAAAAAATCCAACGTATAATAATTAACAATTCTAGTGATTGTAATTAAAGTATAGCGATTCTAGTTATTGTCAAATACAAACCCAAAACCGTGTAATTAAAGTATAGAAATCCTTACGTTCAATAATAATAATAATAAACCTTTATCGTTGTACATATAGTAAAAAGAAAAAAATAAAAAAACGTTTGATGTCGTATCACTAATAACTATATAGACACTTAAAATTTTTATTACTCCATCTAATGGCAGTGATATATATATATATATATATATATATATATATATATATATATAAATTGAGTCTCTTATAATGGATTCTTTATTTTAATTTTAGTAAAGACCTTAATGGAATCACATCGATTTTTATGAATTTTGATATGAATTTTTTTATGGAAGATAAATTCAATAAAATGTACCTATGAATAATATTATATATATGTATATTATATACTTCTTTTATATACGGGTCAATGTAGGATCACCAAGTCCCGCCTTCAACTAATAAATACAAAATTAAGTAATGTTAATTAATTTTTTTTAGAAATATTTTTAACACTATAACTGGATTAGTCAGACCACACCCCTTGACTAATCCAGACTCGCACCGGGTCAGCCCACTAAGGGGGTAAAGTGCTCCCAATATGTGTAGCTCCGTTCATAAGGGGAGTTGAACCCACGACCTTGCTTAAGGGATGAGAGCGCCGAACCACTCACATTAACACATGATTGGTATTTCATCTGTAACTTCATAATATAATTACTCATATTTTACTAAACTTTGTTTTGTTTTTAAAATATATTTATAGTTAAAATAAACTATTTATATATATTTTTAAAGAATAGCTTTTTTTAAAGGATATATAAAGAATATTTACTATATAAAGAATTGTTACTATTTTTAAAATTGATGTAATTATATCAATACATTGAAACAAAATGATCAAGGATAGAATAATCTATGATGAGATATGATCAACATCATCTCCACATCAGCCCACCGCCCAAAAAAGTTAAAAGACTTTAGATAATATATTATATAACCAATAAAGCCTGTGGGCTCCTTTGTTAATCTTGTTTTTCTTTTGAAAGACGTGTTATTCTTGTTAGACAGTTAATTTTAAATTATTATTTATAAAGAAAAGTCCATTTATAATTTTATATCCAATTTTATGTATTCATATTTAGAGTAGAAGCAAAATTATATTCTTTTTTTGGAATATATCCTAACCTATATATATATATATATATATATATATATATATATATACACTTATTTATTTTTTAACTAAGCAATTTTATGACAAGATGAGATTGGTCAAGTGATATAATCTCACACCTATGGTATAAGGTCGTGGATCTGAATCCTCCCCCTCCCAAAAAAAAACTTGAATTAATGTAATATTTCAACAATAACATTAAAAAATAAAATAAAATAAAAAACTAAGCAATTTTATCTATACCGTACAAGATTACAAATTAATAAATATTTTAGATTTTTCCATTTTTTTTAATATTTTTTATTTTCTTAGGTTGTTAATATGATTTTACTATATATATATATATATATATATATATCTATATCTATATATATATATATAGTACTATTTTTTTTATTTAAATTAGTTCGAAATTATTATAAGTTATTTTGTTTGATGTAAATGCAATAAACTTAAATTACAAAGAAAATGTGAAAATAATTGTGATTTAAATATATTAATGGATGAAATAGTGATATTTTAAATATTTTATGATGAATTATATTTATTTTTTGCTTGTGTCAACCTTTATTTTTTATTTTTAAAAGTTTGACTTGAGCTTTTAAAATCTCCATTATATTATTTAGGAAGATATTATGAATATATATTGTTTAGGTACTAAAATATCATTGGCTAGGCGTGTTTGGACGTTTTCGAGTCAGGAAAATCACTCGCTTAATTGGAGCAATTAGTGGCAAGCCAGATTAGGAATGCATTTATTAATTTGGATATAAATATCATTGTCTTTTTCAGATGGGGCTCCCACGAAAACTGGCCATGTACGTGTTACAGTAGATGAAGCACTGCCTTTGTATGCTGGACGGAAAATTTAATATGGAACGTGTTGGGACATCGAGGCAACGCCTGGTGGTAACCATTTCTCTCAATAAAATTGAGTTCTCAAGTTTAAATCCATCTTCCTCCAAATAAAATAAATAAAATGGGTAATTACCTTGGTGGCCATCGATTTATGCCATTATTATCAAAATGGACACTAGATGGGAAATTGATTTAGAAATGACCATTTTTGACAGTTTCTGTGGAGCAAGGACGATTCCGTTATAACACCGTTAACTTTTTCTAAGAATGTTACACTAATGACCATCAATTTGTTCACTTGGTATCAAAATGGTCATTATAATCATTTTTCTTCAAAATTACTCTTATGGCCATCCATTTGGTCAATTGGTATCAAAATGATCATTATAATTGTCCCACTTTTTCTAGAACATGTGTATTTCTAAACCATTAAAAATAAAATTTCATTCAATAGAGAAAATGAAGAATTCATTTGATTCAGTATATACAACATGCAATTGAAAGTGCAGTATATATAAAGAAAAAAATTCAGAAATACCCACACCCAATTGTCTATAATACAGTATATATAATTGTACTTCTTTATATTGAAAAATTCACATGCATGTTGTATTATATTGAAGCAAATGAATTCTTCATTTTCTCTATTGAATGAAATTTTATTTTTAATGATTGCTTACTCTATTTTTCTAATAGAATATAGTTGCACATATAAAAAGTGGAAAATTTTTATTTTTGATGGTTTAGAAATACATATGTTCTAGAAAAAGTGGGACAATTATAATGACCATTTTGATACCAATTGACCAAATGAATGGCCACTAGAGTAATTTTTGAGAAAAATGATTATAATAGCCATTTAGATACCAAGTGAACAAATTGATGGCCATTAGTGTAACATTCTTAGTATAACATTATTTGCCAAAAATGACAATTTCTAAACCAATTCCCCATCTAATGGCCATTTTGATAATGGTGGCATAAGTCGCTGGCTACTAGGGTAATTACCCTTAAATAAAATGAACGGTCCATTATTGTTTAGTAGTAGAGGAAGTTCATTCAAGTAGACAACGTCATAAGTTTGCCCCACCATATGTGGTATACCGTTTATAAACATGAGACGTGAGAGTAACTCGAACACCAATATCAAGCACTTGAGATATAAGTTCAAGTCGCCGCACCACATAATATATATATATATATATATAAACATGAAAGTAATCGGAGCATTGAAATCATCAAAGTATTTGAGATACAATAAGAAGAATTGAACTAACAAAACTCGAGTGATAACAAAATTATCCTAGCTACGAATGAAAATGTTTTAACTTCCTATCAAATCTTGGCATGGAAGTCATGATCATATTGTAGTACACAATTAATGTCGATGTTCAGATAATAATGAAAGAAATAAACAGGAGAATCCTGAATTCCTTGGAGAAATTTTTTCAGGTATCGTAAACTGACATTGACAAAATCGATATTGAGCATGTAAAGAACCAAGATGGTACACACTCTTGTCTGTCTTCAAGCACGAAAATGACACTCAATATGATGTTAGGAAAATCATGTTTACTCCCAATCAATCAATACCAGATATAAACATTTAATCTAGTAAATCCATAAACCACTCGATTTGGTTAACATCAGAACTACCCCATCTCAAAATGGAATGTGAAATAAGATTTAAGATTAGATCCAGAAGCTTATCCTAAATTAGCCACTTTTTCGAAATACGATCACTTGATCAGCGACTCCCCGTGCCACCATCCTTGCTATTCTTCCGGTAAATGACAATTCTGTAAGGTTGTTTACCAGACTTATTCTTCCCGGGAATTATGAAAATCTCCACTAGTATTTTAGCACCAACCATCGCGAGACCCGATAGAAGACAAAGTTGAAGGAAATAAGCACCTACACCTTTGTAAAGGGACCTAACTCCCTCATTTTTCCGGATTTGAGAAAATGCATCCGACGAACTCTTATACTTGACGGCTTCTCCTGATCTCATCATCATCCTCCAATGTAGAGTATCCAACGGATAAGTAGGCAACCTAGCACAAAACTCAGCTGAAACTCTTACAGCAGCTGCCAGAATACTATGCTGCAAGAAGAAACAAGCACAACTTGATATCATAAACAGATCACTATTCTCAAAACCATAAACTAAAGCATGAACATCATGTCTTCACTGACCTGCAACCCAAGCGGCCCAAGGACATGCATGAGTAATGGCCGTAAAGTAAACTGTGATCCAAGGAGACAGATACTGCCAGCAATAGATTCAACTAGCGCAATATTATATCCACGATAAAGCCCAGCAATACCATCCGATTTAAGGGTTTTCCGATATACGTCAATTAGGCCATCAAATTGCCGTTTGTTGGCCTTATTGTCAGTCTTGATATCAGTTGCCAAGCGTGTTTGGGCATATGTTAGGGGATGAACCAAAAGAAGAGTTATCGTGCGACCAAGGATGTCTGTTACAAGGCTGTCTGTTGCCAAGATCAAAGCAAACCTCTTTGCATTGCCATCTTTGTCCATCTTATAATTAAACGAACTCCGAAAACAATTGTTCAGAGAAATTTTTATGATCTGTTTTACATTTGAAGTTGTAAAGATTCAATGAGATGAGCACAATAGTTTTAAAAGACACAAACAAGAAGCAGGAAAAGAAAATTTTTATCAATTTCATATAACCAAAATCAGAAGACTACAATGCCTAACTAGCAGGAAGTCTATGAAAATCAACTTGCAAAATTAATATATACCTGGGATGACATCTCTTGAAGAATGTTTGCAGTGTTTCCTCTCCATAGGGAAAGTATACCTTCATTTCTAACTGTTCTGACAAAGCAATCGCCAATTCCCTTGTAAGGGTGAGACAAGCGGCCTGACTTGATCATCTCATTCTGGCATTGAGTCAAGAGCTTCACTCGCTCAACTGGAGCAATTACTGTTGATGAGGCAAGTGAGAGAAGAAATACAATTATGTTAGGAGCAATGTTGCGTTTTTCCGATGGGGCTCCTATAAAAACTGGCGAAGCAGTGCCCTGGCGCGCTGGATGCAAATGACCATGCAAAACTCTTGGAACATATGCAAGTGCAGCAGAAATACCAGGAGTTGATACTTGAGAATTGTGAAAATTCCTAAAGAATAGGCAAGATTTCCAGTCTATCTTCAAAAATATAGATGGATGCAGTGATTTGTCTTCCATTTTGCTACTCGATCACTTCAGGAACCTGTATGGAATTAAATTAACTAATCAAGCAGTAAAGAGAGGGACTCGTAAGAGTGTATTCATATGTCAAATACAGTGTATAGAGCTATCGCGAAGAAACCAAATAGCATCCTAAACAATAATATAAATCTTTAAAACATTGAGGACAAATACTGATTGCTTTCGGTCATGGCTTAGAATCTCACACGATATGGTTTTTCTCATGAGTCCAAATGCCAGATTGATGGTGGAAATGAACAAGCATTGCTTGCCCTTTTGTAACATTAGAACCAAGCACACAATATATGCCTAGCTATAATTTGACACCACCCACCACCCACCACCCAAAAGTTCCAGATTTGTTTTGAAAGTCATAAGCGCGCGTGCACACACACAGAGAGCCAGAAACTACAAATGTGTGTTAGACAAAATAGTTCTAAAAGACTAAAGTGATGATAACATCTAGAGCAGAGTAGGGATGGCAAAATTATCCACGGATATAGATATCCCTAAGAATCCGCTCCATTTAAAATATGGATGGATACTATTATTTCGGGAGCGGAGCGGGGTTGGATGTCATCCTAATATCCATTTTATTTTCGGGGATGGGGATAGATATCGTCTATGGATATCCATCCCCTTCCAGATTCATTATAGATTTTAATATTTTAAAAATATTAAAATATATTATGTAATTATTAATTCTAATTATATAAGTTATTATTAATTTTTATATTTGAACTGTATTGGATGTATTTGTTTCTCTTTAAATATGATAAAATGTACCGTTACATATGTTAGTTATATTTTTTTCTTGTAAACTATACAAATTTAAAGTTTTTTCATCGGATACGGATATAAACGGAGCGGGGATGGATATCTTTATCTTAATTAGCGGATTATCCGAATCCGCCCCGCTCACTTAGAAATGGGGATGGAGATATATATCTCAAACGGATATGGGGATGGATATTGTGGTATCCATACCCAATCCGATCAATTGCCATCCCTAGAGCAGAGTAGCTAAAGTAGAGAGAATCATGTCTATTGTCTAACTTAATTATTGTCACAAGATGCTCAAGCTTCTCTTGTTTTAACTCCAAAAATATATAACATTGCTACATCAATTTAATTTAATTACAAGTGCTTTTTCCACTCTAAGCATCCATGTCACTTTGATTATTATTTCACAAAAAATGACAATACCTATCTCTTCTTCCCAAAACCAGCCAAACCAGCCTAAAATATAAAGTCTGTGTGTAAACCAGAAGACAAGCCACAGATTACAAATATATACATTTCTAAAAATAATAGATCTAAAAGAAGCACAACATCTTCATCATCACTATAAGAAAAATCTTACTAAAACTTGTCAATAAATACACGAAAAATGTTACTAAAACTAACAACACAATAACAATGTCAACAATCACATCACCAAAAAAAAAAAAAAAAAAAAACCAAGATCAAGAAATCAAAAACACATACAATAAACAAAAGGGGTTCTTTGAATCTTTTCCAGGAACCTCTGTTTGGCTAATGAAAAAGAAAATTCAATGAACACAATAAGAAAAAAAAATATTAAAAGAAAACTAACCCCAAGCTAGCTTCACCATTAATTTATCACATTTATTTTTCTCATTTTGAGAAGATACATGAGAGACCTCTCAGTCCAAAACATGACAAGCAAGCTGGTCTGATCGTAGAAGTTCTACACTCTTTTGAATTACTGTACACGACTAATTATCCCCAATACCCATCTTCTCTTTTTTCTTAAAATCCACTTGAAGTTCTTCTAAATTAGTTCCACTATGTTTATTTTCCTCTTCAAGCACCCCAAAAAAGAACATCAACCAAACAAACAAACAAATACTCAAAAAGTGATTTCTTTTGATAAAAAAAAAAAAAAGGAACTTTATTTTCTTGATTTCCATGAAAATTTCCAAGAACAAAAAAAAAAAAAGCACATAATAATAATAATAATAATCACTAGAAATTATAACCAGCTTAGCATCTGCATCTCAGCTTCAGTAAACTCATCAAACACATTATTCAATAAATTTAACAGCACAATAACACACACACATATATAAAAACAACAGCATTGCAAAACATATACATACAGTAAACAGGGGTTCTATCGACCGCTACTGAGACTGTGCAAGCTTCTGTTTGGCTCCTGGAGAAAAATAGAAAAGGAAAGTTTACATTTTTTTTAAAGAAAAACCCAAAAAAACCCATTTTTAAAGTGAAGAGAGCTTTAAAAAAAAAAAAAAAAAAAAATGAAGAGAGAGAGAGAGAAACATTGAACGTACTAATGTACTATCAGTTCATAACAAGATTGGCAAGCTGGCCTGCGCCCAGTTTTTTTTTTTTTTTTTTTTCAGTATCTTTCTAACCACCTATTTAGATTAATTATTTTATTGAAATTTTTACTATTGGTAGGATTCAAGCCGCTGACTTAGAACCTCAGACTCGTCCATCTAGGTGAACTTCATCCCTGAGGGTGTGCCTAGTTGAAAGTTGAGCGGACAGTTTTCTTCTTTTTCCTCTGCTTTAATTGAGAATATTAACATTAAAGTTTTCAACTTCCTAGTATATAAAAACAAAAAATAAAAATTGAAAGTTGGATTTTCATTTGGATTCAAATCATATGTCAATAAATGGTGTTTCAATTTGTGTCTAATCAACCAAATTCAGTAATGTCAACCACTATCATATACATTTAATTATTTTTTTTAAAAAACGTTTACATTTAATACCTGATAGTGGTTGACTGAATTCGGTTGGTTAGACACAAATTGGGGTGGGGTACCATTTTTTTGATAAGTGATTTGAATTTTTTTTTGATTTTATGATTGATAAGTTTTAAGAGAAAGAATCAAAAAACTATACCGCAAGTTTTAAAATTGCCTCTCCTCCTCTGCTCGGTGTGGATGCAACAGTTGATCAGTTGGTGACTCCGACTGGAGGGTGGGACATTCCGTTGATTGTTAGTAATTTTGTTGAGGAAGATGTTAGGGCCATTCTCCAAATTCCTTTGGGCAGTGCTTCAGGTGTTGACAAGGTTATATGGCATTATGAAGACAGTGGTATTTTTTCTGTCAAGAGCGGTTATTGGGTGAGTAGATCTCTTGATCAGAGGGCCTGTTCTTCAGACAATTCTAAGATGGTGAGTTAGTGGAAATCCTTGTGGAAGATGGCAATTCCTCTCAAGATTAAGATATTTATTTGGAAGGCTTGCTTTGATTGGATTCCATCGATGACTAATCTTGCTCGACGGCACTTGAATGTGTTGGATAAGTGCCCTCTGTGTAAAGGTAATGGAGGGTCGACATTCCATGCCCTATGGGGTTGCCGCAATTTGAAGGAAGCTCGAAAGGAATGGCTGCCGGCTGAGGTCAAGGTAAGAAGCACTTATGCTAATTTCTTTGATTTTATTTTGGAGTGTCATTCTTTGTTGAAAGTGGAAGATATGTGGCTGTTATGTACAATTGTCTAGAGAGTGTGGTTTTTGAGAAATTTGGTTGTGCATGGGACGCCTAATCAGAACATTATGGAGGTGGTGCAATGGAGTATGAGTTTCCTAATTTATTTTCACAGTAATAGGGAGGATATAGCGCAGGCCTCTATGCAGCCGGGTCAGGTAAGAAATAATTGGAGACCGTCGGATCCGGATGGTTACAAAATTAATTGTGATGCGGCAGTAAACTTGGACGGTGGTCGTATTGGTATGGGGGTCATTATTAGAGATCATTTTGGCTTTGTTTTAGCTTCATGTTCCTTGATTCAGTATGCCTGCTTTGATGCTAGTTTAGCTGAAACTATGGCTATTTATAGGGGCTTGTTGTTCAGCAGGGAATGTGGGTTAAGGCCTTGCTGCCTTGAATCAGATGCTGCGGTGGTTGTTAACAGAATTAATGCTGGCAACCATAAGGATTCGATTAGTGGTGATATTCTAGCTGAGATCTCTAATCTTATTTATGATCTAAATGTGGTCTCAGTTAGTCATGTCCCTAGGAAGGCTAATACAGTGGCGCATAGTCTCGCGAAGAACGCTCTAAAGGTTGTTGAGGACCTTTGTTGGATGGAAGATTTTCCTCCTTGTGTTAGGAAAGCTGTCTAGTTGGATATGCCTGTATAGGTTCCAATTGTTGGACTTGGCTTTCTTGTTTGGTTTCTGTGTTTGTTTCCTTATATGAAAAAAAAAAAAAAAGTTATTATTCATTGCAAGTTTTTTGTGAAGCCAAATGGTTTTTTCATTGGGCATAGATATTGCCACTCATAAAACTTATTAGAATACCCCCCATTTATAAGTATACCCAGTGTTCGAAAACGCGGCCACCTAGGCCGATTAACCGGAGCAATACAGCTAGGCAGTCGGAAAACGCCTTGAAAAAGTGAAAATCAGACCAGTTAGGAGGCCGCTGCGTAATCGGGCTGGTCGGTGACTAATCGGCTAGGCGGTCAAAGGCGTTGACCCCACCTAGTCGGTTATTTGTTATTTTATTTTATTTTATTATTATTTTTTTAAAAAGGGGCCAAAAACGCCACCGTTTCAACAGATTTCAACATTTCCCTTCATTCTTCCATCCTCTTCTTCGACCAAATCAAATACCAAACCTAATCAGATATTGAAAATACCAAATTGAAGCTTCAATCGCCCACCTTTAGTCGCTGACTCGCCGAAAGCTGCCATCTTCGTTGTCGCCGTCGCCACTCACCAGTCGCTGCCGTTCGCCGGTCGGTCACTGCTGTCAGCATGGTGATTGGTGGGAGAGATGCAACTCGAAGACAATGACGCCGTCGGTGGTGGCGATAGAGAAAGAAAAAGTAAAAGAAGAAGAATTGAAGCTGTGAGTAGAGTGAGACCACTCGTGATGGTTCGAAGGAACAAACACAAACAAGCACCGTCTGATGCCTTTCATCTTCACCATCAATATTAAAGACCAATCAGATCACAAGACTAGGATTGTCAACTCAGCAAGTCAGCAACCAATCAAATTATAAGACTAGAATTGCCAACTCAGCAAAGTGTGTTTGTTTGCAAAGTGTGTTAGTTTAGGCGCCAAACATTTATTAGCTTTGTTAACTTTTGTATATAAACTGACTCGATATAAATTAATCTGTGTGTGAATAAAATCATAAACACTTTTCTGTTTTTTCTGATTTTTCAAATCCTCTGTGTTTGCTTGAAAGCATTTACTTATATAAAATTTTGATTGGTTTATTATTGGATTTTGATTGGTAATTTGGCATTTATGAATTTGGAAACAATTTAGTTTGGATTTAATCATTGGAATTGGTTTGTGATTGGATTTTTATGCAGGAAAATAAAAAAATAGGTCTAAATTCGCCGGCCGATTAATCGCCGACTAATCGCCTAGGCGCTAGGCGGTGGGTCTCCGCTCGACTAGCGCCTAGCGCCTACTATAACACTGAGTATACCCATGTCTAAAATTTTTAAAAATAAATATTACTAAAAGCACACATCCTAAAGCCAATAGTACCCTCATTGAAATGAATATATTCATTTTAATATATATTATTTATAAACCCTCTTAAATTATTAAAACATCCAATTTATATATATATATATATATATATATATATATATATATTCATATTATTTTTGAAATCAAATCATCTATTAATGATAGTCTAATTTACTTTTGGAAATATCTCGAAAAGGAAATATGTGGAGCTGAATTGTATGTGAGATCAAGAGATTTTCAATCTATATTTCTCTTATTTATATGGCTATTTTAAAAATAAAAATAAAAAACTTATTGATATCTACAATTATCTTATATATATATATAGGCTCATTCTTGAGTGCAACATGACACCATACAATTTTAAAAAATAGTATGTGATTACATATGATTACATGTGATCATAAATATATATAATGTTATCGCATATGAATTGCACGTGATCACACAATTAAATTATTGTGATCGAATGTTAGAATATATAATCACATATTAGTTGATGGAGTTGAACCAAAGAAGACATGATCACAGTAAAAAAAAATTTGTTGCATCATGTAACGTTGCACCCAAGGGCAGCCCATATATATATATATATATAAAGTTCATAACTATACATAAAAGAAGGACAAAAAAATAAATAAAAATGATAATCATGTGTTGATGAGAAAAATTGATACTTGAAATAAAATTAGAGTTTATCATAAAAATTAGGGTTTATAACAAGGGTTTTTTTTTTTTTTGAAAGGTAATTTTTTTTTTTTTTTTTTAATAAAGATTTATAGTTGAAGATATGTGTAATTAATGAATATATATAGTATTTGGTTTATTTTTAAGGGCAATTACCTAATAGGTCCTAGACTTTTTAAAAAATTCCAAAGTAGTTTGCGACCTTTACATAAATAACCAAATTGGTCCTCATATTTTTTTCAAGAGACAAATTAGTCCCCAACATTTCAGAAATACCAAATTGGTCCATATTGACCGTTAATTTAGACGCTTGACTTGAACTGAAATTGTCAAAATTACTTTGATATCCCTATTTAACGTTGATAATTAAATTAATTATAAAATATTAAGTAAAAAAAAAAAGTAAAATGTGGCATTATCTGGTAGAGCTTCATAGATCTGTTTTTTTTTTTTTTTTTCCCTTTGGTTCCAAGATCTGAGCAATTAGTGTTTTTTTTTTTGGCCATTGGTCTTTTAATTTGGTTAATTAGCAATGTTAATATATATCATGTAAATCTTCATCGTGGTCTCAGCTGAGTTTTCATCATACTGAACCTGGGAGAATCTGTTTTCTTCGTTTGTACGTGTCCATATCAGCATATTAAAGTCTTGTAATTCATTTATATTATCCTAATCAACTCTCTATTTGTTTGCTTTTTTTGTTGATATTTTTGAATATGTTTGTCTAATTGAGCTTCATGAATCACATGATCATATGTGCCTCCAGCCTCCTAGCTCCACGATCTGCTTTGTGGAGGTGCATTTCGCCGGAATCCACCTTCTATAGTGGAGGTGGAAGTATTTTAGTTTTTAATATTTTTATTATATATTTTTTAGATTTTTATAATTTTTTTTATTATAAAAAATGATTTTAGCTTTTTATTTTATTTATTTTATTTTGATTTTGTTTACACAAGTTAAAAAGACTAAAATTCTCTTTGACCGTTAAATTTGACCAATGTAAAGTTAATGGAGGGACTAATTTGTCACTTGAAAAAAACATGAGGACCAATTTGGTAACTTATGTAAAAGTTGTAAACAATTTAGAATTTTAAAAAAAGTTTGTGACCTATTTAGTAATCGCCCTATTTTTAATTAAAGTAATTTGTACTTATTGGTAAATTTCTATTGGGATATTTTTGTAATTAAAATTGGGTGTACTAATTAATTGATGTAGGACAATTAGCTCTAGAGTTTGAAGAAGAGTTGGATAGAAAATTGGCTAAAAGAGCTAGTCCGAAGAAATAAGCATGACTGAAAGAGCTGGTCCGAAGAAACATGCATAACTTTTAGCTCAGTTGTCCGTTTGCCTATTATAATATGTTTTCGAAGAGTGATTTTCGTGCTCCATATCCTACCTACCCGGGATCCTCCCCGGTTGAGGTCGTTTTCATCCTCAAATTCTCAGTTTTAGGCAGGCTGTCGGGTGGTTGAAGTTTTATTGTTTTATTTATTTATTAGTTTTTTGTTTTAGTTGCTATTTGTTTAGTAAATGTCTAATTTAGTCTTTTTACATAAGTTAGGGTTTCCAGAGACTATTTAAGCCTCTTGGTCATTTGTTTAGAGAGACATAATAAAGTTTTTATTTGGTTCACAACTAATTTTCCTGGTGAATTCCAGTTTGTGTGTTCTTAGGTCTTACGTTGGTAAACCCTTAAACTTCCGTTCTGCGTCATTAATTTTATAAGTGGCAATATCGGCACCCTTTTTCATTAAATAGTTGTTGTGTTCATCTAATTCAATGGTAAAAGTGTGAATTAGTGAAAATTTAACATGGCTGGGAAGTCAAAGACAATGCTCACTAGTAACCATATCTCTCAATGAAGTTGATATCGCAAGTTTAAATCAGTCTCCCCCTAATAAAATAAAATAAAATAAAAGTAAACGTCCAAAATTCAAAAACATGAGAGTAATTGGAGCACTGACATCAAGTACTTCAGATACAATTTAACTTATTAATTAAACAAAAAAAATTTCTCCGGATTGAAGCTTTTATCTAAACCAAAATTAAATCTTGGCTTGGAAGTCATGATCATATTGTAGTACACAATTAATGGCAATGTTCTGATAATAATGAAAGAAATAAACAGTAGGATCCTGAATTCCTTGGAGAAATTTTTTCAGGTATCGTAAATTGACATTGACAAAATCAAATATTGAGCATGTAAAGAACCAAAATGGTACACACTCCAAGCAAGAAAAATGACACTCAATATGATGTTAGGAAATTCATGTTTACTCCCACTCAATCAAATATCAATACCAGATATAAAACATTTAATCTAGTAAATCCATAAACCACTCAATTTGGTTAAGAACAGAACTCCCCCATATCAAAATGGAATATGAAAGAAGATTAGAACCTGAAGCACACACTAAATTAGTCACTTTTTTCGTAATATGATCAGCGACTTCCTGGGCCACCATCCTTGCTATTCTTCCAGTTAATGACAATTTTGTAAGTTTGTTTACCAGACTTATTCTTCCTGGGAATTATGAAAATCTTCAGTAGTATTTTAGCACCAACCACCGCGAGACCCGATAGAAGACAAAGTTTAAGGAAATAAACACCTATACCTTTGTAAAGGGACTTAACTCCCTCATTTTTCAGGATTTGAGAAAATGCATCCAATGAACTCTTATACTTAACGGCTTCTCCTGACCTCATCATCATCCTCTGATGCAGAGTATCCAATGGATAAGTAGGCAACCTAGCACAAAACGCAACTGGAACTCCTACTGCAGTAGCTAGAATATTATGCTGCAAGAAGAAACAAGCCCAACTTGATATCATAAATACATCACCATTCTCAAAACCATAACCAAAGCATGAACATCATGCCTTCACTGACCTGCAACCCAAGCGGCCCAAGGACATGCAGCAGTAATGGCTTTAAAGTAAGCTGTGTTCCAAAGAGAATGATACTGCCAACAATAGATTCAACTAGCGCAATATTATATCCACGATAAAGCCCAGCAATACCATCAGATTTAAGGGTTTTCCGGTATACATCAATTAGGCCATCAAATTGCCGTTTGTTGATCTTATTGGCAGTCTTGATATCAGTTGCCAAGCGGGTTTGGGCATACTGCAGGGGATGGACCAGAAACAGAGTTATAGCGCGAGCAAGGCTGTCTGTTGCCAAGATCCCAGCAAACCTCTTTGCATAACCATCTTTTTCCTTCCTATAATTATTAAATGAACTCCAAAAACAATTGTCCAGAGCAATTTTTATGATCTGTTTTACATTTGAAGTTGTTAAGATTCAATGAGATGAGCACAATAGTTTTAAAAGACACAAACAAGAAACAGGAAACGAAATTTTTTACCAATTTCATATAACCAAAATCAGAAGACTACAATGCCTTGCAAAAATAATACCTGGGATGAAATCTGTTCGAGAATGCTTGCGGTGTTTCCTCGCCATAGGGAAACGATACCTTCATTTTTGATTGTTCTGGCAAAGCAATCACCAATTCCCTTATAAGGGTGAGACAGGCGGCCTGACTTGATCATCTCATTCTGGCATTGAGTCAAGAGCTTCACTCGCTCAACTGGAGCAACCACTGTGTATGAGGCAAGCGAGAGAAGAGATAAAATTATGTGAGGAGCAATGTTTCGTTTTTCTGATGGGGATCCTATAAAAACAGGTGAAGCAGTGCCCTGGCACGCTGGAGGCAAATGACCATGCAAAGCTCTAGGAGCATATGTAAGTGCAGCAGAAATCCCAGGAGTTGATACTTGCGATTCGTGAAAATTCCTAATGAATAGGCAAGATTTCCAGTCCATCTTCAAAAATACAGATGGATGCAGTGATTTGTCTTCCATTTTGAAGCTCATTTAAGGAACCTGTAAGGAATTAACTAATCAAGCACTCAAGAGAGGGACTCGTAAGAATATTCAATATTCATGTGTCGAATACAGTGTATAGGGCTATCGTGAAGAAACCAAATAACATCCTAAACAAGAATATAAATCTTTAAAACCTTGACAAATACTGATTGCTTTCAGTTATGGCTTTGAGTCCAAATGCCAGATTGATGGTGGAAATGTACAGGCATTGCTTGCCCTTTTGTAACATTAGTACCAAGCACAAAATATGGATATCTAGCTATAATTTTCCACCACAAGCCACCCAAATGATCCAGATTTGTTTTGAAAGTCATAAGCGCGCGCGCACACACACAGAGCCAGAAACTACAAATGTGGGTTATAGACAAAATAGTTCTAAGAGACTAAAGTGATAACATCTAGAGCAGAGTAGCCAAAGCAGAGAGAATCATGTCTAACTTAATTAATGTCACCAATTGCTCAAGCTTTTCTTGATTTCACTCCAAAAATAGCGTTGATACATCAATTTAATTTAACTACAAGGGCTTTTTCCACTCTAAGCATCCATGACACTTTGGTTATTACATCACAAAAAATCACAATACATATCTCCGCTTCCCCCATGTAATTTTAATTTGGTTCCACAATTATGTTTTTGTTTTTTATTTTCTATGGAAAAAGTTGTTTTCTTTATAAAGCCCTAAAAAGACCAACAAATCAACCAGCCAAACAAGCACAAAACATAAAGAAGCACAAGATCAGAAGAACATATTCACTATAAATATCAGAAAAATGTTACTAAAAATATCAATAAATAAACCAAAAATGTTAATAAAAATAACAACACATTAACACAATAAGAACAATCACATCGCAAAACAAAAAAACCAAAATCAAGAAATCAAAAACAGATACCATCAACAAAAGGGGTCCTTTGAATCTCATCCAGGAAACTCTATTTGACTACTGAAAAAAAAAAACCCCAGTTTTTTGAAATATAGCAAGTAAAGGAAGAGAGCTGATAGTGAGAGACCTCTCAGTCCAAAATAGGCAAGCAAGCTGGTCTGTGCGTGAAAGGTAGCAGACAGCTTCTTATTTTTGCATGCAAGCCTCGTAAAAAGGCCATTAATTAAGGGAAGCTCTGGACCGTTTGATGCTCTCCCTCTACTCATCCAACGGTCATGAGCCGCGAATTATAGCTGTAAAACTGTACACTCAATTTCTGTTTTCTTTCTTATCTAATAATTGTCAAAAAATAAAATAATGTAAACTTAATTAGGTAATTCTTAACTAAATTTCAATAGCTTAGTTTTGTAAGGTTATGGAAAAGCAAACATTGTTTAATTTGTAAATTGTATGGATTTAAATTCTCTACTGATATGATTTTGTTATGCATGTAATCAACTACCGAGATTATTTATTTTATTTTTTCACTTGAAATACAGTGAATTATCTTTATCTGTTTTAAGTCAATACAAAATTCAACATAACAAATGATCTGAATCCAAATTGTATATAGTGAAATACATATGGACTTTGTTTTTATTTTATTTTATTTTTTTAAAACAACAAGCTCTATAGAGCTTTTTTATTAATAATAATAATAAAAAAAAAGTGGAAAAAAAGAAAAAGAAAAAGGCACGCATGTCCTAAAACACGCTAATCTAAAAAGGCACGCAAGCCTTAAAAAAAAAAAAAAAACATGAACTTAATTATTCTGCCTCATCATGTGCGGCCCAATTAGCGACAATGCGTGAAGCTGCAGAACTTCTCTTACTCACTTGAGATTTGGAACTAGATAAAATCTTATAAGTTGGCTTCACTTTTCTTTTTGATTTTGTCACCACGGGAATCCAATTATTGTCAAACATGAGATCTATTGGACCATGATTAGAATTTGAAGTATTAATATCTTGGTCTTCTGATATATGCTCCAAATTAATCTTTCCTCTTTTATCTCCTGAAACCTCATCCAAAACTTGCTGATCAAAATTCTGAAAGTTTGAAATCTTTGGATTGTCAAGAATCACTCTGTTATTAATGCAAATATTCTCTAGAGAACTTTGATGATTCTCATTATTATCTTCCTGATTTAAATACTTGGTATTCAAATCATTGGAGATATTAACATTAATTCCCACATCTTGATTAGGAAATTGTTTAGCTGCTTGAATTTGAATTGGAGAAAAACTCTCAATTAGATCCTAATCTTCCGAAAGTGCATTAGATGTGCCGGTTGTAACTGGAAATTGCCCTTCACAGATTGGGTCAACTTCTTGAGACCCAAATTTGTTAACTTCAAAATTGGCCGTTGTTTCCCGATTCACTTCATGAGTATCAATCACATTTAATTCAAATAAATGTGGAGATAATTGGATGCTGCCATTTTTGTCTTCCACATTAATGACGGGATTTTAAAAATTTTGAATCTGCACAATTTCCTCTTCCTCTATCGTTTCCTGATTTTGTGGGATTGTTTTGCATTCCTCCATGACAACCTGCCCATTATGGTGGCCATTGGTAGGCCGGTAGGTTTGCCTTGGATTTCTTGATCGCGATTGACCTCTGTTAGAATTAATCTCCTTATTCTGGTGGCATCTAGCAGAATCATGACCAAAAGCTTTACACTTCGTACACCTCTTTTGAAGATTTTCATATATAACATCGATAGAGAAACCTCTATGGTCATCTCTCTCCACATTCAAAAAGGATGGTTGATTCAAAGTTAAATCAATGTCCATAAGAACTCGGGCATAAAACCCATATGCTTGATCCCTTGTAGCTTGATCTAGTTGTAGAGGGATGCCAACTCCTCGTGCAATCTCCATGATTGTATTTGGATGCCAGTATTCCGAGAATAGACCGTAAAACCTCACCCAAACTTGAGCATGCGACAATTGTTGATTATATGGATTAAAATCCGGTTGCCATTGAAAAATACGAAAAATACCGTTTGAAATTGAGCAAGACCCTCCACTCCAAACCCTTTTTAAATCTTCGTCACTAGAAAAATGAATATCAAAATATCCTTTTGGAAACGGAGTAAGCTTCCAAGGATTTTTGAGTTGCCAAATCGATTGCAATACAGATTTTAACTCAACAGGCTTTAAAGGTACATAACCTTTTCTTAAAAGTAGACGTCCGAAAAGATTTTTCTTACAGTATTTCAATCTTTCTTGGACATATTTTTGGCTGATGTGAACACACGTGATGTCCCCTTTCACAACTAGCACCGGGAGAAGATTTGGTTGAACATGTACTTCATCGATTTTGAGCAGAGCTGCAAAAGTTTTCGGTTTTGATGATGGCTGTGGTAAAGTATCAGGAACTTTTGAGAGAGGGGCAAGGAAATTCCACGGACATACTTTTGAAGGATCCATGGACAAGGCTACAAAAGTGAGAGAAAACTGAAGAGGGAGAGAAAGTCATCCATCTCCTACACTTATTTTATTGACTATCCTCCCCTTTAACAGACATCATTTTGTCTATTTAATTTCATGTTCATATTGATCGTTTCTCTGCAATTGTGGCAAAATCGTTTATTTATTTATTTTTTATTTTATAGGAAAATTAATGAATCTTATAAATTGCAATATTAAATATGATTAATAATGTATGGATAAGAATTAATGTCCTTTCTATAATTTTTTTATAAGATAAAAACACTTTCAAATAGAATATGTATAAGAATAATAAAAATAAAAGTAGAATATGTATATCAAGATCAGAAATTTAATGTTGATATATGGAAATGAATTAAAATAGTGATATCAACGGTTGCCTTGGTAACCATCCTCACCATTCTTCCATTTAATGCCAATACTGTAAGTTGGTTGATCTCTCCTATCACCCCCATTGTTGTTCAACGTGATTAAAACATCATTGCAATGCCACTTATAACAACAGCTTTAATGATTTGTGCACTTGCTCCTTTATAAAGAGAACGAACTCCCTCATTTTTTAGGATTTGAGAAAATGCATCGATTGAACTTTTATACTTGACAGCTTCACCTGATCTCATCATCTTCCTTTGAACTACAGTATGCAATGGATATGTAATCAGATCAGCCAAAAGAGGAGTTCCAGCTCCTAGTATTATCGTAGTAGGCATGGTATACTGCAAAACAAACAACAAGTATCATTACAACAACTACTATGGAGAACTATAATGCAACTTCCTAAGTTCTTATGTCCCCACTGACCTGAAAACCAAGCATCTCAAGCATCCCTTTTGGTTTTAATACAAAGAAGAGCACATTATGAACAAAATACGCAACGTACGCCATTTTATATCCATGGTAAAGTCCATCAATTCCATCTGATTTAAGGGTTTTCCTAAATACATCAATCATGCCATTATACTGTCGTTTTTCGAAAGTACTTTTAGTCCTGATATCATTGGCTATGCGTGTTTTGGCATATTCGAGGGGATAAACCAAAAACAGAGCTACTGCAAGAGAGAGGCTGTCAGCTGCCAACAATCCAAAAATCTGCTTCTCAAGTCTATCTTTGTCCTTCTTATAATCGATATAACTCAAATAACTATTGGCAATATCACTCATTATGACCTGTTTTACATTTAAAATTGTAAGAATTCAATTTGACAATTTCATATAGTCTTGTAAGATTATGAAGCTTAATGATGAGAAATGAACTTTAAAACATCAACCTTCGTAAATAATACCTTCTTGGTTATCAATCCCATCATATGTGCAGTGTTTCCCTTCGACAGGGAAATGATACCTTCATTCCTGACAATTCTGGCAAAACAATCACCAATTCCCTTGTAAGGATGAGATAGTCGACCTGACTTGATCATCTCATTCTGGCACCGCATCAAGATCATGACTCGATTAGCTGGAGCAGTTGTCATCATGGCGGTAACCCAGAGAAGCGATCTAAACACTGGACCCATATCATTGCCTTTCCTATATGGGACTCCCACAGATTGGGATGGCACAGGTGTTACAGTAGGTGAAGCACTGCCTTGGTGTGGTGGGCCTAAATAACTATGCAAAACTCCATTAAAGAATGCAAGTGTTGCTGGAATTGAGTTTGAGGCTTGAGTTTTATGAAAATTCCTAATGAATAAGCAAGGTTGCCCAAGTATCTTCTCATATATAGATGGATACAAGGATCCGTCTTCCATTTTGTAATTCAGTCTGCACATACACTAACAACATAAATAAGGTTCGTACAACAATGAAAGTAACCACATAAACATTTAATTTGTAGACGCAACTAATCTCTTGCATTTGTTTAGTTTAGATATCCAATCACTACTTTGTGTATGGAATTTGAAAATTTCCAGATTAGAATTGAAAGCTACATAAAGGGTATCAGCAGGTTAAGTTATAGCTAAATTTCTAAGAAACGTTTGTAACTATTATAATTAGTATATAGTCACCATTTCCATTCCACCTAAGAAAATAACGTGCTACCAAATTGAGCAAAAACTGGAGACCAGATCGAAGCTGGCCATCATATATGTATAATTTTTCTCAAATCCTGGATCCCAAACATATAAGTTATATTTGGGACAACGATTTTGTAACGTTAGAGAACCGCTTCTCTAAAGTTAGAATCGAGATTCCAGCATATAACATTAGAGAAGCGGTTCTCAAATATTATGGAACCATTGTGCCCCAGCATAGTTTTAAAAGACTAAAGTGATTATATCTAGAGCAGAGTAGCCAAAGCAGAGAGAATCATGTCTATTTTCTAACTTGATTAATATCACCAATTGCTCAAGCTTTTCTTGGTATCACTCCAAAAACAAATTGCAAGTGCTTTTTCCACACGAAGCATCCATGTCACTTAGGTTATTATATCACAAAAAATCACAATACCCATCTCTTCTTCCCCATGTAGTTTTAATTTGGTTCCACTATTATTTTTTATTTTTTTATTATTTTCCATGTAAAATGTTGTTTTCTTTGTAAAGCCCTAAAAAGACCAACAAATCAACCAGCCAAACAAGCATAAAACATAAAGGCTGTGTGTAAACCAGAAGACAGGCCACAGATTACAAAAATATAAATTTCTAAAATTAATAGATTCAAAAGAAGCACAAGATCTTCATCATCACTATCAGAAACATCTTACTTGAACTATCTATCAATAAATACACCAAAAATGTTACTAAAAATAACAACTCATTAACACGATATCAACAATCACATTGCAAAACAAAAACCCAAGATCAAGAAATCAAAAACACATACCATCAACAACAAAAAAGGTTATTTGATCTTCTTAAAGCTACTGGGAAGCTGAGCCTCTGTTTGGCTCCTGGAAAAAAAAAAAAAAAAAAAAAAAAAAAAAAAAAGAGTTCAAGAAACACAATAAGAACAAAGAAAATGTTCAAGAAAACTAAACCCAAGCTAGCTTCACCATTAATTTATCACATTTATTTCTCTGATTCTGAGAAGAAAAAAAAAAAGAACAAACAAACCCAGTTTTTGAAAGAAAGAGAGCATACACTGAGAGACCTCTCAGTCCAAAACAAGGCAAGCAGCTGGTCTGTGCTGTGAAAGGTACACGGACAGCTTCTTATTTTTGCATGCAAGCCTTGTAAAAAACCATTAATTAAGGGAAGCTCTGGACCGTTCGATGCTCTACCCCTGCTCATCCAACGGTCAATAAATAAACTAATGTACACTTAATTGGGAAGTCCTAATTTTTTTTTAATATCTTATTATTGTAAAGTTGAGAAAACTAGACATAGGTTGATTTGTAAATTGTATGAAATACATATGGACTTTGTTGTTTTTGACGGAAAATTAATGAATTTTATAATTTAAAATATTCAATATGATTAATGATGTATGGAAATGAATTATTTTCCTTTTTATAACTTTTTTATAAGTTAAAAAAACTTTCAAGTAGAATATTACGTATATATAAAAATTATTTTATATTAGAAAATATTCATATCAAATAAAATATTCTAATTCGTAAAAACTTCAATGGGTCTCAATTTTGTGATCGCGTTTAAGAATTGGGTATGGATTTCTAAGTTATTAACAAAAACATTTGTATTTGAAAATGTGAGATTAGCCCAACGATAAATCCTTTATATTTCACTCGTCTATATTTTATATTAAACAGCATATACATATATTATAAAGTTGAGTACAACCCCTTGGAATTGGAATATTGTAAATTCAATAGCCTAATAATCAAGGAACTGACATAACAAGCTGTCAGGAAATTCCAATCAAATGCCAAATCATATAAAAGGGAAGAACTAAGCAGAACAAGATGAAGAAGTTAATCATATGATGATTACATGTTTAATATCTGGTTAAGACTTAAGACCATAAATTCTGCATGATGGAATTATGGAAATGGAAAGTGAAACAGAAGATTAGATTTGTGACTTGTATATATTGAAAAGGAAACATAAGATTATGATTATAATATGCAATTTTAAGAACTGGATCATCAATATTATATATATATGTGTGTGGATTATGATTATAATATGCAATTTTAAGAACTGGATCATCAATATTATATATATGTGTGTGTGAACTGGATCATCAATATTATGTGTGTGTGTGTGAGACTTTTTTTAAATTTGGCATGAAAAAGAAATGATAGAGATTATATAAAAAATTGTGTTAACATGTGTCTTATCAATTTTTCTCATGTAGGCACATAAGCAGGGCCAGCCCATGAGGGTAGCAAACCCAGCAAAATGCTAGGGCCCCCAAAAAAGTCCAATCTACTTCTTCATCTTTTATAAAATTAGAGGCCCTATGTTCAATATATTTAAGTTTAAGAAAACTCAATCTCAAACCTTTTTTTACTTTTTTTTTAACAAGGCCCAATTATCTATATCTAGTTCAATTTAATAAAAATAAATATTAAAGCCCAATTGAATTATAATACATCAAACTTAGTTTGACATTGTCTGAGTCAAAAAATTGTTTGAGTCCAATTGAATTCTTTTTTCTTTTGAAAGAGAGTCCAATTGCTAACCTAGTTTGACATCGTCTGAGTCAAAATCGCTGCCCTCTCTCTCCGTCGACTAGCCTCCTTTCCCATTTCGATTTGCTTCCAGAAAGGTGTTTGTCTCACCTCTCAATGTCTCCTTTTCTTTTATTTCTGAAAACAGTCCACCATTTATTGTAATTTACAAAATAAGTTGCTTTTATTTTTGAACTTTTGAAGTATTGTTGAATTTAGTTGAAGGATTTGACGCTATTTTTTTGGTTTTCTTTATAATGTTGAATTTTTATATTAGTGATAATAATTTTATATAGGGCCCTAATTTTTGTTAATATCATAAAATTGCTCGGGCCCCAAAATGTCTGGAGACGGCTCTTCACATAAGTGTGAGCATACTTATAACACACTTATCCACCTCATCACTTTTTGTTAGAAAAAATCAATGCAATTGGGTCAAATGATGCTTACATGTCAAAAAGTGATGAGGTGGATAAGTATACTATAGGTATGCTCACACTTATGTGCCTAAAGGGGAAAAACTATGTGTCTTATAGGCATGCATTAATAAACAATATGTTAGAGCATCTCCAATGCAAGCATGGCTTATGAAAAAAAGAGATGCCACGTAGGATAAATAGACGTTATGTTAATAATTGTGTCTCCAATGCAACCGTGCATATTCAACCTTAAGTTGACATGGCAAAAAATATATTAGACATTGTCAACATGACCGTCCACTTTCAGACGGTCTGTTGCACAGCTATTTTTTAGGTTGACTCAGCAAACATTTAAAACTGACATTAATTTTTCATATATTTTTGGTAAGGAAATAAAATAAAAAATAAAATAGGAAAAAAAGATGGACACGTCATTAAAAAAATTGTGTTTTAGACGGAAGCATTGGAGACCAAATTTTGAGTTGATTGTCTATCAAGTCTATTTTTGTGCCACATAGGAAGCAAGTCTTTTGACATTATTGCCATGTCAACAATTATTGGTATGCAAGCCACTTTTACATTGGAGATGCTCTTACATTACATATCAAGTATATCAACTAAAAAGCAAAATTAAATCAACTGAGATCACAACTCCTATGTTAATGGAAATGTTAAGCCAAGAACCTAAATTATGATATCAATGGCTGCCCTTGCCACCATCCTCACCATTCTTCCACATAGTGTTAATACTGTAAGTTGGTTGACCACACCTATCAGCTTCATTCCCGTTCGATGTGATTACATAAATCAATGTAAAACCACCTAAAATAGAAAACCTAATGATTTGTGCACTTGCTCCTTTATAAAGAGACAGAACTCCCTCATTTTTTAAGATTTGAGAAACTGCATCGAATGAATTTTTATACTTGACTGCTTCTCTTGATCTCATCATCGTCCTTTGAATTACAGTATGAATTGGATACATAATCAGATACCAAGAAGATAATGTCCAGTTACTACCATTGTAATAGCCAGCATGTTATGCTGCAAAACAAACAACACAGTATCATCTGATAAAGTCATGTTAATACAAAGAAGAGCAAATCAGAAACAAAAGATGCAAAAAAGGTCACGTTATATCCACGATAAAGTCCAGTTACTACCATCTGATTTAAGGGTTTTCCTGAATACATCAAATGTACCATTAAATTGCCCTTTTCCGAAAATACTTTTAGTCTTGATATCATTAGCCATGCGTGTTTGGGAATACTTGAGGGGATGACTAAAAAAAAGAGTTACTGCACGAGAGAGACATTCTGCTGCTAGCACTAAAGGAAGCTTCTTCCCAATGCTATCTTCCTTCTTATAATTGAATAAACTCAAACAATTGTCCATAGCACTTCCAAATATGAACTGTTTTACATTTGAAATTGTTAAAGATTCAAATGAGCATCAGAGCATAGCAGTTAATGATGTGAAATGAACTTTAAAAAATCAACTTGTGTAAATAATACCTTATCGGTCATTAAACCCATCATATATGCAGTGTTTCCCTTCCACAGGGAAAAGACACCTTCATTTCTGATAGTTCTAGCTAGCAAAGCAATCGCCAATTCCCTTGTAAGGATAAGATAGTCGACCCGATTTGATCATTTCATTCTGACACCGCATCAAGTGCATGACTCGATTAATCGGAGCAGTAGTCATAATGGAGGTGACTGCGTAAAGCAATATAAGCACTTCATCAATAGCATTGCCTTTTTTAGATGGGACTTTGGATGGCATAGTTGTTTCGGTAGTTGAAGCACTGCCTTGGTGTTGTGGACCTAAACGACTCTGTAAAACTCCATTAAAGAATGCAAATGTCGCTGGATTTGAGTTCGAGGCTTGAGTTTTCTGAAAATTCCTAATGAATGTGCAAGGTTGCCCACGTATCTTCATATATATAGATGGATACAAGGATCCATTCTCCATTTTGCAACTCTAGTCTGCTGAAATGTATTGAACGAACCAATCAAAACGGTAAAGAGAGGATTCTTTGATTTATATATCATAAACTCAAAAGAATATTCATAACCCAAATACACTTTATGGACATAAATAAGTTACATACAATAATCATAATCAAAGTAACAATAAAATCTAAACAAGAAGGCAGCCAAGTGGTAGTGGAGTCATAAAAATAATGAACAAATACATTCTTTAGTTGCACAAAGAATGCAAATACATACAAGATATGATCGACCCTCACACCTACACCATAGGGTTTCGATTCAATCTTCTTTCCCCAAACCCAAAGAATTGTTATATTTCAAAAAAAAAAAAAAAAAAAAATTAAAATGCAAAAGCATCTCTGCCTCTCTGTTCTCCACATTTACTACACAGAAACCTAAAAATACATCTTGATCAACAGCATATACATACACAATAGCAAATGATCAAGTTTTAGCTAGCTTCAGTTCTAACTACCCTTTTTAACTATTATTAAAAAAAAAAAAAAAAAAAAAAATGTAATGTACGTGCTACCAAATTGAGCAAAATCTCAGGAACAGAAGCTTATTTTTTTTTTTTGGTGAAAAAAGGGGCTAACAGCCCAAAGCAACAAAAAGAAAACTAGGAGATAGGAAACATCCTAGAAAACGAGAGCCCCTTGAAATCTTCCTCCAATCTGTCAGCAACCAGAGGAGGGGGTTCCTCAAAGATAGTCATCCCAATGGCTAGAGAGTGACCAAGATTCGCAAGGCTATCTGCCACCCTGTTACCTTCCCTGTAAACGTGAAGGATTTTGCAGCACCAGTCATGACTCCACATATAAAACTTTTTGGGTGGTTTAATCCCTCAATTTCAAATGCTCAAGCTTTTCTTGGTTTAATTTAACTCCAAAAATAACATTGCTACATCAATTTAATTTAATTTTAAGAGCTTTTTCTATACTCTAAGCATCCATGTCATTTTGGTTATTATATCACAAAAAATCACAATACACATCTCTTCTTCCCCATGTAATTTTAATTTGGTTCCACGTACTATATATTATGTTTTAAATTTTATTTTCTATGGAAAATGTTGTTTTCTTTGTAAAGCCCTAAAAAGACCAACAAATCAATTCACCAGCCAAACAAGCCTAAAACAAGGCCACAAATTACTATATATATATATATATAAATAATAGATCCAAAACAAGCACAAGATCTTCACTATCACTATCACAAAAATCTTACTATAACTATCAATAAATACACGAAAAATGTTACTAAAAATAACAACACATTAACACAATAAGAACAATCACATGGCAAAACAAAATCTAATATTCTAAATATGAGAGTATTTTTAAATATTCTACTTTATAATAAATTAAACATGACTCAATTTTATGATCGAGTATGAGAATTGGGTTCGATTTCTTAGTTATCTACAAAAACATAAATCTAAAAAGAAAGATTCATCAAATGATAAATCCTTCATATTTCACTCATCTATAAAATATGAACCACAACCAACCAAACAAATTTCACTACAATTTTCAATAAATAAATTATTTTTATAGTTACAAACCATCCCCACCCGAGCAGAATCAAAAATCAAACATACCTACAATAAATATAACAGCAAGCAACACTAAAAAAGATCGATTAACACCACAGTTAAAAGCAAAGTCAAAAATAAAGAATCAAACATACCTACAATAAAATAATAATAATACTCAACATTGCTCAGTCAACAATGACAATATGGCAGTCAGAGAATGTACAATAGAGATTGTTGTACTGTGACTCAGTATTAAACATGTAAGCCACGTGAAAATGCCATTTCTAATGGAGGTGCTGTGGACCGTCCTACGACTCTAGGTTTTTTTGTTTGTAAAAAAATTATAACTATTATAATAAATTCGGGTTTGAAATAATCCACCAAATAATTTCTTAACTATATAATCACTCATTTGCAAGACCATTTGATGGACTATTTCAAACTCGCAAGACCAGGTTTTTGGTTTTGTTATAATATAAAATACATCGGTGCATTCCATATGGGTCATAAATTATGGATAAGCATGTATTGACAAGTGCATACAGATTAAGTCAAAACATTTGAATATAATGGTCTACATTCAAGGCACTGATATATTTTATATCAGGTTGAACTGACAGGAAAACTATTATATATATATATATATATATATATATATATATATAGGAAAATTCTCTAGTCAGGTCCACCCTGACTTTATAATTTCAGAATGTCCAATCATAGCCACACATTCACAAATACCCGCATCCAATGTGAATGTGTGTCCTTACCAGAGAACCACCATATATATATATATATATGTATATATATATATATATATATGTGTGTGTGTATATATGTATATATATATATATATTTATATATATATAAAGAGTCTTTCTATAGTCAGTTCGTCCTGATATATCATAATGAAGAATGTGGACCATGGATTATGGAGAAGTTTTGACAAGTGCATACACTTTGAGTCAAAGTATGTAAATATAGTGGTTCACATTCTTCATTCTGATATATTTATTGTCAGGACGAATTGATAATAGAAAATCTGTATATATATAATGGATCTAAAAGAAACACAAAGACCTTCACTATAACTATAAGAAAATCTTACTAAAACTATCAATAAAAAAACCAAAAATTTATGAAAATAACAATCATATCGTGAAACAAAACACCAAAATCAAGAAATCAAAAACACATACAATAAGCAAAAAAAACAAAAAAAAAAGTTCTTTGAATCTTTTTACAGCTACTAAGAAGCCGAGCCTCTGTTTGGCTCCGGGGGAAAAAAAGTTCAAAGAACAAGAACGTAATTAGAACAAATAAAACGTTAAAGGAAACTAAACCCTAGCTAGCTTCCCCATTAATTTATCACATCTATTTCTCTCATTTTGAAAAGAAAAGAAAGAACAAACAAACCCAACTCGGTTAATAATACACGCAATTAACAGGAAATTAATGAATTTTATAAGTTACAATTAATTACAAATTTACAAAATTAAATATAATTAATAATGTATAGAAAGGAATTGTTTTCTTATTTCTTATAAGAAAATAAATTTAAGTTACAAATTTTATGATTGAGTTTGAGAATTAGGTTTGATTTATGAGTTAAAATAAATCTAAAAACAAAGTTGGCAACCGCAACCAACCAAACAAATTTCACTACAATTTTCAATATAACAGTAACACATTAGAAAGACAAATGACCTTACCAACTAAGAAGAACAAAAATCAATGAATATAACAGTAACACTAAAAAGAACACCACAATGAAAAGCAAAGTCAAAAATAAAAAATAAAATTTACCTATGATAAAGATGCTTCCCTTGACCACTAAAAGAATCTGCAGACTAGCTCTGTTTGGTTCTCCGAAAAAAAAAAAAAAAAGCCAAACCAGCAGAACAAGCCAGAGAAACACTGCAAAGGCCAAAGAACAGAACAAAACAAAACAGCCAAACCACAACACAAGAAGGAAATCAAAAATCTCCCCATTCCACAAAGTTCCCGAACTATTTGACCCCATCTTTGCCAAGCAATCCGCAAAGGAATTAAACATTCTCGAATCGAACACAACCTTCAAACCGCCAAAAGACTCCATTATGCCACGAATGTCTATTTAATCCATTCTTGAGGCAATATGATTAAATAAATCATTACAAGACCGCTTAAAATAGCAGATCTAATGATTTGTGCACTTGCTCCTTTATAAAGAGACTTAACTCCCTCATTTTTTAGGATTTGAGAAAATGCATCGAATGAATTTTTATACTTGACAGCTTCTCCCGATCTCATCATCATTCTTTGAACTACGGTATACATTGGATGTGTAATCAGATTAACAAGAAGATGACGTCCAGTTACTGCTATTACACCAGCCAGCACGCTATGCTGCGAAACAAAAAACACAGTATCATTACAAATAACATATACGTTCTTGAATTAAACAATTACTATGGGGGACTATAATGCAGTAAGCACTTAATTCCTAAGTTTTTATTCTCCACTGACCTGCAAACCAAGCGTCTCATGCGGCCGATATTGTTTTAATACCAATAAGAGCATATCATTAACAAAATATGCAACGTAGGCCATCTTATATCCACGGTAAAGTCCTGCAATACCGTCTGATTTAATTGTTTTCTTGAAAACATCAATTATACCATTAAACTGTCTTTTTTCAAAAATACTTCCGGTCTTGATATCATTGGTTATGCGTGTACTGGCATATTCAAAGGGATGAACCAAAAAAAGAATTGCTGCCCTAGAGACACCGTAAGCTGCCAACAGTCCATTAAGCTTCTTCCAAAAGCCATCTTCCTTCTTATAATTGAATAAACTCAGACAATTGACCAAAGCACTTTCGCTTAGGAACTGTTTTACATTTGAAATTTTGTTAAAGATTCAAATGAGCATAGCAGTTAATGATGTGAAATGAACTTTAAAAAATCAACTTGTTTAAATAATACCTTCTTGATCCCGATACCCATCAAATGTGTAGAGTTTCCCTTCCACAGGGAAATGATACCTTCAGTCCTGACAGTTCTGGCAAAGCAATCAGCAATTCCCTTGTAAGGATAAGAAAGTCGACCTGACTTGATCATCTCATTCTGGCACCGCATCAAGACCATGACTCGATTAACCGGAGCAGTTATCGTCGTAGAGGTAACCCAGAGAAGATCAATAGCATTGAGTTTCTTAGATGGGACTCGTACAGATTTGGATGGCATAGGTGTTATAGAAGATGAAGCACTGCCTTGGTGTAGTAGACCCAAATGACTCTGCAAAACTCCATTAAAGAATGCAAGTTTCGCTGGAATTGAGTTCGAGGCTTGATTTTTGTGAAAATTCCTTATAAATAGACAAGGTCTCCCATGTATCTTCATATATATAGATGGATAAAAGGATTCGTCCTCCATTTTGCAACTCAAGTATGCTGAACTGTATTGAATGAACCATTAATAAAGTGAGGATTCTCTGATTTAAATCATAAACTAATAAGAATATTCGTAACCCAACTACAGTTTATGGAGACAACTGCAATTAGCAGAGCATTATATGCCATGATTATAGAGATGTGAAAGAACACCACAATTAACAATATAGCAAATTATAAATGTTAACACTAAAAAGAACACCACAATTAACAATATAGAAAATTATAAATGTTAACACTAAAAAGAACGCCACAATGAAAAGCTAATTAAAGTCAAATATAAATAATCAAACTTACCTATGATGAAGATGCTTCCCTTGACTGCTAAAAGAATCTGCAGACTCTAGCTGTTTGGTTCTCCAGAAAAAAATAATTGAAAAAATAATTCTAGTCTCAGTTGGTAAACATGACAAGCCAAAGTTGGTTTGTCATGTGATTGAGTTGGTAAGTTGTCAGGTTAATATTTGTCCTTCGCATAGGACAACGATCCTATTCTAAACTCCTTCTCTGTGTTGAGCTTTAAAGGATCAATTGATAAGTGCCCTTTTTAAAATTAGATGGCTAAGATTAATTCTTAACTTTTTATTCCCAATTTTAAATACCCAATTACACCATTTTGGTGTTTTATAACAAAATTCATTTAATCCCAAACATCGCCTTAAACTTAAACTTTACACATTTCTAGCTATTTCATAGGGAAAAGTCCAGTGGCCAGATAAAAATAAAAAAAACAAAAATAAAAAACAGCACAGACACACTAGGAATTGGATCAATGTACTGTATGATTTAGACATTATATTCATTTTATAGAAGGGAAAAAAAATTACAAAATCCGCAGGTAAAATCAGAACCCAAAAGAATTCCTTTAGAGAAGAAGAAATAGATATTTATTGTGATTTAGAGAGAGAGATTTAGGTGAACAGATCTTTTCCAACAAAAAATTTTTGGAATACATGCAATAGGACAACTTGGAACGAAGGCTTCATAATTTATTTATTTATTTATGAAATCATAACCCAAATATATTTTAGGAGGAGAGGTAGTTTGTTTGGGTTATTTGAGATTTGAAAATAGAAGAGAAGAAATATAGATTTATTTCATCCATTGGTGGAATGGGAAGAAGATGAAGATGATATAGTTTTAAAAAAAAAATGAAGATTGATAAATTCCAGTTTTGAGAATTTGGCTATGTTTGTTTTTAGGGTTTGGTGTATGGACTTATAAAACGGTGTAGTATTGGGTTTAGTTAGAGGTACAAATAATAAGAGTAAATCTTAACCGCATGTTATTTTAAAAGACACTTGTCAATTGATTCTTTAAAGTGCAACACGGCTCAACAGAGAATGAGCTCAGCAAAGGATCCTTATCCTTTCGGATAATGCACTACTCAACATGTAAACATTGTGAAAATGCCATTTCTATTGAAGGTGTTGTGGACCGTCCGATAATATCGGCTCTAGTTTATTTTTTCTTTTTTCTTTAGAAGAAAAAACAAAAATTTTGACCAAATTATTTTTACGAAATATTAGAGTAAATTCAAAAATTGGAATAGTAAACCCAATGGGAGTAGTCCACCGGGTGTATTCTAGTCCAGTGTATTCTAGTTACTCCTTGATCCCTCGCGAGTTCCAGCTTTAGATTTTGTTAACTATTAAACTTTTTATTTTTCTTAAAAAAAATTACAATCTAATTTTATAATAAAAAATTTTGTTTTGTATTTATAATGAATTCATTTTAAAATTTATATAAAAATAATTGATTAATAAATATTACTAGGTATTTTTTTGAGTTTTTTATTCTTCTAGCTAATTATTGGTAAATTATGGATCTATTGATTCAAATAAATTAAAATTATAAAATAAAAAATAATAATAAGGATAAAATTAAATTAATCATAATAAATATAGACTATTTTAATACAATAAATTAAACTTACCTATAATAAAGGTGCTTCCCTTGACCACTAAAAGAATCTGCAGACTAGCTCTGTTTGGTTCTCCGTAAAAAAAAAAAGTTGAAAAAATAATACTGGTCTCAGTTGGTAAACATGACAAGCCAAAGTAGGTTTGTGATGTGAGTGAGACGATAAGTTTGTCAGGTTAATAATTCGCATGCACTACTAAACATGTACAACTTATGTAAATGCCATTTCTATTGGAAGCAGAGGTTTTTGTAAAAAAAAAATAAATAAATATAAATAAATAAATAAATAAAGTTTTTTATAGTTCTAAATACACCCCATTTAATTCTAAGTATATCCCAATCCAATTCTGACTTAACTTACAATTTTTTTTTTTTATCTTAATAACAGTCCAATAACTTAAAAACATGTATCAAACTCATTAAAGTCCGTTGTATTTCCTTAACCAAACGAAAAATCAAATTGATAAATGTTAACCCTTTACTGACTCAAAAATTAAATTGGGAAATTTTAACCCCTTAACAACAAATCAAAAGTAGTAGATTTACCATATAAATTAATCTCCAAGTCTACAAGAATTTCAATTTTATGAGTTTTCTAGCTTTTGGATTTGTGGAGGTATACAAACGTTGGTATAAGAAAACTGTAAGTTTTATTTTTATTTTAAAGTATATGTTGTAAAATTAAGTTTTGTTTTCGGCTATGAAACTTGTCAAAACATCTTTGCACAACAAGATAGATGACAAGTTTCTTGATAATTGTATAATTGTTTATATTAAAAGATAACTTGTTTTTAACAATTGATTTGGATTCGGTAATATATGATTTTGCCTCTTTGAAGTCTCATAAGTCAAAATTTATGTAGGATCTTATTGTATTTACATTATATGCATATTTCATTTTTATTTTCTTGTGTTTTTTATTTATTTATTAGAATATATATTTGAGGGTAAGACTCATTATGTCCCCTGACTAGTTATATTTTTTTATTTTAACTAATAAAAATTCTCTCGTACCATCGTGATTCGTTATCAAAATGATTTTTTTTTTATTATATAATATAAATTTTTATCTATATGAAATTGTTCATGGCCCATCTAGAAAAAATTTTCTAGAAGTGTGCTGAACCGTCAAATGACTATCAACTGATTGCACAGATCTTTTTTTTTTTTTTTTTTAATTTTGACCGAATTATTTTTTATGAACTATTACAATAAAAGATTGTGTTAAACTATTACAAAGCTACTCATTATATAGCTAGAATGGCTATTAGTTTTGAGAATTCTGTTGTTAGAGATTTTTGTTTTCCATAGTGGCTGTTGAAACAAAATTACTCTTGTTTATAGGCTACAAAAGATAATGTCAACTGCTATACATTCACATAGATATCTTTAGCAAGTTTTTAATGCTTTTTTTGAAAAGTCTTGCAGTTCTTAAAGCATTTTCACAAGGGTGTTTTTTGATCCTCAACTTTTTTTTTTTTTTGTTGAATATATAAGACAACAGAGTGGCTTTATTCAAACAATGCAATGGTATGTTTTCAAAGCTAAAAGCAACAAAAAGCCACCCCAACTACTTTGTTTAACAGGAAACGCTTTCAATTGTGATAGAACTAAGCACAGTTCTTGACTCAAAACAAACAACTAATGCAGTAAAATCAAATGATTTATTGTGTCTTTAATATCCAGTTAAGATCACAACTTCTACGTTAATGGAAATAGAAAGCAAACAACCTAAATTATGATATCATGAATGGCTGCCCTTGCCAACATCCTCACCCTTCTTCCACCACTTAATGTTAATACCATAAGTTGGTTGCCCACTCTACCAGATCCATTCTCGCTCGATATGATTAAATAAATCATTATAAAACCACATATAATAGCAGATCTAATGAATTGTGCACTTGCTCCTTTATAAAGAGACTTAACTCCCTCATTTTTTAGGATTTCAGAAAATGCATCGAATGAATTTGTATACTGGACAGCTTCTCCCGAGGTGTTCTTCAAGTATTTGTTAATAAATTAAATTGTAGAACTTGGATATGAGATTATTTGGATTATTATCTCAATTTGTTTGAATTGTTATCATTTTTTTTCATGAAAGAATAAAGTCGTATCTGCAGCATTTAGAATCTTCGAAAATGAAAATTTTGAAATCATTATTGTGGACAACTCAAATGATGTGAATATTGATTTCTTTGATTTTATTTTATGTTTGAATTTAAGATTTATTAAATTTAGATATTAAATTTAAGTTTATTTTTAAATTTAAATATATTTTTATATAATTGAATTCAGTAAAATTTGTATATTTATTGGTTTGAAGTTTGAGCAGGTTTCGGACATGAGGCATGACAATCCATCCCTTTTATCCCTAGCCATCCATCCCTAAACGTCACTCAGCTACTTCTTTCCCTATCCATTTTTTTTTTTTTTTTTAAATTTGGTGGACTATTCTTTTTTGACTTGTGTAAACGTGTCTCATTAGCCAACTAAAGTATTTACGTGTCAACATTATTATTTGATCAAGAAAACAGATGCCCAACCTAATAATATCCAAATAATAACCACTTCAACATAAGGTTATTGATGATCAGCTCCAAATTCGTTCATTTCGGTATGAAACTGAAACCGTCGAAATCATTCAAATTGGGTTTTATTTGTAATAATTGTTAGGAATGATTGGTTTTACAAAATTGGGTTCTATTTAAAATAATTTATTTTATCACTTTGGTTGCTTATAACCCAATCAAACTTGTTTAGGTTGCGTTAAAACTCATTTTCACAACCTAAACACACATTGACTGATTGAACCGAACTTTCAATGAATTCGATCATTTCGGTTTGAAACCAAAACCCTCAAAATTGGGTTCTTATTTGGAATAATTGTTAGGAACTTTCATGTTCTTTTGATGATGCTTCATTCACTGAAGTACATCCCCAGTTAACAATAACAACGTGTTCTTAAAGTATCAGCTGTTAGTAAATGATACGACTTGGATATATATAAGATTATTTGGATTATTATCTCAAAGTTTTGTTCAAATTTTTATCATAAATCTTAATTCTAGAATGTATTTAAAACAGTGTTTTTACATTACAAGGTCCTATAGACAAAATAATTGACTTGGACAATATACAGTGTTTGATAAGAATACTTCTGCACATCATGAATAACATTTATGTGACACATCGTTAACAAGACTTTTCCTGGCTTCTAAAAAGTCAGAAAAACACATCGTTAAGTCTATCAAAGAAGTTTTCTATTCAATTTCCACGATAGAACGCCACTAGGATCCAATTAAGACAGAAAACTCAAAGACGATTTAATTTATTAGGAACGAAAAGTTAAGTCTCTTGGGGCCACAGAAAGTGTTTATTCGGTATTTTTTTCCCCATCAGAAGAGGGAATTACAGAAAATGACTAAAAATTTGCATTTATAATGAATACGGTTTTAAAAAATTAAATATAGCCAAAACAGGTCTTCAATGCCTTTGAACTCTTAAACTTATGCAATTACTCTCATGTTCCTAAAAAAAATCACGTGATCCATTCATGACTCACATTCATGTTCTGTGGTTTATTTGTGACGCATGCATTTTCAGTTATCCATTCGTGATATAAAAAAGGCATGATTGTGTTTTAACAAAAGGTATTTTAGTAAGATTGTGTTTTTATTGGTTATAAACTTGTTAAAAACAAATTTTTTAAAATTTCTGGCCATATCTGATTTTTGTAAACTATATTTGGTTAAATTTGAAAATCCCTACTTTTTAGAATACAAATGATATCGTGAATAATTAAACAGTTTACTGGGAGGTGTTTGAGACAAAAGACAATAAATGGGTTTGATTTGATTATGAATGGTATTTTACAGTAAAACTTAAAGAGTTCTTTCTGGTTTTTTTTTTTTTTTTTTAATTATTATTATTATTTATTAGAATGTCTAAATATTATTATTAGACTCTTTCACGTTTTGACCGTTTGTTAAATCCTTATATACTATAATTTTGGTAAAATTACAATCTGATTGTATATACATCAAATATCAGAGTGCTTTTCCCAATAAATACTTTTCTTTGTTGACTTAGAATAAACGAGTATCCTCTACCTCTTCACCAGTCGTGTCCACGTCCTATTTATTAACTAATAATAATTTTGTGATGAACTCCAAAAAGCAAAAATTTTCAAGATTATCAAAATGTCTTCATTGAAGTTGTTCATGATCTTTGTGTTTTTGCTTTCTCTTTCAAGCTGTCTGTTTACTTTCACCAGCGCAACCGATCCAAATTACCTTTCTCATTCCTGCTCAGACAAAAACTTCACAAGAAACAGCACTTTCCAATCAAACGTCAATCTTGTCCTCTCTTCTCTTGCCTCCAATTCCAACAGCAGCGATGGATTCTCCAACGCCACCGCAGGGCAAGACCCCAACAGGGTCTACGGCCTCTTTCAATGCCGCAGCGACCTCCCCACCTCCACCTGCCAAGACTGCGTCGTTTTCGCTTCCACAGACGCGGTTCAACGTTGTCCTATTCAAAAAGGAGCTATAATATGGTACGATGAGTGCCTTGTACACTACTCAGATACTTATATCTTCTCTACATTAGATACAAGTCCGGGTATCAAATTGTTAAATACAAATACCGCAACAGATCCAACGCGGTTTGAGGAGCTGTTGTTGGGTCTGATGAACGAAGCTAGAACTCTGGCCGTGAATAATCCCAAAAGGTTCGCCACCAGAAATGGAAATTCCACAACCTCACAAACACTGTACACTCTTGTACAGTGCACGAGGGACCTGTCAAGTGATGATTGTTCAAATTGTCTTGTTGGAAATATTGCAAATTTGCCAAAAGGAGTGATCGGAGGAAGAACATTATATCCAAGTTGTTATTGCATGTTCGAATTGTACCCTTTTTACAACGATAACTCGACTGCATCGCCACCACCAACACCTGTAACAAGGCCGACAGGTAATGAAGGTTAAAGAAATTACATGACATAATCGGTGTCTGTTCTTAATTGCAGACCCAATGAAACATACTGTTGTTCTCAATTGCAGGGAAGAGACGAATCTCTTCATCGGTTATTATCGCCATCATTGCTCCAATTACTGTTGCTGCGGTGCTTTTCATGGCTGGCTACTGCTTCCTGACTAGGAGAGCAAGAAAGAAGCACAATTATGTACCGGACAAAATTGGTAAATTTTAAAACTAAAATGTTATCAAGTCTGAACAATCTTTTATGTCTCAAATTTTCATTTCTGACGAAATTATAAACTAAGACAAGAAATTTACTATTACACTTATATTGTTGTTTCAATGATTTTCAAGACAGTAATTTAACGTTTGGTTGTGTAGCTGGAAATGACATTACAACTGTAGAGTCATTGCAATTTGATTTTGGGACAATCCAAGCAGCCACAAATGGATTCTCGACCAATAACAAGTTGGGTGAAGGAGGATTCGGAGAGGTTTACAAGGTATAAGTTTAATTAGCATAGTCTTCTTTAACAATTCGAAATAGTTACCGATGTAAGAATTCAGAAAGTCTTGTAAAACAATTGTTTCTAACGATTCATTCATATTATACGATCAGGGTGTACTTTCTAATGGACAGGAGATAGCTGTGAAGAGACTGTCAAGAAGCTCCGGGCAAGGTGCAGAGGAATTTAAGAATGAGGTCGTATTGGTTGCAAAGCTTCAACACAGAAATTTGGTTAGGCTACTGGGATTTTGCTTGGACAGAGAAGAAAAGATACTTGTCTATGAATTCGTGCCCAACAAAAGTCTTGACTACTTCTTATTTGGTATGGCTAGGCTATTCTAAATATATTCCTATGAGCATTTGAATTACATTCCTCTATCTCAATTGAAATTTTGATCTCGTTATGTACATAGATCCTGAAAAACAAGGACAATTGGATTGGTTAAGAAGATACAAGATAATTGGAGGAATTGCTCGGGGAATTCTTTATCTTCATGAGGACTCTCGGTTTAGAATTATTCACCGTGATCTCAAAACTAGCAATGTATTGTTAGATGGGGATATGAACTCGAAAATTGCCGATTTCGGCACGGCAAGGATCTTTGGAGTTGATCAAACACAAGGAAATACAAACAGAATAGTGGGGACATAGTAAGTTTTGATCAATGTTACTCAGTTTTTCATAATTTGTGTTTATAAATTCATTTTTTGCATCCTACCTGTTCAATCATTGGTAAGACCAGAAAATTGTGTTCTGTCTCAAGCCTTTCTTCACTGATATTTCTGGTTCTGTACTAATTTAAATTTTTCTTTATTGTTCCTTAGTGGATACATGTCTCCAGAATATGCTATGCATGGACAGTTCTCAGTGAAATCCGATGTGTTTAGTTTTGGTGTCCTCATTCTTCAGATTATAACCGGCAAAAAGACTAGTAATTTCTATCGAACAGATGGCGCCGAGGATCTACTGAACTATGTAAGCAAAAATAAGAAACTTTATATACTTTTCCTACTTTATTAGCTAACATTGTCAAATGTAAACATGGAAACAAAAATAAAGTAGTTTAATTGTGATAAGTTTTCGATTATAACTTGTTGAGATTTTGTAGGCTTGGAAACATTGGAGAGATGGAACACCAACGCAATTGTTGGATTCAACTTTGACAGATTCTTACTCAAGAAATGAAGTCATAAGATGTATCCATATAGGTTTACTGTGCGTCCAGGAAGATCCAGCCACGAGACCAACAATGGCAACTGTAGTTCTCATGCTTAATAGTTACTCTTTTACTCTTGCATTACCTCAACAACCTGCATTTTTCTACTGTACTAGAACAGACCTCAGCAAGCAAATTACAGTAAGGAAGGACTCTGATCAGTCTAAAAGTAAGTCCGTGCCATGGTCCATCGATGATTCTTCAATCACCGAAGTATACCCTCGCTAAACATTAACAAGGTGTTCTTCAAGTATCTGTTAATAAATTATATAATTTGGATATTTGGATTATTATTTCAAAGTTTTATTCCCATTGTTATCATCTGTTTTCGTGAAATAATACAAAGTTTTGTCTAAATAATGTGCCGACATTTTAAAATTTAATTGAATGTTAAAATTTAAGTCTTAAAATTCAATCAAATATTATCTGATTAGTTTGTCTCAACTGTGTTTTGGGTATTGGACATGTCAACCCGGCCCTGATCCGTAAGCTACTTCTGTCCCCATCCCTTTTTTTTTTTGAAACAGCAAAATTTATTAATCAAGTGGCAAAGCCGCAAATTAATTATCTTTTTGTTTTCCCTCATTCAACTTTTCACAAAGTTGACCATTCCATGTGTCCTTTTCACTCCATTAAACCCATCTCTCTCTTCTTCTTCTTCGGTTTGGGCTTTAAATGGCCGCCGGAAAGATCGATCACCAATCTCCTTAGCTGAGAGGAGATTGGTTAGGTTCGAGATGGTGTGGGTGGGTTCGATTGGGTTTGGGTGTGGGTGGTTTCTGGATTCGATTGGGTTTGTGATGGTTTGGTGATGATTTTATTTTTATTATTAAATTCTGTTGTTGGGTGATTAGGGGTTGAATTTGATTGGGTTTGTGATGGTTTGGTGATGATGATGGTTTGTGTCTGTGGTGGTTGAATTCGGTTTGGTTTGTGATTTGATTATGGGTTAACTAGGCTTGGCGGAGGGGTTGTTTGGTTCTGCTTCTTGTTATGTGCTCTGGAGATGGATGGTTGACTGATGGAGATGGTGGTGGTGGACGATGGAGATGGAGATGGTGGTGGTGGACAAGTGATTGAAAACTTGGGGTTTTTTTGTTTAATTTTTTTGTTCTGGGTTTGATCTGGAGATGCTTCTTTAAGTTTAATTTTTTTTAAAAAAAATTATTTTTGATTAGGTGGAGATTGGATCTCCACTGTCCATTTGAACAAGATGACGATGGAGATCGAATCTACATTTAATTTTAATTTATTTATTTATCCACTTTTACCCTTACAGGTGCAAGGCACGTGACAAGAAGATGGACGGAAAAAGGATTCCATCCATTATTGTCAATTTCCAATAGTTTGAGGGGTTTAACATCTAAAAAAAACATTTAGGGGGTAGTTTGCAATTTCGCGTATAATTCAGGGGTCGGTGCCAATTAGTCAAAACAAAATTTACTTTTTATTTTTCCAATCATTCTGTGACATGTGGCAAAATTAAAAAATAAAAAATATAACTAAAACCTTTGTTATCTTCCCAACCCAAGCCAAGCCGCAATCATCTCTTCCCACTTCCCAGATCAGTTTTTTTCCCAGTTTTTTCATTCACTTTCTAAACTTTTATCCAAGTTAATTTACTTTCAGTTTTTTTTTTTTTCTCTTGCTCTTTTTTTCCCTTATGCTCTCACATCTCAATTTCATGTGATAATGGAAAAAGAGAAAATTTAAAATATATTACAATAAGAGATTCAGATTTTCCATTAAAAAAAAAAAAAGATTTAATAATAGAATAATAAAACAAATCTTAACTGAAACATCTAAATCCATCTTCATCATCGTTCATCTTCCCATCTTCTTCTCCAACACCCAAACCCTAAACTAAACTAAAAAGCACTAAACTCTACTGATGTAGCGGAAGCTCTATCGAGCAAAACCTGCAAGAAACAAATTGAAAACAACCTACTAAAGTTCCGTTGATTCGCTCAAGAATACCGGAATATTAGGCTTCAAGTTCGTTGATTCACAAAGAATACCGAAATTGGGAGGTAAATAGAGAAAACTCTAAATTTTATATATCAAAAACTGATTTGCCTTTCGACTTACAGGTTTATTTAAAGCAAACAAATCCTAACCCTAATCGTATTCCTTGCAGAACAAGAAAATGACCATAATTACGAAAATCACGAAAATTACCCAAAAAGGAAAAAACGAGATAATTAAAGAAACTAATACTACTGAGAATCCTAAGAAAACTGGAATTGATAGAAGTCGATTCGGACTTAGAAATCACAATTTATTGCGAAAACGAAACGTTCCTAAAACGGCAAAAACGGCCTTTTCAAGGCCTAAACGAAGGAATTCGGCTAAAAAAGGGTATGCCTCATGAGAATATCTCATGATTATTGAAGATATCACTGAAACGTATTAACTGACCAAGTTTCACGCCATTCCGACTCCGTCGCCCGGACTAGTAGGAATGAATTGGCATTTTTTCTTGGTCTTTTTCCGATCCCACCCCTCCATATAATCCAATGCCATATAGTCCAATGCTGCTGCATCATCTACCCACCACCACCACTCTAAATCCACGAAATCACCCCAACCACCACCCTTACTTCTCGCCGCCGCTATCGATCTCTTCCCCCGATCCCCTTCTCTTTCTCTTTTCCCTCTTCTTTCCTTTGACAGAGGGTGGCCGTCGCCGCGAGGTGAGGAGACGGGAGTTTTGCGGTGGCCACTGTGGGTTGCATTTTGGTTTTGGTTGAGAGACAGAGAGGTTGGGTTTTGTTTTGGGGTGGTGGTGGTTGGATGTGAGGCAACGGTGGGTGTGTTTGTTAATGGAGTTTGATAGAGAAATCTGGTGAGGAAGGGTAATAGAAAATTTTATTTTCGAAAAGAAAGGTAAAAAAAAATATAAAAAATTGGACTTGTCTGCATATCCAAGGTAAGAATAAAAGATTTGTTTTAATTATTGTGACATGTGTCACTGTATGATTGGAACAAATTTTTTTTGGGGTTTTAATAGCTATGCCACATGGCACACTTTCATTGCGTCTATCTCACCACCATCAAATATGAGACGGATCCATGGAAGACTCTTTTCTCCGAGTCCATTTTTGCTCCATCCACACGCACCCCCCCCCCCCCCCCCCCCCCCCCCCCCCCCCCCCCCCAACACACACACACACACACACACACACAAAAATGACATGTGTCCATGGAAGGGTAAAATTGTCTAAAACAATAATAGGGTTTGGATAAATTTACGCCCTCCATGGACACATATCATGTTTTTGGGAGAGGGGTAATGCACACCCCCATTCAAGGGAGGTGAGCAAAAGTGAACTCATTTTCTCCGATAATGGATGACATGTCAAAGCGTGCCAAGTCACATCAGATAGCAACAATGAAGGCGATAATAAATACAAAAGTTGTGGTCAATAAAGTAGAGATCATCAAAACATCAAACCATCCGATGTAAAAACGGTTTTTGGTGCTGGTTATCCGGTGACAGAAACAACCCCATAGACGTTTGCTTTCGCGTCTCTAAAATTGCAGTCATTAGGGACTCCCAAGCACACAAATCTTCTAGAACTAGATAATTGGGGGCTTGTTATTGGTGACATGTGTGGACACGCCATCAAAAAAAAGCCGACGAGATTGATCAACTTTATTATTATGTTTTTTTATTATTATTATCTTTAATTATATCATTGTTTTTTCTCTTCTCTCACTTCTTTTCTCTTCAATGTTTTCCTTCCACAAAATCAAAATCTTTTTTTTTTCTTTTTTTGTCTCCTCATGTCAAGTAACTCCCTCCATTTCTTCTTGATTGTTTTATGTCCATAAATCATTGCGATTTGAGGTTTTTCCGGTTAAAGATCCATTTTTTATTTGTAAAATTAAGTTGTAAGAATGCAATATTTGTGTCATGTCCCAATTGATTTGAAAGTAGAAAAGTGTTTGATGAAATTGAAAAACAGTTAATATTGATAATTAAAAAAAAAAAAAAAAAAGAGTCTAAAACATGTTTGCAACTTGAAAGAAATAAAAAATATACATTTTTTTTTAAAATATAGATATTATAGAGAAAAATGCATAATTATTCTGTTCTTCTAATAAAATAATAAATTAATTTTAAAACTTAATTTTTCACAACTAGCTTTGGATATTTGATTCATTCCCCGTAATTAGCAATCAATTTACATTTACTTAAAAGAAATTGAAAATATGTTTTAAATTAGTATTTAAAAGAGAATCAAGGGTTTAAGAAAATGTAAAGAGATTTTGGTATGGAGAGAATATTTGGAGTGGATCACTCAAGGAAATACAAGCAGAATAGTTGGGACCTTGTAAGTGTTTGACCAGTGAAAAACTTATAATATTACTTGTTTTAATGAAATCATTAATTATAATTATTGATTCCTATAAGTTAATCACAGATTCATTGTTGTTTTTATGCTAACAAACTTGCTGGTTCACAGTGGTTACATGTCTCCCGAATATGCTATGCACGAACAGTTCTCTGTGAAATCCGATGTATATATAGTTTTGGTGTCCTGGTTCTTGAGATTATAACTGGCAAGAAGAACAACAATTTCTATCAAACAGATGGTGCTGCAGATCTCTTGAGCTATGTAAGCACAAATAAGATATCGTACGTATCTCCGTTTCCTACTTTGTTAGAGCTAACAACATACATGCATAGAGAAACATTGAAGAGCTAGATTGTTGCTTTTTAATTATAACTTGATGAATTATTGCAGGCTTGGAAACATTGGAGAGATGGAACACCAATGCAATTGTTGGATTCAAATTTGACGGATTCTAACTCAAGAAATGAAGTCATGAGATGCATCCATGTGGGTTTGCTATGCGTTCAGGAAGATCATGCCGCGAGACCAACAATGGCAACTGTAGTTCGCAGGCTTAATAGTTACTATGTTACTCTTCCATTACCTCAACAACCTGCTTTTTTCTTCGGTAGTAGAATAGAGTTTAATTAGCATGCAAATTACAAAAGAGATAGACTCTGATCAGTCTACAAACATGTCCATACCATGGTTTGTTGATGATTCTTCAATCACCGAAGTACATCCTTGGTAAACTGTAATGGTGCGTATAAGATTATTTGGATTATTATCTAAAAGTTTAGTTTGAATTTTTTTACCATAAATCTTAATTCTAGAATGTATTTAAACTTTAAAGTGGTGTTTTCACTAATATATACAAGGTCCTATAGACAAAATAATTGACTCGGACATTATACAGTGTTTGATATTATTTTTTTGACAAACAGTGTTTGATAATTATAGGTCTGCACATCATGAAAAACATTTATTTGACCAAAATTATATTCAAATCTATTACAGGGATAATCCATGTAATCACAACTGTTTCTTGGCTTTTAGAATTGCACAGATAACAATACCGCTCTGTATCAAAGTTGTTTTTTCTTCAATTTCCTCGATAGAACGCAACAAATCAAAGTTTTAAATTTAATACGATTGAAAAGTCAAGTCTCTTGGGGCCACAGCAAATGGTTATTTCGTATTTTAACCCTAAGAAGAGGAAATTACAGAAAATGGCTAAAATCCAAACGCCTTTTTGACATATATAGTTACTATCCTGAAAAAAATACATTTATAATAAAATACCATTTAAGAAATTAAATAAAGCCAAAACAGTCTTAAATGCCCTTGAACTCTTAAACTTGTGCAATTTTTCTCATATTCATAAAAAAACGCGTGATCCATTCATGACTCACATGTATGTTTTGTATCCATCCGTGACTCATATATATATTATGTGTTCCATTGATCGTGATAAAAAGTGTGTGATTGTGTTTTAATAAAGGGTATTTTGGTAAGATTTTGTTTTATTGATCATAAACCAATCAAATCTAATTTTGGTAAACTATATTTGTTTAAATATGAAAATCCCCATAGAAGAATACAAATGATTTCGTGACTCGAAAAATATAATAGTTTACTAGTAGGTGTTTAGAGCATCTCCAAAAGACTCTTCAAATAAGATATTTCTAAAAATCAAACGAGCCACGTCAGCATATTTGACTCCAACAGGCTCTTCAAATGAGATTCTTCAAATAAGAATTTGCTTCTCACTCTTCAATATTGAAGAGCAACTTCTCCCTCTTCAATTATTATTATATTATTTTTTATATCACATCCTCATTAATATTTAACATCTATAACCTTTATCTTTTTAATTAATTTCAATTAATATATAATAAGTTTTAATTTATAAATTTTATCATCATAAAAATTATACCACTAGAAAGGTCTTATATAGATCTTTAAAATAAGACTAATATTGAATATTTAATAATAACATATTAATAATATGAAAAGTTACTATTTTTAACTTTTAAAAAATAGAAGGTAATTAGATTTGTTGGTGGGGAGGGAGGGAATTTAAGTGCTTTCATTAAAATAATATAAACCTATTCTTAATTGAAGAGTCTTTTGGAAGAGCTCTTCTTTTTTCACTCCTCAAATTGCCACATAGGTAAGCAAATAGACATTTGAATAGTGAAAATAGAAGAGTCTTTTGGGGATGCTCTAAGACAATGAATTAGGTTTATTTGATTAAGCATTGGGGTCTGGTACCATAAAACTTAAAGAGTTCCTTCTTTTTTTCTTCTTTTTTTCTTTTTTGTTAAAGTGTCTAAATACTATTATTGGACTCTTTTACGTTTTGACCGGTTGATCAACTTTTCAAGACTATCTAGATTCTAATTAAAGTTAGTCAAGGGTACTATCCCATAATTTTGGTAAAAGTACGATCCGATTGTACATACATCAAATTTCGGGTATTTTATTGCAATTTCCCTATAAATAATAATTTGTGTCAACTTTTCTTTGTTGACTTTAATAAACGAGTCTCACCTGCTTCTTCGCTAGTCGTGTCCACATAAAACGAGGACCGAACAAATAATTAAATAATAATAATTCTTCCAAGCTATTCTGCAACAAAATCTGATAATCAAAATGTCTTCAGTGAAGTTCTTCATGATCTTTGTGTTTCTACTCTCTCTTTCAAGCTCTCTGTTCACTTTCACCATTGAAGCTAAGCCAAACTACCTTGGTCATTTTTGCTCAAACAATACCTTCACCAGAAACAGCACCTACCAGACCAACCTCAATCTTGTCCTCTCCTCTCTTGCATCCAACGCCAACGGCAGCGATGGATTCTCAAACGCCACCTGCAGGGCATGACCCCAACAGGGTCTACGGCCTCTTTCAATGCCGCAGCGACCTCAACACCACCACCTGCCAAGACTGCGTCGTTTACGCTTCCACAGAAGTAACTCAACGTTGTCCTACTCAAAAAGGAAATATAATATGGTACAACGAGTGCCTTGTACACTGCTCGGATTCTAATATCTTCTCTACAGTAACAACAAGTCCGAGTTTCAGTTTGTTTAATACAGAGGAGGCAACAGAACCAGGTCAGTTTGACGAGCTAGTGTTGGGTCTGATGAACGCATCAAAACCTCTGGCCGCTAATAATACCAGAAGATACGCCCCCAAAGATGGAATTTCCACAAACAGCTCAGAAAGAATCTACACTTTTCAACAGTGCACGCAGGACCTGTCAAGTGATGATTGTTCTCGATGTCTTGAACAAGCTATTGAAAATTTGCCCAAGGGAACGATCGGAGGAAGGAGATTATTTCCAAGTTGTTATAGCATGTACGAATTGTCCGATTTTTACACCCATAACAAGACTGCATCGCCGCCACCAGCACCTACTACGCTGTCTCCTCCATCCGCTGTAACAAGGCCGACAGGTAATGAAGGTCAAAAGAACATACAATTTAATTTATCTCGGACCCAATGAAACGTAGTGCTGTTCTTAATTGCAGGGAAGAAACGAATCTCTTCATCTGTTATTATCGCCATCGTTGCTCCAATTACTGTCTCTGCGGTGCTTTTCGTGGCGGGCTACTGCTTCCTGACTAGGAGAGCAAGAAAGAAGTACAATTCTTTACCAGGCAAAATTGGTAAATTTTAAAACTAATTTGTTATCAAGTCTGAACAATCTTTTGTGTCTCAATGTGTTTTTCAAGACATTATTTAACATTTGGTTGTGTAGACATATCAACTATAGAGTCATTGCAATTTGATTTTGGGACAATCCAAGCAGCCACGAACGGTTTCTCAACTGATAACAAGTTGGGTGAAGGTGGATTCGGTGTGTTTTACAAGGTATTAACAATTTAAAAAAGCTACCGATGCAAGAATTCAGAAAATTTTTGAAAAAAAAACGTTTCTAACTATTCGTTCATATTATATGATTAGGGTGTACTTTCTAATGGACAAGAAATAACTGTGAAGAGGCTATGAAGAAGCTCCGAACAAGGTGTAGAGGAATTTAAGAATGAAGTTGTATCGGTTGCGAAGCTTCAACACCGAAATCTGGTTAGGCTACTAGGATTTTGCTTGGACAGAGAAGAAAAGATCTAGAGACACCGTAAGCTGCCAACAGTCCATTAAGCTTCTTCCAAAAGCCATCTTCCTTCTTATAATTGAATAAACTCAGACAATTGACCAAAGCACTTTCGCTTAGGAACTGTTTTACATTTGAAATTGTTAAAGATTCAAATGAGCATAGCAGTTAATGATGTGAAATGAACTTTAACAAATCAACTTGTTTAAAAAATACCTTCTTGATCGCGATACCCATCAAATGTGTAGAGTTTCCCTTCCACATGGAAATGATACCTTCATTCCTGACAGTTCTAGCAAAGCAATCAGCAATTCCCTTGTAAGGATAAGAAAGTCGACCTGACTTGATCATCTCATTCTGGCACCGCATCAAGACCATAACTCGATTAACTTGAGCAGTTATCGTCGTAGAGGTAACCCAGAGAAGATCAATAGCATTGAGTTTCTTAGATGGGACTCGTACAGCTTTGGATGGCATAGGTGTTATAGAAGATGAAGCACTGCCTTGGTGTGGTAGACCTAAATGACTCTGCAAAACTCCATTAAAGAATGCAAGTGTCGCTGGGATTGAGTTCGAGGCTTGAGTTTTGTGAAAATTCCTTATAAATAGACAAGGTCTCCCATGTATCTTCATATATATAGATGGATAAAAGGATTCGTCTTCCATTTTGCAACTCAAGTATGCTGAATTGTATTGAATGAACCATTAATAAAGAGAGGATTCTCTAATTTATATCATAAACTCATAAGAATATTCATAACCCAAATACAGTTTATGGAGACAACGGCAATTAGCAGAGCATATGTATGTCATGATTAGAGAGATGTGAAAGAACACCACAATTAACAATAGCAAATTAATAAATGTTAACACTAAAAAGAACACCAAAATGAAAAGCAAATTAAAGTCAAAAATAAATAATCAAACTTACCTATGATGAAGAAGCTTCACTTGACTGCTAAAAGAATCTGCAGACTCTAGCTGTTTGGTTCTCCAGATAAAAAAAATTGAAAAAATAATTCTAGTCTCAGTTGGTAAACATGACAAGCCAAAGTTGGTTTCTCATGTGATTGAGTTGGAAGTTGTCAGGTTGAGAGCATCTCCAATGCAAAAGTGGCTTGCATACCAATAATTGTTGACATGGCAACAATGTCAAAAGACTTGCTTCCTATGTGGCATAAAAATAGACTTGATAGACAATCAACTCAAAATTTGTTCTCCAATACTTCCGTCTAAAACACAAATTTTTTAATGACATGTCCATCTTTTTTTCCTATTTTATTTTTTATTTTATTTCCTTACCAAAAATATATAAAAAATTATTGTCAGTTTTAAATGTTTGCTGAGTCAACCTAAAAAATAGGTGTGCAATAGACCGTCTGAAAGTGACGGTCATGTTGATAATATCTAATAATTTTTTTGCCACGTCAACTTAAGGTTGAATATGCACGGTTGCATTGGAGATACAATTATTAACATAACGTCTATTTATCTTACGTGGCATCTCTTTTTTTCACAAGCCACGCTTGCATTGGAGATGCTCTGATATTTCGCATAATGCACTACTAAACATGTAAACATTGTGAAAATGCCATTTCTATTGGAGGTGTTGTGGACCGTCCGATGATTGCCAACTGATTGTTCGATTCCAGTTTATTTTTTCATTTTTCTTTGGAAGAAAAAACAAAAAATTTTACGAAATATTAGAGTAAATTCAAAAATTGGAATAGTAAACCCAATGGGAGTAGTCCACCGGGTGTATTCTAGTTACTCCTTGATTCCTCGCGAGTTCCAGCTTTAGATTTTGTTAATTATTAAACTCTTTATTTTTCTTTTAAAAAAATTACAATCTAATTTTATAATAAAAAATTTTGTTTTGTATTTATAATGAATTCATTTTAAATTTATATAAAAATAATTGATTAATAAATATTACTAGGTATGTTTTTGAATTTTTTTTATTCTTCTAATTATTGGTTAATTATCGATCTATTGATTCGAATAAATTAATAAAATAAAGAAAAATAATAAGGAGAAAATTAAATTAATCATAATAAATATAGACTATTTTAATACAATAAATTAAAATTTGAGATTTTATGGTTTATTGATTAGACGAGGTATTTCAAACTAAAATTTATTAGCAATAACAAAAGTTTAAAATAATAATAGGTAACCAAAAACATTACAAATATTATTAAATTGTATATTTTGCTTGTAAAATGAAAATGTTGGGAATTGAACCATTCACCACAAATGTAGAAGAGGGATACCAGCTACGATAAAAGGTACTTTGTTACATTAAATATTATTTAATAATTAAAGGGATTTTTACAATTTGATCCCAATCTAATTGGGAAACATCACTTTTTTACTTGTTAATTCAAAATAAAACAAATTGGTCCTAATATAATTCAAAATACATCAAATTGGTCCTAAAGTTAGTCAAACTAACGGTCAACTAATGTTTAGGAGGGTAGAAAAGTCATTCAAGTAAAAAAAAAATTTACCCTTCCTAAACAATTAAAAAAATTTGATGATATTCAATCTTATCTCCATTGATAGAGATTGGAGAACACCACCAGGTGGTCCAAACCTAGAAGGCCAAAACCCCACTACCTCTTGAACCAAACCCAGAACACCACCATCTTCAAAATCATCACCTTCACCCCGTTTTCAACATCATCACCTTCATCCCCAACAAAATACAAATCAATTAAAATCAACTAAAATCAACTAATATCTACAATAAATATTTTTATTTTTATTTTTGTTAAATGATTACAATGAAAAAAGAAAAGCAGAACAGAGTATTCTGCATTGCTATCGCATCCCCACCAAAAAAAAACCAAATTTTTTTCCACCAATTTCATGATAGAAACCGAGAATCGAAAAAATCTAGCAACCCATTTGTTCAAATCCTATACCGAACCCGAATCCATCTTTTTTAACTACACAAAATGACTCTTGTCTATCCAAGAACCAAACAAGACACAGTGAAGAAAAACATAGTCGACTAAAGCAAGACACAGTGAACCAAACCCGAATCCATCATCAATCACAACCATCGTCGACCATCATCATCCCACAGCCATCACCATCATCTTCCTCATCATCCCACAACCACCAGAAAAGATCTAAAGCTAACCTTCAACCGAACCAAACCTTCAATCGAACCTTCAACCAATCGATCACACAAAACCCATAAACCACCACCAAGCACAACCTAACCATCATCATCATCCCTACCAAACCGACCCATAAAAGAAATCGAAGCAAAACTGGGTTCGATTGGGAAGACATGGCGGCTGCTGGGAGGAGATCGGCTCGATTGGGATTAGAGATCCACCGTTGAAGGCCAGAAACTCCGATCGCTCCACCTCCTGGCCTCGTCGCCGTCGTCACTCCACCTCTAGGCCTCGTCACCGTCGTCGCTGCCCGTCGTCGCTCCACCTCAAGACGAACTGGGTTGAAGACGAAGATATTGGTGTGGATCGGTGTGGATCAGTGGTGGTGAGGATTGGTTGATGATGGAGTGAGAGAGATAGAGAGAAAAAAATTTATTAGGGTTTGGTGATGATGAACGCGTGAGAGAGAGATAGTTTAATTAGAGGGTAAAATTGTCTTTCCACTGATATTATAAAGGTTGACCATTAGTTTGACTAACCTTATGACCAATTTGATGTATTTTGAATTATATTAGGACCAATTTGTTATATTTTGAATTAACAAGTAAAAAAGTGATGTTTCCTAATTAGATTGGGACAAAATTGTAAAAACCCCATAATTAAAATATATGTGTGTGTGTACATAAAGACAAAATCCGATGATTTTCTATCGATTGCTTGGCTCCGAGTATTTTTTTTTTTTTTTTTTGGAAAAAAAAAAATTAAAAAATTTGGCGAAATTATTTTATGAACTATTAAAATAAATTCGGGAATTGGAATAGTACACCCAACTTGGGAATGAGGAATTATCTAATTAAGATGAAAGGACAGAACTAAGCACAGTGCTCGACTCAAAACCAACAGCTAATTAGCTAGTAAAATCAAATGATTTCGTCTTTGATATCCAATTAAGATCACAACTTCTATGTTAATAGAAACGGAAAGCAAGGAAGCTAAATTATGATATCAATGGCCGCCCTTGAAACCATCTTCACCATTCTTCCATCTAATGCTGATACTGTAAGTTGGTTGACCACTCCTAACAGCTCTGTGCTTGTTCAATATGATTAAATATAACACAGCGAGACCATATGTAACAGCACATATGGTGATTCGTGCACTCACTCCTTTATAAAGAGACCGAACTCCCTCATTTATTAGGATTTGAAGCAATGCATCGGATGAACTTTTATACTTGACAGCTTCTCCTGATCTCATCATCATCCTTTGAACTACGGTATGCATTGGATACGTAATCAGATTAACAAAAACATCAACTCCTGTTATCAGCATTGCACCAACCATCATGCTATTCTGCAAAACAAACAACGACATAGTATCATTAGTTCATTACAACTATAGACAACCGCTACTAAACAGTAGCGAAGGCAGTTGAAGAAAACAAGTACTATGGGGGACTATAACGTAGCAAGCACTTCCTAAGTTTTTATGTCTACACTGACCTGTAAACCAAGCTCCTTATGCAGCTGTTTTGGCTCTAATACAAAGACGAGCACATCATTAACCAAATACGCAACGTTCGCCATGATATATCCACGGTAAAGTCCAGCAATACCATTTGATTTAAGGGTTTTCCTGAATACATCAATTATACCATTAAACTGTCTTTTTTCGATATTACCTTTAGTGTTGATATCATTAGCCATGCGTGTTTTAGCATATTCGAAGGGATGAATCAAAACCAGAGTTGCTGCACGAGAGAGACTGTTTGCTGCCAACAGTAAACCAACCTGCTTCCCAATGCTATCTTCCCTCTTATAATTGAATAAAGTCGAACAATTGTCCCTAACACTTCCATGCATGAACTGTTTTACATTGGAAATTGTTAAAGATTCAAATAATGATGTGAAATGAATTTTAAAAAATCAACTTATTTAAACAATACCTTCATGGTCATTAAACCGATCATATGAGAAGTGTTACCCTTCCACATGGAAATGATACCTTCATTCCTGACAGTTCTGGCAAAGCAATCGGCAATTCCCTTGTAAGGGTAAGACAGTCGACCTGACTTGATCATCTCATTCTGGCACCGCATCAAAACCATGACTCGATTAACAGGAGCAGTTGTCATCAAGGAGCTAACCCAGAAAAGCTTTTGAAGTACTGGATTACTAGCATTGCCTTTTTTAGATGTGACTCCTACAGATTTGGATGACATAGGTGTTACAGTAGGTGAAGAACTGCCTTGGTGTGGTGGACCTAAACGACTCTGCAAAACTCCATTAAAGAAAGCAATTGTCGCTGGAATTGAGTTCGAGGCTTGAGTTTTGTGAAAATCACTATTGAACAAGCAAGGTTGCCCATGTATCTTCATATATATAGATGGATACAAGGATCCATCCTCCATTTTGCAACTCTAGTCTGCTGAACTGTATTGAATTAACCATTAATCAAGAGAGAATTCTCTGATTTACATCATAAACTCATAAAAATATTCACAACCCCGAATACAGTTTATGGAGACAATTGCAATTAGCAGAGCATATGTCATGATTAGAGAGATTTGAATGTCAAAGCAACGTCAAAATTAAAATCACAAGTGTATAATATATGTATAATTTTTCTCAAATCCTAGATCCCAAACATATAAGTTATATTTGGGACAACGATTCTGTAACGTTAGAGAACCGCTTCTCTAGAGTTAGAATCGAGATTCCAGCATATAACATTAGAGAAGCAGTTCTCAAATATTACGGAACCATTTTACCAAGACTAAAGTGATTATAGGTAGAGCAGAGTAGCCAAAGCAGAGAGAATCATGTCTATTTTCTAACCTGATTAATATCACCAATTGCAAGTGCTTTTTCCACTCGAAGCATCCATGTCACTTTGGTTATTATATCACAAAAAATCACAATACCCATCTCTTATTCCCCATGTAGTTTTAATTTGGTTCCACTATTATGTTTTTATTTTCCATGGAAAATGTTGTTTTCTTTGTAAAGCCCTAAAAAGACCAACAAATCAACCAGCCAAACATGCATAAAACATAAAGGTTGTGTGTAAACCAGAAGACAGGACACAGATTACAAAAATATACATTTCTAAAATTAATAGATCCAAAAGAAGCACAAGATCTTCATCATCACTATCAGAAAAATCTTACTCAAACTATCTATCAATAAATACACCAAAAATGTTACTAAAAATAACAACACATTAACATACACAATATCATCAACAATCACATTGCAAAACAAAAACCCAAGATCAAGAAATCAAAAACACATACCATCAACAACCAAAAAAAAAAGGTTCTTTGATCTTCTTAAAGCTACTGGGAAGCTGAGCCTCTGTTTGACTCCTGAAAAAAAAAAAAAAAAAAAAAAAAAGAAGAGTTCAAGAAACACAATAAGAACAAAGAAAATGTTAAAGAAAACTAAACCCAATGAAGCTAGCTTCACCATTAATTTATTTCTCTGATTCTGAGAAGAAAAAAGAAAGAACAAACAAACCCAGTTTTTGAAAGAAAGAGAGCATACACTGAGAGACCTCTCAGTCCAAAACAAGGCAAGCAGCTGGTCTGTGCTGTGAAAGGTAGACAGACAGCTTCTTATTTTTGCATGCAAGCCTTGTAAAAAAGCCATTAATTAAGGGATTCTCTGGACCGTTCGATGCTCTACCTCTACTCATCCAACGGTCAATAAATAAACTAATGTACACTTAATTGGGTAGGTCCTAATTTTTATTTTTTTTTAATATCTTATTATTGTAAAGTTGAGAAAACTAGACGTAGGTTGATTTGTAAATTGTATGAAATACATATGGACTTTGTTGTTTTTGACGGAAAATTAATGAATTTTATAAATTAAAATATTCAATATGATTAATAATGTATGGAAATGAATTATTTTCCTTTCTATAATTTTTTTATAAGATAAAAAAAAAAAAAAAAAAAAACTTTCAAGTTGAATATGTATATGTAAAAATTATTTTCTATTAGAAAATATTCATATCAAATAAAATATTCTACTTCGTAAAAACTTCAACATGTCTCAATTTTGTGATCGAGTTTAAGAATTGGGTATGGTTTTACAAAAACATCTGTAATTGAAAATATGAGGTTGGTCCAACGATAAATTCTTTATATTTCACTCATCTATATTTTATATTATACAGCATATACATATATTATAAAGTTGAGTACAACCCCTTTGAATTGGAATATTATAAATTCAATAGCCTAATCAAGGAACTGACATAACAAGCTATCAGGAAATTCCCTGCTCTCTAATCAAATGCCAAATCATATTGATGTAGGAGCATCCAATGAGTTATCAAGCAAGGCTAAAAGAAAGTCCGAAGATGAGTTATCAAGCGGGCCTAAAAGAAAGTCTAAAACCCCAAGTTATCTTAAAGGATTATTATTGAAAATAATACTGGCTTTCCTAATTTTGGTGTATCTTTTTATTTCCTAATTTTAGGCTAGCTTTTATTTCCTGATTGCTTGCTGATAGTTTATTTCCAGATTGCTTGCTTGTTTTATTTCTTAATTTATTGCTAGTTACTCTTCCTTTTGACTTTCATTATTCTATTTAGGTTTAAATGCTATTTAAGCAATGCTTGTAATCCATTTCAAAAACTTTTGAATTATTGAATAGAAAAATACTGCACTTTGGCAGTATATTGTGAGTGTTGTTTCTTTAGTTTCTGGCGTCTTGTGTGAGTTCGGTTGTGAGGCTTGTGTTTAAGAATCTCAACCCATCACATATAAAAGGAAAGAACTAATTAAGCAGAACATGAAGAAGTTAATCATATGATGATTACATGTTTAATATCTGGTTAAGCCCATAAATTCTCGAAAAGAAGATTGTTATTCCTTTGACATTCTCGAAAGAAAAAAAAAATCCACATATGAAGAAACTTGGTCAATCGAGAAAACACACCCAAATAACCAAACTTGCTGGTACTGAGCCTGGTAAGAGATATACAGTAACTTTTAAAAGGAATAACTTCCAGGAGAAGAAACAAGTATACAAACCAGAAATGGACATGTAAAACAAGACAGATGGAACCTGTAAATATATATATATATATATAAAGCAACATGGTATTTTTGAAATACTCCCAAAAAAACAGAAGAATTATTATCATTTTCCATCACATCAGTGATATCTTGATTGTCCTACTAGCTAGTGTTCAGGCCAATTCTTCCATCCAATGGAGACACTGGAAGCTTGTTGATCACCACCCTCACCAACACCACCACCACCACCAGACCTGCTCTTTTCCGGAGAAACATTTGCGATTTTCAATAATGTGTTTCCGATAACTACAAGGAAACCAATCAGAGCAACATGTACAAGTACAAATGCACTTGTTCCTTTGTAAAGGGACCTAACCCCCTCATTTTTCAGGATTTGGGAAAATGCATCCACACAACTCTTATACTTTATAGCTTCCCCTGACCTCATCATCATCCTTCTACGCACCGTATCTATAGGATACGTTGCCAAATCACAACAAATACCAACCCCACCTGTTAATATCACCGTAGTCGCCCAGCTTTGCTGCAAAAATATAAATGAAATGAAGTAGAAATTAGTACTGTTAATGCCCACATAGCACTTCTAAGTCTCTTGTTTGTTTTTCTACTGACCTGCAATCCAAGCATATTTGGGTTTAAAACGGCATTCATTCCGAGCATGAGCTTTTTGTTGACAAAAAATTCAAGACATGAAATGTTGAATCCACGGAAAAGCCCCGTAATACCATCTGATTTAAGGGTTTTCCTGTAGACATCAATGAGGCCATCAAACTGCCTTTTGTGACACCATTAGTACTTGTATTGATCTTGATATCATTTGCCATCCGTGTTCGGGCATATTCAAGATGATAAACAAGAAGAATGCTTGTACCACCAAAAAGAGCCATTGTTGCAAAGTTCCTTGCAAACCACTCTTCAAGGCCATCATTTTCCTTCTTCCGACAAAAAGCTGAATTAATCCTGAAAGAGTCCATCATAGTTCTTTGGACCTGTTTTACATTTTTTAAAATAAGAAACAATAAAATGATGAGCATGCACTAGTGAAATCAAATTCATATACCATCCCGGATGCGAAATGTAAGACACTTGCAGTGTTGCCTCTCCATAGAGAAATGAAACCTTCGTTCCTGACAGTTCTGGTAAAGCAATCACCGATTCCTTTGTATGCATGGGACAGCCGACCTAACTTGATCATCTCATTCTGGCTCTGAATCAAAAAATTCACTCGCTGAAGTGGGGCAGTCGCAGTTTTCAGGACCGCCATGATTGTGACCAGAAAAAGTAGATGAGTAAACGCAACATTTTGATCATGTCCTTTCGATGGGGATCGTACAAAAGCATTGCCTTGGCTCGGTTGATGCAGATTACTTGTTGAATTTGAAGTTGAAGCAGCACCAGATGTCTCTGTAGTCATCAAGGCTTGCCATTTACGACGAAAAATAATCCTGTAAAAGTTGAAAGGTAATTGCCCTTGTATTTTCATAATCACAGATGGATGCAGCAATCCATCTTCCATTTTTGCAACGCTGTCACTGTTGTTACCTGCATTCAAGCAATCAATCATATATACATGGATACGAAACAGAAAAAAAAAATCTTAACAAACCCAAATTAAGTTTTGAATTAAGAAGTAGTCAAAGGGAGAGACAAGTATGTACATGTTGTGTATAGATATATATACATATAAGCCTCCTGATTCCTGAAAAGCAATGCATGAAGAGGTGGTGTGGTGTGACCGTTAGATGCTCATTCTGCTGAGATCCTATGGCTCCAGATATAGTTGGACCCATCAGACAAGTTTCCAATCAATGCTCATGTCACATAGAAAACTTATTGTATAAGTCAATTACTTTTTTTAGAAAAAATATAAGGGGGGTGTATTCAATTAGGATTAATTAGGATTCTTGAAGACATTTTTTAAGTGACAGATTTTCATAGATTTCTACAGACTTTTATAAATCCACATGGACTTTTATTAATTTGTTTAGACATCCATCTCAGACTTTTATAGATTTGTTTAGACATCCAAGGATTTTCATGGATTTGTTATCTCTGACTTATCAATAGTAAGCTAATTATAGCTAATTATCAAAAAAACCTTTGAAGTTGGAATGAGCAAAATTTGATACACCAGTCAATCTATATTTGCGTATATATATAGTCTGAGGTTGTTGCTGATGCAAACAAAACGATTGAATTGAACCCAAAATTGGCTAAGGCTTATCTGCGTAAAGGCACTGCTTGCATGAAGTGCAGATAAATTATTTTTCTTTAAAATAAAATGCTAATAAAAAGTGAGCATTTTGGTGTTTGATTGAAGTCTACAAATTATTTTGGTGTCGTTTTGTGCAGTTTTGGCATGTAGTAAAATTTGTACTCGTGCAATATAATTTATATTTTGTTCTTAGCAAATGTAGCGGCTCTATTTGGGAAAAATAAGTTGCAAGCATTCGTTGTATTCACAACACTTTCTGGCTTCCGTTGGTCACAAATTGCCTTGCTTCATCATTTTTATGGTCATCAAAATAAATGCAGATACTCTTTTGACAACAATGACGCTGGTGACCGGAGCTAAGGCTAAATTTTTTGAATCAAGTTGACATGGGATTGGTTTTTGCTTGATTTGGAAATGTACGATAGAAAGATTACTTACCATAGTTCCTAGATGTTTTTTAACTTTTAAGGTGGCAATTTTGGTGCATGATATTGTGTACGAAATTTTGATATCTTGGACTACAACATTTAAAAACAATTTTTTTTTTTTTTTTGGTTATAGCAATGACTAGAGATAGTTAATAATTTGATTTTGTATACTACTCTGATTATATTTCTTAAATTGGGCAATAACAAACGTGTTTACACTTGCTTGTTCAAAATATATATATATATATATATATAAAATTATGTGATTGCAACATATTTCATTATTGTATGTGGCTTGTTTTCTTTTTGAACTCGATTTTTTTTTTCCTTTTTAATTCAAAGAACATGCTGGGGATGGAAGCTTATTATTCTCACATGCATCGGTTTTTTTAATTTTTACATATTAGTGCTTTTCGTTTCTGTTTTGAGAGAGAGAGAGAGAGCAAAATCCACCAAAATCTTTGAGGAGAAGGCTAGACATGTTATGACATTTGATATTTATATCTCTCACCATCAAGTCCACCAAAATCCATCAAAATCCATGACCTAAAAAAATCCTTTAAAATCTAGTCCTAATTGAATACATCTTGATTCTTGTAGATATTTTTAAAATCTCAATTCAATACACCTGGATTTAGAAGGATTCTTTAAAAATTCATAGAAATCCTAATTGAATACCACTGGATTCATATGGACTCTTTTAAAGTCTTTAAATGTCCAAATTGAATAAACCAGGATTTATAATGTCTTTAAATGTCCTCAAGAATCCTAATTGAATACACCCCCCCGTCAATTATTAAAACCATAAACAAAAATCAATTAAATTTAAGTTGATTTAACTCATTAATAATATCCCCAGATAATCAAATATTCAAGTATGTTTAGAGTAATCTTGATTTCCAACAATTTTTAGCGAACATCATAAATTCATCATAAATCAAGAATTAAATTCTCTTTCCTTCTCGTTAGATTCCTGAATAGTAAACACGCTCTTAAGTTTATGTAAAACAACATAGTATAATTCATATTCATGGCTTCCTTTGGAATATATTAGCCTTGCAGCTACTAGCCTTTACATGAAGAAAAGAAGCATAAAAGCCGCTTTTTCTTTCTTTCTTTTTTTATAAATTGCAAATAGCAACATGACCACACAGTCAAGCATATGGACAACCAATGGTTATTGAATATGAAAATAAAGAAGTTAAGCATCTTCTTATCTGCAAGAGATGGGAATAGCATCCAACAACATGGAATGAATAAAACATAGAATAATATAACAAAAAATGAGGCTGGGGTCTCTCTATATATTTTGCTGGTTTTCCTAACAATCAAAATCGCCAGTTTACACGAACACGAAAAACGATATGAAGTTCATTCTTCAGCTGCCTTGCTGCTCATGTTTCTGCTTCATCAAAGGCAAAAAGGACAAACACAAGAAGGAGAAGGAAGTGAAGAGCGACTGATTGACAGATGCAAGTATGCCTCATCCCCACCGTCAATTCCTTGGTTCTTCTTTCAATCGTTTCATGATGAATGCATCACAAATCTGTATCTATCTTTTCATTCCGTGAAGTGTTCTCTAATGGTGTTTCCTTTGTAATGAATTTTTCACTAATAATGTAATAGAAATATTAAGACAAAACTATTCGCTTTTTTTGCTTCTCTGCTGATCATTTGGCACCATGTCCATCTCTCGCATTTGATGTTCAACTGAAACCAGACCAGTCTGTGCAAGAAACCTGCAAGGGAAATTCAATCAGAGCATTAAGTAACCTTTCGCTTAAAAGTTTCAGTAAGTCATTATTTGACACATCATTATGCTTCCTCAAAAAAAATTCCAAAAGTAAAAATGTAAACACATGCTGACATGCATTTGATAGCTATAAATGGGATAACGAAAAAAATCAGAAGATAAAAATAAAACCAAGCAGCTTTTTCCCCATTTTTTTCAATTGCTGTATCAAACGAAAGCATGTATAAGAACAATATAAGTATACACTCAAAACAAATCCGAGAGGATTCAGCTGTCCTTTGCTATATATCATGTGCTTTACATATGAATTATGTAAACTATGCATTAAAATGAGCTAGCAACCAAAAATCGCCATGGCATAAACAGAGAAATCTAATACATCCAAGTAAGAACCTCTACTCTAAGAATTAACCAGCTGGCCTACAACTGCGTTAGTAACCCATATCAGATTATTAGCCGACAAAATTATTCCCCAGAACAACACTGTGATCAGTAGCATATACGCATTGATTAGACAACATTAAGTCTAAAGGCATCATAATACAGTACCAAATGCTACAGAGACACAGAATGTGTGCAGGTTTTAAATCCGGAGACAGAAAATGAAGGCAAATTAAGGGGAAATAGAAATCATCAGAGAGAGACTATTGCAAGAAGCATGATAAATGTTCTAAAGCTAGGATATACACTGGTTATGACAGTTTATTAGAGATGCTGAATTGGTATTTTACTCCTATACCTATAAATAGTTACATCACTAGGAATTGACAGAACAAGATCGATAAATGTTCTAAGCTAGAATATACACTGGTTATGACAGTTTACAAGAGATGTTGAATTGGTATTTTACTCCTATACGGCTATACCTATAAATAGTTACATCACTAGGAATTTACAGAAAAAGATTAAAAACTAGTGATTCAGAGAGCGATTCCCAAACAAAACCTTACATAAACAAGTAACAAAATTTCAGTATTCAAGTTTCCATAAAATGATCACAAGATAATAAGATTCCCAACAAAATTCATTAGAATATTGTGAAAAGAAGAGAATTCAGCATAATTAGTAGCATATTCAGTAGGTCAAATATACAACTCAAAAAGAACAAATGGAAGATCAGAAAGCATATTTTCAAAATATTTCCAGAAAGCCACCTCGCGTTCTGTCTAGATGGCATTGAGGTACTTCCTTCAAGCTCAATCATGCTTGTTTGTTGTATTATTTTTAAAAGCTTCCAATTAATGATAAACAACAATTTTTTATTTAGCCTAACGGATGGATCATAAATTCAACTATATTTCTGAAGCAGCAACCCTTACTAAATCATAATAATTTTCCTCCAATTAAGACACTATGACATGTTAACATTTGCATACACACAGGTGCTAAGACAGATTACATTTAGTTATCATTGATATAGCGATGAACACTCATGAAGCTTACATGCTTTATATGCACCAAAAAACAGGAAGAATCAAGCATGGATGCATAATGTGAACAAGCTTATAACCAGGTGACTTGTTAATGGCACAGAACAGACGTAGAACCTTTTTATCAATGTTTCTGGATCAAAATTCCCATTCCCATGAAGTTATCCACAGGTTGAATTCCAAACATCACTTACCTTAAGCTACATGTAGAACCAGGGGTCTCTTGGAAACACACCTAAAATTAAATCCCCCCTCCATATTTTCTCCTCCTAAACAATCTATTGGGATCTGTTGAAAAACAAAATTGCAAGAAAAATGACCAGACGCCTAACCTGCAAATTCGAAACTACTTAAAAAAAAACACACAAGGAACGGTGTAAGAGAATTTCCTTGATCGAACAACATGTATACTATGACAATTAGATAAAACAAGGATCAACATGAGGTTGAGCATTTAGCTTGCACAGATTAACAGCACCAGGATGCATAACCGTGTACCCGTAACCACAAAGTCATCATTTACCAATACAAAGCACACATATGTATCAAAAATTCCATCAAAGGTGAAACACACCAGTGATTAAAAATAAAAGATTGCTTTGAAACAATGTCAAAAAACATACAAAGTTAGTAGCCAAAGACAACAACCCCAGTTTCAGTTCAACTAAAAAACGTACACAAACTAGTCAAACTATGATCTTTATAGGAAAAAAAATTAAATTACAATATACCAGCTAAGAAGCATGAAGAGAGAGACTGCAATCAGAACAAGAAATCCAACATGAAGTATCAAAGAAGAGTCACTTGATGAGAATGCCAACCCCAACAGAACAGCGAGACACACACCCAACATCAGAAACGTTGATTTTAGAGTAGTCCATGTGGGACCCTGAAATTGAAACAACAAAAAAATCAACATTGACCCAGAAAAATAACATCTTGATGATAATCTATTTAGTGGGTTTGAACTTTTAAGGAAGAAAATGTACGGACGTTAACACCAGGCGCTAGTGCTCCAAGTAACACTGCTTCTGCAGACGATACTTTTGATTTGTTGGATTGTTTGTTTGACATTTTTGTGTGATTTTAGATCTCAAGTTTTTACAGATACTGCAACTCAAGATCGAGAGAGAGAGAGAGCGAGAGAGAGAAGAGGAAGACAGATGGAGTTGAATTGGGCCAAGCTGCTTTTATAGGGATACGATGACGTGGCAGGACACGTCAGTTGACACGTCAGGAAAAGGCATTGACGTGCCCAGACACGTTAGCACATTCCATTATTGGATTAGATCCATTACATGACTGATTTTATGGCCCATATTGCAACTAAAGGCCAGTTCTCTTTTTAATTGATAGAATTTATGGGCCTATTTGTCAATCCAACAACTTAATAATATTTTTAACAATTTTGTTAGTAAATGAGATTCAAAAATAAAATACATAAATCTTTAAAATTGTAACCCTAAATGTGACCTTGACATGTATCGTCGTGTGGAGGCTTTACGATTTATTTTTTATTAATTAGTAGATGTCAATAGGAAGAGATTTGGCCATATCAAATACTAATAAAAATTATCGTTCCAATTATCGCATTAATTTACATAGATATAATGATAGTTATTATTTGAGTCAGTTTAGGAAATTATTAGCTGTCCAATTATCACATTAATTTACATAGATATAATGAAAGTTATTATTTGAGTCAGTTTAAGAAATTTTTATCTATCCAATTCCATTATTTGACTCTCTATTTTTACCGTTAATGGGATAATCCCCGTTCCATGTTGACGGCTATCTATAAAGACTAATAGATTCTATTAACCATTCCCATAATTAATTTTTAATTATTAATTAGTTATATATATTATAATATTTGGTAAGTTTAAAAGACAATCATAAATTCTTATTCTTCCAAAATCGATTTATTTACTCTCTCTCTATACAATCCCGTAATTAATGGGATAATTAATAGATTCTATTAACCATTCCCATAATTAATTTTTAAATATTAATTAATTATATATATTATAGTATTTGGTAAGTTTAAAGACAATCATAAATTCTTATTCTTTCAACCTCCTTAATTACCTCCCTCCTTTACTACATTCCTCTCACATTTTTTTAACCTTTTTATTTTCCAACCTTTATTATCCAACTCTTCACTTTCCAATCCATCTTCTATAAATTTAAATTCTTTGGTGAAGAATATCAATTAATAACCCTTCATTTTCTCAAATCAAATCTCAGTGCTTGAAATCAATTTCTTATCTTTCATGACCTCCTCACTTCTCTCCAAATCATTTATCTTCATCACTCAAAAACCCTTCTATTTCGTCTACAGCTTGGCATCCGTATCCAGGATGGTGCACCATGCAAGGCATCGTTTTCGACATGGACGAGATTCTTTGTCTTTGAACAAGTTAGAAATCTTCTCTCCTTCCTATTTTATATTCACTTGCTAACTTTATAGTGATTTCTATATACTTAGGTGTTATTAATTGTTACGTTACATTTTATAGTTTCCACACATCGTGTGTGATGCAATCTAGTAATTCATGAATCCTAAATATTTGTTGGTTAATTCAACACAAATATATGAATTAATGCTTTGTTAATTTTTTGTGACAAATGAGTTTTACATTTCATAATCTCTTTTATAATATTTTATAATGATATGTTATATAACAAGTAATAGATTCATATATAGCAAGACTATGAAGAAAAACAATACTGTTTCTCTAAGAATATTATTCTTGATTGAAACTACGAAAAAGAATTAAAAGAATCAAACAATAAAAACTTTACAAGATCCTTTCTGTTAATTGTATGTTTTTTCATGTTAAAATTTATATTTTCTTATCGTAAAACATAATTTTATACAAAAAATTTTACTTTCATCCATCCATAATGTTTATTTATTTTATTTTTTTTAAGAACAAAACTATCAAAGTATCCTTTTGATGATGAAAAATTGCAAATAGCCTTGGACAGATATTATTACAAAATCATCTACATGATTCTTGGAGAGCTAGATTTTCTCTATAAACATTCTTTGAAACTTGTATTTTCAGATAACATACATGCTAAAAACATACAGATATTCACATATACATATTCAAACAGACTTGTTAGCTTCTTCAACTTTGACATCTGAGTCCCATGGGATCTTCTCTGTGTGTGTGTGTGTGTGCTACTATCAAAAGAGTTAACTGTGTGAAATTTCAATTTCCCATGTACGTAGGAGGACCTCTCAGGGTTGGATCTCTCTGGAGTATCCATTCTTTCTCTTTAAGATACTGTAAAAGTGGCGGTGGATGTGGCTCTTCTCTAAAGTCTGTTGCAGCGCCGCAACCACCATATGGGGTTGGCCTTTGGTAACCATGAAAGAGCTTATTACTATTATTATCCCTTCTGTGTTCATCCGCAAAATGATGAACTTGCGGAAAAACTGAATGCATAGGTTGGCTCTCCGTATAGATCATCTGGTTTGTAGTAGTCATTGGTGCTTGCCACTGAAGAAAAGGATCCAACCTGGATGCAGCATTATTATCTTGACCTTGGAAGTTGCTAGGGTGTCTAGGAGTATAAAAATGCCCAAGATTTTGATTTTCTCTGTACTGACGAAGCCATTCGGAAGAAGACATTCCTCGGAATGGAGTGTATCCTTCCATGTAACCAGGAATTGCAGAAGAACTATAATTGAGTGGACCAGGAGTAGCATTCCAGTTTGGATAAGAGAATCCATCTGTCCGGTTGATGCTCTCCGAAAATCTAGGCTGAACATCATTAAACCAAGTTGCATTCTCGGGCAATAATGGAGCAGAAGGCATTGGAGCCAAATAAGGAGCAGAGTAATGGCTGCTTCCATAAGTTTCAGTTCTGCTAATGGAGAGACTGGATAAAGATGCAGAAACTAGTTCTTCGATGGGGCTCAAACCAGGTCTACTACTCATATCCATTCTCGCTTTTTCTCTATCGTTGTTGACACTTCCTCTATCAAACACCCAAGCACTGAGTGAAGGATGACTGGCAGATATGGGGGTTTGAAATAACGGGTGTGATCCAGTTTCCTTTACGAGAGGCTCCTGCTGCTTAAATGGCTTGCTGGGTGCGAAATTCATGAAATCAGAATGGAATGCAAAAGGATCACCTTGGGTTGAGGTTTGTGCTATAAGGAGTGATGTAGCACGGCGCAAGCATTCATCAGGAGGAACTGTTTGCTGCTCGTCTATGTCCTTTGGAGACTCTGATTCTTTGCTGTCGATGATAGAAGCATAGAGCGGTGCTGAGTTATACCTTGTAAGCGGCTTGAAGACAATGACTTCTTCCTCTTCCACGGCAACAGACTTGCTGTCCACAGAAACGCCACTTGCATTTTCCCCTAGAATCAGTTTATTGCATTTGTGTGTGGACTCAGATATAGACTGATGGATCTCTTCCACTTTAATGTCGCTTGTATCTAGATTTGCATCTGAATCTGTATAAAATTTTGCTCCTGTTTTATCATATATGATCCACTTTCGAGAACCATTTGATCTGTTTGTAATCTTGATAGCAGCATTAATGATCCGACCAGCACGACAGTCTTTTCCACTTTCAAAATTCTTTACATGTCCACAATGAGTTGAGAAATCTAATGACATCTGTGAATTCGTTACAGGTGCAAAACCCCTCAACTCGTAATCTTCCCAGAGAGCAGTCCTTTCAGGAGATGAGACTTCACCCCTACCATTTAACTGCTTTAAAAGACTAACAAGAGTACCGAAAAAGTAAGACATAGCACTCACACATTTATCGTCAACCCCATGTGTTTCTGCTTCGTCAAGCATTCCCACCAACCACTCCACAAAAACAAGTACAGCAGGTAAAAGGGGGCAAGAATCCAAAGGACTTGACTTCAAGCATCTATCAACGAGGCGTCCCATGAAAATAAATGCAGCAGTCAATGCAAATCGTATCAACTCAAGCTGCTGCATATCATCTTTGTCTTCCGACCCTTCTCTTCCTAGCCTACTAAGTAAATCTTGGATGATAAAGATGAATATAGCAACAATTTGAAGGGATCGAAAAGGTCCTGTTCTTGCCGAATCCATAAACTGATATGACTCTAGTGTGGCTTTTAGTTTTGTATCATCTAATGCCATCATCGCATCCAACTCTCTGATGGTAGATGCAAAGGCACAAGGGAAGTCCTTCAAGCTGCCTCACATGTCACATCAGAGGGGCGCAAAAAACATTAAAACTTAAGTGAAGACAGGAGAATGAAATGCATTGCCAATGCATTTCATGTATAAATCACTATCGTATGAGCTAATACTAAATGAACTAAAACTGTTAACTACGAATAAATTTGCTACAAGGAGTACCTGGATTTTATGAAAAAGAAGCTCATTGTCCTGATAACAAGTGACCATAAATTTGTCCCCAAAAAGCAATCATGTTCAACTTTCAACATATTGCAATTTGAAAAATCATCACTTGTTTGGGATTTGACCTTAACACTGGTTCTTTCAGATGGATTCGAAAAATCAAAGCAGGCCTCACTACAAAGGGAATGCAGATCAGATGACCCGTTCTGCAATATCATAAGAAGCATTTGAGTACTGCCAACAATTGGACATCACAAATCAATAAGTATCAGGATAAAATCTATTAGCAGAAAAACCAGACAGTAATATCAACTCTTACCCTTTCAAATAGTAATATGAGGTTGTTTTCGGCATCAGGGAATGGTTCTTTGACAGCTAAACTTCTTACACAATGATACAATGCAGCAAGTTCATCGCCAACATAAAATGCCAATACTGCCAACTACAGATGAACATGATTACATATACAAAAAACAAATTAGAAGCATTGAAAATCACAAATCCCATGTTCTTTCAAAAAAGGAATTTGAAAATACCTGATTTTGAGGGTTTCCGCTATCTGGCCATATCTTTGTAGCTTCCAAGTAATAGGCGGCTGCAACTGACCAGTTCTGATCCTGTGCGCCAAAATTTTCATACTGTTCTTTGTACCTAGCAAGATCCCCGAGACAAACCAAAAACCGATGGCACAAAAACTGGCATTTCTGCAATTTATTTGGTTCAACAGCATTGGAGGTGCCACCCTCTTCGTAAAAATAACATTCTTCTTGAATCCCATAATATCTTTTAACCTTCGCCATCAGGTTCTGGTAGAATTCCATTGCTTCCAACAAGAATGATTTGAATCCTTCAATGTGATTGTCATTGGTTCTTTGCATGTTGGCGCTACTTTTTGGCATTGCGAAGCTTGTATTATCTGAATTAGCGGAACTTCTCTTTATTGTTTTGCGAAATTCGTCAATGTGCTTATAATGAAGCTTCCAAATAGAATATTCAACATCTTGAAGTCCCACCAGATCATGATCATACATGATGATTTTCTCATAACTTGAGCAGGCTTTGCGGTACAAATCTTTAACTTCGGAGCACAATAAACCTTTAGAGTGGATCAATGTCCATAACAGTTTCTCTGCATTAACAACCTGAAACCAATACATGTGTAGAGTCACAAATTTAACTCAAACAAGAGGAAAAAAAACAGTCAAAAGTAAACTATGACAAGCAACTGCCGCCCAAAATTTTACCTCGACAAGAAAACTGGTATTTCCTTTGTGTTCTTTAAGGCGATTATATGAAATACTACTCATGACTACAGTTGGAAAACTTCTTCGAATCTGCTCTTTCTTTTCAGCAAGAAATGCAGATACTCATAGCTTATCTAGCCTGTTAATCAACGAAGCAACCCGTTAGGTCAAATGAAGGGAAAGAAACAAAACACAAGTGAAAAATCCAAAAGATCAAATAGCTAGGCTTGATGAATCTTTTTCATGCATATTCAGAAGTTCCGGTTCTTAGCAATTATAGTCATGCAAAACAAATTCAAGCTCTTCGATGATTGTAGAAATTATGGATGCTATTAGCCTACATACTGTTTCCAAAATCCGGACCACAAACAAAACCAGAGAAGTTAACTAGTTTTGACCTGATTATCATTCCACAGCATTAAACATCACAAATTCAACCTTAGAAAGACGTCATTACATCACAGCAATTGCCATAACCAAACTTGCCAGCAAAAACAAAAACCTTAAGTAGGAAACCGGTCCTGAAAGTTTACAAAAAAATGTATGCTGGTAGAAAACAGTAAAATGGGACTCAATTTCTATAAACAGCATCAAGACACTCAAACTAGGAAGAGCATTTGGCACATTCAGCTCCAAAAGCACTTCAAGGAAAAACAATTTCACCAATAGTTTGAATGAAATGGGGAACTTAAGGAGAAATTTTGTAAGAAGCCCTAATTCTGGAGTCGATCCGATGCTATATATATCACAAACAAAGAAATGTGATATTTCCCAAAAATTCAACAAGCAATTAACATCAACAGAATTCTACAAAATTACCCAATTAAAAATCACAACTATCCCCTGAAGAAGACAACTGACCTTGAAGAAGATCATTGAAGAATGTTAATTGTAGAGGCATGAAACAAGCAACTTACTATCTAAAAGTAAGAACAGCTCAGTCTAGTAGATACAAGTTTCTGGCTTTTGAGTTTATATAATCAAAATTAAGTAAACATACAACATACTCTTTACAATTAAAAGACAAATCAAAGAAAGAAAGACAAAAAACAAACAAACGAATATGCTTCACATAAACCGCAAAGTAGAGAATTTTATGAACTTACAAGAAAAAAAAGTCACCCAATAAATGCTTCAACATAAAAAATAAAACAATTAAAACAACATAAGCAGAACTGGGAAAATTTCCCACATGAAATTGAGCAACAAAGCTGCAAAAAACGAGAGAATTTGTGGTCTGAAGGGATCACAGGGACAGAAAATTGTACCAGTAAATGGAACAAAAGCAGAGCACCTGGAGAACAAAGAAACAATTGACAACAACAAAAGCAACAAAGAAGTGTCATCAAAGTTAGTTACTTACAAGTTATAGCCAATGTTAGCAGCAGAAACTGAGACCAAATTATCCAAGCAAAAGCACACACATAAGAGAAAGAGAGAGAGAGAGAGAAGAAGGTACAAGAAGAAAGCCACATGTACTGTTCTCAGTTGTGAAACAGACAAAGAAAAAGGTGGCTGATGATGAGACTCAAGAGCAAAGACTAATTTTAATTCTAACCCAATTTTCCTATTTTCTTCTCTCTCTCTCTCTCTCTCTCACTCTTTCACATTTTTTTTTTTTTTTCTACATCTTATTCTTATTCTAATTTTAAGAACAATTTACTATTACAAACCAAAGGAATAAAATTGCACAACTTTTGATCCCCTCGACGTAGTTCAATGGTAAAATCAGTCGTTCAACCTCTTTCCTAAGTTCGAGTCGTCACTGCTATAAATGGTATATAAAAAAAAAATTCAAAAAAATTGCACAACTTTTGTGATAGTTTTTTTATTTTTGAACAATTATATTTAACCATTAAATTGCAACTTGTAATATTTGATCTCGACAAATCCCAGACAATTCTATTATAATAGTTCTCGTAACACTTCAAAAAAAAAAAAAAATCACAACGCGTAGAAAATCTCTTGTTTGTAATGAAAGTAATATTTTGAGTTGTACTTATAGTCATTGATGTTATCTTATAGTGATTAAAATAATGAAGGTATACAATTAAAAGTAAGTAGCTATCATCAACTCATCATATGCTATCTATATCCTTAAAATTAAGGAGAATCCCTTGCAATCTAAGCTAATCCCACTTTTTTGCTTTCCGTCTTTAGTTTAATTTTCAACTTTATACCCTTATAAAAACTACTAATTTCAATTTACTTATGACCCTTTTAAGGTTTGACTAAAAGTTATAGCAAAACAACACTATTTTGGAAATTAGATCAAATCTAAGTTAGCTATAAAACCCTTATTTAGAAAGTTTCGATTTTACTACGAAACTAATGATATGTTAATCGTATCTGCACCATCAATATTGTGGGTTTAAGTGGTATCCCTATTTCTAAATATCGAATTCATTGCGACACTTCCAAAAAAAATGATTGTGGGAAGATTTTGTAGTGTGATGATGATGAAGAATTGATGATGATAATGGTGATGATGATATGGAGGAAAATTAAGTGGTTTTCCAAGATCACATGTGTAAGGATTGAAGTGGCTACCTTTGGTGGGTAGTTGGAGGGTCTTGTAACTTTCATAAGCTTACAAACTCTTTTAATCTACTTGTTTAGATGTCAACATTAACTCTTTATTTTTTATTTTTTTATCAAAATGTGAAAATGGACTTGCCCAAAAAGAACAAATTAATATTTCCTTACAAATATAAAGAGATAGAGAAATCAAATCATCACTCTCTTTTATATATTTGATAAGGAGAGTTTTAAATTAAGTTGAGTTTTGATCTGTTTTCTAAAGTAATTTAGTAATTTTAAATTTACTTGCAAATATTTTTATGGACTACAAATAATAATATAATCTTAGTGTTGGGCTAAGTTGTTGTTACCAGCAGTGTTACCGGGTTAATTATCAAAAGTAAATATATATTTTTTAGTAATTTATTTAATTTTATTTTTAAAAACCTTTGAATTTTGTGGACTTTGAATTACAATCCAATATTTAATTTTCACTCCACCTACTATACAATTAGACCTATAAATCAATAATATTGTGTTACCGTACTTAGACGCAACATGAGGGGTTTACATAGACAAATAAAAACTATTCCAGAAAACCATTTTTAAAAATGATTCCAAACAGCACCTAAATTTTAGCACATAAATTTGTTATAATTTCTTGTAAATTTCGTTCAAGCCCTTCGACATAAGATAAAAATCTGGTCCAAAATCTCTAAGTTCAATGAAGAATTTTCAAAACAGGAAAACACAAGGAGGATGACTTGTTTGTACTAATTAACCTGGATTATTGTTTTATTTTTTGTTACTTATGCTAAAACTTTAATTAATATTTATTATTATTTGAATCAAGCCTCCTCTTACGTATAGGTATTTAGTGATATTCTTTAATGGGCAGTTAATGAAAATTCAAATTAATTTAATGTGTCTGCGGATTGATAAACTTTTTAATACATTTCTTATTTAATGTTAGATATAAATTAATTCAGCTTAAGTGAATAGAAACCCTAATTTAATTCAAACTCACAATTCAATGCTTTAAAATTATAAAAAACGTGACTAGATAATGAAATATAAATATTGAAATGGATTTTAATCAAATCACGGATCATAGCTGAAATAAATGAAGATTAGTTGTAGAAAATCCCTATTTATTTATTTATTTATTATTTTTTATATGAATGAGTAACTTTCATTAACCAACAACTAAACACACACGGCCCTTTGGCTTGGTGGCCCAGAATCTCTCTAGATTCTCTTGCCACCAAGGTTCGACCCTGGCCAGGTGTGTATTAGGGAGATTTCCCTCCATTTGTGTGGGTTGTGTCCTACCTTAGTGTGGGTGCTCTCTCCCCTTTGTGGGAGTCTCGTTCCGGGCTGAGCTAGTAGTGTCTCATCTCGCCGGTCCCGACAGTTGTTGTTGTAATCACAAAAAAAAAAAAAAAAAAAAAAAAAAAAAAAAAAAAAAAAAAAAAAAAATTTACAAAGAAAAGCTAAAGCACTTAGTTAAAGCCGAAAACACCTATACAAGTAAAAAAAAAAAAAAAACTTCACAAGATTAAACCAATATCCCATCTATACACCAAGCATTACAAAGAATATCATTTCCTCTAGTCTTTTTAAATCTACCTTTTGTAGCAAACCGAATCCTCACCTCCCATCTAATACATTGGATAAGCTTCTCTTCAATGCACAGATTATTGTTATGCCTCAAAGCATTACGATTCCTCCAAATATTATATATTGTAGAAGCAAAAACTAACCGATACAAATAAGCCTTCATAGTTTTGCCCCTCCACTCCTCCAACCCAAAAGAAACCACATCTTCCCGGTAAGTAGGCGGATTAAGCACGCTATACAAACTCATAACCTGTTGCCAAATTAGTAGCAACTCATTAAATTAATATAATATAATAAAAATATTAGTAGCAGGTCATGATCATTGTGGAAAAAAAGAAAGAAAGGAGAAGACATCCACAGTGCATGTCGTGTAACGCACGACTCCTGGGTCCCTCCATAGAAGACCATTTCAATTTCTTTCATGCCAGAGGATAATTAAATGATAATGTTTTTGGTTGATGAGATATTTTATTATTGCAAATGAAGACCAAATAACTATAAAATTGTCAAACAAAATGAAAATAGCATTAACTTTGGTCTACGTAGTTGTTGGTAGGTTCATGATTTGAACCTTTTCAATCTACATTCAAAGCCTCAGTTATTTCCCAATTCTTCAATTTAATTTAGTGGGGTTTCAACAAAACAAAAAATTTAATTAATAATTAGGTTGCAAGCTTGCACCTTCAATCAAAAACTAGAATAAATAAATTTTATCCTTGCAATCCATTATTCATTTTATTTTATTTTTGTATATCACCCGAGATCCGATCACTTAAATATGAGAGATTGTCTAACTGAATAAGTATTATTTGCCACCAAATCATATTAATAGAGATATTAATTAATCAATAAATTAATATTTACTAATTTATAGAGATATTGTATGTGTATATTGACTATATGAGAATTTTCTTGATGACAAAGTTTATCATAATATGATACCTTTGGAGCCTATTAACCACAAGAAAGAACTCAAAACATCAAATGTTACTAAATAATTTGTTATTTTTGTAGTACAAGAATTCATTCTCATAATGTTTATGTGCTTTACAAAAAAATTAGAGATGAGATCTAAGACTATCTCCAACCCAAATAGTGTTTCTGGTGAAAACTTTATATTAAAATAGTGCAACTTTTACACTATTTCACTATTCCATCTCTAACTCATTGCACCAAATCTTACACTATTCTCCTTTTTTTTTAATATTATTTATCAACAAATACTCATCTCCAACCAATCAAAACCTAATTTACAATAAAATAAAATTTAAAAAAGTAAATTTTGCGTTAAAGTTGCGCCAAGTGAGCAGTGTTGCACAATATATTGCACGACACTGTTCATTGGAGCAACAATAGCGCATGTTTTGCCGCTGGGTTAGAGCTCGATTTTGCTGCAAATTGACAATTTGCTATTGGGTTGGAAATGCTCTAACTATACTTAAATTTCAAGAAGAAGAAGAAAAAAAACATAATAGATTCATGATATTTTAAGAAAACATTCTGGATTAAATGCTTGAGATTGCTTATTTTTATAAGTAAATATAAAAAATGTATTATTTTATAATTCAATCGAGATTATTAATTTATCTATTTAGTCCAAATCGAGGCAATTTTTAATATTATATAAAGATTATTAACTTTTCAGGTATTAAATTATAGAGGTCATATTATTGTTAGGGATGGCAATGGATCGGATCGGGGATGGATACCCCATTATCCATCCCCGTATCCGTTTGAAATATGTATATCCATCCCCGCATCCATCCCCGCATCTAAATGAGCGGGGCGGATTCGGATAATCCGCGAATTGAGATAACGATATCCATCCCCGCTCCGTCTATATCCATATCCAATGAAATATATATATATTGTTATAATTTATAAAAGAAAAATGTAACTAACGTGTATAATGGTACCTTTTATCCTATTTAAAAGGGAGAAACAAGTACATCCAATCCAATAAAGTTCAAATAACATAAATTCAACAAACGAGAAAAAAAAATCACATAAAACTTTACTATTTAATTTTCTCCAACAACTTAATAAAAAACCATAAATATTCTCATTCTTCCATCACCACGGTCCATACGACAATCAAGGTAGTCTCAACTCTTTAGGTTTTCGGCCGCTTACTTTAGAAAAATAGCTTTTAGGGTTTTGATGATAAAAAATTAATAATAACTTATATAATTAAAATTAATAGTTATATTTCCTTCAAAAAAAAAAAATTAATAATTATATAATAATTTTTTATATTTTTAAAATATTAAAATATACAATGGATCCGGATGGGGATGGATATCCATAGACGATATCCATCCCCATATCCGAAAATTAAACGGATATTAGAATCGTATCCATCCCCGCTCCATCCCCGTAATAATAGTATCCATCCCCATTATAAATGGAGCGGATTCTTTCGGATATCCATATCCGTGGATAATTTTGCCATCCCTAATTATTGTACATGATTAACATCAAATGATCTCACAAATATTGTATTTGCTAATACTTTGAATATCATAAAATATCTCACAAATATTTTATTTGCCAAAAATTGTGCAGTTTTCTAGATGATGATGAGGTGGGCACCGAGGGAGGAGTTGTGGAATTCAGCATCGAGTCAACCAATTTATTTGTATTTTATAAACAACTGCATGAAATAATGGAAGTCTACTTCAATAAGTTGAAAATATTGGGTGGATATTTTATTTTAATGATTTTTAGTTGTGACTTGTGAGGTGTTATGATGATTGATTTACATAATTGAACTCTTGGGGTCCACTAATTTAATTAATTAGTTTGATTATTTGAAGATGGATCAGCATATTTTGACATTTTTAAACTTTGTTTAAATTACGCACTAATAAAAACGGTTCATCGTATTGTATTAATTAAATTGGTTCATTATGCTTAATGTGGATCGATTTTTTGAAAAAAAGTTGCTAATTAAATGGCTTGTGTTCCAATACCTCTATATGATCATTTTTAGAAGACTAGAATTGACTTTTTTATTTTACAAGCATGTTCGTGCTAGCTTTTGCAGGGGCTTCTACGCTAGACCTAACGAACTCATAAAGGAATTACCTTATGTACTGTCTAGCCTCAAGAATTTGACACTAAGGGGTGAACTCGTGACCGTACGCCTAACTACACATCACATGTTCACCCTTACCACTAGGCCTTGACTTTGATAAAACTTTTAAGAGTATTTTTTTACAGTATTTATCCATCCATATATCTAGACCAGATTTTTATTTTTTTTGGAACCTTTTTACTATTGGGAGGATTCAAGCTGCTGACTTAAGAGTCATTTACTTAAACCTCAAGTTCGTCTATCTACCGATTGAGTTACGCACCTGGAGGGAATTTAAGAGTACATTGTTGGTTGAATGTTGAAGATACTAACTCAGTTAATTTAATACAACTATAATTCAAATGAAACTAGGCAGGGCCGGCCCTGACTTTTGTAAGGCTTGAGGCGAAAATCCAAAATGGGGGCCCTTTATTCATTTTCATAATTTTTTCGGTATAAATTATAAAACCGTGAAGTACTACATATCTAACCACAAAACTAACAAATTGACCCACATTATTGAAGAACGGATTCAAGTTGAGCTTTTTTAAACATAAAATTCAAACTAAAAAAAAAAAAAAAAGACCAATCAAATCAGTCCCGCAAACTGCAAGCATACTCGTGGATTTTATCAGTTAGTAAGTCAATAATAATTTGTAAGAAAAATTACAATTTGTAAAAAATAACAAAAAATAAGTAAAAACAGAGAGAGACTTTAGAGAAAGATGCTTGAATGGATGAGAGAGAGAGAGAGAGAGAGAGAGATGCGGTAGCTACGTTTGGTGGAGAAAAAAATAATTACGCAATAAAGATGAATAGATGATTGATGAATTGAAACCCTGTAACTAGAAAAAGGGTCTATGGGCAATGGGCAATGGGCAATGGGCATTAGAAAACTTAATTGGGCTTGTGAAACTAGAAAAAAGTAAATGAATTGGTCAATAGGCATTAGAGAAACTACGGACCATTTTTTTGTAAGTATGGTTGGGCTTATTTTTAAAACAAATTTTGGGCTCATTGAATTATTAACAGCACAATATATTGATTGAGCTATTTAAAAAAATTAATAAATAATTTTTTTAAAAAAAAAACTATACTCGGACCTCTAGATAGAAATACATAGTAAACAAAATTTGAGGGCCCTTTGAAAACGTGGGCCCTAGGCGGTTGCCTCTTGGGCCTACCCCCAGGGTTGGCCATGAAACTAGGAGTCAAGACGATTATTCAATAGTTCAAGAATCATTTGTGATTGTTTTGATACCTCTTCTAGAGAGTGTTTTCCAACTGTGTAGACAATTTTGCTTTAATTTGTATTCCTTTTTTTTTTTTTTTCCTCTTTTAAGTATTATAATAAGACTGTCATGATCTATCAAGATCAGATAATATATATACGGTCCGGATATCTACTCCCACAAACAGAAGAAAACTCTCTATACATACTTCTAAAATGTGTTTTAATTTGTATTCTATTTGCCGATTCTAATAAGAAAAGTAAGTAGCGTAAGGAATAAAAAATTGTTCAATCCTATCCATTAAAGTCAGTCTTCCTTGAAAGTTCTTATTTCATTTTGCTTTTGCTCCTCAGCCGATGAATGATCTGAAACAGAAAGGCTACTTCAAATGTCCTTCATGAACAAAAACATTACACTCAATATAAATGCACCAAACTAATATATAAACCAGGTCAAACGAATGAAGAAACTTAATTATAAGCTAAATTATATTAATTATGATTATATTCTAAACAAAAATTTACTCTATATTCTACAATCTACACTATCTTATCTCAAGTTGAAAGAAAGAGAACATTACATTAATTTTGCAGACTACTTTTAAGCAATTAATGCAACCATTACTGTTGGAGTACGATTGGATTATGTTTCCTCTAGTACATAGAAAAAATGAAAAATAAGAAACAAAAAAGAGATCCAAAAAACAAAAAATGGATGAAATGACAAAAAAAAAAAAAAAAAAAAAAAAAAAAAAAAAAAAAAAAAAAAACATATAAATATACTCAAATTTTCATATCTTGAGCTATTTTATTTGTAAAGCATGTGTTATTCATCATTCTATCGGACAAAGATAATTAAAACATTATTGGTAAGATTAATTTCAAGCACAATTAACTGGAAATAAAATTAAGTACGAGAAAAATACACAATAAGAAGATGAAATAATCTTTCTATTTAAGGGTAAGATAATTTTTCTTTTTAAAATAAAATAATTTTGCAACAATTACTTTAATGGTTTAAGCAGTATCAATTTTGAATTTTGAATTAAAACAATAAAAATAAAAAATAAAAAATAAAAGCTTTGGTGTTTATTGGAGACGACGAAGTTTTTCAAACAAATGAAAACGTTTTTTTTTTTTTTTTTTTTTTTATAATTTTTTTATGAAACGAGTGAACGAATTGGGTTTTTCTGATATTGGGCCAAAACCTATAAAGGTGGGGTGCATTTAGCAATACTAATGTAACCGAAGCCACTTTCTGTAGGTCCATTTAGAATTATCCGGCTCGTCATTAGATTTTTCTTCGTTATTGGGCCCAAACCCATATATACAAATAGCCTAAAACAAAATTCGAAAAAAAATAAGAAGTGAAAAAATGAAAGCTGTGGCATTGGAGCAAATGCATGGGGATTTTGGTGGGATTTGTATCAGTTGAAGTTTTGAGCTGGAAAATGGTGAGGGAAGATTAGTTAACCAAAAAACCTAATTAAAGAACATTAGTTGATGAATTTAACATATACTAATTACAGGTGTGAGACACAATCAACAACAACAACAAGATCAATAATATGAGATTAAGAGAGAAAAACAAGGAGGAAGAAGCGGTCAAACCCCATTTGAATTACCTAGAAATCACATAATTAATCACCACACAAAAAAAAAAAACCCATTTTTTTTTCCCAATTAAACAACTCTCCACCACCAAACCAAATCATCGAAACCCTTTTAATTATGCATAACCTTGTTCATTTTATCAGAAAGAGCTAGCAAGGCGTACGTTGCATTAAAAAAACAACAATCTCCTTCTATCTCTCTCTCTTTCTCTAGAAAAAACACAGCCAAAACACAAAATGGCTTCTTATTATTCTTTGAACAAGCTCTGCTGGTTGGCCTTCCTTGTCCTATCATTCGTCGCGGTGGCCGTTCAATCATCATCAGCCTTCGACTCCGGCTTCAACCGTCTGACAAGCATGGGACAGGACGAGGAGCTATTCGAAGACAACGAGATGTTGTTCGACACAGACTCCGCACGTAGACAGCTCAAAGGTGGTTCAAGGTACATAAGCTATGGAGCTCTGAAAGCGAATCACGTTCCATGCAACAAACGTGGACGCTCTTACTACAATTGCCAACGTGGCCAGAGGGCCAACCCTTACACTCGCGGTTGCAGTGCTATTACTAAGTGCAAGAGGTACACTAGATAGAAAAATTAATTTCAAAGGAGATGGAAACTTCATTGAATAAAAAGAGAGAGATACAAAAAGATCTCACGATCATTATATTATATTATATATGTACGTATTTATTTATATGTTCAGGGTTGTTTTTTTGTTTTTTTGTTGCTTCGGCATAATTATATTTGATTTCCTCAACTAATTAATTATAATTATTATTGAATTTTGTTTATTATAAGTTTGTTGTGTAATTGTTTCATTTTATGAGAGGGTTTAATGTGAAAAATCAAAAAATGTATCTCTCTGATCTAATATTTACTTGTGTAATTGAAATTTTATGTTTTGTGTACGTTGTGGAGGAAATAAAAAAGCTAGAATATTATTAAGTGTAAATTTATATATTTGTTATAGAGTTGTTATATTCGAATTATATTAATTAATCCATTGTAATTAGAACAATCTCTTAAAAGTTAAAACATGATTATCAGTTGCTTGGCTTCTGGTTCAAATTTTTATTCAATTATTTCTTTTCTTTTTATGACACGTTATCAAATTTTGGTGTATAAATTAAAGATTAATTAGTTCATTTAGATCTATCAAGTTGATTAAAATTGATTTACACGGCCGATCTATATATAACTTTAATTATCAATGTGGTTCATGAATTAGATTGTTAATTTAATTTGTATCGAAGTCAATTTAATTTACCTTGAGATTTTTAGTGAAGCTTAATTTGATGTTGTTTGATCAAAGTGAAAAATCTATTTATAAAAAAAGTATACTAAACCGAAAAGCAAAAACCAGAGAGCTAGCTAGCTTCGAAGCTGATCTTCAAATGGAGATCAAAAGATGATTGATCAAAACTGTCATGATTATAAGTGAAAGGTGGATGTTGATTTTCAATGTGATGCATGGTAGAACATCATAGCCTTTAGAAATAAAAAAAATGTGACACTCGCCTGAACCAACCTCGTCTCCTTAAAAACGTAAATTCACGGTGATTTTATTACAACTTACGGTGATTGTGTTATCTCGAATCTCAGCAATTGATTTTTCGATTCTAACAAACATAAATGGATCAATCTGACCAAGCGAGAACACATATAAGTATATAACATTGATCAAGTGAACAAGAAAACAAAAGATCATAGGCAACTTAATTATATAAGTATATGATATGAATTTGAAGATATATTGATCTAAAAATTCATTTTTATGTTCAAAAATTGCGGCCAAACTGCAACTAGAATCTAAACTACAAATTATATATAACAAAACAGAAAAAAGAGAAATAGAGTTGGGTCAATAATAATTAAGATATTTCGAAAAAAAAAAAAAATAATAATAATAATAATTAAGAGGGTTGTTGTCTGTATATCCAAACAAAACATTCAATCACAATATGCTTTTATAGGTCTTATCTTCTTCTTGTCTTGTTCCAGTTTTACATATATACAGTGGATCGAAATCGATGATGAGTTTGATTACCTCTCTTGGTCCCAAGTGGGACAACCAAGAACCAACCACATATGTAATTAATTATTTCACAAAAATTACTGTTGTTGATTTGGTATTTTTAACGCGTTCTGATTTCTCTTTCTCTTTCTTTTTAATATTCAACACATCATCTTCACAACATGTCAACTAGTAGTATAATACACGCACAGAAAATTATAAAACGCGGGAATCCAGCATGTTTTTTTTTATATCGGTTCCTAATTGACACTGATATAAAATAAAATAAAAAATTAACATTTTACACCCGTATCAAGATTCCGGTGAAAAAACATGTGGTATCATGCACCTGATCAATTATGATATATGTAGTTATCATCTCCATATCCATCTTAGAGCCATATATATATATATATATAGTGTGTCATTTACGTTGGACGCAGTGTTTCCATTTTGTACTGTTTTTGTCTAGTTCAATCATTTAGACAATAGAACCTATTGATATGAATATAAAAGAGAATATTGATTAATAGAATAGATATATAAGAGACGATAGAGGTTGATTCGGTGATATGCCTCTCATGTACATATACCATTGAAGTTTTGGGTTCGAGTCATAACACATTCCTTAAACTCAATTAATTTCTTTATTTGAAAAATATTTACATAAATTTTTTTCTTGTAGTAACACTCCACATGCCTAATTATATATATATATATATATATATATATATATATATATATTCCATCACAAATGCGATATATGATGTATAATCCTATTATCTATTAATCATAACATCCTATAATGTACATAGAATTAAATGTCAATTTTATTACATTAATGTAATTCGTACATTTTTTACATTTGCAAGAATTATATTGAAGATGGGAAAATTTAAAGTTGTCATCTTCATTGCATCACTTGCCAAAAGTACTTAATAGGGTTAATTGCATAAACGTACCCTCTATTTATCTAATAAAGTAAATTTTCAAACAAATACCTTATTCAAACACAAACATCCCAATTGGAATGTATTTGGGGTATGGAAAGTCAATAGTGTCCTTGGGTAAAAGGGAGAGTTTATTTTGGTGGATAAATTCACAAACAACCCTGAATTTAGGTGTAATTGTATAAATATTCATTTTTTTCTAATAATTATATAAATATACCCTATCGTCAGTTGACTTTCATTAACTTTAATCTTTAACCACATTTGTATCCTAAAATGACTAAACTACCCTTGAAAACTTATTTATCTTTTCTTTTATTATTTAAATATATTAAAAAATATTTATTTAAAAAATTAAAAAATCGGTACAATTTTTTTGTTGCTTTCTTTCTATCATTTTTTTTTAACACAATCAGAACCCACAAAACTGGAAAAATGGTTGTGTTTAGTGGGTTTTGATTGTGTTTAGTGAGTTTTGTGGGTTTTGATTATGTTGATTAAATGTAATTGTTGGTGGGTTTTGATTGTGTTGATGAAATGAAATTGTTTGTTGGTTGATGAGTATGAAATTGAATGTTTTAGTGATAAATTTGGTTTTTGAAATCTGAAAATTTGGTGTTTGGGGACATGGAATTATGGAAAATGTAAAAAAAAAAATATTATAGAAAGAAAAAGAAAATAAAAGCAACAAAAAAAAAAAATGTACTTATTTTTTCAATTTTTAAGTAAATATTTTTTAATATTTTTAAATAATAAAAGAAAAGATAAATAAGTTTTCAAGGGTATTTTAGTCATTTCGGGATATAAATGTGGTTAAAGATTAAAGTTAACAAAGGTCAAATGACGGTAGGGTATATTTATGTAATTATTAGGAAAAAAATGAATATTTATACAATTACACCTAAATTCATGGTTGTTTGTGAAATTTACCCACCAAAATAACCTCTCCCTTTTACACAAGGGCATTATTGACTTTCCATACCCCAAGCACATTCCAATTGGGATTTTTGTATTTGAATAGGACATTTGCTTAAAAATTTGCTTTATTAAATAAATAGAGAGTATGTTTATGCAATTAACCCTACTTAATACCTACCTACTAAACACAACACAATTATGGAGAATGTCAATCTTTATTTTCTAAGAGGTTGGTCTAACGGTAAACCCCTTACACCTACACTACAATATTATGGGTTCAAGTCCTTCCCCTCCCCAAAAAAAACCCCAAATTTATAATCTACTTAAAAAACAAAACTTTATTTTCCCTTTTTATAAGGAAAAAAAAATAAAAAATTGGATGAAACGATATCCATTGAAATGGAATAAATTTGTGTCACTAGCGATTAGCGAGAGGTTAAAGTAGAATTAAAAAAATACTAAGGTAAACATCATGGCGGTGGAGTATGCATCATACATGCATGAATCATGATAGATATCTAAAGAAATTCAACGGTGGGTAGGTACACTAATACAACACTAATTTTAGTATGATTAGTTGTGTTACCTCATATTCCTTTTAAACAAGAAAGATAAACTTGAGTGAGACGAACCGACTACGTCAAGAAATTAATATTCAAGAAATTAATCAAAATAATTAAATTAAATACCAAATCAATTACAATCATGTACAATCACTCTTACTAAAGTCGTTGCGCAATTCCCCAGTTTCCCTTCACTTAAGGGGAGTTACATTCCAAACTAATTTTATAGATGTTGAGAAATTCTCCGGTTCCCCTTAACTTAAGGGGAGTTACATTCCAGACTATTCTTATAGATGTTGACCCGTGGCTCGTCAAGCACCGATAGACTTCTTTGACACTCGCATTTCAAAAATTCCTTTTCGGTTTTTCCTATAAACCCAAATAAAGTTTACAAACAATAAGACTAAACTAACCTTTTCACAAAGAACCAAAGCTCTTTCTTTAGTCTTTACTTGATATATTTTATAAGACAAGTGAGAACAATTTTCAGACACCGACTTCCTCCCATAAACTTCAGAATTATAGTCAAAATTGTCATGCCTGACTCCATTTTATTATTCAAAAAAATACACTGTCGATAAATACTTTGATTTGATGAACAACACAACACAACACAACACCCAACGTGTACAAACTACAAAACATGTACTTAGAAACTTAAAATAATTGATAAGGAAGAATAAGAGGTGATGATTGGAAAGGCCAAATAATGAAAAGAGTCTTCAAACAGTGCACATGGAAGTTTCAAAACTTTCAATTTAATGACCCACCAACCATTGCTTGCAGATATGTCTATATACCAATTCATCCAAAAAAAAAAAAAAAATCAAAGCATTACCTATCATGAAGCTTCCACTCATATTACACCTCCCTCCGTTACATGAATAACTAATCAAAAACTATATCATATATATATATATACGGTACGAGTCAAAACTTAGAATGAACACGATGAGTCAAGCGCGTACGATAGATAATCTTGTACATCTGATGATAATTTTTATATCACATGATAAGATATGAGTAAAATGACGTAATGGAATTAAATACAACGAAGCTTCTCTCTTATATAGAACATAAACAGATAGAGACAGAAGAAAAACAAAACACAAACATAAGGAAGGAGAGGTCATCCTCATCCCACCACCATGTTTTCTGAATATTTTCCATCACTTTCTCTCTCCATTTTTTTTTTTTTTCTTTTCTTTCATGATCACAAGACCCACTTGCCCCCCACCTGCACTTTCCCCTGTCTCCAATCACTGCAAGTTTGGTCTCTTTTTTTAGTCAAAAAGTTGGACTCAAAAACAGTGATTAATAATTCAAAAGAAAACAAATAAATAAAAAAAATTGCCTATTACATGATTACTTTTACAGCAATTCAAAGCTTCAACATTAAAGTACCCACTGACTCAGGGAACTCTAATGGGGGGCCACAGACTTTTTCTTTTTCTCTTTCTCTTTCTTTTTCATTCCCATTTTTATTTCAAGGTTTCTTAAGGCAGGTAGGGTCATGAAGAATTAATTGTGTCCCAAAGAAAAGAAAAATCTTCTGTGGTTGCAAGAATTGCTTGACTTATCAATAGTTATCCTTCAATATTTCAAGCTTCACAACCCTATAGAACAGGACATCAAACAGTTTAAACAGGAACATTAATAGCTCTTCTCTACTTCCAAGCTTATAAAAGTCTCAGTTTATTATCATCAGATTCACTGGGACCCATCACAATATCTAGTGGTGAATTTTTTTTATTTATTTATTTTTTTTTTCCATTATCAGCAATGGTGGTAGATCTATCTCCAATCCAATTCTCATCAAAGCTTGTGAATGGGCAATCAGCAATGACATCAACATAGACTTATTCCACACAATGAACAAAGTAGAGACATGGATAGGAGACTCAATAGGCAATACAAAAATATTATTAAAAAACAAAAAAAAAAAGCAATGGTCCCTTGGCTCGGTGATCGGAAACTTCAAAACGATGCTCCAACACTAGGGTTTCTAACCCTGATGTTGTAAACGTAATCACATATTTACTCATTAAACCGTAACGAATGGGGAGAGACCCCTCTCCCAGAGGAGAGTTGCTTTTCAAGTCAACTCAATCTCGTTAGTTCTCAACGGACCGTAACCTAAAAAAATATATATATAATTAAAAAAGAAAAGAAGAAAACAGTAGTGTACATAGAATGCCTTCCTCCTACTGGGTATCTTTTACCTTTCACCGAGGAAAAACAAAACACAAAAGGGTCAAGATTCCTTGCCCATTTATCTACTCTTTGTTAGACAGCTTGCCCCAAAAGCTGCTTTTTTTTAAGCCATTTGATGATATGATATGATATATCAAACAAAACTTTTCCCATTTCCCATTACACGTTTACTTACCTCTCCTCTCTCTCTCTCTCTCTCTCTGCATCTGCATCTGCAGAAGCACTTCTTACAATGCTTTTTTAAATAATGGAACTGAAATTGGATCACAGCTTTTGCATTCACAGTAACTTGTAAGAAATGAAAAATATAGCAGTGAAAAATAAAGTCACTTAAATAAGAAAAAATAAATTCCAATTATTAGTCTTTAAAATGTAATTTAATATTTTTCACAGCATACAATTATAGCATAATTATAAAAATAGAATTATAATAAACAAGAAATCTTAAGAGTAGCCAAATTATATAATTTTACAGTTAAAAGGAAAGATTTTTTTTTACTCATTTTCTGGGAATAATCAACATTACATTACATGTTTATTTTTAACTCTCTCCTCAGTACCAACAATAATACATAAAAATATTACACCAAAAATTAAAAATAAAAAAACTAAAAAAAAACTTCTTAAATAATTCAAGAATTAGTAGCTGAAGCACCTGAAACTCTAGGAGATGTTACCGGAAAAAGCGGCAACAGCCTCGGCTCCGCCTCTCGCGGCGTGGTTGACGGTGAAGGGTGCAAATAAAAACCCTTCTCTTTAATGGCCTTCTCTTCAGCTTCTCTGTTGAAAATACCATTATCACCCTGTGAACAATTCTTGTACTTGTTATAATTGGCAGGTCCAGATCGGATAAACGGGTCGGGTATTAAAGGAGTGACCGGGCTGAGAACAAGAGAAGGGAAGTCGAGAATACTCGGTGAGAGAATCTCAGGTTTCCGAGGCGAGAACCCGGAAGTGATAAACGGGTTCGGGTTGAGTGGGTTGATTTTCAGGTTCTTGAGTGAGTTTCTACGCTCGTAGAGTTTGAACCCGGATTGTTGTGGCTTCTTCGGCGCCGATTTGATCGGAGGGATGTTGTGGGTCTTGGTGGCGGCGGCGGGGTCAGGTTGCGAAGCGGGTTTGGATGCGAGTTTCGCTGTCTCCGAAGATCCGGTTAGCATTTGAACAACTTGTTTGAAAGAGGAAGTATCTGCTTGGACGAAAGTTGTCGGGTACGGGTTGGCGGACTCCGATCTGGTGATGGGTTTGGGCGTTGACGGACCTGCGGCTGCGGCGCCGTTGTTGTGGTTGCCGTTGCTGTTGCTGCTGCTGGTGCTGCTGTTGGGACTGTAGCTTTTTGGAGAGGGGAGTAGAGAAGGTGGGCTGAGATTGTCTTTGTGTTTTGTAGAGGTCTCCATTGATGATGGGTCTAGGGTTTTTTTTTCCTTCTTTTTTTGAATTGCAGAGAAGAAGAAGAAGAAGAAGAAGAAGAGAGATTTTTAGTTGATGAAAGTGGAGAGTTGTGTCATATGTGTGTGTGTGTGTGTTTAGTTTTTTAGTTTAGTTGTGTTTTGTTTGCTTGGTTTGGTAAGAAATATTTTTGGTGGAGGAGGAACTTTTAATCTTTTTAATTTCTCTCTCTCACGCACTCTCTTTAAACGTGACCTACACTTCACACTTCACATTTGACTTTTCAATACCTGCTTTTGCTTCTTTCTTTGCTTTGCGGCAGAGTGGAGACCGGAGACTAGTGGTGTGTATTGAAATACAATCAATTTTAATTAACTTGCTAGATCTTTTCAACATGAATTCCATAAAAATTATTTAATTTATTCATTTTTTAAAAAATAGCAAAAAACATATATAATGTTTACAATTATAATTCTGTTCATATACACTACAATGAAGATTGTATATATGTTAAATTCTTTAGATATGTTTATAACTTTTTCTTTTTTTTTGTTTTAAGGTGTTTACTAATTTAACTTATCGAATTGATTCGATAATGTTTTTTTTGACACAAAACTCATGACAAAGGAAGATCCTCCATATAACCACCTTCCCACTCCACACACAGTGGGAAGGTTTCCATCCAGAAACAATCATCTTCGAGATTCAACGCCATCTTTGAGAGTTTGTCAGCAACCATATTCGTCTGTCTTGGAGCATAAAAAATTGGCCCAATCCTGGCATACACCATTCGTCTTTTATATCTTGAATAACCAAATCTACATCTGTTGAGGTATAACTACTGTCATTAACCAAATCCACCACACCAAGTGCATTAGTTTCAACAATTGTTGGATGAAAACCTATTTCTATCACGAACTCAATTCCGTGTAACACCGTTGCTGCTTCCACAACTTTTGGAGCGTAACACGCCTTCAAGCACTAAGCACTGGCCGCCATCACTTCTACATGGCAATCACACACCACTAAACCCAAACCCACCTGTAAGACTACAGATTGATTCGGTAATGTAATGAATTATTTTCCAATAACATATATTCTAATTATAAATCAAAATAAAAAATAAAAATTTATGATTCGAAAAAACAAACAAATAAATACATAGTTCCAATCATTTTTCACTCTAAAACTCTAAGCCCTTAGTCACAAGCTGTATTTTTAGCTTTAAGTGATAGATGGGGATCTCTTAACCACTAAAAACAAGTTATTTTCGAAAATTAGGTTTTTAACAGTTTTGCACAACAATATATAAAAAAAAATAAAAAATAAAAAAAAACGTATATATCACATGTAGCTTTTATTTTAAGGGATTACTTTTTTGACTTGTAGAAACAACATTTGTTGTCTTTAGAATGAAGTGTTTTGTTAAATCATATTCATTTGTAGAAGCAAGGAAAATTTTCCAATAAATAAATTTGAGAGTCTATGACCATGACTTTTAATTAGCATTCTTATTTTTAAATTGATTATACACTATTTAGATATTTTAAGAAAAAATTAGCATAGAAAAGTAAAAAGAAAGATGAGTTAGGATTTTATGATTTATTCAAATTTTGAACCTTAACTTAGGATAAAATTATATGAGAAAAGATTTTTTAAAAAATAAATTGATTTTTCACAAATTCATATATAAAATTTAAAAATATAAGAAATGGTAAATTGGTAATACACGCGCAGAGAGTGAGAGTTGGGGTTTGTTAAGAGGAAGTCCGGGTGGTGAAATGTGATTGGAGGGAGGTGGAATTGGAGACAAAATGGAGTGTGGGGTCAGGGGTGTGACTGAGAAAGAAATAGAAATCGTCAAAATTCAAAATTAGGCATTGACTTCCAACTGGCGATAGTGTCTGACTACGGTAAGGTACTACCACCACCATAATCTTATAAAATTATTCATTTTTATTTATTTATTTTAAATCTAACACCAATCGGATCAAGTGTTTGTCTGAACGGACGAAATCAATTGTTATCATGGATTATAAACTAGAAATATGCGATCATTTGCTGAGAGATTAAGCTTTGCAGGTACGGTCCAGAATATAACTCATAATTAAGAGTCTCCCCACATTTTATGATTTAATGAACAAATGTGAAATTATATTTACAATCCAAGAATTTGAATTCTGATGATGAAGCTTCATTTTGAAGTGTATAAAAACAAAAATAAAGGGACCATTAGGCCTCGTTTGTTTGGTTGTATTGTATTGTATTAGGCAATTAAAATGTATTAAAATAATACAATACAGTGTTTGGTATAAACACTGTATTGTATTATTTTAGTACATTTTAATTGCCTAATACGGTAAACACCATATTAACTAATACACTATATTTGATGGTATTAAGTTGTATTGTATTATAAAAAAACACTTTTTTTTTTCAATGAATAAGGAATATTGATAAAATATGTTTAATTTTTTTTTTTTATAATTTCAAAATACATAGGAAAATTTTATTTAAATTTTTTGTTTCAATTAAAACAAATATTTATTGATTTTTTATATAAAAATATTTATTAATTTATTCATGGTAAGGACATTTAAAATTAATTATTAAGTATTTTTTAAAAATATTATACTTTTACAATATAATATAATTAATTAAAGTCATATAGAATAACCTAATACGATATAATACAGTGTATCACCAACACACACGTTTGTATTAATAATAATACAATACAATACAATACAATACATTCCAATATAGTCCAATACAATCCGATACAGTGTGCAAACGAGCCCTTAATGAAATACGCGATCATTTGAACTATCAGTAGATGTGACGTTATTATTTATATGTTAATTATATGATCAAGATGCTCTTAATCTCAACAACTCATCATCACACATTAATGCTTTTGCTTTCTTGGTCCAAGTCCAACCTTCCAAATTTTGTTTTAATTTAATAAAATCTCACCAATTGCCCCCTCACTTTCAAAAGGATAACCCTAATTTAACTGCTTACGGCTCACCACGGACAAAAATAAAATTTTGATAGGAGTCCTTTATTAAAAAAAAAAAAAAATACAAGACAATTTTGACTAATCATATATTATTATGTATCGCGTGTCATTTTTCGAGTGGTAATCTCATTATGAGATCATTCCACCTATTACTTTTTTCAAAGAAAAAATTCTATAAAAAATCCTATAAGACTAATAATAAATAGTATTTATTCGATCCGTAACATATTTAAATTGTTATTTTCGTAAATGGTATATTAAAAAATAAACAAATCAAGTGTATTAATTTTCTCTTGTACAAAAAAAAAAAAAAAAAAAAAACTTCTAAGTACATTGTCAGAATGACATTTCTCTTGTGTGTATGTCCCACACCATGATTGTTATTTATTTATTTATTTTGTATTATTGTATATGTAAATATTGTTACCTAATTTTTATCATAATTTGTGTTGAAAGTTATTCGTTTTTTAAGAAAAGAAAAGAAAAAAGAGAAATTGGGAGTGATGTGACTCATTGTTTACAAAATAAATATCACTCTAATTCTAATTTTATTAGTTTGCTTTACACAAGTAAACTCTTACATTACAAGATTTAATGCCAAATTCTTCCATTAATTATGGGAAATGGGAATTCCCAACCTTGCTAAATATACCCAAAGAAAAAAAACCAAAAATACTATAAAAAAAAAACTCATATTCTTGAAAGTTCAAGTAAAATTTAGATAATGAGATTGTTATAAAATGTTATATAATGTTACGACCGTTAATCTGTCATAGTCAAAGCTATAATTGAGAAACATTTAGTACTATTATGACCATTAAAGTTGTATACTAATATTAATTAGCGTTTATTTTATTAGAAAAACGACAATCGCATTTCAATTTCGATTTTCTTTTTTTTATTAAAGTTAGATAAGGATATGAATCATTAACATTGACACGACATACATTTTATTAGAAAAATCACTAGTTACATTTGAATCCAAATTCCAATTCTCATTTATGTAAGCAAATGCTGTAAAAAATAAAAAAAATAAAAAAAATAAAGTTTAAGATGGAAGGGGCCACCATCGTAATTTGACCCAACTTTGTGAAGAGAAGATGAAGTGAGTACTTGTTCTGTATTTTATTTGGTGTGTTGGAGGAGGGTGCTTTCATGGAAGTGACCCCATTAATGATTTGGATGGTGCTATCTGCATCCAACTTGTCATAATGTTTAAAACAATTCACAAGATTCACAGTATCACATCTGTGATTCGACCTTTGCTACCCTCTAAAAAATGTGATCAAATACTTGATATCTTTGATGCGATTGATCATTATTAAGTGAGGGAGATAACAGTGTTCTTTGTTGGTAAGATTTATATATATATATATATATATATATAAATTTATTTTAAAGGATATTTGACACGATACAGTGATTTTGAGAATAGTTTTATTTATATTAATAATAATTGTCCACTCTATTAGGGGTTTAAAAAATCTGAGTCTGCACGTATTTATTAATTTGTAGATCATCTCTACGGTTAATGGTTAATTATAAGAGATTTGAGTCTCATTATGTGTTTTTTTTTTTTTTTTTTGGTTTTTTTTTTTGTTTTTGTTTTTGGTATCCGTGGGTGTCTGGGCCAGTTTGCGCGCACATCAACTAATCTCATGAGACCCTGAAATTAACAGCTAGGTAAACTTCCAGTGGCCCCAAGAGAAACATGGTTGCAAGAGATCGAACCCAGAGCATCTGAGTTTACGGCTTGCCCCAATGACCAGCGGCACCACCCCTTGGGGTTATCATTATGTGTATTTTACAAATATTTGTGGGAGTATATATCTGGATGACACATGGACTCGAAACTCAAAAAAAAAAAAAAAAAAAAAAAGTTTAGTTAAGCTTCACGACATGAAATGATGTGAGAAACTGAGAAAACTAAAGACCCAAAAAAAAAAAAAAAAAATACTACTTTTAACATTTTATAAACGGACCAACTTGAGCCCAAAACGAGGCCCAATATTATCACGACTGTGGCCCGTGATAAGTTTTTGTAACAAATAAAGATATTTTAACTCAATATGTGATTGGAGATGTGTATATCACTATATCAGTGTACATATATATGTTTGGCTGATTAAAATGAAACTAATAAGTTTGATTTAATTTGTAATCTAAAAAAATTATATTTTTTTATTTTAAATTTTTCATAAAATTTGTAATTATATTTGATTTAAGGAACTAAAATTAAAAGTAGTTTTGAGTAATTGAATTCTAAAAGTTGAAGGAACGCAGCATACTTGATCATTCATCATATATAATGAATGATCAGGTATGCTGCGTTCCTTTTTCAATTGAAAAGTAATTATAAGAATGACATTGTGTGTGATGTTGTAGACATGTATGCGTGTTAGATTGGAGGGAAGCAAGGAGATGCGGCGAAAGGAAGGGTGAGAATTTCCCGGCAGTTTCGAAGCAACATGTTGCAGAAGATTGTGATGCTTGTGTGCTATTGTCTTAAGAGGAGGGTCCGAAGCTAAATCGATTCTTGAGACGATTCAATTTTTGCTGGCTAAAGTTTCACGTATGATGCCAGAAGAGATGCTGGCCGGATGTGCTGCCACCAATTCGGGATATTCAACATCATATTGATATGGTTTTTAGAGCTAATTTGCCGAGGCACACTAAAAAATAGCCCCCGATAGCATAAAATCTTACTGACACAAGTAGATGATTTGGTGGGATGTCAGAGCATCCACAACAAGACTCCCTATTGTTTCCTTATATTTAGGGAGCCAGTTGTACTTTTTACGAATAAGGAGCCATATAAGGAGTGAAAACTCCAACAAGCCTCCATAAAAATGGCTCCCTATTATTATTTATTGAAATACCAATAGTATTTATACAAAAATAAATAAATAAATAATAATATTTGGGTTAAAAAAGAAAAGAAAAGAATTTAGCGGTGGCTAACCGTTGGAGAAAGTAAATATAAGGAAAAAAAGATGAATTATTTGGGTTTAAATAAAAAGAATTTGGGTTAAATAAAAAATAGGAAGGATAAATTTGGACCATTGGATATGAATGATGTGGACTCATCTTGACCACCCATTTCATTTGAGGAGTGATAAAAATAAAAAATAAAAAAAAAATAGGGAGGATGTCTTCCCTCCCTACATTTGAGGAGCCTTTGGCCGGAATAAATTTTATGGAGTAGGATAGAGAGCCTATTAGAGCACATTCCGGTTCATCCTCCCTAAATATAGTCAAGGAGGTTGCAAATTCCGGCCTATTGGAGATGCTCTCATGCCCGTAAATTCATTTGAAGATACAAGTATCTTTAAGGGTCTTTATAGAAATTTTGCAATCACTTTTGATTTTATTTAATATGAGATATTGTGGGACTTTGAGGGATTCTTTTAATACTAGTTGAAACAAGAGTGATAATTTTGTATATAAATTCATATATAAAATGCAAGCATGACAAAATGTTGTTAAACGAATATCTTAATATTCATGGTGCACATGCTTGTCTTATCAAAACTTTTCTCCTCGACTAAATGATTAATGATGCTTAGTGGGGATTGAAGATCTTCTTTTGATGATTAATTATATGGATACATTAATTAAGACATAAAAAGGCGACCCAATAACAATGTCCCTTCAAATATTTTAGAGACGGTAACTATACAAAATCAATGAATGAATTTTAACAAAAGTCGAAGCTTTGGAAATCTATTTCTACAACCGAGAGATATTTTACTCCTATAACACCAGGAAGAAAACTCCACTTATAAATTTATAAAATACACATGGTGAAACTCGAATCACCACCGGTAACTCACCATATGAGAAGAGTTACATATTTATCTTATACAGTGAAATTAATCTTTGTAATTGAAGAAATGGACAAAGGAGTTGATAGATGGATATGTTGTCAGGTCAATTCAAATTTTCAAAGTGTTATTATGGGTGAGTCCAAAGCTATAATTATAAATTTATAAAAGACATGGGCATATCATGGGCATCCCATGAGCATCCCATGAGCATCATTGATTGGTTTTGAACTGAGCCCCACTACTCTCTTCCCAATTCCTTGTTTTTATTTTCTGTCTGCTTCAATTATTTGACTAAAGATCATTCTATGAAGCTAACTACACTCTATTAATTATTATTTTCATATTTTCAAAATAGTCTTTGGAGTTAAATATACAAAAATCAAATATTTTGAAATTTTTGTTAAATAGTTTTTTTTTTTTTTTTTTTAAATTTATAATTAAATTTTAGAGAATAAGATTACATTCATATATAGCTAATCTCAAATAAATGGAAGAAACCGCAATAGCCTTTTCATTTTTTATTTTTATATACTATCTATACTGCGTAGTCAGAAATTTAAATTTGTGGGTTATTATATAAAACACAAAAATTTTAGGGGCTAAAAATGAAAAAAAAAAAAAAAAAAAAAGGTTTAAAATTGAGTGACATTTTTTTTTAATTTTTTAATTTATTTAAATGGATGTGTCATGATTACCCCCGGGCTTCAGGGTATAGTTTTACTGGTAGATGGACGAGTTTGGGGTTTGGACAAATGACTTTCAAATCAGCGGCTCAAATCCTACCAATAACATAACAAAAAGATTCAAAAAATACCTGATTTATCTAGATGGACAGATAAATACCTTCAAAAAAGCATCCACGGCCTCTGCTAGCTTCATCAATACCTGGTTAGGTCTTCTAGTGAGGAACAGTCCTTCCCTAAGGGTAAGAAACTCCGCAACTTCATCACAGAAGGACCCTTGTAAAGGTTTAGAGACGTCCCCTTCGTAATCACGGATTATTATAGCACCCAGCAACCCATTGATAGGGAAGACAGGCCATCACGAATTGCCAGATGTGTCATGGCTTTCTTTTTTTTCTTTTTCTTTTTTCCATTTTTTTTGTGTGTGACAAAGGTGTCATGACTTTATTTGTACCCAAATTGCCATGATTAAATTGTTGTGTCTCATAACCATCATTAATAATTATTAGATTCCAAATCTTAGTGAGGTCCACTTCCATTGGACACATTAGATCTTCTTCATCCACGACCAATGCGCCACAAAAATTAACAATTCAAATTAATTAATTAACAGAAAGAAAGAGACAAATACCAAGAATTTATTTCATCCTTTTTTTAGATTATCCATGAAAAAAAAAGTTAACACGTTTATGTCTACCTCAAGGCAGACCATTTTATCTTTTCTCTTCAATATTCAAATTCAAATTACAATAATAATAATTTTTAATTTTTTTTATTGGTTCGATGTACTCACCGTTGCCACTTGCCAATTTAAATCTTAAAAATTATAAAATAAAATAATAATAATAATAATAATAAAAATAAAAGGTATTATTGATCATACATTATAATTTATTCGCAATAACAAAAACAAAATACAAACACTAATTTCAAGTAACATTAACACAAACTAAACTTTACCCATTACAAAACACATAGTGATCATCATAATTAAGAAAAATTAAACACGAAACATAGAGAGATCAATCAAGCTAATTAATGATAACATTTGGGTTCAAAGGCAAAGGGTCCAGTAGTGAAGAGAGCATAGTCGACCTTGTTAACAATAATCAATGGCTTCTTCTTGTCAACTCTCAAGATTGCACCACTGACTCCACCATGCAAATCAGTAGGTTTCTTGACCAAAGGAAGCTTTGATGGAACCAGTGAAGCCTTGCACTTATGGATTGCATAGTTGGTGACTGTCTTTGGAGCCAGTAGCAGAAAATAACCATTCTTGTCTGTTTGAGCTTGGTATGTTAATGGCTTCGCTGTGTTGTTGCACTGTAGTTTTACAATAGCTCCTGCAATAATAATAAAACAAAATTGTATTTATTTTTTAATTAATTTAATAAAGAAAGCAATTTTCCTAGACTGCCATAACAGTGTCAGTATTTTTTTTTTCAAAATTTTTGTTTTGTTTTGTTGTTGAAAAAAGAAAAAAGTCAGTCATTGAAAAAAGGTAAAGCTTGCTGTCTCCTTCAATGTGCCATAACAATGATGTTACATGGTCTCTCTCTCTCTCTCTCTTCTATGTATTCAAAATTTGAAACACATCATGTATCATGCATTATGTACCATGACATACATGACATACATGCTAAAAAGTGATACCAATGAAAATCAATATTTCACATTGATAAATATGTAGTACAGTATAAAATCTTAGTAATCAAATCAAGAACTAAATCTTCCTTAAATTATGCATTAACATTTTCCCACATACATCTTCCTTAAATCTTCCTTAAATTATGCATTAACATTTTCCCACATACATAGTACTTCATGAGCAATGCAGTGACGTGACTAATAATAATGGTACTAAAAAAAAAAAAAAAAAAAACAAATAAAGCTTATTTTTCAGCTAGGAAAAAAAAAAAACTTGGAGAAAATATGTGTTTAAAAGAAATATATGTAGAAAGAGTTTGAAAATACCAGCAAGTGGAGTAGCCTCAGAGAGGGTATCATTGTAAGCATATTTGCAGGACTTGAGGAAGACGACGCCTTGAACGGCGACGAACTTCCTTTGGAAAGGAATATGAGGTTTTGGTGGGTAAGTGGGAGGCAAATGTGGAGGAAGAGCCGGTGGGTGAGCTGGAGGGTGACTTGACTTTGGAGGGTGAGCTGGAGGGTGACTTGACTTTGGAGGATGAACTGGAGCTTTGCTTGGTGGGTGTGCGTGGTGGTGGTGGCTTGGTGGGTGAGCTGGTGGTGGGGTGGCTGGTTTTGGAGTTGGAGTTGGAGTGGAAGTAGGAGGGTGGCTGTTGTGGTGGTGGTGGTGGTGGTGGTGAGGAGATGGTGCCATTGCTGGTGAAACTGAGTGGAAGCCACCGTGGTGGCTAGGTGGCATAGCAACAAAACTCACTCTGTTTTCATCTTCTGCAGCGAAGACAGTGAAGCAAGTGACTAGGAGGAGAGAGAGTTGCAGAGGAAGAAGAAGATGAGTTTTAGCCATCTTTGGTTTTTTTTAGTGTGAGAGAGAGAGATATGGTGTTATATGAAGCTGAGAGGAAGGAATTTATAGGAGGTAGATGTGTAGAACCCGTGATTCTTTGCGGTATTTTTGGAGATAAATTCAGATTTTATAAACGGTAGGGTTCCTACGCCGGTGTTCATATGATTTCAATAATAGATATTCAATAATATACATACATAAAACTTATTAGTACACCCATTTTTATAAATACATCTATGTCTAAAATTTAAAAAATAAATATTACTATAAACACCCATCCTAATGCAAATACAAATAGTACCCTCATTAAAATAAATATATTCATTTTAATACATATTATTTATAACCACTCTTAAATTATTATCACACCCAATTTATATATAAAAAAAATCATATTATTTTTGGAATCAAATCCTCTTTTAATGATGGTCTAATTTACTTTTGGAAATATCTCGAATGTAAGAGTCTTATAAAAAAGAATATGTGAAACTGTATATAAGGTCGAGATTCTCAATTTGGAATTCTTTTATTTATATAACTATCTTAAAAATAATAACAACTTATTGATATTTACGGCTCGACCTGGCAATGGGTCGTGTTATTGCGAATTCGTGTCGTTTCGTGTTTGGATCATGTTAAAATTGCTCCACCCGAACCCGACCCGTTAGCTTAATAGGTTGAAATATACAAACCCGAAACTATTTGTTAAATTAATGGGTAACCAGATCCGGCCCGTTACAAATATTATATTTGAGATTTATTAAAAAGTTGAAAATAAATAGTACTGAAGCATGATCAAACTCATGTAATCAAGTTCACTAGCTGCTTTTAAAGTTTTAGGGTTAGGGTTAGGGTTATAACATTGTGAAATAATTGATTTATAGTTTTAGAGTTTTTAATTTAGAAAATTTTCCTCTTTCAAAATGAGAAAAAAATTAGAAATTTTTTAAAATATAATTAGTAAAATATATTCTTACCATAATTATAGAGATTTTTTTTATATATAAATTCCATAATGTGACTATACAAATATTTTTTTAATAACTTTCATAAACACATTAAAAAAAAAGTTTTTATATTAATGGGTTATCGAATTAACGGTTTTTTTAAGGGTAAACCCAAAACCGACCCATTATATTTCGTGTCTTAATGGGTTGACCCATTAACAACCCGATCCGATAAACTTGACCCACCAACTGCTATTTTTGAATGGGTTTGGGTCGTGTTAATGGGTCGTGTAAAATTTTGCCAAGTCTATCTACGGCTATCTTAAAAAAAAAAAAAAAAAAAAAAAATGTTGATATTTACAGCTATCGTTAAAAACAAAAATATTTTTTTATCAATATCGTTCATAACTTAACCCATGTATTTGGTGTAAGAAATGGAATTACGAGAATATATTTTAAAACTGCACATATACTATTTGCCCGACTAGCTGTTTGCTTTAAGGATTAACAATGGGAGAGGTTTGGATAATTTTAAGTAAAAGTTTCATATAGATAGCATCTAGTCTTAAATTTCTAGTTTCATCTTTATTGTTGAAATTATAAAATAATGCATAGAATCTCTAAAGCCTATATTTATTTATTTTTTTACAAAGATCTTAACCAATCTTTATGACTCATTTTTTTCTTTTAAAAAATAAATCTTTATGACTCATTTGACCAAAGTTTCTTTTACTATTATTCAATTAAGGTTTTGATTTTTTTTTTTAATTAATCAATTAAGGTTTAGATATAGATATTGAAACCTTAATTGTTTAATAACAAAAAATTGATCAAATGAGTACTTGTTAATAATAATCAAAACCCACTTGATCAAGTTTTTAGAATATTTGATTAACGATTAGTTATTGAATTCTCTATATAAAAAAGAGTAATTTCATAAATACTGAAAGGTCAATTAGACTTTTATTATTATTTTTTCTTTAGATATAACAAATAGCACAAATATGATCAGCATATTTGGAGTGGACAAATGGCTCAGAGGTTCACATGGCAGCGGTGGTGGCGAATAAGAGAGCAAAGCTTTGAAATTGTGCACATTTTGCTAGACAAATGTAGAAGTTTCCTAGGTCTTCAATTACTCCACCCCCACTTTACTTTATTCTAAAAACAATTAGCACATTAATCAATTTCTTGGATTTGGGTAATTAATCAAATTTAAATTTTTATTCTAATTAACTTGATCTCCGAATCCCATCTTCACCCCTCAAATGTGGGGACTCTTATCCTTAGACCCCCTCTTCCATAGCTGTTGATTTCGACAAGTCCCAAACGGATCTGAATCAAAATTTTATATTTATAGACATGAACCATATATATGAAAAAAGCAAAGAGAGCAGTACAATAATAGGTGATAGGAATTCGACCGTTGATTGAGAGCCTTGTAGATGAGAATATTGTACCTTACAAGAACTTTTTCTCTGTTCAAATTTTGTCATTTATATGAAAAAAAAAATTCACTTTTGACCCTATCATTTAATCTAGATTAACTATTTTAAACATGTGTCTTGTCTCTTAATCTTTTATTCATGTTTGAATTTTGTTTTTAAAAAAAGGCATGAACAAAGTGAAAGTTAATTATTGATAAATTAAAGGGACTTGCTGTCTTCCTCTTCTAGAGATCCTGATAAGATAACCCTCTATCGTAGAGATTATTACGTCTGATAATTTAGGATAATATGCTATGTTTTTATACAATTGGTATATGTGTTTTACAATAAACTTCATAGATTCAACGTTTAGTTTATAAATAGGTGAATAGTTTAAAAATATCGTATAACACCGTACAATTTTTGTTAAACTAAACAAATTTTATATGCATACACTAACATGGGAGGTTAAAATAGACTAAATATAATGTGAGAAGTTTTAACACAAATTGTGTGTATTATAATCTTCAAATAACCTATAACTCTAAAGTCAATAGTAGCTTAATTATATTATACAAAAATAATATATATGATTCATGAATGATAAATAATCTACAAAAACAATATCAAATATCTGTCGGTAACAAAAACACATTAAAAAAAAATTAAAAAAATAGAAAAAGAATGTAAAAAAAAAAAAAGAAAAAAAAAAGTAAGCTTTGAAAATGACGTCTCTTCGAAATATTGACAGGTGAAAGTGTTAAAATTGCTTTTATCTAAACGGACCTTTCTTCGAAAAGAAAAGGAAATAAAATGATTTTATTTTTATTTTTTTTGAAAAAAAGAAGAAATTGGGAAATTTTGTTCAAGGTCAATGTAGTAAAATATAATATAGGGCAAAATTACATGATTTGGCCCGAAAATTTAGGCAGTTTTCGAAACTGTCCCATCCCAATAAGTTTTCTTTTTTTATTCAAGAAAAATGTTTTTAGGGCAAGACCACCCTTATTTACCTTTTCACTTTATTATCTCATACAACTTTTTCTTTCTCTTTCATAAGTTCTTTTTTTAATCATCTTTATTGCCTTCATCAATGGAGATCCATTCCAGACCTTCATATGGAGGTTTGTTCGACCTCCATTTATGGAGGTCTGTTTGATCTCCATCACATATAAGGATAACATTTTTTTTATTTATCTTCATTCCAGACCTCCATATATGGAGATCTGTTCGACCTCCATTGATGGAGGTCTGTTCGATCTCCATCAATGGAGGTTTGAAAAGAAAAAAAAGTTTTTTTTTTTTTCCTATTATTTTAGAAAATTAAAAATTGGAAGAGAGATTGAAAAATAGAAAATTTTAAGTTTCCAAAAACATTACACGCTGAAATACTAATTTTAGCATGTAATCCTTTTATAATTTCAGTGTGTAAAAATGCATTTCAGCGCGTAAAGATGTTAATATTTCAGTGTGTAAAGATTTTCAGCGTATAATCATGTTAACATTTTAACGTGTAAAGATTTCCATCGTGTAATCATGTTGATATTTCAACATGTAAAGATTTCAGCGTAAAACGAAATATTTTCAAAGAACTATTAAGGGGGCAAATGATATCCGATTTTCGCCCGTAATATATCATTGGAATCGTTTTGACGAGGAGAACAATATTTTAAAGAGAAAAGATAGGAAAAAAAAAAATAGAGAGAGAAAAGTGTTATCCTCCATTGATGAAGGCGATGAAGATGATTAAAAAAAGAACTTATGAAAGAGAAAGTGAAAGAAAAAGTTGTGTCAAAGAATAAAGTGAAAAGGTAGATAAGTGCAATCTTGTCCAAAATCATTTCTCTTTGATAAAAATAAATAAATAAATAAATAAATAAACTTATTGAGATGTGACAGTTTTGCATAGGCCCATAATTTTTGGGCTACTTATGAATTTTGCTCTATTTATAGAGGTGAAACTAAAATGTTACTATCTCCATCTCTATTTTGAAGTATTACAATAAATTCTTACACCGAATGGTTTGATCTCACTAAGCTGATGAGCTGCTACGAGTTTGTCATTATATCATTCGAATAGTTTTTTTTTTTTTTTTTTTTACTATATTTATTCATTCAGGACCAGGTATTTTTTTGAAAGCTTTCGCCATTGGTAAGAATCGAGCCGCTAACCTGGGAGTCATTTGCCCAAACTTGTCCATCTACCAGCTGAGCTACGCCCCTATTAGCCATTTGAATAGTTTTTAGAAAACAAAACTATCCTTCCCTAGTTGAAACATAAGGGAAGATTAGTTAACCGGTGAAAATTAAGTTTGAACTATACGAAATATTTAAAATAAATAAACGACATCAATTAAAACAAAATCTCATGATTGATGTTAATTAATATTTCCAATCCATTACCTTTTGATTAAGGTCTAATTGCTTTCCAATTGAGTTTGTACGTGCCATGTGTGACATTTGACCAAGATTAAAATATAAAATTAAATACCCCTAAAAATTGAACCCAAGAGGCAGCAAGAGTTTTAAACAGAGGTCAGAGATGTTGGGATTATCAAAAGATCAGCCATTGATCATTTGATTCCATGTGCTAGATGGACTAAAAATGAAGCTTAGAAGCATTAAAAATGGATTAAGTTTACTTGAAAATTACTCACAAATCAAAATACACAAATATCCATGCATATATGTTAGTTTACTTGTGTTGGGATCTTCGAGTATTATGGCTTCACTGAATATGTAATGTGAAGAATTTATTAGGTGCGTCCATTGCGGTATCCACCATCAACACCATTTAATCCAACCTGCTGTTCTTTCTATTCTATTTAAATCCACATACTTTCAACTTTGAATGAAATGTAGAAGTGTCAAATGAGCCAGGTTGATCCATATGTAAAGGTGTCAACTAAGTCGGTTTGTCCAGGCTGTAATTTTACGGTTCAATTAGGCTTGAGGTCGGGTACGTGTCCACTACCGCAATCTCTACACTTAACAATTTTACGAGAAAAGTGAGACTTGAACCTTATTTGCAAAATTAACGATCTTTAATATGTTCGAATGGTACATCAATGGTACCCTAATTAAGAAAGATTGTCATTAGCTGTGGGAAAATATGTTACTGGTTAAATTCTGGTTCAATGTCAATACAAGTTACTATATTTTCCTTTCTGGGAAATGGATAAGAACATTGTCGATCATGACTTCAAGTTAGTTTCTTGGTATTTCTTACTTCTTTTATAGTACAATGTCACTTAATTATTTTTTAACAAGGACCAAACAATGACATGTGAAATCACTATATTTTCTGGTCACCGAGTGAGTAATTCCCTACGATTTTATTTTGGTTACATAAAGACTGAAACTGAGATAGTTTAATTAGAAAGAGCTTTTTTATTTTTATTTTTTGACAATATCTATTAATCCGGGACTAGGTAATTTTTTGAAAGCTTTTGTAATTGGTAGAATTCGAGCCGCTGACCTGAGAGTCATTTGTCCTAGCCCCAAGCTCGTTCATCTACTAGCTGAGCTACATCTCTATTGGCTTTAGAAAGAGCTTCCTTCATAAACTGTATTTAGTGCATTAATTTGTACATGTTTGCTTATGAAAAGTCTTCAAAAAAATATATTTATTAAAATAATAGATGTATATCCAAAGATTATGATATAATATAAGGAGCCGATAATGACACCCATAAAACTTATTTGTACACCCATATTTTATTAAAAATTTTAATTACAAAAATATCTCAAAAGAAATTTACCAATAAGGACAAGTTACTTTAATTAAAAATAAACCAAATACTATATACACTCATTAATTACACCCATATCTTCAATTATATTTCTTTATTAAAAAAAGCTTACCTTTCAATAAAATAAAATAAATAAATAAACTTATGATAAACCCTAATTAAACTCTAATTTTATTTCAAGTATCAAAATTTTTCATCATCACATGATTATCATATTGTTTTTGTCTTTCTTTTTATGTATAGTTATAAACTCTATCAAAAAACAACATTTTTTTTTTTTTTTAACTATAGCTGTAAATATCAACAAGTTTTTTTTTTTTTTTTTTTTTTTTCAAGATACATGTTCCCTTTTATAAGGCTCCTACATTCGAGATATTTTCAAAAGTAAATTGGACCATCATTAAAAAAAGGATTTGATTCCAAAAATAATATGATTTTTTTTTTTTTTTTATAAATTGGGTGTGGTAATAATTTAAGGGTGTTTATAAATAATATGTATTAAAATGAATATATTTATTTCAATGAGGGTATTGTTGGCATTAGGATAGGTGTTTATAGTAATATTTAATTTTTAAATTTTAGACATGGGTGTACTTATAAAAATAGGTGTACTAATAAGTTTTATGGGTGTCAATATCCATAGTTACATACCCTATAATATATTAAGTAATTTCAAAACACTATTGAAAGTCATCTCATAAATATAAATCTCAAAACTAAACAAATAAATTCAATCATTTTAAAACATAAATATTGAACTAAATAATAAAAATTATATTTTAAGAGGGGCGGGTCGCGACAGGGATTATAAAACCCATCCCCACCCTATCCCTATTACAGGTTTTATTAACTATCCCCATCCCCACCCTATCCTCACCAAATTGAAACCTATCCTCAACCCATAAGTGCGGGTCACCGTCTCCGCGGGTTATTTTGCTATCTTATATTAATTTGTATAAATATTGCTCCATTTAGACAATCTTATGCTTTTATTTTAGTTTGGACTATGAATTAAAACTAGATGCCATTAACAAATGCAGTTTATGAATGTCACATATCAAATCATGACTATTTTTTTTTTAAATGACCTGGTAAGCTCAACTGTTAAGAGTATAAAGCACCATCTGAAATGGATCTCCTCACACTTTGTGATTGTATTGATAAATATTAGATTTGAACTTCTATCACAATAGTGAATGAAAAGTGTCAAATCACTTTGCTAAAAGTAGTTGTGTTGGGACTATCATTTTTCATCTCCCATCTCCAAGGATTCTACCATATTTCTTTTTATTTATTTTTTCATATTTTTTTTCATTTTCTTGTGATTTTCTACGCGAAGCACATTGAATTGGTACAATTCTTTTCTTGCTAATTATATCCTAGTCCATCCATATATATATATATATATATATATATATCCTAGTCAAGTAGTCAACCACTTTGGGACAATACATTGAAAAAAGCTAATAATATATTGAAAAATGCTAATTGTTGATCATTAAACGGGCTGCACAAGATAATAACAAAAGGAAATTGCTTGGATACTGACCGGTCAGTATCCAAGGTATCGACTCCACCAATGGGGTGTTGCCATGTGGTTTTTTTCTTTTAACTTTTTACATTTATCTCCTTACATTTTTCACAAATGGACCACGTGGTAAAATCTCATTGGTTGGTCCGTACCTTGTCAGTACCCAAGCATTGTCCATAACACAAAATTAAGAATCTATTATCTTCCAACATCGTTGACCAAGAATTCAACGCTAACAGAGAAGGAGGTCGAATCTTTGATTATGTTTTCCTTAAGTTAGCCTAAGGAAATGTGACTCATGATGAGATCTAATTATATATATACATATATACAGTTTTTCTATTATCAGTTCGAACTGATAAAAGATATATCAGTTCCTTACATGTGGGTTATTGGATTTAAATACTTTGACTTGACTGCATACACTTGTCAAAGTATCTTTTAAATCCAATGACCGGAACTGATATATTTTATAATAACAGAAAGACCGTGTGTATATATATATAGGTTCAAAATTTTTTTGTCACTATTTGGGGCAGTTCTTGTAAGAATATCACCACTTTACTAATTCAAGTTTAAAAGGCACCTATTTAGGTGACCAGACAAAAATACTCTTATTTTGTCAGTTTGTGTCTTTTTAAACCTAAAGAGAAAATAGTTGACAGAAAGAGAGAAAACATCGGTTGCAAGAAATACTCCTGAAAACTTCACAGCGAACTCACGGTGAACAACAAAAACCATATCAAAACAACAACCTTAAACTGGTTGTGTGAATTTTGAATCTAATTGAAAAGGTTCGGGGACAAATTGAAAAGGCTCTGAGACTATTTACAAAGTCTCGGAGCCAGTGTTAAAAGGCTCGGAAAAGTCTCGGAGATCCAAAATTAACAAAAAAAAGTTGATGGTTAAAAAGGCTTGGAAAAGGCTCGGAGACCATTTACAAAGTCTTGGAGCCAGTGTTAAAAGTCTCGGAAAAGTCTTAGAGATCCAAAATTAACAAAAAAAAGTTGATGGTTAAAAAGGCTTGGAAAAGGCTCGGAGACCATTTACAAAGTCTCGGAGCCAGTGTTAAAAGTCTCGGAGATCCAAAATTAACAAAAAAAAGTTGATGGTTAAAAAGGCTTGGAAAAGGCTCGGAGACCATTTACAAAGTCTCGGAGCTAGTGTTAAAAGTCTCGGAAAAGGCTCGGAAAAGTCTCGGTTAAAAAGGCTTAGAGACTATTTACAAAGTCTCGGACAGTGTATGAAAAGTCTCGGAGAACCGTTGAAAAGGCTCGAATACAATGTTAAAAGTCTCGGAGATTCAAAAAGTTTCGAACAAAGACTTTTAACATTGTATTCGAGCCTTTTCACCAATTCTTCGAGATTTTTCATACACTATCCGAGATTTTGTAAATAGTCTCCAAGCCTTTTTAACCATCAGCATTTTTTTTGTTAATTTTGGATCTCCGAGACTTTTCCGAGCCTTTTAACACTGGCTCCGAGACTTTGTAAATAGTCTCTGAGCCTTTTCAATCAGTTCAAAATTCTCAAATCTTCATCGTCTTCTACACAAATTTTCATAAATTAAAACCCTAACCATACCCACAACCATACTCACATCGACAAATCAAACCAAAACCAAATACGTTTGCGTAGCGCCATTAAACTAATTATCCAATCATGTTCAACCTCCATTGGAGGTCTATTAAACAGACTTCTATGAAGAAGATGAAAGAATAAAAAAAAACTTCAAAGTAAGAGAATGTGTGTAAAGTAAGGGCATTATTGTCCGTTCATCATAATATGTGCCTTTTAAACTTAAGTTATTAAAGTGGTGACTTTCTTACAAAACCACTTTAAAAGGGTGACATTTCCCACCATTTCCACTATATATATATATATATATATATACACACTTCTTGTACCAATTTATTATTAAACGTGTATGAGTTTCCTTCTCTATATTTTAATTGCATGATTTTTCTATGCATATAAATTGATTTTTATGTGATTTAAAAAAATAATTTTTTTGTGAATAATCAAAATCACAAAATATACATTGAATTAAAATTATTTATGTTGAAATTTTAGTATAAAGTAACATGGGTTGATTCTATTCTATTTATAAACATATGTTCAAGTTCACAATAAAAAATAATAATGGGACATTGGAGCAAACCAAAACCAGGTGGAGCAAACCAAATCCAGCACTAGCACTATTGCTGGAGTCTTTTTCTACCAAAGGTAGATCGTCTAGTATAGATGAAGGTAACTTTCTTTCTGTTCTCTTTCTTTCATTATTGATTTGGTACTTAAATTTCTTTAAATTTGTTAGTTCTTTCTTTCTTTTCAGTTTCTTTTTTTGATCATCCTTCTCTTCTTACAACTGACGGGCTAGACGAGCATGGATTCCTGATTTTAAGTACACTCTACAGGAGAGGAGGATCAAGTTTTTTTAATATCAAATTTGAAGGAACTTGCCCAATTTAATACTTGATCAAAATGTACATTTATATAGCTTCAAATTTGCTTAGGAAAAGCATGTTAATTTGATATGAATTGTTAATTTGTAGAGGAACTGATATGAATTCTAAACTTGTTTTCCGGTGTGATTCTATGAAAAGTGTTTCTTTTTTTTAATTTTTTTTTTTTTTCCTATCAAGGGATTCTGAAAAAATAAATTGTTGAAGAAACCAGCCAGAGTCCAGAGATAGAACATTTGCTCGAGTTTGCAAATTCTATAAACAAAAAAACAAAAATTGGAGGTGGGATCATTGTTTTTGGAGATTTCTGATGAAAATCTTGAATTCCAGTCTAGATGGATTTTCTTTTCAATTGACACTCATTTTATGGTACATACAAAACAAGTCTATCAACTCTCACGATAATCAAGAGAAATAATAATAATAAAAAACCAAAAGCAAACTGCTATAACTCCAGACAGCCAAGCACAGGACAACTGTATTTAGCAATTTACTAGGGTTTGTTCATCTGTTGGAGGAGAATTCAAAGCATCACAAACACCAAAAGATCCAAAAATTAAAATTACAAAAACTAGATCTTGATAACAATTATATTTTGAGAAAACATAGAATATAAAATAATCCAGTTGTCTACTAATATAATTACCCTCCTAACAGAGGAACTGTAAACCATCTTAAATTAAAATACTCTGATCTCAACTCAACTTCAAACTTCAGTTTGCAAATAAAAAACATCAAAACTCAAATAAGAAAAAAAGCCGTAATCCTTTGACCTTGCAAATCTGCTACTTTGCATTGTATACACCAGTGACCAGCAGGTCTCTATTCTCAGCAAACATCAGCTTTGATCTGTAAACCAGAAAATAGAATGAATATATGATTATAAAAATGTAACCTTGTTCCGATGAATTCCTAAATATATCATAAGGGGAATAAATGTCCACAATGTTTTTCAGCAAATTCATATATATATTTAATGCCAATCACAATCACTTATTTTGCTCCTCTACAAGTTGTGACTTAATGGTAGCACGCAGACCTAAATTCTTTATAGGGGTGAAACTAAAATCTTACCGTCTCCGTATCTGTTTTGAAGTATTACAATAAATTTTTACACCGAATGGTCCGGTCAAAAATATCGGATCTCACATTCTCACACTGTTTGTAAGCTTATGCTGATGAGAAGTTACGAGTTTGTCATTACATCATTTGGATAGTTTTTAGAAAACAAAACTATCCTTCCCTAGTTGAAACAAAAGTGAAGATCAATTAACCGGGGAAATTTAAGTTTGAACTATATGAATTAAAAACAAAATCTAATCATTAATGTTAATTAATTTCCAATATATTAGCATTTGATTAAGGTGTAATTACTTTCTAATTGAGCTTGTGCCATGTGTCACATACTCACATTTGACCAAGATTAAAAAATAAAATAAAATACCCCTAAAAATTGAACACTAGAGACAGCAAGAGTTTTAAACAGAGGCCAGAGGTGTTGGGATTCTTGTGGCTCCTACAGGGACTCTTGTGTGAAGCTCACTCCTTCAATTAAGTGTGGATTCAATCTCCCTTAATTAGGTGGGCTCCACATATAAATGGGGAATATAGTTTAGGAACATAAATAATAATAATAATAAATTATAAAGGAAGTATCATTAGAACACAAATCCCCTTACAGTATCTCCAACGGTCTTATTTAGAGACCCCTCTTAGCTTAATTAAGGGAGAAGTTGTATTTTTCAAGCTCCAACAGGTCCATTAAAGGCTTTCTTCAATGTGTTTTGGTGGAGCTCACTCCCTTAATTAAGAGATGGCTTCAACCCCTTTAAGTGGACTCCACATATTTAAAACATCAACTTTTAAATCCCAACAATTCTTTTATTATCCAATGGGTAATTTGTTTTACAATAATATTTATAAAATAAAACAAAGATAATAATAATAATAAATTATTAAGAGAGCCATTTAAAGGAGTATTGTTGAAACATATACTCTCTTAATAGTCCCTTGCAACGACATCCACTCTTTTTTAAGAGGGTCCAAGGGATATCCTTGGATATGCTCTCAATAGCCCCCAACAATAACATCCACCCTTCAATAAGTGGGTCTCCGAGGGATATTCTTGGAGATGCTCTCAATGGCCCCCTATAATATCATTCACCCTTAAATAATGGGGTCTCCAAGTGATTTCATTGGAGATGCTCGGAGTATCTGTGTCGTGACTATCATTTTCCATCTTCCATCTCCAAGAATTCAAGCTTATTTCTTTTTATTTTATTTGTTCATATTGGAAATGAATGAGGATGTATTAACTATATTAGACCAAGGAAATGTGACTGACGATGAGATCTAATTATCATTTTGTTTGAGAATAATATATATTATTTTTAATAATCACGTATTTATATTTAATGATATATTCATCCGATGAAATTTCCCGTCCATACATATTCTCTTAAAAAATTATAAATCAACTAGCTAATTCATTTTATTTTATTTTATTTTTATATCCAAATAAAATAACATGTCATTACTTCATTAAATATAGCAAATCTCTAAAGTTTTGAACCGAATAAATAACAATAATCTAATAATCTTAAATGTTACGTAGTAGTAATATATAATAAATTGTTTTTTTTTTTTTTTTTTTTAAAGAGAAATAAATTGTTTTTTCTTGTTGGAAATTGCTTGTGAATCTCTTGTGATCTATATAAATACATCCAATCTTACTTCAACTTTACCAGTGATCTCTGTATTTTTTATTATCCTTTTTTTAGAATTTGCATACTCAACAAATGTTCTCTATCTATGGTTACTTTCTTCAACAATTTCTATTCAGAATCCTTTGATAAAAATAAATAAATAAATAAATAACACTTTCAGAATTCTTATTATCGGATAAATTAGCTTTTATTGTAAAAACTCGCTATATAAACATGTACAAATGCACTAAATTAGACAGTTTGCCATTGAGATTGCCAAAAAGGAGATATTTTGCAGCTTTGCTAAACAAGGCAGGAAAGGAACACAAACAAGAATGAAAATTGAAGTTTCTCGTCTTGAAGAAGTAATCTTACAGAAACTAAGAATCCCCTCCTTTAGCGGTGCCCTTAGAACTAGGAATCCATGCTCACTGTAATACTCTCCGAATCCAATAGTAATAATAAAATAAAAAAACTGAAAAGAAATAAATAACTAAATTCAAATTCAAAGTAACAAATCAATAATGAAAGACAGGCTTTGGTTTTCTCCAATGTCCCATTATTATTTTTATTGGGAACTTGAACATACTGTATGTTTATAAATGGAAACAACCCGTGTTAATTTATACTAAATTTTCAACACAAATAATTTTAATTCAATGTATATTTTGTGATTTTGATTACTGGCAAAAAACTATTTTTTTTTAATCACAAAAAAATCGTTTTATATGCATAGAAAAAGCATGCAATTAAAGTATAGAGATGGAAACTCATATACATAAAACTATACGTTTAATTAGACTTGACAATAGGTCTTGTTATTACGAATTCGTTTCGTTTCGTATTTGGGTCATGTTAAAATTGTCCCACCCGAACACAACCAGTTAGCTTAATGGATTTACATATAAAAACCCCAAAACCATTTGTTAAATTAATGGGAAATCCAACCGACCCATTGTAAAATGTTAGATTTGAAATTTATTAAAAAGTTGTAAATAAATAATACTGAAGCATGATCAAACTCATGCAATCAAGTCCACCATAGGCTCCAACATTCTATCGTAAACATATTATTTATATATATATAAAATAAAAAAAAACCAACTTGAAAATGAAATCTAACATGGTTTCCATAAATCTTCATTATGTTACGATTGAGAATCTCAATCCTCCCTTATGCTTACAAATGTTAAATTGCTGGTGTTAGAAGACGACTACTTCTAGGGTTATGGTTAGAATATAGTGATACAATCAATTTATAGTTTTTAATTTAATTATTTTAATTAATTATTAAATTATATCCTAAATGTAATTATATAGATATATATATTTTTTTTTTATAAATTCAACAATTTTAATAAATTTATTTACTAATGAGTCGATAAATAAAAAGATTTTTTAAAATAAATTTCATAAACATACATATATATAATCCTTATATAAATGGGTTATAACGAATTAATGATTTTTTAAAAGTGAACCCAAAACCAACCCATTATATTATGGGTTTTAAGGGGTTGACCCATTAACAACCCGATTCGATAAACTAGACCCATCAACCATTAATTTCGAATGGGGTTGGATCGTGGTAATGGGTCATGTAAAATTGTACCAGGTATATGTTTAATCATAAATTTGTACAACAAACACACACGTGACACACATATCCATAATTTGTTTATTCCTTATCGGCTTATCCCTAAAATATTATTTCAATCAAATCAAAAAAAAAAAAAAAAAAAAAAATTATAAAAGAAATTCATAGGATTGGGTTTGTCTATATTTATTTAGTTGTTTTTATTTCGTTTTTGGAGGTTTCTGATGGAACCCTTGGATTCCAGTCTAGCAAGTAGCAACCTTCATGTATTTTCCTGTCAATTGACTCAAACACTCCACTGCCCACACAGGTGATTCATTTTATGGTACATACAAACAAGTCTATTAATTAACTTTCACAATAATCAAGAGAAATCAAAATCTCAATCCAAGGTACAGAAAATGTATAGAAAAATGCGAACTGCTATAACTCCAGGCAGCCAAGCACAGGACAACTGTATTTAGCAATTTACTAGGGTTTGTTCATCTTTCGTGAGAGAATTCAAAGCATCACTATCACCAAAAGATCCCAAAATTGGAATTACAAAAACTGTATCTTGATAACAATTATATTTTGAGAAAACATAGAAACATAGAATATAAAATAATCCACTTGTCTACTAATATAATTACCCTCCTAACAGAGGAACTGTAAACCATCTTAAATTAAAATACTCTTCTCAACTCAACTTCAAACATCAATTTGCAAATCAAAAACATCGAAACTGGAAGAAAAAAAAGCCGTAATCCTTTGACCTTGCAAATCTGCTACTTTGCATTGAATACACCAGTGACCAGCAGGTCTCTATTCCCAGCAAACATCAACTTTGATCTGTAAACCAGAAAATAGTGTGAATGATTATAAAAATGTAACCGTGTTAGTGTACTAAAGCCATTACAAGAATAAAGAATATACAATGTTCCTTTGAATTCCTTAATATCATACGGGGAATATATGTCCACAATGTTTTTCAGCAAATTTATTTATCTATTTAATGCGAATCACAATCACTTATTTTGCTCCCCTACAAGGTGTGACTTAATGGTAGCACACACACCTGAATTCATGTAAATCTGAAACAAGAATTAACAAACATGAAGTCACACATGCATTTGTATGTAAAGATTAGAGGTAGAATAAATATTTTTTAGACACAGAAAGCAGTCATTTAGTCTCAAGCTGGTAACTCTACGAGTCTATGACTTTCTCTTTGCCTCGGTTTGAAGCTCCCTTGACAAATTTTAAATGCACCAAACCCTTAAAAATTCACAAAGCTATTTTTTCTCTGAAAACTCCATGAAATTGTGCATTAAATCTGAAACATATATTCATTTATCCATCTCAAATTGCAACAAAATCTAATGGTGGTAAAGAGTGGATTTGAGTGGGAAACTATGGTCAACAACATAGTGGAAGTTGATGGGAAAATGAAAAGTTATGACTTATGATATGTCCTGTTAGGCAGCGTTGGCAAGAATAGAAAGGGTTTTAATATGTGCGGTAGAGACAAAGCAACTCCTCATGACATTATTAAAACCTACAAGGGAGTCATAATCTGTGTATTCATCTCTTGATAATTAAGTGAATATTGCGAGAAAGGATAGATACTGAGTGTTCAAGTTTCATGCCTTGCATATATTATAATTTAACATCAATCACATTATGGTAGCTCATATAATGCAAAACAAAGGTAAGGCGTTAGTTGTTAGGCACAGTGAGGACAGGGTGTTGTGCCTCTGCATGTGTCACTAAACCAGAGTCCACTAATTGCCATTGACCTCTACAGTAAACACCAGATTGACTATACTATTTTTTGATAATTGTTCTACTCTTTTAGGTAGACATAGGTTCAGAAAATGCGAGTTGGTGGATTATTTTGACTGGTGTGACAATACTTGTATACTGATAAACAAAAAAAAAAAAAAAAAATAGCATCCTACTTTTCAAGTTATCGCTGTAAGCTAGGACGGATCATTATTTTGTAGACTCAGATCAAAGGCAAGCGGGAGATTTACTATTTGATTAGAAGAAGAAATGATGTTCATAGGGTCATCTTCTTCTTGTTTCACTAACTCATCAAGAAATTGAGGCATTTATATGTGGTCAATACACCGAGTACAAGCACAATCATGCAATCTTCTGCTGTTTGTAGTTCGTAGGATTTAGGAAGAGAACTTACTCCCATCATTCTAACAAATACAAATGAACAGCAGGTGCCTCAGAAGTTCTCTAGGAATTAACTAAAGTTACAAAATAGCCTTAAAGCCAAGCAATTGGACAAAGAAGCCATCTCACCCATCTCCCTCTCCTGATCTTTCTAATTTTGGAATTGGAGGACAAAAATAACATTCAGATAGCTATAGGTCAAAGAAAAGCAACTAACAAAAGAAAATCTAACTTACTTTATCACTTACACAACGAACTTGAGTGTAATCTTTAAACAATTGGAACCATCAAAATGAGCCTAGTCAAGAATGCCCTTTTTTTTTTATCCTATCCTAGTCAAGAATGCCTTTTTTTTTTTTATCCTATCCTAGTCAAGAGAGCTGAAGCCGAATTTGAGAGGACAGCCAGAGAACTTGTCAAGACACATAGGATACTCGGTACAACTAAAATTGATATCACATTGCATTTTAAGCTTAGAACTCAAGAGTATTACCAAGCATTCACCGACCATCTTTCAACTGTTTTTGTACATGGAAATATTCGAATAATAATAGGCCACTATAAAACACATATGCAAACAGAGACTATATAATAATGCATATGCACAAGTATTGGCATATACACGAGAACATAAAAGCTAACCACTACCAATTGATCCTTTTAAAATAACACCAATTAAACGTCATTAAACAACAATGATTAAACTAAAACAAATTGCATATATGAAAGAATTTTACCATTATACTTGAGCATCAACAGCTTTATCCTCCACATCAACTGCAACTTCAACTGCCTCAGCTACCTCAGCATCCTCCCCAGGAGGTTGAACTTGCTCGTCCTCTGGCAAAGGCTCCTCCACATAATCGTTCTCAAATGCATCTGGAGGAACCTCATAGATTCTTACTTGAGGCTTAGACGGATCCTTCACAAGCACATACTTCCCCTCATTCAGCTTCATACACAAATCCACAATACTCTTCACAATACCCCACATATTTGTAGTACTTAAATTAATCTGTGCCGCAAAATCCTTTGGCTTATACCCCAACACAGCCAATATGACATGATTGAAATGATCACGAGGATGTACCCTCGAAACAAATCCCAATTTCATCAAATCAGCACTCGCAAGCAAAGCTTGTGCAGTCCATTTAGCCAATTTATTAGCATTGTTCTTCAACTCAGTGGCTAAAACCGCACCTCTCTGAGTCTCCAACTTCTGCCTCCAATCGACACCGGAGTACTTGGGATCGAACTCATTAAGGGCATTCAATGTCAAGAATTGCTGCTGGTTGTTAACATCCACAACACTCTGTACCTCACACCTAGAAACAAGATACATATCGGCATCAAGCTTCCACCTCCTATACCTATAAGCCACAGAAGCTACCTCTTCTCCTTCGTTGGCAAACGGGTTAGGCTCATCAAACGTCAGCTTGTTCCCATCTCTCACCAAAACTTGCTGCGAAAAGTTCTGGTTGATATAAGCAGCCTCTACACTCAATGAATAAGCCGAGTTTATATCATCTTTAGCCTCCGGTAGAGGCTCCTGAGAAGTCTCGTGCACTGATAACAAATCTAACTGCGACCCATCTCTTTTATCGAAAAATAATTTATTCCCAACTCGTTGAATCACAATATCCCACGAATAAACTGACCTGGGTGCGCACATAAGCGAGGCCAAAATCGCATCCGTCGCAAAAACAGTAGCTTTATCTTCATTAGCAAGTCTGCGAATCACAGGATCATCAGTTGTTGTCACCTTGAAGAAATTCCTGTACTTGAATCTCTCCAGCCTGCGCTCATTCTTCGGCGTGACACGGTCGTACGACCTGTCGTAAGTCTCCAGCGATCCGCACAGAAGCAAGTCTTCAGGCTCCGAGACGTTGAACGACAGCTTCGAGAAGGTCGAGAACGGAATCTGATCGAGCATGTTCCATTCCGGTTGGATATCGACAGAGGATTTGAAGACGGCGGCTTCGCGGCGTGTTTGGTTGACGTTGGACCGGTTCTGGTTGTAGTGGCGGTCACGGCGGGCACGCTCCTTCTCCGCCTCACGCTTCTTAGCCTCGACCTCCTCGTCACGGCGCTGCGGGAGCTGGGGACGGTGGTGCTGGTTGAACCGCCACTTGGGTCCGAACTTAGGGCGTGGCGGAGGCTTGCCGTCGACGAGACGGAAGGAATCGTCGTCGGGGTTGGCCGACAGAGGGAAGGAGTCGTCGGCGGTGAAGTCGAAGACGGTGTCAGCTGGGTTCTTGTTTGCACGACCAGACTGGTTGTTGTAGACGTTTCGGGTCCAATCGGCGATCCGACCAAGCTTCTCGGAGCGAGAGAATGGAGCAAAAGGGACGTGTTGAGGTAGAGAGTTAGAAGTGGTGGTGGTGGACTCTGGTGGACCCCATCCGTCGGGATTGAAGGGAACAGTACCGATTTCAAAACAACCGCCTCCGCCGCCACTAGCCATGGTTGATGTGTTGATGAAAATCTGATCAGGAAGTGAGAGTAGAAGAATATAAAGTGAAAAAGAGAGAGGTTCTGAGAAACCCTAACCCTTTTAGGATTTTGGGGAAAAAAAAAAATGTCTTATTTGGGCTTGGACTCTAATAAGTCTTACTCGGGTAGGACTCTAATAAGTCTTATTATGAATCTTATTTGGGCTTGTTTTCTCTGGGCCTGTTTAGGTACTATCCATTTTAGAAATTGTTTTTGTCTGACAGAAAAGTGGTTCGTTAGACAAAAGTTGAGGTGGTTCTGTGGTAAACCCGTAACACCTGCACGTTGAGATTGTGTATTAAAGTCGTAGCTCTTTTGAATGGTTGAACTCTGGTAACCGTTGTAACCAAAACATGGGAAATTATTACATCTTGAATATTAAACTTTTGTGTTTTACAACTCCCTTTTTTTTTTTCCCAAGTATTTCATTATTTCAGGTTTTTATGGAAGGGGGAGAACTCGAATCCACATCCTCGTGGTGCAGGTGTGAGGGGTTTACCACCAGACCAACTTTATCTCGTCGAATACAACACTCTTTAAAGTACAATATTCAATTTGTGTGTGTGTGTGTGTGTGTGGGGGGGGGGGGGGGGGGGGGGGGGGGGGGGGGGGTGGGGTGGGGTGAGGATTTGTTTCAATTACAATATTCAAAACTGAAAAGCCTAAACTTCAACTTCTATGAAATATATATACGTTTTATATGATTCTAAAACCATTATACTAAAGGATTTGAATTCTCTCCTCACCTCATCTTGTCATCACCTAAATCAATAGTCTTGATTATTTATACTTTTAGTAGAGTAAAAACATAAAAATTAATTGGAATAATCTAGACCATTGATTTGCTATATCAGACACATGGTAATAGATTATGAAGGTGAGGACAATTAAGGTGGGGAGAGGATCCGGATCCTGTACTAAATCAATTCAACAAATTAGCATCCCTTTGTTTTAGTGCACTGTACACCTAAGTTCATAAGAAGTTGGTGTATTGAGACTTAGAATATTGTTATAAATTATAATTCAAATATTTATCATTTAGAATTTTTTCCCTTCATAATTGGTTTCCAAACGTGGTTTCTTTTAAGGATAAGGATCCTCTAACTTTTCCTATGCTGAACCATGCTGTCCTTTTAAGGATCTTATGATATGTGGCTTTAGTAAAATTATGTGGTTGAGATTGCTTTTCAATTTCTTTAATTTTTTTTATTTTTTCTTCATCAATACCATATTGACACGTGTAAAAATTATTAAAACAAATATTTGACTCTTTCTTTCCCTCTGACTTCTGACGTCTTTACCTCTTACTCAAGAACTTCATCCTACAATCTTCAATTTTGTTTAAGCAAATTGTAGTATTGTACCAAATCAATTTGAGGTTGCTAGTTTATTTTAGAGCTAGGAAATGAGAAATTTTGATTTTGGTACATTTCTGGGTTTACTTCTAAGTTCTAACATCAAAAAAAATAAAAAATAAATCAATTTACATTATTGATTATTAAAGTGTAAGAAAAAAACTGATTTGATTAACCCATAAATCGATGGGGTTTGAAGGTTGATTATTTTATTTTTGGTGTTTGGTGGATCTGACAAGAAGTATGATATTTAGAGCAGTGTAATCTTTTTTTTTTTTTTTTGGCTATATATATGGGGTTAAATTATCTTAAATCATGGAAAGCATATGGATATTAGATCTATTGTTGGATTTTGTGAATGAAATTTGTTGAATGAAGTTGTGTGAGAAGTGGATGAAGATGAATTGAAGTTGACCGTGGGAAAATTTGTCAGCATCTAAGTTTTTTTTCTCCAGTTCACTGAATATGTTGTCCAGATTTCATAGTTCTTTAAACAAAAAAAAATTAATTTTTCTTTTTGTTGAGGAAGAGGCAAAGACCCCTGAAGCCGGAGAGAAAGAAAGAGTAATTTTTTTTTTAATAACTTTGCCACTTGTCAAATATTATTGGTACATAAAAAGTAAGTAGAGTAAATGAAAAAAATTAAATAAATTAGAAAAGCAATCTCAACCACATGTTTTTACTAAAGCCACATATCACAAGATCTTTAGAATGACAGCATAGTTCCCTCTCGATCCTTGTCCATTCAGCTAGACTTGGCAATGGGTCGTGTTATTGCGAATTCGTGTCGTTTCGTATTTGGGTCGTGTTAAAATTGCTCTACCCGAACCCGACCCATTAGCTTAATGGGTTGAAATATACAAACCCGAAACCATTTGATAAATTAATGGGTAACCCGACCCGGCCCGTTAAAAATATTATATTTGAGATTTATTAAAAGTTGAAATAAATAGTACTGAAGCATGATCAAACCCATGCAATCACGTTCACTAGCTACTTTTAGAGTTTTAGGGTTAGGGTTAGGGTTAGGGTTATAATATTGTGAAATAATTGATTTATAGTTTTAGAGTTTTTAGTTCAGAATTTATTCCTCTTTCAAAAAAGAAAAAAATTATAAATTTTTAAAAAATTAATTAGTAAAATATATTCTAACCATCATTATAGAGATTTTTTTTATATAAATTCCATAGTGTGACTATACAAAGATTTTTTTAATAACTTTCATAAACACATTAAAAAAAAAATCTTTATATTAATGAGTTATCGAATTAACAGTTTTTTTAAGGGTGAACCCAAAATCGACCCATTATATTTCGTATCTTAATGGGTTGACCCATTAACAACCCGATCCGATAAACTTGACCCACCAACCGCTATTTTCGAATGGGTTTGGGTCGTGTTAATGGGTCGTGTAAAATTTTGCCAAGTCTACGTTCAGCAGAGGATCCTTATCCTTCTTTTAATCCAATATAATTAAGTGGACAATTTTGTTTTCCCGTGTTTCAACTATGCTAATGATTTGAACTGATATTTATTCATTTTTGTAAAATATATGGAAGAATTTATTTTACATGCATATTGTATAAACAACGTGGAAGCTTATTAATTTTAATAATATATAAAAATAAATAGGTATGTTCTATAAACTTTTTCTTTTTTATAAGAACTTGTGATTATTGGCTAATTATAAATAAGTAATTGAAGTTTTTTAACCTTTTGGGTGAAATATTTGCCTAATTCTCGGCTAGAATGTCACGACTCACGTCATCTCAAAAGGTTCAAATTGAATAAAACATTGATCAATAGATCAGCAAGGGAATTGTTGGATTGCTATAACCTGTTGACCATCTCGCCATTGAAGGCCAACGCAGCTCCATCGCTTTCTATTTGGTTAAAGTTTCCTACTCTCAGGAAAGCCAAGATCTCATAAATACCCGATCATTTGCGAAGTCACGAACAAGCATTTAATCATGTGACATGCTTAATAAACATAATTACACTTACTAGTGATTAGCTAACAGTAGGGTAGAGCAAACTCTGGTTATTAAATGATTGAATAATCGGGAACAATATAACATGTGCCCTAAAATGAACCGGTGAGGTCTTTAGCTTTGGTGCAATTACTCATGATACCTTCCACTTATATTTTCCTTTAAGTACAGCTTGAGTGGAGCGTTCAAATTGATCAGAGAGCTCCATTTTCATATGTATTCTTACTAGCAGAATGTGAATGAATGATATATAGGAAATTCAACACAAAACAAACGGGCTCCTATTTCAACTACTAAGTACCCTAACCAAACTTTTGTTATTTTTCCTCTGGTTATATGTAACTACGGGTAAAGGTAAAAAAATAAAAAAAATGCAGTGCATAAGTAAAGATGAAAGTACCCAAAAATTTCCAAAGATTACAGGTACGTTCAGAAAAACCCTAATTCCGAACTTGAGTATATGTTAAAAGAGTTCGTGGCATTTCTATGTGTTATATCATAATATCAAATAAAAGAAAAAAAAGACGTTTACATATTTAACGTATTTTAATGTATGAAGACAAAATTACATGCACATATATTGGATTTGTCGTGGGATTGGGAATGGTTCTTTGAGGCAGGTTCTCAGTGATCTGAGTTGACTGCATGGGTTGGGAGTCTTTTCGTTTTTCTTGTTGTTTTTATTTTCTTGTGTGGCCTGCGCGCCACTTTTCTTATTGGGGCTTTTGCTCGTGGTGTTTTTGTGGTTGGTTTGGCCTTTGCTACTTTTTGTTCTTTTCTTTTTTTTATTTATATAGTTTTATTTGATTGAAAATATATATATATATATATATATATATACATATATAAAAGATATAAAAAAAAATATGTTAGGGAATTCATGTGTGAAACTAAAGAAGATGTGAATGAATCCTACAAAAGAGTTTATATACCCACGGAAGTTGTAATGCTATCAATTAATCCACCAATCACTTCTCATAAACATAAATAATAATGAAAACAAAATACAAATATGGAAATTTAACAAAATCTCTTATGTAAATATATAGCTTATGTTTCAATTGATGCCTGAATCACAACTCTGAAAAAAATTCTATAACATATATGGTCTTGTACCCTCCACTCTCCACTCATTGCTGCAAACATTTGTTTCACAACCATTCGACAACCACATATATATCATAGAAATCTATTCCAATTAATCAAAATGAGAAGAATAAACATCGTTTGAACAAAATGTGAACATGAAAGATAGAGTCAATATAGTCAACAAATTAAATATACATAAACCTAATTAAACAGACTGCAATTGATGCCAGTCAACTCTTCAACAATTTCTTTCTCCAAGAACCATCACTCATTCTAGTATCATGAAGATGTATGTATATCCAAATGCAGACATGCATAATAATATGAATAATTAATTATGTGTCCATTTATATAATTAGGAGAAACTAGCATAACATATATAATATCTATCACATGTACTAAAAGTACTAACTTATAATGTAAAGCAATTGAGATAGCCAAATAAAATAATATTTTCTAACTAGCTTAATTAAAGTGGGACTCAATAGGGTTTTTGTGTTGATCATATCTCTAGAGATCTCAAATTAAATCTGACGAGTGCTATGAAGTATGAACTATGGAAGATGGATCTCAAGTAATTATATATGAACATCCCATTTAAATTAACATGTTTAACCAACCTAGCTGCAACCCATGTGGAGTAATTTTACACATTTTTTCAATCGATCTTCATGAAAGAGCAATTGATCATGATCTCCATATATACTTCAAAATGGAATAGCTAGTATGTATCATAGACTAACTTCTTTAGTCTCTCTGATATTCTTGCTGCTTCACGATCACTCAATCCAGAATCTCCAACCTACACACAATATAATACAAAGCCGAAAAGAAAATGCTTGATATATATCTTTTTCAAGAAATATATTAATGTGTGCTCGTATAATTAAATGAAGATATATATATATATATATATATATATATATAAAGCATATATTTGTATATATACCTTAGAATGTATTGTGTGAAAGACAGTGTCATTGACAACAGAGAAACTGGCATTGACAATTTCAGATCCTTCTTCATGTAGCAAGCGAATAGTTTCACTGAACATGAACCGACAATCCAACCCAGTTATCAGAACAACTTCCAAAGCTGAACCCTTCTCATGAATCTCAATGTGAGGTAATTTCATCATCAGCCCCGACGCAGCAATTTCCGTTGTTGTTTCACTAATCATGCTCCTATCAGTTCCCATGATCAACCTCTCTTTGTTTTCTTTCATTCTCTCCAACTTTATCTGTAACCTTTTTATGTAGTTTGCTGCTTCTTCCAGTTGATCAGGCAGAGATGTTGCTTCCTGCAACTCCATTAAAACAAAAAATCAATATAAGTAACCAAAATATAATTTAATTCATTCTCCAATCAGGACGTTCTCATTTTTTTCAAGAATCAGGACGATCCCGAAGGGAGATTGTTGTATGTAGATAGATTGAGTGAGATATATATATATATATACCATAGGGGTTTGATGAGGAACAAGAGAGTTGAGATGGTTATAGAGGAATTTCATTTGATTTCTCCTATTTCTCTCAACGGTTTTTTCTATCAGTTTTAGACGATGAACTAGAACTAGGGTTGTGGTTGTTGTTGCTGTTTTCCATTTCAAATGCCACAGATAAGTTAAGAGATGGGTGTTGGTCATTATGATGATCCATTTGCTGGGTTTTTTTTATGATGGATTGATGAAGAATAATGGAAAGATATTATCACCAACAAAGGCAATTAAAGGCACACACACACACAAAAAAAAAAAAAAAAAAAAAAAAAAAAAAGAAGAAGATGTCAGGAGAGAAAGATGAGATGCTACTGATAAAAGTTTGGTTATTTGAGAGAGTGGTGGGGATGTCTATTGTGGATTTGTAGTTGTTAGGGGGCCCAAGTGGACTGTCCTTTTTCAGAAAAATTATTTACAGAGAAAACACTGTATGAATTTCAGCTTTTACGGTAGAAATGTAGAGCAAATAGAGAGAAATAGCACCAAATTGGATTGGTTTTGTGGTAATATCACCAACTTAATAAGTTTTGTAGAAATAGCACCAAAGTATGTGATCTGCCCAAATTGCCCTCACTTATTCTTTCTTCCTCTCTCTCCCTTTCTTCCTCTCTTTTTTGTTTTTTTTTTCAAAGAACTTCATTGATCCATCAATGGAGGTCGGACAGACCTCAAATGGAGGTTGAATGGAGGGCGAAAGACCTCCATTGGAGTCGAAATGACCTCGACCTTCATTGGTGGTCGATGAAGAAGAAGATTAAAAAAAAAAATATCTGGAAATAAGTCTCGGATATTTGGAAATAAGTCTCGGGTATTTAGAAATAAGTCTCGGGTAGGTCACCCGAGACTTATTTCAAGCCATTTCCAACTACCCGAGACTTATTTCAGATACCCGAGACTTATTTCAAAATACCCGAGACTTATTTCCAGATTTTTTTTTTTTTTTAATCTTCTTCTTCATCGACCACCAATGGAAGTCGAGGTCATTTCGACTCCATTGGAGGTCTTTCGCCCTCCATTCAACCTCCATTTGAGGTCTATCCGACCTCCATTGATGGATCAATGGAGGTTTTTGAAAAAAAAAAAAAAAAGAGGAAAGAGGAAGAAAGAGAGAAAGGAAGAAAGAGAGAGATAAAGAGAGATTAGGGGCAATTTTGGCAAATCACCTTAATTGGTGCTATTTCTACAAAACTTATTAATTGGGTGACTTTTCCACAAATGGCTTTGGAAATAGTGCTAGAAATTTTAAGGACTCAGAAATGTATTGATTAAATCATGAACACAACTAATTAATCAAAGTTTAATTATTTATTTACATTAATAAATAAATAGGTATGTTCAATAAACTTTTTTTATATTTATTTTATAAAAACTTGTCACTCTTGGCTGCTGATTATAAATAAGTAATTGAAGTTTTTAACTTTTTGGGTGAAATATTTGTGTAATTCTTAATTAAGATGTCAAAATTCACGTTGAAGGGTTCAAAATAAATCTCACTTGATCAAAGATCGATAACTCTAATAGAATAAAACATTGATCACCAAGGAATTGTCAGTTTGCTATAACCTGCTGACCATCTCGCATTCTCGCCATTTAAGGCAAACGCAACTCGATCACTTTCTATTTGGTTAAGCCAAGATCTCATAAATACCTGATCATTCGCAAAGTCTCGAACAAGCATTTAATCATGTGACATGCTTAACAAACATAATTCCACTTACGAGTGATTAGCTGACAGGGTAGAGATTTAACGTGGTAGGGCAGCGGACTCGGCATGCACCAATTCAAGTACATACCACATAAAGACAAACATGGTGCATAGAAAAAAGCATTTTGAACGTACACTGATCACTAATACTACAACAAAAAAGAGAAGCATTTTGAACCCTCACCACTATAACAAAATAGAGAAGATGATGCCTTCACTGTTGATTTGAGGTCTCAAAGTATCTTTGTCTCCTATTTAAAACCTTATCTCTACAGTTAACATGCATGTGACCTAAAATGAACAGGAGAGGGCTTTAGCTTTGGTGCAATTACTCATGATACCTTCCACTTATATTTTCCTTTAAGTACAGCTTGAGTGGAGCGTTCAGATTGTCAGAGAGCTCCATATTCATATGTACATACTTTCCGTGGTAGCCAAAAATGGATAGGAAATTCAACACAAAACAAACGATATGATCGAGCTTCTGTTTCAACTAGCTACTATACCCTAACCAAACTTTTGTTATATATTTTTCCGAACTCGAGTATATGTTTCACACACATATTGTTTTGTTGGAATATAATAATAATAATCTCTATCAGGCAATCAATATGTGAAACTAAAGAAGTTGGGAATGAACCGTACAGAAGAGTTTATATCTTCATGGATGCCTATGATTATAGGTAATTAATTAACTACAAGGAAAGAAAATGCAATACATTAGTAGAGATGGAAGTACCCAAATTTCCTAAAGATTGTAGGTTTCGTGGGATTTTTGTGCTATATCATAATATCGAAGAAAAAGAAAAAAGATGTGTATATATTTAACGTACTTTAATGTATGGAGACGAAATTACACACATTGTTTTGTTGGATATATAAGATATAAAAAATAATACATTAGAGAATCCATGTGTGAAACTAAAGTAGATGAGAATGAATCATATGGAAGAGTTTGAGTTTCTATACCCATGGATGCTGCAACTCAATAATAGTTTTTTGGGTTGTAATGCTATATATATATATATATCAAATCCACCAATCACTTCTCATAAACATAAATAATAATAAAAACAAGTATGGAAATTTAACAAAATCTACATGTAGGTTTTTTTTTTTTTTTTTTTTTTTTTTGAAAACGGCAAATTTTATTGAAGAAAGGCAACAAACAAGCCCCAAGCAAAGCGCCAAAACAACACAAAGGAACAAATAGCAAAAACAAACGAAACCAACTAAATTTAACAAAATCTACATGTAGGTAATTATATAGTTCATGTTTAAAAGGCCAAAATCACAACTCTGAATAATACTCTATAACATGGTCTTGTCTCCACTCTATAACATCTATATATGCATATCAGTGCATTGGAAGTTAATTTCCTCTTCTATTTCACTACATAACAAAGAATATTTCGAGTTTCAAATAACCTTAATTAACTGATCAAATACAAGCCATATTATTATGAGTTATACCGTTTTTCTATTGTCAGTTCGTCCTGACAATAAATATATCAGGACAAAGAATGTGGACCACAGATTATGGAGAAGTTTTGACAAGTACATACACATTGAGTCAAAGTATGTAAATCTAATAATCCACATTCTTCGTCCTGATATATTTATTGTCAGGACGAACTGATAATAGAAAATCTGATGAGTTATATAACATGATTTTATTCAATTGTGTATCTACTCCATCCGTTCAAACCTGTTAGCTAGTTTTAGTTGTAGTGGAGCCTACCTACAATAATTATTGCTGCAAACATATGTTTCACAACCATTCAACTACTACACATATATCATATAAATTCATAAATCTATTCCAATGAATCAAAATGAGAAGAATAAATGTCGTTTGAACAAAATGTGAACATGAAAGATAGAGTCAAGAGTCAACAAATATACAACAACCTAAGCAGATTGCAATTGATGTAATCTGCAGTCAACTCTCCAACAATTTTTTTCTCCAAGAACAACCAGCACTCATTATAGTATCATGAAGATGTATATCCAAATGCAGGCATGCATAATAATATGAATAATTATGTGTCCATTTATATAATTAGGAGAAACTAGCTAGCATAACATATATAATATCTATCACATGTAAAAGTACTAATTTATAATGTAAAGCAATTGAGATAGCCAAATAAAATAATATTTTCTAGCTTAATTAAGCTGGGACTCAATAGAGTTTTTGTGTTGATCATATCTCTAGAGATCTCAAATTAAATCTAACGAGTGCTATGAAGTATGAACTATGGAACTATGGAAGATCGATCTCAAGTAATTATCTATGAACATACCATTTAAACTTGTTTAACCAAGATGCAACCCATGTTGAGTAATTTTACATATTTTCGATTGATCTCCATGAAAGAGCAATTGATCATGATCTCCATATATACTTCAAAATGGACTAGCTAGTATATATCATGCATAGACTAACTTCTTCAGTCTCTCTGATATTCTTGCTGCTCCATGATCACTCAATCCAGAATCTCCAACCTACACACAATATAATACAAAGCCTAAAAGAAAATGCTTGATATATATCTTTTTCAAGAAATATATTAATGTGTGCTCGTATAATTAAATGAAGATATATATATATATAAAGCATATATTTGTATACATACCTTAGAATGTATTGTGTGAAAGACAGTATCATTGACAACAGAGAAACTGGCATTGACAATTTCAGCTCCTTCCTCATGGAGTAAGCGAATAGTTTCACTAAACATGAACTGAAAATCCAACCCAGTTATTAGAACAACCTCCAAAGCTGAACCCTTTTCATGAATCTCAATGTGAGGTGATTTCATCATCAGCCCCGGCGCCGCCATTGTTGTTGTTTCACTAATCATGCTCCTATCAGTTCCCATGATCAACCTGTCTTTCTTCTCTTTCATTCTCTCCAACTTTATCTGTAACCTTTTTATGTAGTTTGCTGCTTCTTCCAGTTGATCAGGCAAAGATGTTGCTTCCTGCAATTCCATTAAAACAAAAACAAAAAAACAAAAAAAAACACAACAAAAAAATCATCATGTGTAAATTTAAGTCATATTAATTCTCTAGTAAAAACGGCACGCATCTTCAAAGAAAATAATCATCAGGACGATCCTGAAAGGAGATTTTTGTATATAGATTGAATGAGAGAGATATTATACCATAGGGGTTTGATGAGGAACAAGAGAGTTGAGATGGTTGTAGAGGAATTTCATTTGATTTCTCCTATTTCTCTCAATGGTTTTTCTATCAGTTCTAGATGATGAACTAGAACTAGGGTTGTGGTTGTTGTTGTTGTTTTCCATTTCAAATGCCACAGATAAGTCAAGAGATGGGTGGTTGTCATTATGATGATCCATTTGCAAGGTTTTTATGATGGGTTGATGAAGAATAATGGAAAGATATTATCACCAACAAAGGCAATTAAAGGAAAAATAAAAATAAAACAATGTCATGAGAGAAAGACGAGATGCTACTGGTAAAAGTTTGGTTATTTGAGAGAGTGGTGGGGGATGTCTATTGTGGATTTGTGGTTACTTTAGGGGGTCCAAGTGGACTGTCCTTTTCAGAAAAAAAAAAAGAGGAAATAGGGGGAAATAGCACCAAATTCCATTGATTTTGTGGTAATATCACCAAGTTATTAAGTGTCGTGGAAATAGCACCAAAGTATGTGATCTACCCAAATTGCCCCTCACTTATTCTTTCTTCCCCTCTCTCTCTCTCTCTCTCTCTCTCTCTCTCTCTCTCTCTCTCTCTCTCTCTCTCTCTCTCTTCTTCTTCTTCTCTCTCTTTCTTCCTCTCTCCTCTTTTTTTTTTTTTCAAAAACCTCCATTGATCCATCAATGAAGATCAAACGACCTCTATCGAAACAACCTCCGATGAAATGACCTTTGTCGAAACGGTCGACTCCCTTTGATGGAGATCAAAACGACCTCCGTTATTAAAAAAATTCTGGAAATAAGTCTCGGGTATTTTGAAATAAATCTCGGGTATTTGGATATAAGTCTTGGGTAAGTCACCCGAGACTTATTTCAAGCTATTTCCAGCTACCCGAGACTTATTGCAAAATAACCGAGACTTATTTCCAGAATTTTTTTTATAACGGAGGTCGTTTCGAAGACCTCTAATGGAGTCGACCGTTTCGACGGAGGTCATTTCGACGGAGGTCGTTTCGACAGAGGTTGTTTTGATCTCCATTGATGGATCAATGGAGGTTTTTGAAAAAAAAAAAAAGGAGAGAGGAAGAAAGAGAGAGTGAGAGAGAGAGGATGAAAGAATAAGTGAGGGCAATTTTGGTAGATCACATACTTTGGTGCTATTTTTACAAAACTTATTAAGTTAGTGACTTTTCCACAAATGGCTTTAGAAAGAGTGCCATAAAAAAAATGCCTCAAAAAAAAATACTTACAGAGAAAACACTCTATGAATTTCGCTTTTACAGTATAAATGTATTGATTAAATCATGAACACAACTAATTAATCAAAGTTTAATTATTTATTTACATTGATCACAATTTTTTTTAAATACTAATGGCGGCGACTTGAAACTTTGGACATTGACATACTGAATAAACGCTCTTACATTGACCTATATTGGGCTCGGTGGTACTGAGCACGGTGGTACATTTATCACTGTTTTTATAACTTACTAATTAACAATTTCGATCTTTGGTATGTGGTTTATGGTGGGTTTGTGTAGTTTGTCTTTGGCTCCTAGTGGGTCCCTGTTGGTTGTTGTGTTATTGTGCTCGATGGCTGTCTTTTGTTGTTGTTTGGTTTGTGCTCGATGTGACTTGGTGTTTTGTTTGTTTCAGGTGGCTTTGTTTTACCTGTTTGGGTACGTGTTTCTTGGCCCTGTTCGTTGTGACCGCTTAGGTTTTCCGTTGGTTTTTGCCTTTATAAAATTGATGCAGTTCAAAAAAAAAAAAATTTCGATCTTAGAATTTGGAAGCAAATTACCAAATTGAGGAATAAATTGAAAACACAATCACGTACGTTGTAGTTTTCATGAATTTTCTTGTAAAAAAATTGTTTCTATAAGTTTTTTTTATTATTATTTTAAATATTACAATGTTTCAGGATTGGAGGAGTAATAACTCGATTTTTTTTTTACTAGCTAGTAAATGGGATTTGAGTTCCAAAATTATACAAACCGAATAAATTAGGTTGGAATAAATGGTACTACTCGTGTATAATGATTTTACTTTCTGTGATTAATTAATTAATACATTTAATATCATTTCAAAAGTGGATTTACGTTGATTAATCTTATCTTGTTGACTAATACTCGAATCCTATTTGGTCGGTTCAGATTTCATGGAACACGTGGTTGACCGTTGACGAGGCTAAACAATATTGACTCCAACTCCTCCCATGTGTCACACATAATATCTATTACACTTTAATTTCAACAATAACTACAAAATAAGATTCAATTCCATATTACCATGCATATGCATCTCTTGTACGAATTACGATCGCAAAGCATGCATCGATTTTTCTCTATTCCAATGAAAACCCTAACCCGGTTTATACTTTATATACATTCATATACACATACGATTTTTGGTGTGGAATTCTAAATTTTCATAAAACTTGATAACCCCCTTGTGGCTATTATGAGGTTTGATAATCTAATATTATATATGCACGTTTGAACGTGTAAACATGCTATATTTGTATATTTAAAATGGTTTTTGTCATTTCTTTGAAGACCGGAAAAGGCAAGATGTCGAGGGTAATCAATCAAAACCGGTGAAGAAAAAGTGATAAAGCAACTATGTGTTCTCATTGCCTCATTGGTTCATGAGCCAGCAAGTAATTGTTGGTATGTGCTTTGAACAGAAAGTTATAGTATCCATGATTTTTCATCATGTGAAATAAATAATTAATATATATATCTCGATTCTCACGATCACCTTTGAAATATAAAGATAGAGAAGGGATTTGGAAATGAGTATAGTTTAGTCCAACAAGATAGAAAAAACTGAAAAAGAACCGCATATATTGCTTTTATGGTGTGGAATGAAGAGTAGATCGAATCAGAGACAACATTAATTCTTGCCTGAATTCAAATCTTCTTAATTAATTAAAAGAAACCAAACTAGCTCCTAGCTAAGCTAGTATATATTGTTGCTTTCTTTGCTGTGTATATATATATATATATATATGGAATGGGGAGATCTTATCTAAATATACGATAATCATATATGATAGTGTCTAAGAGCATCTCCCCATCACCTAAAAATCCCGAATTAATGTAATAATAGCAGGTTAAATCATTTTTTGCCTTGTATATATGTCTCACAATATCGAATGATTGGGATTGAAAGTACCGTTGATCATCTTTTAGAGGGAAGAAGACCCCATATATCATCACCATTCACCACTTAGCTTTGCATTGTATTAAAGTAATTGACAGGGTTCGAGTAGGTGCGTAGATTCCTATAAATCATTTTTAGATCTCGAAAGTTAAAGCTGGCTTCTGAAAACAACATCAAACAAAGGTCTTCATATCATAAACACCATATAAACATGTTATAGATGAACACCATATAACCACCATAAAATCACATTGATTTGAATGAATTTTGATCTGAATTTTTTTATGGATGATAAGTTCATTAAAATCTACCTATTAATAAAATTTAATAAAATTTCAAGCATTAGAATTATTTTTCTTGAATTTTCCTATATTTCACCTATTTTTCCGATGCCTTCATATTTAAAAAAATTGGGATAAATAATGCTAATGCTTGAAAAATCTCAAATTTTATTCATGGATAGATTTCAATGAACTTATTATCAACAACAAAATTTAGATCAAAATTCATTCAAATCAGTGTGATTTTATGATGGTCCTTACCGAAATTAAAATAAATGATCCCTTATGAGAAACACTCTCTCTCTCTCTCTCTCTATATATATATATATATATATATAGTTTTTCTATTGTCAGTTCGAATTGATATAAAATATATCAGTTGCATGTAAGTCATTGAATTTAAATGCTTTGACTTGGTTACATGCACTTATCAAAACATCTTGATATATTTTATATCAGTTCAAACTGACAATAGAAAAAATATATATAGAGAGAGAGTTGTCGCAATGTATGTAAAATTTTTGAATTGTGTGTTGACGTGGTAATCCAATCTTTTCAAAAGCAACTCTTATCTCATCACTGTGTGTGTTGATGTGGTAAGCAAAAAACAAGGGCTTGTAATCTTTTCAAAAACAACTCTTATCTCATCACTTTTCAAAAAAACAACAGGTATATTAGTGTGGTTATGCTCTATAAAGTGAGACTAACTTGAAAGAAAAGTAACGAGAAAAATCTGAGTGGGATAGTTTCATCTTCAGGTAGTGAGACCGCCCAATTAAGTTATCTAATTTTTATTAGAAGTATAAAAATAAATTTTAAATTATTAAAATTATACAAAATTAAGAAATTTGATTAGACAGTCTCACCATCTGACAGTGAGACCGTCGCACACAAGATTTTCTCTGAAGTAACAACAGGAAGACTCTTCCCAATCAACCATCTGTTAACTCAACCAATTGTGTTCAAAATCTACTAATAATCATAGCTACCAAAATAACTCGTATATATTCTTATTATGTGTTTGAAGATAAAGGGAGATTGATTCCCAAAAATCCGCAAAAGGGTTTTTGATACACAATCAGGAAGTTTTCATATATTATTATAATTCCAAATTTGAGAATTTTTCAAACTCACCGAACCAAACTCGTCTCGTAAAGATTACATATGAGATTTAGAAAATCTTCATTGATATGGAGACAACTTAAACAGCTTCAGAACTGGTTAAGAATATTGGTGCTTTCACTTTAGCCCTGAACAATACAAATCCTGGGACCCAACTATCTAGAGCATCTATGATCTAACCATGTTTGATGTTTCATAGAAATTTAAGTTACAATTTAATAGTATTTTTGAATTTAATTATTTAATATACTAAAGAATGATTATTTTAAATGACTAAGAAGAGGTTTTCCACTGAACACGTACCACACGAAAAAAATTAATTAATAAATATAGTAAAGAATGATTATTTTAGATGACTAAGAAGAGGTTTTCCACTGAACACGTACCACACGAAAAAAATTAATTAATAAAATTGACTAAGAAGAGGCTGTACACTGGCCACGTATCATACCAAAAAAAAAAAAAAAAAGTTGATATGCTCACGTCACATATGTGACATATCCCATTAAAGATTTAAAGTTTGATTGGAGAGTCAAAGTCTTCCACTAATCAAGGACCAAATATTAATCCACAAAACTGCATTCCTATTGAAAGGCACATCCCTCTTAGATAATATGGGTAGCTTTTTTTTCTTCCTATTTTCAATTGCGGGAACAAATATTTGGATCGCGCATGTAGTGTTTGATCTCACATATCTCAACAGACTCTGAACCGTTCTCTTAATTTCACATATCCCAATAGCTTAATCTTACATATCTCAACAGACTCTGAACCGTTCTCTTGATCTCACATTCTCACATATCTCAACAGACTCTGAACTGTTCTCTTTCGGTGTCAGATTAATCCATAAAACTACATTCTAATCATTGATTCCACAATTAAAATATATTAAAAGGGCACATCCCCCTCTTAGCTTAGTTGGAGAGTTTTTATATTTATTGATATCAACAGATCCCAATCCATCAAACCAAGAACCGTTCCCATTCGGTGTGAGATTTATACATATAGGCCATAGATTATAGATAAGTGCCGACAAGTGCATGCAAACCAAGTCAAATCATGTGAATCTAATGACCCACATTTAATGCACTGATGTATTTTATACCAGGTCGAACTGATAGGAGAAAATTTATATATATATATATATATATATATATATATATATATTAAAGGGAACATGTAGAGAACTCTCCCTTATTTATTTATTTTTTCCAATTTTCAAAATTATTGTTTTCTTAATTGTGATTAGATTTCAATCCAAAAGAAACTATCTATTTAAAAACATTATTCTAAATTTGCTATAAATTTTTTCATTATGAACTAGATAAAACCAACCGAGTCTATGTATCTGTATTCAAGCCCATGATGGGTTGATGAAATCTTATAGAATTTTTGCTGTAGTGCTTAGGATGGGCTTATGAGTTGATGAAATATTTTGTAAGCATATCAAGCCCAGCCCAGACTAGCTTGGTTGGCTTCCCTGTAATTGTTCTAAGGGGACGTTTATTAATCATAAATCCTATAATTTATAATTACAATGTTTACTAAAATCAGTCGAGAATCAAATTATATAGGTCTGACACATAAATCAGGAATTAAATTCCCACTGGAAAAGGAACTTGATTCCTTTCCTTTCCCATGGAATTTGATTACTTCCTTTTCATTTCATTCTCGATCAGTAAATGTGTCCTGATTTCTAAACGAGGTTTAGAGGGATAATTCAACACCTAAAGCTAATAACCCATCAGCAAGCAAAGTCAAATTTGACAACAAAATATGGACACACAGAAAAGCCATCTCTGATTACATCACACTCAAATCTGGACCACTTATGGCACAACCCACCTAATTCAAAGATAATGTATTGATGATCATAAAACCTTCAAAATATATGCATGACCTCAATTGACTTCTATGGCATGTACGAAATGTAAAATGAGAACAACATCTCAACAAGTGACCTCCAGAATAGGTCATTGAATGCAACACTTCACAAGCAAGTAGAAGCAAATCAGCAATAAATGTTTGGATAATTTACCGTTGCAACAAGGTTGTATCAACGGAAGAAAAATGAAATGAAATGGCAATTCCTGGTAATCAATTCCATGCAACTAAATGATGTGATGGTGCATAAAATCAAGATCTATTACCCTTTCAACTGGATGATTAACTTGGTAACTTTTTCAAGCAATAATAATAAGTTCATGGGACAAACACGGAGAGAACGTGAGAGATAATGCAGGCATCTCCTCCTAACCCTTCTTTTTCCCTTTATGGATGCAACTATAAATGAGAAGAAACAGAAACGTGACATGCAAGTATGGAATTGAAGGCGACGCACGTGTGCAATTCATTATTACCATATGTGCAGATAAACGTTTAAAAAAAACAACGAATGTAGCAATGGTAAAGCAAGAAGCAATGCATCTAAAAAGTTGAAATTTTGAAATGGAAAGATACAGAAATCAGTTACGCAACAATGTCCCGCGATCAGAGATGATCTTTGGTCAAAAGTGTTAGGAGGACTAGTAAAACTTAAAGGTGAGAAGACTATATGGATTGAAATTGTCACAGAAGACAAACAAATCCAACAAGGAGAAAAAGAATAATGAAAATCCAAAAGAACTGATCTAAGGGATCTAACACAAATGGTCGGCATGATTCGACCTCATTATCAACCCTAATGCATGCCGTCTACACCTAACCAAGAGAGAGAAAAAATTAAGTATTTAAACTTGTAAGAGAACATCACACATAAGTAAGACCATGGCTTGCAATCAACTCAGAAATTCAATGAAATGCAACCGTGATTTTGAGTTTTGAGTTATGTGTGAATACACACCATGATCGACTAATAGTGTAGAACAGGGTGACCACTCAATAAGACGATAACAACAAAGATACAAATATAGAGACGAGACCATTTTCTATACACAGAAGAGATGAGGTGTAATACAAACTTCAACTGTTATCTGTTAAGAACCTATTATTAGCCTTCCAAAAAAAAAAAAAAAAAAACTATTACTAGAATGTAACATAAGTACTAAAGAACAAAGGCTGCAAAAATCACAACGAATGTTTGAACAGGTCTACGAGAATGAGCAGCGAAATATAAAGAAACAGGTAGCAGAGAATACAACAGAACATTATCTATAACAGAGCAAGTAAAAGCAATTAAACACTAAATAGGATTAGTCCCGAAAAGGAGCCTTCCAAATAGCCTTAAAAAAGGTGCCTTTTTTTTTCTCCATTTTACCCGATATTTATTGTCCAAAGCACCTAACGAGATCATTTGCTGTATATGTATATTGTATAATATAAAATCAAAGACAATATTCACCGCAATGCATGCCTACCAAACTATTCATTCACTTTCACATGAATCTGTCATATAGTACAAATAAAAAGGCTAAGAAAACAAACCTTTTAATTACAAATTGACCCAGTGACACTACAAAAGCCAGGTCTTAAGGAAGATTCATGTGAATTTAGGTTTTGGCATGGGTGAAATATGAGGATGCACGGGACCAAGCTTGTGAATCCAATGAAGGAGCCCTTTCTTATGATCTTGGCAAGTTGGGTTTTGTAATAACTTCAAGGTTCCATCACGAGCAAGTGAAGACTCAAATTGCTCCAATACCTTCACAACGTGCCAGAACTCGGGCCTCTTGTCTGGTTGCAAGGACCAACATTGCTCGATTAAAGCTCCCATGGCAGGCGGACAATCCTCGGGCATAGCAGGTCTCAAATTCTGGAGAAAATTTCCAAGTTTCTCTGATGTTAAAATCACATAGATATATAAACTATCGTTTGAGATTCACGAAAGTGATTAAATAAGGCATGGAGACAATCAAAAGAAAATAATAAAATTTAGCAAACTATATGCTTATGCTAACTAATCATCCAAGCATACTGCACCGATACAGATGTATGATTTCATCCAAAACAAATTGACATCCCACGAGAATATCAGGATCAGTGAGCTAATCATCAAGATATTTAGTGCATTTATTATATGCTTAGACTATCTCTTGATTACACGTCATTAATTCACTTAGAATAAACAAAAAACAGAACATGATTAATTTCTGAGTTAAATTCATGTTGTTTTCTAATAAAGTTAAATTCACAACAATGTGTTTAACTCATGTAGTGAGTAGGTTTAGAAGGACAAGGGGAAGGGTTGGGCCAACCTCGACGAGAATGACAGGTTCTGAAACGAGTCATAGCGGTGAAGGGAATTTTTTTTTAATCAGATTTAAGGATTTCATACACTACAAATCTGAAAATACCATTTTACGTAATACTTCAAAAGCACCTCATCGGAGATGAAGTAATTGGATTACCGATCATTACAAAATACTAGTAACTTATCAAAAGCAGCTCATATAAAATTTATTTGTAAAAGGAATAAAATTCATGAAACATACCTTATTCACTACTGCAAAAGCAGCTTGGATGGGATTCATTTCCTCGTAAGGAATTGCTCCAGCCACCATCTCCCACAAGATGAGTCCAAAGCTGTAGACATCAACCTTTCGCCCATAGGATTTGTGTTTGATCATTTCAGGTGCCATCCAACGGTAAGTTCCTGGATCATCGGTCAATGCATCACAGTACACCTCCTCACAGGCTATACCAAAATCAGCAATTTTCAGGTGAAATTCCTGATCGATGAGGATGTTTTCCGGTTTAAGATCCCGATGGATGACACCTTGAGAGTGAATGTATTCCATTCCATGAGCTATATCCAAAGCTACTGCAATCAGTTTTTGTAAGGGAACAGATTTATGCTCGAGCTTGTGCAAGTACGCCCTCAAGGAACCTTCCGAAAGATATTCTGTAATGATACAATGTACCGGTGGCTTTCTACAGGCCCCTTCAAACTGTTTATCAGATGGAAATCATACAAATAAGGATATATGGATTCACAAGGCAGCAACCTTATATTCATTCACTACCAAGGAGATGACGATATTTCGTCTACAATTCAAGAGTAACTAACTAACTAACTAGTAACTACACAAGGTTTTTCACAAATTTGCAGCAATGATAAATAATTCACTTGTAAAAATTGATATAAATATATCTAAATAAGCATATAAATCCTAAAAAAAAACCACTAAACATGTTAAAGAGTGAATGCAACAGCTTTTTATCATACCTTTATGACATTTGGGTGGTGAAGCCTTGACAAAAGAGTGACTTCTCGATTGAATTGTTTCTCTAACCGACGAGCAGCCAAGGTTCCGTTTTCATCTTCTTCATCTGGTGTCACAATAATCTTAACAGCAACAGGCTCGTCTTTATATATACCATGATAAAGCCTACTATGAGCTCCATGAGCAAACCTGAGTCCAAGTAATAGCTGCGAAAGGTCCACACTATGCTCATCAGCCATCTCCACCGCGTTAACTCTGCCACCACCATGATCAAAGTACTTAGTCCAAGCTGATTCTTTCCTGGCCTTGTACCTATCACTGATTTTCAATGAACCCAAGTGCCTAAGTGGGCTTGTATTGAATGAATTTGAAGGTTTCTTGGTTTGTGGTGGTGGGGATTGCTTATGTTTCCCAACAACAGTCTTGTCTGAAACTCTACTCCTGATATGTGGAGTTGAGAATCTCTTCCTGGAAGACCTAGCTTCTTTGAATGTATCAGAGAGGACAGTTTCCTGGAGAGGAGATAAAGATCTCTGCTTGTTTGTGAGAAGATTTCTCTGAACCTGTGAATTAATGGGAAGTGATTTCTCATTAGAAGAAGCTGATGTTTCTCCAACTGCAGGCCTTGATTTCAACCCATAATTTCTCTCTGGAAAGGTCAAAGGAAGAGATGGCAATCTTGATGAATCCAATCTATGACAAACTGTATGAGAAAACTTTGTTCTTCTAATCCAAGAATTAGCATCTCCATCCATTTCTTTATACTTTGAAATCCTAAGAAACTCTATTCACAGAAATATTTGAATCTTCTTCTTCTTCTTCAAAAGAACAGCAGGAGGAGGCTTGAATTCAAGTGGGGATTCTTCAAACAATCCAAAATAAGTTACAGAGATAAAGATATCGAATTTCTTCAAAGCCATCAACCAGTAGACCACCCAAAAAAACATAAATCAAATTTTGGCTTCAGAAGAATCAACAAACCATTCAAATGAATGAAGTAGACCAATCAAGCAAGAGACTTGTCACATGCTCCCATTTCATCCCCATCAGAAATTCAGAAGAACCAAAATCCATCCTTGGAACCCATAAAAAAGGAAAAAAAAAAAGAAAAAAAATCAGAATCAAAATCAGAACCCTTTTAGATCATCAAAAACCAAACCTGATCACAAGTTCACAAACCAATCCAAACCCTTCAACACCAAGCAAAAGCAATCCTTGTATGAAATATTTCTTTTTCTTTTTTTCTGGCTTCAAAGTTAAAAGTCAAACACCACCTTCCTTAGAAGCCTGGAAAATCCCACACACAGAGAGATACCCAAATAAAAAAATCATTAAAATAAAAATAAAAAATTCAATACTCAATTATATTGAAAATAAAGAAACACCCATTATTACATTACGAAAAAAAAAAAAAAAGGACAATCATTATGTACAAAAACCATTAAAAAATTACAAAATAAACACATACCCACCCAGATACATATAACATATATGAACTCATACACCCACAACAAATAAACAATAAAAAGCCATGCTAGTACATATACCACAAATGGGTGTATATTATATAATCGTACCTAGGGATGATGGCGTTTTATACTCTGAAATACCATAAGAAAAAATTTATATTTATAAAAAATATAAAAAATAAAAACAAATTCAAGCTTTTGGTGTTGAAGGGTTTTTCAGCATCTTCGTATATTTGCAGAGATGCTGCAAACAAGGACAGGATTTTGTTCTTTTTTTTTTCTTTTTTCTGTTTTTTTGCCAATTCAACAGAGAAAAAAGATTATAAAAAAAAATAAGGAAAATACGTATTCGTATACGGAGAGACAGGAACCGTAGATTAAGTTGACCCGATATTTTAGCGGAGGTGGGACCCAAGAGTGGTGGTGGAAGGTGGGGACCAGAGAGAGAAAAGTCAATAAAAGACGGAGAAAAATATTAAATAACAATATTTATTGTGGAGAATACAAGTGTCGCTATCGTGGAGAATTATAGAATTTGAGAGATCGTACGGTTAGCACGGATCTTGTGTGTGTGTGGTGTTTTTTTTTTTTGTTTTTTTTTTTGTGTGTGGTGGGTGGGGATTTTAAGGTAATAACAAATCGTATAGTTACCGTATTATATGTGTATACGGTTGCTTGTATTTGAACATTTTGTTTACGAGTTTTATAATAAAATGGATTATCGAGGTTAATCGAATTTGTATATGGATTATCTTAACTTTTTTGTTATTTTTTTAATCAATTATGTTACGGATGTGAACAAAATTAAGGAAGTTTTTAATGACATGATGTATCAATTTTGTTGACTAATGGTTAATTAAAAAACTAATAAAAGTTATTAGTTGTAAACATGATACATTTAACATTTTGACTCCATATTTGTCCCTTTCAATCGAGGTCAAGAAAAATGCTTCCGTGTACGACTTATATGCCTAAATTCATTTAAATCAGACATGACATAAATGGCCGGTGTATATATGACTAAAAGTATTAGAGCTTTTATTAAAAGATAAGGTTACTATTTTAAGTAGGGGCGTGCATCATCCGATCCAATAGGATACTAAATTTTGAAATTTATTAGGTCGGATCGGGTCTTGGAATCGTGTAAATTTTGGATATGATTGTATTTTATTATGACAAATGATTATATTTTTATTTCAAACTTCTGAATGATTTTATTTATGTTTGTATTCGGAACTTATGTTTATTGTTTTGTTTATAATTCGTTAGACTTTTTGAATTTTAACGTGTACAATTATGTATTGTTTTTATATTAATTTAATAATTTTATTTGAAGTATCGTATGAATTAATAATTTGATTTTGTTAGTTTTAGGAATATTTAAACTTTTATGTATTAAGAATTGCTTCATATGAATAGTGAATGTGATCAATTGGATTGGATTGTAGTATCTTACAATTGGATTAAATCATATCTAATTGTAATTTGATTGGGTCAGATTCCGCTCTAAGATCGAATCAAATTGAATTGTAATTTATTTGATTTAATCAGATCAGATCAAATATTAGATTGTAGCAAATCCAAGGTATCTAATCCGCCGCACACCTTTACTTTAAAGACTTTTCATTGTATCACCTTTAAAATTCCTCAAATATAATATTAATAAAATAATAATACTACTTTGTCTAAATTTGAAATCCAAGTCTAGTGCCCAAATGATGTAGCAACACTGTAATCCATTCATTTAAATTGTATTAGATTTACATAATTTAAATGAATGGATTATAGTGTTGCGATATCATTTGAGCATTAAATTTAGGTAAAGTAGCGTTACTCTTAATAAAATAAAAATCTAACTTGTTTTCAGGATTCAGGATTATGATGGATGGAGATTGCAGTAGTGGTGTTTTAGTTCAATAACTTCAGTTTTGGAGCATTGGTGTTTGTTGTAAGCCCACAAGCCCAATATTAATTGCCAGTCTCAATATGTTATGGGCTTTTACCTAAAAGCCCAATATGTTTGGTGATTAAAGACCATCTTCATTAAAGATCCACCAATACCATTACAACAGATGTACAATCAGGGGTGTAGCTGGAAAAAAATTTGGGGTGGGCTAATCTAATTTTTTTTTTTTCTTGTTTAAAAATCCTAAAATTTTGAACTAATTATTAAACAAAATTTGTCTTTGTAATAATTGAATCAAAACGATACGAGAGAAATTTCATTAAAAATAAAAATAAAAATAAAAATAAAACAAAAAACATCGAGGATATACCTAATATATACCTAGTAAGAGATAATGGTATCACACAATAAAAAATTTCGATGTATATTTTTCTTTTCAAATCCCCAAAGGTAAATAAACCTTAGCTTTCCTAAGATTTTTGACATTATAGCTTACGACCAAAAAAAAATGATATAAATAAACATTTAAAAACAAATAATAATCTTCAAAATTTATTATTAATTTTTTACTGCAAGTTCAATAAAAAGAAAGAGAAAGTGAAATTTGGGAAAGTGAAAAACAGAAAGAAAAAATTGGAAAGTGATCGAAGAATGACTGATGCTGGAGAGTGGAGAGACAGATCTAGGAAAGTGAAAAAAAAAAAAAAAAAAAAAAAAAAAATTTATAACAATTTATTTGGGCTTGTTGGGCTGTTGGGTTTATTTTATTATATTTAAGGTTATTGGGCCTTTAGTTTAAAAATGAAGATTGAATAGATCTGTGCAGTTATTTCATTTGGGCTGTGTAATTATTTCATTTGGGCTATGACAATTTTTTTGTTTTTTTAAATTAATTCAAACTCATAAATTTTTTTCAAAAAAACTTAGGTGGGCTACAGCCCACCCAAGCCCTGAAGGGCTCCGCCCCTGTGTACAATGTACATCACCATGGTTACAAGATAACAACAACAACTGGGACCCATCGAGAATCGACTTCCAAGTGCAGCCCAGATTGAAGTTCCCACGGACGAGGAGAGAGAACCCACACGAAGGAGGGACAACCACCCACACAAAGTGGGACAACACCCATGTTTTTAAATGGGCCAAGGAAAATTTACATAATTCTATGCACACACTAGGTCTTGAGCTTTGGTGGTGGGGGGTTCCCAAAAGAAGGCCCACCACTATGGCAAGGGACAATGTTACATCACCATGGTTAAATGGGAATTAATTAGTAATTTACTATGAAACATCTGTAACTTGAAATTTTAATCAAAAGTAAATTTGTTAATTTTTTTATTTTATTTTATGAAAGTCACTTCAATTATGCTTATAAATCGCTTCTAATAATCTTTCAACTCCATTTCCAAACTTATGTAACTTATTAATTAGTTTTACGAAAATCGTTTGATAACCCTAACAAACACTTACCGAATATTCTGACATTATTAGTAATTCAACTATTAATATTAGCAATTCATTAAAATATAAAATTTACAGCAAGACAACACTTACTAAACATGTGAACCTAGCTAGCTACAATAATAATAATTCTTGTAGTTTTATTTCTTAAATGAGCAGTCATCGATAGTGAAATTTGACAACCTTTTATGTAAAAGAAATAAAAGTTTAGAGGGTACTCACCGGAATCTTCTGAAAAGCAAGTTAGATAATTTAACTCACTAAAATTTTAATAACATAATATAAGAATATATTTTCTTGGAGTTTTGTGTTTGTGGCTTTGTGCATACCTGGAGTGAAAAATGTGTAACCTATCTTGTGACATGCATGTATGTGTCACCTGATCATAAATGTGTACTCACCTGATCTGGTTTTTATATATATATATAAATGTTTAAGTCAGTACGCACTGATATAAGTTCATTAGTGCGTTGGATGTGGACCATTAGATTTACATACTTTGACTCAAAGTGTATGCACTTGTCAAAGCTTCTCCATAATCAGTGGTCCACATCCATTGATACAAATGTAGTTACATCAGTGCACACTGATCAGAACGGGATCGATATATAGAAATATATATATATAGTTATTTTAAAGCCACTCTTCTTGTAGAGATCTGATCTCCTTATGCAAAAGCAAGTGGCAAAATTTCATGGCATAATACAATATTGAAACTGAATATATATATGTTGTCGGAAAATCGATCAAATGATATGATAAAGTAAATTTAATTTACAGTAATAGAGATGATGTTGATTGTTGAGTTCATTTCGATAGTTACAAAGAAAGAATATTATATATATATATATATATACACACACATGATAATAAGGAAACTGATTCTGAACCTTGAAAATTGATAATATAAAATTCAAACAGATCTTCGTATATCATAATATAGTGAACTGAAATTAATCTACATAGTACATATATATATATATATATATATATAGTGAGAGAGAGTTGATGCTAATTAAGTACTCAATTTTCACATTTTTAATTTTTTTTTTTTTTTTTTCATTGAACTTTTAAGACACGGTGAATACGTATGAGATGTTCACCGTAATTAACAACCTTGGATGTAAGAGGATGAACTTCTTCAATCCAGAAGTAACAGTGATCGGAAGGGTATGAGCTACAACATTCGTACGTTAAAACAAAACAAAAGTCCCGAACTGAATAATCTTCTATAAAAGATAGAATATCACTAATGATAAAATATTTTGTGATAATGTGTTTTTAATTATGATATCTTATCGTCATCAAGTCTCATTAACGTCACGTCACATTATATATATATATATATATAATAAATTTCTCATAAAGGATCGTTTATTTTAATTTCGATAAGGACCACCATGAAAATGAATAAAAATTGAGAATTTTTCAAGCATTACAACTATTTTTCTTGAATTTCCTATATTTTATCCATTTTTCTAATACCTTATTATTTAAAAATATCGATAAAAATAGTTTAAGTACTTGACAAAATTTCAAATTTTATTAAGAGATAGATTTCAATAAACTTATCTTCCAAAAAAAATTCAAATCAATGTGATTTTACCGAAATTAAAATAATGGATCTTTTATGAGAGATTCACTATATATATATATATATATATATAAAAGCTAAAATTAATGAAAAATAAAAAAAAAGGAAGACGTTTCATTATTTATGATGCATGCATCACGTACATATCTACACTCTCCAAGTTTTTCAACTCCATGTATCATGAGTAAAATTTCAACTCCTTTTCAAAGCTCAAGATCATCACAATTCACAAGCAAGAAAGAGAGAGAAGTACAAAATATCACTTAATTAACTACTTGTTAAAATATATATTAATTTTTATCACACTCACAGAACCTCAACAACTGTGCAATGCATGTTGGGTAATTTGTCTAGTAAATCTACAGTCAACATGGAGGCTCTAGGTTTTGTCGACAATCGATCACCAGAATATGATGAATATGAATATGAAGACGATGAAGCAACCATTGACAAGAGTGGCATGGAGGTTGTTCTTTCACATGAACCAAGCCACTTGGCTTGCATGTATCTTTGTTTTCTCCATGGACCCATATGCATCCTTTTCTCCTTCATGCACTTCTTAGCTGCTCTACACAATATCTTTATTACATTCTCTAGTCTCTCTACTTTTCCGACGAATACTTCCGGTAGCCGGCGGACTAACCGGTTGTAATCCTCGCTTGCTCTTGCCATCTCAAACTCCGCCCGGAAATTCAACTCGATTATCACCCTTACCTCTCCTTTTTTTCTACTATTTGCATTCTCTATCACATCTATAAATGTGTGTTGTCCTGCATAATTCCAAAAAAAAAAAAATGGACTCTTATTAGATCAAACTGAAGTATATCTATAAATCAAATTTGAGATAATTTTGAAAAACGTTGCCATTTAGGGATACCCTTATTAAAATAGAAAATGAGATTTTACACAAATTTTTTTTGATAAAACTATTAAAAAAAATATCACGATCTACCTATAAATCAAATTTGAGAATTGAGATAATTCCCGATATAGAAAAATCAACATTTTTACTGAATATTAACGGGATGTTTATGTATCACATATGAGAACAATTGATATCATCGCCATCAAAATAAATTTCAAATTGAGACATAAAGAGAACATATTTATAGAAACTATTTATATTTTTACAATTATTTCCTTTCTTGCGTAAACTAAACTTAATGACTGTAATAACAAATTAAATCATGAAATAAAATATTTATTAAAACATAAAAAATTGTTGAAATTTGAAAATCATGATTATTAAATTATTATTAATTTAATTAAACGATGAGATTAAGTGTATGATCTTTTGTAATTAATTAGTAATTACCTGATGGAATATCTGGTGAGCTTCTCCATTTAGACTTACAAATGGCACTATTATAACCACCATTTCGAAGGCGGCCGGAGACCTCTCTCATCAAGCAACTCCGGCAGCCGCCGGCCACCGGTCTCCGACATGCACACACCCCATCTCCGGCCATCGTCTGTATCTCCTTCAACGCCTCTTTAGTAGAATTCCTTATCTTCGTCTCCAAAGAACTGCTCCTACACAGCGTCGCCTGCAAAACCTGGTGCTGACTCTCCCAAAAACTCCGGCTATCCTCGCCGTCGTTTTCTCCTCCTCCTTCTTCTTCTTCATCTTCTTGTTCTTCATCGATCAACCCCAGATCACCCTCCGGCGACTCCACGCCGTCAAAGCCTCCGTGGACCGCGTCACCGTCTTCGAGAAACCCGAAAAACATATCCGATACTGTAAAACCTGTCATGTTTTTTTTTGGAATTGTATTTGTTTAGACACGAGTTGGTGATTTGTCATGAATTATTCGAGTTCGATTATATATAAGCTGGATCTGAAGTGGGACCTACTTATGTCCACGTGGACCAACAAGACTACGGTAACATGAGGAGTAGCATTTTTTGCCGACGTGGTGTGAGACAATTGGGTGATGTACATCAAAACAGTGCATTATTTTATTTTTGTCAGATTTCGGACCAGACAGCAAGGATCCACGTCAGTTAGGTCCAATAATTAAATCTCTGGATATACTCGAAGTCTCGAATAAATAATTAAACTATTTTTTATTTTTATTTTATTTTTTAATGGCTAATTGCACAAACATCCTACGGTTGGATAAAATTATATAGATATGACAGTTTTCGACATATATTTATAAACTTTCCCTGTGAAAAATGTTACATAAATATTCTTTTCCATTTGTTGAGATTTGTTAACTCATAATAGTCAATGGTAAAGGTTTAAAAAATCAAAAATACATTTAAATTTTTTTAAAAAAATTTTTTTAATGAAAATATAAGATAAATAAGTAAAAAAAAATATTAAAAAAATTAACTAATTATTTTTAGATGACCATTTATGTTTATTTTTTTAAAAATAAATAAATAAGTAAAGGTATTTTAGATTATTTGCACCTCTTACAATTGACTGTTAGAAGCTAATAGAAACTCAACTAACGACAATAGATGTCTATGTAACATTTTTCAAACGTCAAAGGAAGTTTGTAAATATATGTTTAAAATTGCCATACTCATGTAATGTTTTCAAACCTTAGGGATGTTTGTGTAATTAGCATTATTTTTTAATTATTTTATTTTACCTAAGCTTAAAAACGGAATTATTAAAATTAAAGTTGATGTATGATGATGATGCATCATCCTATCCTGATCTTGTTTCGTGGTGGGACCCTCATCAAAGTGACAGGATGGACAGTGATGTTCTTATAATTTCGTTTGTTGGGATTTATGATGAGACGTGGCGGCATCAGGGACGTTTGATGAGAAGGTTTTATCCGAAAAGTGGTACCCAACGGTGGCCCACCTAGGCACCTAACACTAAAAAAACTGAAAAATGATTTTATAAATTAGGTTCTGGTCATAAACCGGCAATGATGGGAATTAGAAAACGTTTTTGAATAGAAACATTTGTCGGGAAAACGCGGCGTCTTGCCAATGGATTGTCAATTTTGGGCACGAAGACAAAGATTCTAATGAGCGGTCCAGATTGAGCTGCAGACAAAAAAACTTGAGGGCGTTTTGGTCATTTAATTTTCCAATCAACAATAATGTCGAATGACTAGATCATGCTAATGTATTTGATAAGACGACAATGTTCTTTGATGCCCCCACGCGACCGAGTCTTTATCTAATGACAGATCGACTTAGATCCGTGTTGTTTGGGAACATATTCCGTTTTGAGTTCAGACTGAATGAGCGTACTTATCACCCAAACAATGTTAGATGGGCGGTGGGAAGGGTCTTTCAGTTAAATTGGATTCTTTCGTTGTAAAGAGAGAAATACAATGGCCAAATTATATTAGGATTGAATCGGAACCAATTCCGAATTCAAATCTGAATCTTCATCATCAAATGTGGATTTCTATAAAATTTTAATCTTATCTTTGATTTAATTATGGCAAGTTGAATTTGAAGTTTGAGAAGATGTAGAATGTTTAAAATCATGGTTACTTATGTTAGGTTGAGATAATTCTTTTCAGGGTGGCCTTAATTGTAGGAGAATTAATTTTTGGAGTAATAAATTATGAAATTTCAACAATTAGGAGTATGATTTGTGCCCAATTCAATGCTAATCAAAATCTCGTTTAATTAAGAGTTTATAGAAGTATAATACGTGTCAAACGAATCAATAATATTTATATATAATTTTAATGTATTAAATAAGAAACATATATTCCAAAATTATCATATTCAAATTTGAAATTGGATTAGTTGAAAGATTGATTTGAGTGTAAATTAAGCACAAATCTTGTATATATCCTCTTTCTTTTGAAGGTGTTATAGCGGGTGGGCTCGTTGGTTATTATTATTAATTATTATTTTTTAGTTTGAGGTTTAATGGGTAAATATAATATTATAATTATCATACTAGAATTTGCATCCCGATTATGGAATTTCATTTTGAAGTTTCCAACAACCAAAGCAAATGACCCTTGTGTCCATTGATATCTAATTGGTTTAAGATTGGCGGTTTAGGATTAACCTAAAATAGTTTAGTTTTGATTTTTTTTTTTCTTGTAATTTTGTCAACTTGTTTCGTTACTTTAAACTATTATGGGTTAAACTAATGTAATATAATTAGGACTCGAATCAGATGTCTAAAAATGGTGTTTCCCAATTGGTGTCTAACTGACCAAATTGGGATATATGTTTACATTTTTTTTTTTTTTCAACTTCTTACATAAATGTAGACACATGTCTCAAATTGGTTGGTTGGACACAAATTGAAACACCATTTTTTAACAGCTTATTTGAGTCTATGTAATTATATTATTTTTTTTAATTTAAGCAAATATAATAATATTTAATTATTTATATAAATATACCCAAACTCATTGTTATATATATAGATAGGTGGATATATTTACAATGTAAAAAAATAAAATAAAAAATCACAGTTTCACAAGTTTAGGGTGTAAGAAGTAGGGATGAAAATTAGAGCCGGACCCAGACTCAAGACTAAGGACTAAGAAGGGAGGGAATTTAAGTGATTGATATGAAAAAAAAAAAATGAAATTTTGGAAGATGACGTGGTTTAGCTTAATTTCTTTAATGATTGATTAATTAATATTATTTTTTTTCTTCTTTTAAGGGTAAGTACAAGGGCGGAGCCAAAAGTTTGGAGAGGGGGTGGGGGCAACTGAAAAATATTTAAAATTTATAGTATTAAAATGTAAAATACATATATTTTAAAAAAATATATAAAACTTTTAATAATATTTTTTTTCATCGGGAGCCCCCATTGTGGTCTGCCCCTAGATATGTAACAGTTTGAATTGGATTATACGGTTTGATAAATCACAACCTACAAACTAATCCTAATTGACCGCTTATTTTGATTTGGTTTTTGTGGATTTATCAGGTTAGGTGTCCACTCCTAGGGATATATATCCCTTTCTAAATTAAAGTTTGCTTTATCAAATTTCTTATCTTAACAAGGATAAGTTAGAAAATATGTTTTCAAAATTGATGTCTTTTTTTATTTTATTTTTATTTAAATAATGCTAAGAGTATTTCCAAGATATTTGGTTAAGGTTGGCACAAAACAAAAGTTAAATTTTTTAAATGATGGACATTTAGACCTAACTTTGGTGTGCACCCAAAAAGGAAAAAAAAAAAAAAAAAAACTTGCAAAAAGGTCATCTATGTCGGTAAAAGAATCATTTATCGAGCACAACACTTCAATCATTATCATTTTGTTTTTATATATCGTCTACGGTTGTTGTGCGGTGACTCGAATCTGAAAAATTATTAAACTAATTAAGTGCGATCCACGTCCACCAAACCATATTAGGCTGTGCAATCATTACAAAATAAAGTAACAATCACTAATATTAATCTTTCTATAATCCGATCTTTAAAGCAAATCATACCATGATTTTATATAGAGCATTTCAACTTGCTTATTGATTCTAGACATATACGTGTATGGTTTTCATATTTTTAAAATATCAAATATGAATTTGAAAAAAAAAGTTAGGGTGAATGTTATCGTAGAATTAGTTCTCATGCAAATATACAATATATAAAATCTTACTTCAACTTTAAGATAAACAATACTTACTTAATTTATATATATAAAAGAATGATCTAAATTATAAAATAAAACTCTAATTATATTTAAAATTTTGGAATTTATTTTGTGATTAGTGGATTACTTATCTATTATTTGTAATACATGGTATAAGTTTGTTTTAGATACTGTACCAACCCGATCGGGTCGAGCTTATAAATATAATATTATTGACAATGAAAAGTTGATATTTATATACCTCTTCTTCTTACTACTAACAATCAATTAAAAATAATTATTGTAATTTAATAAAACTAATTAAATGACTACTCGAGAGTATCTTAAGACAAATGAATAATAATCAAAATCGACACGAAATTATAATCAAGAGTGTTGTGCAATAATTTAATTTAGTCCACGTGTTTGATAAATAATATATATTAAATAGTGTTTGTTTTGTCTTAATATGAGACAGGTTAGTACACAGTGCAAGGAATAAGAATGATATGTTTTGTTTAATTAGTCACCGTTTGTCCAAATCATATCATATACTACGTGTGGTTGTTATCTAATCCTCAATTAATTAATTTATTTATATGGGTCACTATCATTTCTTCGAAACATCCTTTTCTTTCTATCTTTTTAAACAAAAATATAATTATTTACATTTTTATTATTAAGGATTAAATAAATAAATTATATGTATTATTTTAAGGCACGTCAAGTTGTGCATTTATCATGTGCTTAGGACATACGTTGACAAAACCCTTTGTTCAAAGCATATATATATATATATTTATAGGGGCGGAGCTATGACATTGGCTTTATGGGGGCCAATACAAAAACTAATATTCAAAGTCACGACAAACATATTAAAATTTAAAAATTAAGTTATTAAAAACATACCATTTAATCTTAAAGATAAATGAGAAATGTAACTCGTCGTTTTCATATCTCGAAAATCATCTATAATCAAATCTATCTAATTTTCTTAATGATTTCCATTTCAATTACATGATCAAAAAGTTTGAGAGGAAATCATATTTCATCTTATTGCAAAACCTATATCAGGTCTTAATAATATGCATAGTTGAAAATGATGTTTTAATAATTCTCAACTAGTACAATGTATAAATTTTAATAGCTTAATTATAACCTTAAAAAAGATTAATAATAAATATTCACGCCAATTTAAATGACAAGAAAACACAAAGCAAATATATTTATCATATATATTTTTTAAATATATCATTAATATATTTAAATCATAATTATTTACATACCTGTAATTTAATTTTATGATATTTATATGAAACCAAATTAACTGATAATAATTTTGAACAAATTGAAATAATTAAAGATTTTAATAACAAATTAGTAAAATAAATTTATCAAAATCATAGTAGTAATCTAAGAATAATAATAAATATATAATAACACAAACTTCAAAAAAAGAAAAAGAAAATATTTATTACTTTACAATCCTAAACCTGAAATCTTGGAGAATGATAAAGATTATCTGAAATAATTACAAATAAACAAACTATTTAGAGTAAAATCCAAAGAATTGTGCCAACATAAGGAAATTAATGAAATTCAAATAGGATGAGCATTTATTAAATTATTATTATTATTATTATTATTACTAGAAATTAAAATCATGAAAAGAAAATTGATTGATTTTGTTTCCTACTTTCATGGACAATAAACTAGGGAAGATATTTATTAACTCATTTATATTATTAAAATAATAAAACTATTGCCTACAAATTAAAATATCATAATTAATGCACAATGAATATTTGTTGGCCCCTATGGGCCTCCTCTAAATCCGACCATATATATATATATATATATATATATATATATATATATAGAAATTCTATTATTAGTTCGAACTGACAAAAGTTATATCAGTTCCTTGCATGTGGGCCACTGGATTTAAATATTTTAACTTGGCTGTATGCACTTGTCAGTCAAAGTATTTAAATCCAGTGACCCACATACAAGGAACTGATATAACTTTTCTTAGTTCGAATTGATAATAAAAAGACTCTGTGTGTGTGTATATATATATATATTATATATATATATTATATATATATGTATTTATGTATGTATGTATGTATGTATGTATGTATGTATGGTAATTTTTCAATGAGGATTTTTTACGGTGTATACTTTAAGCACTTTTGATGAAATTGCATGGAATATATTGAATCTTGATTTGATTTTTTGTATGGATGGTGAAAACATTGAAATACATTTATAATAAAAAATTCGGCTGCAAAAACTATTTTTTTCCGATTTTTTTGAAGATAAAACATTTAAAAATAGAGAAATATAAGAAAAAATAGTTTTCAAACTCAACAAATTTCCAAATTTTTACCAAATATGTATTTTAATTTTCTTAGGATGTATACAAAAAATCTCATTGAAAAACATTTGATTACATGCAATTTCATCAAAGGTGCTTAAAATGTGCATTGTAAAAATCCTCATTGGAAAATTAATGTGGAGTTGTGGGCCCACTATGAATGTGTAGCTGTGGTTGGATGTTCTGAAATTTTAAAATCAGGACGGTCCTGATTAGATAAGCATTATATACATATACATACATATATATATATATATATATATATATATATAGAGAGAGAGAGAGAGAGAGAGAGAGAGAGAGAGAGAGAGAGAAATCTGACATTGAAAGCAACTCTCACAGTTTGAAGATGTCTCTCTATACTTTGTGATTTTATAAACAATACGAGACTCAAACTCTTATCACAAACGGGAAGGGAAAGTGTACAACCATTTGAGTTATGAATGTATGTGCATTTAAATAACATATTCTTAAAAGATTTTAATACATACGAGAAGAGTAATGCTAAACAACACTTGATATGCATCATATGAATTAAATCAATAACTCATTAAATTGGAATACAAGTTGGAATATGAGTTGAGATGTACTCTAGTATTAACTCACATGAGAAAGATAATTTTCTGTTTGCTGGTATTTTTAGATTATTCAAGATAATTAATATGTTCATTAGATTATTTCAAAGAGTTATCGTTTTAAATTCATTTATATATATATATATATATACAATGATGGTTTAATTTGATCACGCTAATTAGAAGTCGTGATCAATGATGCTTTCTTTGATGATACGTAAATCTCTGATGATCTCGATTTTGGTATTCTATGATTCTATCGGCTTTGGATGGAAATATATATGATATCGAAAGGATCGTGATCAATTTGGCGAGCGTTCGATTTGGATATTTACTCCTACAATAATTAAGAAATATATATTATCCATATCCTTATAATATTGAATTATGGAGGAAAAATCTCTCCACGTATGCATGTAAATATTCACGGTGAGATTAATTTGATTATCTCACGTAAACATGAAAAACGTGGATATAATATCGACCAAAGATTATTATAGAAAAAAAACCTGTCACATAAGCGATAAGTTTATTATGAAAAGTTGAAAACGATGACAATTAATGACAAATATGGAAACCAATAGTTAATTGAGTAGCTACACTACACGTGTTTCATTCATGTACATGCTTGATCTTCTTAATAAATCTCTTCAACAAGTAATTAACAACCATTGATGATCGATGAGCAATGCAATGATGTTGATGTTGTTCATACATTACATTATTATTACTATTATTATTTCAACTTCTTTAATCTAATGATTTGCAGACAAGACTTTTCTTTTTTAGAAATTAAAATCATTTCATTATTCAACTCATTATAATGATCATCATCGATCATTGACAACGATCCTAATTGAAGACTCCTCCTCTTGATGATGATGACCAGAAGAAGAAGAAGAAGAAGTAGTAGTGGACCTGTTTTCTCCTACTAGTACAACACTACTTGAATATCTCAAAAGGGTCGTCAATGGCGGTTCTTGAAACAAACCAGACCCTGAAATTTCCACCGCTGAACCAAAAGAATCGCTTGCTGAAACCTAAAACCTCCATTATTGTTTGCTTCAAGTGGGGCGTCATTATTTTCTTATTTGGGCCAAAAACGAATAATTTGGTCGGTGGGTTTCACTTAGAAATTAATAATTTCTGTCACATCAACATTTCTAGCTTACATATGAAGCCGACATGTCAGCAACAACTGTCAACGCGTCCCAACACGTTTACAGCCACGCAACAGACATGTAAGGTTGCGTTTGTTGCGTGGGATAGGATTGGACTATTTTTAAGACATGAGATTGGATTGGATCGGATAAATTATAGTGTTTCCCGTGTTTGGTGCAACATAGGATTGGACAAAAATAGTCCAATCATATGTTTGGTATGTAATGGGATTGGATAAAAATAGTTTAATAAAAAATTGTAAAAAAAAGTTGTTTTGAAAAAAAAATTAAAAAAAAAATCTAATGAGAATCTTTCCCATTCTCTCTCTCCTCGTCTCTTTCTCTTCTTTTCACTAATACCACATTCTTGTCTTCTTGTTTTGAAAAAATGGATCTTGCCTCTCTCTCCTCCCTTCTCCTCCCATCTGTGTCTCTCCTTTCTCTGATCTTTTCCCTTCTCTCTCCGACAGTCCTACCACGTTCTTGTCTTCTTGAAAAAAATTGAACATCTCTCCCTTCTCTCGCCAGCGATGACAGTGTTGAAGAAGATGAAAACAAAGGGAGGGGCGGAGAAAAACGCAGACAAACTGAAGGATTCAATGCACGAGGCTGTAGAGAAACACTAAAGGCGTCAATTATGGAGATGTCTACAGTACAGATTTGCTCCATTTTTCATCTTGACGTTCTTGTGTTTTTTTTTTGAAAAAAAATTTGAAATTGATGTGGGTTTGATTGAAGTAGAATATCCGGATTATTGTATAGATTTAGTGTTTTTTTTTTAATTGATTTTTGAATTTTCGATTTTTGGCTTTTGGATGTGGTCTTTGGATCACTGGATTTGATTGAATTAATTTGGATTGTGTTTGGGAAGTTAGAAAATGTACGTAAAAGAAAGAAAAAAGGAAGATTAATTTTCGTTTTTTGTTATTAAAAAAAAAAAATGAAGGCTGGGTGCAGCCAACAAAAATTAAAAGACCGGGATAAAAATTGTCCCGTCGTTTTTGGCAGGATTATTTAGTACCGCCACAACAGGATAAGTGGTGGGTTCCACAGGATTGGTTGTCAAATCCGGAGTGTCCACCAAACACGGGATCAGGATTGAAAATAAGCCAATCCTGTCCAATCCGGTGCAACAAACGCACCCTAAGGGTGCGTTTGTTGCGCGGGATAGGATTGGACTATTTTTAAGACATGGGATTGGATTGGATTGGATTGGATTGGATTGGATTGGATTGGACTGGATTGGATTAATTATAGTGTTTCCGGTGTTTAGTGCAACTTGGGATTGGATTTAAAATAGTGTATCTTATGTTTGGTATGTGATGGGATTGGATAAAAAATAATGTAAAAATAAATTTTATAATTATCTCTCCACTCACATAAAAAAAAATCTATCAACCCAAAAATATCTTATCTCTCTCGATCAAATCACCCCTCTCACTTAATTTCTTCTTCTTTCTCTTTGTTCTTCAACCTCTTTTCAAGACTTGAGCTGATCCACACTCTCTCTTAATCTCTTCTTCTTTCTTTAATCTGATCCTCTCTCTCTCTCTCACTTAATTTCTTCTTCTTTCTATGTTCTTCAACTCTGTTTCCAGATTTCAACTCCTCTCTCTCTCGATTTTAATTTTTTCTGATTTACAATTTCGTTTGTAAAAATAAAAAAAACCTGAAAATATAGTATTATCAGTCATGTGATCAGAAGATAAGTTCACTCTTGAAGAAAAAAAATTGATGGTGGGAGGGCTTTGGATTTATGGGTTTTGGGTGATTATGTTTTGGGTTTTTGATCTGGGAGGATTTTGGATTCTGATGGTGGTTGTGTGGGGATAGATGATTGATTGATTTTTCAATTTTGCTTTTCATTTTTCTGGGTTTGACGACTGAAAATCATCTCCCCTTCAAATTATTTTCTGGGTTTGCGATTAAAAATCATCTCCCCTTTAATTTTTTTTTTTTTTTTCTAGTTTTGATATTTGGTGGGTCTCAGCAAAAAAAAAAAAAAAATTAAAAAAAAAGGCCGAGACTAATTTTTTCTGTTTGGGTGTTAGTTTCTGGGTTTCTATTTCTTGTTGGTGGTGTTGGTGGTGGTGGTGGTGGTCTATGGGAGCTGGTGTCGGAGTTGGGTGATGACTGGTGTCGGTGGTGGTCTGTGTTCATTTGAAATTGTTTTTTGGGTTTGTTTTTTTAATCCATTGAAGAAGAAGAACAGTCAAATTGCAGGGGATAAAATAATCTCGTTGATTTGGAGGGGATTATTTTATCCTTCTCTGATGGGATAAAAATTACTATGGACTAAAAATAGTCCTGGTTGCTGGACATCACCAAACACGAGATTGGACTAAAAATAGTCCAATCCCAGTTCTATCCTGGCCAACAAACACAACCTAAGAGTAGTTGCCGATGATGTGTCAGTAATAATCCACAAAGTATCGACTACATCATCAACAACCAATGACTACCTCAACATGACATTAGACACGTCAGCTAAAGTCGTTGATGTGTCTGAACACATCTACCAAAGTTATTGATGTATATAAACACATAATCAAAAATCAATTGACATGCTTGGGCACGTCAGAAACAACTGCCAACTTGACCTAGCATGTCTACGGCCACATCAACAGATAAATAAAAGAGAACACTTTTGCTCACCCATCTTCAAAGGGAATCAAAGGAAATAGCCATTATTCCTCTCTTAAATGGATAACATGTGTCTATCGAGGGGTAAAATTATCTATGTGTCTATTGATGGGTAAATTTTAGACAATTTTACCTCTCCATAGACACATGTCATATGTTTGGGGGGGGGGGGGGGGGGGGGGGGGGGGGGGGTGAGGATGGAAATAATCCCTAAATTGAAATGGGGATGGGGATGGGGAGACCCTCCCCTTTCCCATTTCCCCATTTTCCCCATTAATATAGTGAAATAGGGATGGGGATGGGGATGGGGATGGGGACGGGGACCTCCCTCTATTCCCATTTCCCCATTTCCCCTAAAATATTATAAAAATAATTATATATATATATATATATATATATATATATATATATATATATATATATATATATATATATATATATATATATATATATATATTTTGTAATGTATTTTCTTTGACATTATTTTGTAATATATATATATATATTTGACATTATTTTGTAATGTATTTTCTTTTACATTTGTAATGGAATTTTTTTTTTTTTTTTATTTTTTTTAGTTTAATTTGTAATTTTCAACCAAATGGGGAAATGAGGGAATGAGGTAAATGGGGAAACGGGGAAAATGAGGGAATGAGGATGGTGATAGGGGGGACCTCCCTCCAAAACTCCCCCATCCCCATTTTCCCCAAATGGGGAAATGGGAGGATGGGAAAGGGTTTGAGAAGTGGGGATGAGGATGGGGATGAGGGGACCTATATCCATTCTCATTTCCTCAATGTGCAACCCTAGTCTTGACATATTATTAGACACGTCAGCCGAAGTCCCTGACTGTCTGGACACAACATCAAAAATGGGAAAATTACCGAAAACATATGAAATATCTGCACAGTACATCACTGTAAGAGCATCTTTAATGCAAAAGTGGTTTGCATACCAATAATTGTTGACATGGCAACAATGTCAAGAGACTTACTTCCTATGTGGTATAAAAATAGACTTGATAGACAATCAACTCAAAATTTAGTCTCCAATGCTTCCGTCTAAAACACATTTTTTTTAATGACGTGTCCATCTTTTTTTCCTGTTTTATTTTTTATTTTATTTCCTTACCAAAAATATATGAAAAATTAATGTCAGTTTTAAATGTTTGCTGAGTCAACCTAAAAAATAGCTGTGCAACAGACCGTCTGAAAGTGGACGGTCATGTTGACAATGTCTAATATTTTTTTTTCCATGTCAGCTTGACGTTGAATATGTACAGTTGCATTGGAGACACAATTATTATCCTACGTCTATTTATCCTACGTGGTATCTATTTTTTTCGCAAACGACGCTTGCATTGGAGATGCTTTAAGTAGGTCAAGCGAAAACGTCTCGGTGAAAATATACAGGTAGCAGAAAAAATAAACCCAAAAAAGAATCCATTGCAATCGTCTTCTGAGATTGAGAGAGTAGAGAGAGAGAGAGAGTGAGTCAGTGAAGAGAATCGATGGGTGAAGAGAGAGAGGATCCACAGAAGATAAAGAGAATAGCAGCGGCTGCGTACGATTACGAGAACGACGCAAGATGGGCCGATTACTGGTCCAACATCTTGATACCACCAAACATCTCCTCTCGTGCCGACGTCGTCAATCACTTCAAGCGCAAGTTCTACCAGCGTTATATTGTCCGTACACCCCATCTCTCTGTTTCTCTGATATTCAATTTCTCATTTTTATTGATATTCTCCCAAATTAGGGTTTTAAGTTGAGAATCTTATATGTTACTTTGGTCAATATCTACTTTTTACTGTTTGAAATGTTAGTTTACTTGGATTTAGTAGTGGGATTTGTTGGTTTTCGTTTTTGGTCAACTCTGGTACTAGTTTTCTTATTCTTTTTGAGATCTATGTTTGATTATTGTATTTTTTTTTTACTCTAATTATGTCTCCAGTTTCTAGAAAAGGAATTGAAATGTGTTTTATTGTGAATTGCATCTTGTTTGCTCATGATCCTTTTGTTCACTGAAATTGGTAATTTTGTTTAGTTGATCATTTACTCATTCATTTTCGTATTTTGATTTTCATTGAAAGTTATAGATCCCATGTATGTTTTTGTTCAGTAATTTTGGGAAGTTTAGCATTCTTCTCGGTTCGTTTCTTCAATTGCAATCTTATTGTTTACGTGTAACTTGCATTCATTTCTAGTTATACCTAATTGTCATGTTCATTGTAAAAATTATGTAGTTAGGTTAGTTTACTTTCTTCAGGTTTTACAGATGAAAGTAATGTAAGTAATATTATTGTACTAGGATATTGGACACGTGACTGCAAATTCATTCTTTCAGCATTGTCATTTTATCCTTGAGGGAAAAGTTCTTATATTCAATGTTGTTTGTAACGGTTATGTTGGTTTAGAGGCTTAATTGTGTGCGTTTGTGTGCACGTGTATATCACTTTTGGGAATACTTGTTGTACTGAAATAAATTCAATTGCTGCACTTAAATATTTTCAATATGTATATTTACTATATATTATTGTGAAAGCAGGATCCTGATCTCGTGGTAGAGCCTATGTCTATAAACAGTTCATCTCAACCGACACAATTCTCTGGAGCATCCTCAAACACTTCGGCTTCTACAAGTGACCGAGCTCGACCTCGTAGCTCAGGTGGATAATTAATTGATTTTGCAATTCTAAATTACAGAATGTAGAAATACAGGGATTATTGTACCTTATACAGAAGTTTGAGTTAATTTGTTATTTACTAGAAATAATCTTGGTCTTTTAGTTTAAATTAACTCAAACTGTTGCTGCAGGATCAACTACTAGAACCTCTGGGACATCATCTACTGCAGCTCCTAATGCAACTTCGGTGCGATGGGATCGGCAAACGATACAATTTTCTGTCAATGCTTGGGTATGGTATTTTTTCTTGTGAATCCATGTAAAAATATACTTTGAAAGGTGCATGAACATATTAGAACTATTTTTTTTATCGTTGATATATTTTGTTAAAAAAATTTGAAGTACAGTTATATGAGTGAGCAAAAATGTGGGGGGGGGGGGGGGGGGGGGGGGGGGCGGGGAATGGGGATGGAAATCATCCCCAAATTGAAATGGGGATGGGGATGGGGATGGGGAGACCCTCCCCTTTCCCATTTCCCCATTTTCCCCATTAATATAGTGAAATGGGGATGGGGATGGGGGGAGGTCCCCCCATCCCCATTTCCCCATTTCCCCTAAAATATTATAAAAATAATTATATATATATATATATATATATATTTTGTAATGTATTTTCTTTGACATTATTTTGTAATGTATATATATATATATATATATATATGTATATATATATTTGACATTATTTTGTAATGTATTTTCTTTTACATTTGTAATGGAATTTATTTATTTTTTTTTATTTTTTTATTTTTAATTTAATTTGTAATTTTCAACCAAATGGGGAAATGAGGGAATGGGGAAACAGGGAAAATGGGGGAATGGGGATGGTGATAGGGGGACCTCCCCCCAAAACTCCCCCATCCCCATTTTCCCCAAATGGGGAAATGGGGGGATGGGAAAGGGTTTGAGAAGTGGGGATTGGGATGGGGGGACCTATATCCATATTAGAACTATTTTTTTTATCGTTGATATATTTGGTTAAAAAAATTTGAAGTACAGTTATATGATCCGATCAAATATTTCCCTGGCCTGAATTTTAAATTTCCTGCTTATTTTCTTGAAATTATGACAAACCAGAAATCCTAGTTCTGCTTATAAGCCGTTTTAATTTTCCATATTTTCATTGTTTCTTTTTCATTTCTCTTCTGAAGTCTGAAATGTTCATTTGTTTTTTTATAGGAAACAAAGACTTAAATGTACATTTAACTAGAATAAAAATTTCTGATGCCAAAATAAGATCTTAATAGTTTGCGAAAGTGATACAAAAGCATTTTATTAATCGGGATTCTTGTTTGATGCTTTCAAGATGATTAAGAGAAATGATTTGAGTACCAATGTTCTAAAAAATGGTCTAGGCGGCCGCCGGCCGTGCTGATTAGGCCCTAATCGGCGAGCCTAGGCGGCCGGGTGCCTAATTGGCGTGAGGCACTGCCTAGGCGCCCTAGGCGTAGCCAACGCGGCGATGGCCGCCTAGGCTGTTGTTTATTAAAAAGAAAGCCCTAAACAATGTCGTTTTGGTTTTTGTTTATTGAATCCTAAAACAACGTTGTTTTGGGATTCATTAAACAAAACACAATATTTCTTTTTTCTTCTCTTCTCTTCCCAGTTCTCTGTTCAATCGACATTCTCCACAACTCCTCCAACCAGTAGCCTGCTAGCCCCTCGTGGCCTCGTCTTGTTGCCACCGAAGAATTTCCTGGGCGCAGCGCCTTTTAGAACACTGTTTAATACATTGAAACAAACACTTACAAACCAAAATATTTCCTAAAACTCTAAAAGTGAACATTTCCAAAGAACTGTGCATTCTCACCCTTTCCAAAAGCAGGAACTTCACCTCCAACAAAGATCTACTGAAAGCAGGACATACCATTTTAAATTTTCCTGTCTCTATTGATTTATTAGAACTAATTCATAGAGGCATTATGGATTTGCCTTTTTAAATTTGATGATAATGCAACCATCCTTGCAGTATAGGGAGACCCTCTAATGAGTATTTGAACATAGTTATAAATTTTAGTTTTATGGTCATATTATTAGATTTATATATACTGTATAGTTAATATATCTGATATATATATATATTTTAATTTTCCATAAGCTTGACCTTTTGCGATCCTTCATTTATGAAATGTAAAGAGTTACATCGTTGTTTTTCTTGTTAACTTGAGTTCAGTTTTCTCTCTGCTTCTCCCTATTCAACATGTTCTTTGGAGTAGAATGTATAATTGAAAACTGTGATTAATTGAGAGGAAACATCTAAATAAAATTGTTATTACTACTTATTACTTCATCTACTATTGATAATGAGTGGTTTTGCATTTCAAGCAGAAAGTATGATATGACACAGATGTTTAAGAAAAAGTCTACGACTCTACGTAATATAAAACTAGTTTTTCTCTCAGCATTCTTTTGATTATGGTTGATGAAAAGGAGTCTAAGAGGAGGGGAATGCAGTCATGGTAATGAATAATGAATATGTTACAGATGGAGGGAGGTAGGTGGGGTGGTAGAATCATTTAATCATTGTGTAACTCAAGAAGTAACGAATTGGTTATGGAGCTTCTCAGTTAATTATAAAATACTAATGTGCCTCGATAATCAAGCATGCAACATCAGTCAAAAATGGTTTTGATTTGTGCTGCATCCAATCATAGGCTTTTTAAAATTATTTCTGTGTTTTATTTCTTGCAGGTTTTTGTTGTGGCTGTGCTTGCTGTATTTCCACTTGTACCAAAGAGTCTCGCAAATAGGGCATACCGACTGTCATTTATGGGCACTGCTTGTTCCGCTCTATATTCTTTGTACTCACTTTATGGGGTAACCTTCATATTTCCATTTCTATTTTTTTATTTATTGATATTAATCTCCGCTTGTTCATTTTCCATTAACTTGTCTTATATTGCACACAGAAACCCAGAGCATGGAATATGCAGGCTTTGCAAGTGTACTTTCAGTCAATAATTGCGACCAAAGATTTTCTTTACTTCATCTATTGCCTTACATTTGTCAGTTCACATCTTTGCCTTAAATGTGAGCACCACTTAGCCGTTACTATTTTCAGTCCAATTTTGATATATATTTTTTTGAATCTACAATATGTGATTTCATTGGGGATCACCTAGTATGATTGAATTGATGATATCGACCTTTGATGCAGTTGCTTTGATTCCCATTTTATGCCGTGCACTTGAACATGTTGCCAAGTTCTTAAGACGAAATTTTAGCCGTTCCACCTTGTACAGGTAAAAGAGCTGCACAAATATTGAATCAACTATGTTTAGTTTTATGTTGGATTGATGAGCATGATCTTTTGTTTTTACCATTATATCAATGCATACTCTATTAGAAGATATGTAAGATATTGTACCATTTTATTAGATTGTATTTTATCTAGAAGTTTATATCTTGCTTCGGATTTTATTTATTTTAATTTTTTTAAGGATTGTGTCAGTTTATAAATTATACTAGGGCCGTCCATAAATAGACCTTTATGTCTTTTTACATTTAGACAAGACTTGAATGATGAATTGAAATGTGAAACCTGATTCTTATAAAGACTTTTTCTATGTTTTTGTAGGTGTTATCTTAATTTTTATTTATTCAAGTCAGTTTCTATACTTATTTTACCATCCAGTCTTTGGCATTTTAGGCATACTTTCATATGATGTTATGTATTGTTGGGGTAGTTAGATTTTGTGCGAATAGGACTGTAGTTTTGGTGTTGCATACGGGTTTTTTGTTGGTAGCTATAGATTTTGTATTTTATTTGTTTTTAAAAAGAAACTAATGCTTTAGGCTCTCATGCAGTTGTCTGACAATATTTTATTGGTGGAGAGGTCTTGGTTTCTTTTATTTTGACTGTTGTAATTTCTCTCTACCTTTGGGTTTCAAATTTAATTCATGGGAAGGAGGAATAGCTCTAGGTGCATTAATACATTTGGAATCATATATGATAAAGGATGATGATATGATTATGCTAGAAAGCGAAGTATGAAAGAATCTTTACTCTAAATTCTGTTATTGTTAATTTCCTTCTGCTACATCCGACTCTAATGAGGATAGAATTCTACATGTGAAACAGTCCAGAATATAATAGAAAAGGCTTAGTTGTATTGCTAAAGTTGTAATGATATTTTATAAATCTAAGAGTTAAATAAGTTAATTATCCACGATAGAACTATGAAACAAGTTTTGTTGAGAAACACAAATAGTGGATATAATCATCTTTTTGAATCTTAATTAATTCAAGGGAATCTTCACATGATATCTAGTCATCTTTGTCATCTGCAAAGCTTTTTGCAGATGTGTTTCTAGGCATTTGTTTTGTCAATTCTTCCAAAAAAATAGTTTCTAAATCTCAATGAATAGTTTTACACATGCCTCTTGAGTATGATTAAATACATTTTTGCATTGCCTAGTATTTTATCCCAAGAATCCAGCCTTATTATGAAATGAGAGAGATCCACCTGGCTAATTTGTAATGTGTGAGATTAGGCATTCCTTTTTGCCATTTTGTCATCTTTGAATTTAAATGAACCCATCTCGTTCCGGTACTTTTAGCAATTTAGTATATAGAGTAAATTGATATTTATGTCCTTACTACACTGCCATTTTGCATGAAGCACGGGGGACTCTATGTCTGAATTCTAGTTTCCTTTTTTGATGTTAATTGAAATTCTTTGATTTATGATTATGTATATTTGGAAATCTGTCTAATAATCTGTTATGAATAGGGGATTTTAGTGATTCAACAACTTACTTAATCGATGCACTAGTTAAAATTATATGATATATTATACTAATCAATGATTTTTTTTTTTCCTATTGGCTTATTCCTATTTCTTTTCATCGTTAAATTATTAATAAGCACATCCCATCCGACTAGTTATTAGTATTAAACTTGTCTTATGTAGTACACTGTTTCTCTGCTTGAACCAGGGGTCATTTCATGTCTAAACTTGGACTTTTTTTTTATGCATTAGTTAAAATTGTATGTTGTATTGTTTTGTGCTTATTTGTTAATGTTTTCTTGTGATTTCTCCTTTTGGTGGACAGGAAGTACTTGGAAGATGCTTGTGTCTGGGTGGAGTCTAATACAACTACCCTTAGCATACTTTCCTCCCATGCTGAGATTGGAGTTGGCTTCCTTCTTATCATCTCATTGTTATCGTAAGTTGCTCAAATCCCTATTTCACTGTTTGCATGACCTTTTTATTTATTTATTTTTAATATGCTTTTGTTCAATAGATATTTTTGTAATGTTAATTGTTCATGCAGATGGCAGCGCAACATAATACAAACATTCATGTACTGGCAGGTTAGATATTTGTTTTCTATGCAAATATTTTCTTACATGTAACGTTATTATTCTGTGTGCAATTGCTGGATTTTGTTCGTGTTCATGATATATTGAGTTTCCGGAGATTTTTGGGTCAAATATGCTATTATCCATTTGATGTGATATCACCATTCATTGATATCCTAAATGTGGCCATTGAAATTGTTGTTTTTGATTGTTCAATGGTTATCCATCTTGAAATGGCATATCATTCAAGAAAATGAATTTAGACCAAAGTTAATAAATATACACAGTGCAGTTCCTCGATTTCTTTTTTTGTTCTTCTAGGTCAATTTGATTTGTTTTACACCCACATTCAACTATATCGATGACTTGATTTTGGATTAACGAAAAAGTGTTAAATAAAGTTATAGTTAGTGCTGACAAAAATATATGCATTTGATCTATAACAGTATGACTTGATATAAATTATTGCCGATAAAAATATGCATATGGGGTTTGACAGAAGTTGATATAACATTTTTTTCTTTCTGGCAGCTATTGAAGCTCATGTATAATGCCCCTGTGACCGCTGGTTACCATCACAGCGTGTGGACCAAGATTGGGAGGACTGTTAATCCATTACAACAACAGTATGCGCCATTCTTGAACTCTCCAATTGCAGCTGTTCAACGGTGGTGGTTAAGATAAGACATTTTGAGGAACATGTAGAGGGAAAGAAGAAAGGAGATCCTATATGGGAATTAGTCGAATATAAATTTGGAAGAAAAAACTATTTAGTATCTAGATATGTGCTCAACTAGGCATTTGTACTTAGATTGACCCTTTAATTGATTACAACCTCTCTTTTTACCTCCTTCGATTTATATTTTCAGTGGACGTGTTTGATCTTGGGAGGTGTCTTCCCCGATTTGATATGTGGTCACATTACATTAAAAAATGTTTTACTTTTATCGTTAAAACTAAAAATCTGTGGCTATAGAAATAGAATTTGAATGATATTGCAAACAGTTGTATGTTCCTCGTAAAGCTTTTGGTTATGTTATTGTGATTCAGGGGTTATTGTCATTGACCTTTTGTGTTCTGTTTTTAAATTTGTATGGTTTAGCATAATCATTTATTTGATAGATAGATGGTTCACCTTATAATGCAGTTTTGGCAGCCATCGGACAGATTGCTGTAATTAAATACCCATTACAAGCTCTCACATGGGTCTGAGAGTGGTTAAATATTGGGTTTATGTGAAAATATCATGGAAATATTGTTATTTCCAACTCTTATTGGTGCTTGTTTTCTGTAATTAGTACCGGTTTAATAACTTGAGTTTTAATAGGAAAAAAAGAAGAGAATGTCTTTATGATAAAAATACCCTCCTTATCAAGACTATTATGTCTCGTGCTTCTTTTCAATCCTTTAGTTGAAATTTATTTTCATTAGTCGAGACTTATTGTCTTTGGTCTTATAAGTCGATGGTTATTAATTTTTATTTTTTTGCTCAGACCTTACCTTGGCCTTTTCCTTCGAAGAGATACAATGATAGTAACATTAATTTTATCCAATTTAATTATATTTTTTGAATCATATGATGTAATTTATAAGTCAAAATTTGATTATTCGGGACGAGATGAGATTGGTTCGATAATCCACTTACAAGTTACATCTACATCACGAGGTTATGGGTACGACTCTTCTCCTCTCCAAAAAACCTTGAATTTATATAATACTTAAAAAAAAAAAAAAAAACTGATTGTTCGGTCCGGGTTATCGGGCTAAGTCGAGACACCCGAGAACCCGACAGAAAACACGTTAGTGTAAAAACGGGCCAAGTCCAGCCCAACAACTCAAAAACTCAATCCAGTTGAATTTCACTCTCAACCGCTCACAATCCTGGCCTACAATCTCACGTTGCTCGTCCGACGCTGTTCTGGCGCCATCCAATCTCTTTTCAAGTCTATTTTTAATTTCACCGCCGCATTTTTCATGTTTTCCGTCAGCCGCCGCCGTTGAGTCGATTCTAATTGTTTTTGGAAATTTTTGTATTTTTGTTTTCTACGAGTCCTTAATCGTTGTATGTTTGAAATATTTTATAGTGTGCTGCTGGTGGATTTATAAACCCTAGTAGCTAGAAGTTTCTACCTTGGTTTTTTTTGTTTAGGTTGGTTACTGAAAGCAAAATTCCTTTTCAATGCTAAACATAAAGCTGTCGGATTTTGTATTTACTTTTTAGAAATGAATTTTTGCTCTTACTCTTCAGCATTCGATCTTTCAGCCTTGCCGCCGAGCATAAGGCGACGCGTCGCCGATGTGTGCAGAGTGGCTGGGTTGTGGCGGCACCGTTTACGCTGTGGCTTCGCTGGAGGAAGTGAGTGATGACACTGACGCGCTGCCGCTGCGGGTGGAGGAAAAGGACTGTCGCTGCTGCCGTTATTCGCTTTGGCGCGAGAAATCGGGATTTGCTGACTATACAAGAATGTTATGGTGCGTGCAAGTATATCCGTTATTCGCTTTGGCGCGAGAAATCGGGATTTGCTGACTATACAAGAATGTTATGGTGCGTGCAAGTATATAGAATGCAAGAAATTGAACCATTATATGGCTGCCACGTTGCAACTTTTGTCGAATTGCAATAATCTTAAAAATACCCTCTAGGTTCGTTTTTTTTCCAAAATGCCCCATGTTGTTTTAATTAATGTACAAAATGTACCCTACCTTTAAAAATCCATTAGTAAATATTAACGAGTTTAGCTTTATTAATTAGAATTATTGTTAGGATTGGATAAATACTTTATGATTGGTATGATTGGATCGGTCCTATGTTGGTGATGGATTTATCCGAGTTATATTTGAATATTTGATAATGAATGTAACAAATAAATTAAATGAAAATAACAATTGCAAAAAATTGAAATTAGAATTGCATTAAAGAAGCACCATGAACAACAAGGTACATAAATCTCCAAAAAACAAAAAAAGCAACTCTCTCTACCTAGAAACCTATTTGAAGAAATAAAACAAAGCAGAGAGAACTACTCAGGAGAGTTCTTTTGTTTGCTTATCAAAAAGGGAAAAAAAAAAAAATAATAATACTTAAATTCTGATGGTAATATTTTCAGCCTCCAAATAGGACTGAAAACATGTTATTTTATTTTTTCCAGATTTGCATTTCAATTTTTCATCCCAGTTGCATCCTTCACTGCATCAACAGCTCCCTGTGTCTTCTCCTTCACTTGCTGACCAGTCTACACACAAAACAACAAAACAACAAATATTAGGAGGCTATACACATATAGAGATTTGATAATACCAAATGTAGTACAAATAATCTCTTTGAAATATCCAACAATGGGGTTTTTACATGGAATGCTTCTAATGGTTTTGTAACACAAGGAAAAATAGTTGTTTCAATCCCCTCATAGGTACCTACACAGCCAAAAAGGGCCATAGGAAATAGTTTCTTAAAGATTGTAGGGTTCCGTAGGGAATCCTGTCTCGAACTCAGATTCGCTAAGCGGGTTCTGGGGATTTCTAGATTATAAAAAAATATATACAGAAGGAAATAGTTTGTTAAGAAATTAAAGAATGGACCTCTTGCATGTATTCTTTTGCAGATTGAGCAGCATTGCTGGTTTTGTCCATCATGTTGCTTGCTTTCTCTTGAGCTTGGCCCTTGGCCTCACCAGCATGGTAGCTCATCTTCTGGGAATTGTCTGCCATTTTTGTTTTTCTTGTTTTGGAACTGTTAACACAAATGTAATATTTCTGTAGATTGTAAAGATCAAACTCAACTTTGCAATGGTGATGATGAAAAGCTCTGTATTGTCACCATTTTATAGCTACCAAAACCAGCACCATTGCTTGACATGTGTGATGCCACGTGGAATGCAAGTTGACAGGTGTCACTCTTCTGTTTGTTGAGACTATCACGTGTAACTATAGATTCGGATTGGGTGCATATTTTAGGCCTTTTGACCAGGAGGCTCGCTGTTGAGTTGTTCCGTTCAAAAATCAAACCCAAAAAACAACCAACAAAAAGAAAAAGGAACGAAAAACTCAGTCACTGGGTTGCTCCACTTCTCTACTCTCTATTGTTAATATAATTAAAATGAATGTGATTGTCCATCTAACACTAATTATGTACTTTTCAATTGGGTTCAAATGATTTGAATTTAGATGATGAATCAATCAACTGTTCTTTTTTTTTTCTTGGTTTACACCATCCGGTTTCCGGGTGGGGCGGATCCACCATACGGTGCAATTAGCCCAGACCACACCCCGACTAATCCGGACTCGCACCGGGTCAGCCCACTAAGGGGTAAAGTGCTCCCAATATGTGTAGCTCCGTTCACAAGGGGAGTTGAACCCACGACCTTGCTTAAGAATCAACTGTTCTTTTGAAGCTATGTCAATTACATTATTAGTCAGTGAAGCTATGTTAATTACATCATTGAATCTCCTAGTTAAAGTATCTATACATCATAGAAACCACATCTATAAACATAATTTTACACAAGCTCAATAAAAATTTGATACAAGTTTATAAACTTTGACAAGATGATGTTCTAATTATACAAAGAGCATACCCACTTCAACTCTTGCTTCTGCTTATGTGCTCGAGATTACTGCAAAAAGAAACGAACCAAGACGATTCGCTGATCCTTTCGAAAGACATCTACTCTATCCAAAAGGCAGAACATGTGCCTGGACATTCCAGATAATAATACTACAGATAGCTCTCACATACACGATAACCATGCGCCATATCAAGAGCTCTCCTTAACTTGATTTTTGGGCGACAAGTATCACAATCGAAACATTCTACCCATCTGCTGGTCCTGATCAACAAATATTATGACCAGCTGATATAAAGAAGAGATTCATATGGTTGCCCTTTCGATGCATTCGACAACTTTAGTGATATGTCCTCTCATTTATAGGAATCCAGCTGCTGCATTTCCTTTAGAATATTTTTTGACATTATGCCTCTTTCAACTACATGATTCCAAAAGAGACTCAAGATGTTGTCATTAGCATAAGAAGCATTGAAACATTTATAGATTTTCAGAGTTACCATCAACCTTCTCTTATACATTTCCTCCAACATATTCGAAGCAGCATTTGCGTTCCCTGCTTTCCAGTAAGCATATGCCAAACTAGTATAAATAACACTATCACCCGATATACCATTCCCTTGCATAAGACCGAATACTCTTTCAGCAAAATCAATCTTTTCTTTCTTACAAAACCTCCTTATCAGTGCCCTATAGACTGAGACATCGACACAGAGGCCTCTTCTCACAAACTCGTTCAGAAGTTTTATCACTGTCTCTTCATTGCCTTGGTTGCTATAACCATCAACAAGCCATGAATAGGTGCAATAACTAGGAGAAAACCCCGCACCAAGCATGCTAAATAAGAGCTCTTTAGCATTGTCCATCTCCTGCACCTTGCAAAAACCATGGATCAATCCTCTGAAAGTAAATCGATCTAGTTTCAATCCAGCCTCAAGCATCTTGTTCTTCACTTTCATTGCTGACTTCATATCTCCTATCTTGCAATAAGCATTTATCAGAGTGTTACATGTGACATTATCCGGTTCCACTTTTTTTTCACTCATCTCATTCAAGAGTTTATTAGCATCTCTTATCCTACCCTCTTCACACAACTTACGCAGAATCGAATTATAAGTTACAACCCCAGGATACAACCCTTTAGCCACCATTACCTCCTGCAATCTTAGAGCTTCTTCAAGATCCTTTGCTCTACAATACCCGTCAATCAAAGTAGTGTAAGTCACATGGTTAGGAGAAGCACCTTTAATATCTCTAAAAAGCCTAATAGCCTCTCTCATTCTACCCTCCCTACAAAATCCATGTATAAGCGAATTGTATGTCACGATATCAGGACTCACCCCTTCTCTTTCCATTCTATCTTGAACAGATAAAGCCTCATAATGCATACCCTTTTTACAATACAAAGCAATTAAAGTATTATACGTAACAAGATCAAGTTTCACCCACTTAAACTCCATTTCACTCAACAACTTCTCCACTCTCTCAACATCACCAGACTTGCTACAAGCATGAATCAACACATTATAAACATGAATATTAGGAACAACACCAAGTCCAAGCATCTTCTTATACACTTTCCATACCATATCAGTCAACCTATCTTTGACCAACGAATTCAACAACACAGTACAAGCATGCAAATGAGGCTTTAAACCATGAACCCTCATCTGATCAAAAACCTGTATAGCATCTTGGGTCATTTTCGAATTTGCAAAAAATATGACTAACCAGCTCAAAATGTGAGAATTCCCATCCGGGTCATCATGGACTTTCAGTAAAGAATTCAAAACTGAAGGAGTCGACAAAAAATCTCTTAGAGCAAATTTGTGAAGCAGGTTCTGTGCAGTCATCAAGTGTTTGTGTTTCGTTAAAATGTGAATCATTACCCAAGAAGACTGTAAAGAGTGCTTGTGATTTGGTAAAGTGGATTCGGTCCATTTGAAGAATCCCCATGAAAGTGAAGGATTATCACAATTTAGTAAAAAATTTAAAAGAACCTGGTGAATATTTGTAGAGGTGAGACTTGAAGCAATTTCGGGTTTAGAGAGTTTGGTCCAGTGACCCTTTAGAACAACAGCACAAATGGCTTGAATCAATTTGGTGTCATTGTTTAAAGAAACTAAGCTACTCATTTCCTGCAAATACAAAAGAATGAATTAGAATATACAGAACAATAAATTGATTAAAAAATAAATAAATCCAGACCTCCACATCAAGCAATTTGAAGAATTTGAAGATACGCGGTGTTGATGAAGAAAGAAGAAATGGGGATTTAGGGATTTTGAGTTTTGGTTGCCAGACGAGGAGTTAAAGTGAAAGGTTGTCTGAATAGTGTCACTTAGAAGTCAAAGTTGCTTTTATATTCCCTAAGTCCAAACGGCAAGTCGTTTTGGTGATTGAGTCCAGGAATGGTCTGTTAGTCCTTCCGTTGGTCAAGTTGAGTCTAGTAACGGTCCGTTAGTCAATCCGTTAGTCTGGTCTTTAGGTATGCAATATTCAACAATCTCTTTAAAATTCTCTCTCTCTCTCTCTCAATTCTTATTATCTCTTCTTCAATCTCGTCACAACCTTATAGAAAAATACCAAATTAACATATAAACTAAGGGGTCGTTTGTTTTTTTCACTTAAAATTTAATGGGTTTGAATCATAATTATTAAGTTATTTTGTTTATTTTTTTAAGTGATCAAACAACTTAAAATATAAAAAACAACTTAAAATAAAAATTAAAAAAATCTTGACTTTTCACTTAATATCAAATCACTGAATTATATTAAATGCAATATAAAATCTTTTCTTCTGATACTATCCTCAATATATAACATATTTTCAATTTCATCATAATTATATATGGTATAGAAATATTTATTTTATTATATTCCTTATTTTAAATTACTTTAAAAATAAAAAAGAACCCTAAAAATGAAGTTTGTTTGTAATAGAAGAGGAAGATCATGATCATATGTGTTCATATATAATTATTATTTTTTAATTGTTTTTATTCCATATTATATGTATAATTGTTTAATATGGGTATAAATGTAAAATTACTTATTTTCAGACAATTTTACTTTTAAAAAACAAACGTGTTGACGATACATTCAGATGTGAGGGAAAAAAAAAAAAAAAAAAAAAACATGTCATTCAAGTTCAGATTTCAGTTTCTATTCAGTTTTCAGAAAAATTCAAAACTATTCAGTCTTCAGACAAAAAAACAAACTACCCCTTTGGATTTATCATGCACTGCACATATAGAATTCAATATAAAATATATGCAACTTGAACAATACCGCCTTTTCGACCCAGGTCTTTACCCCATTTCTTCCTACCCAGTATCCTTCCATCATATTTGTCATTTACGTCCTACCATAATAAGCAAAATTTCATTTCTCATGCACCATTCACTCAGTTTTATTATAAAATAAAAAATCCAACAGCTTTATATTTAGCATTGAAAAAGAAATTTGCTTTGACTAACGTCACTAACCAACCTAAAAAAAAAAAAAACCATAGAAAATGCTAGAAATTTCTAGCTACTAGGGTTTATAAAATATTTTCAAACAGACAACAACTAAGGACTCATGGAAAACAAAATTACAAAAATTTCCAAAAACAATTAGAACCGACTCAACGGCGGTGGCGGCATGAAAAATGCGGCAGTGAAATTAAAAACAGACCTGAAAAGAGATTCGATGGCGCCAGAAAAGCGTCGGACGAGCAACGTGAGATTGTAGGATGGGATTGTGAGCGGGTGAGATAGAGTGAAATTCAACTGGATTGAGTTGTTGGGCTGGACTTGGCCCGTTTTTACACTACGTGTTTTCTGTCGGGTTCTCGGGTCTCACGACAGCCCGATAACCCGGACCGAAATAATCAATTTTTATTTATTTTTATTTTAAGTATTATATGAATTCGGGGTTTTTTGGGAAAGGGATGATTCAAATCTATAACTTCGTGGTATAAATGTAAAGGGTATACCATCGGATCAACCTCATCTCATCCCAAATAATCAAATTTTGACTTATAAATTACATCATATGATTTGGTATAGAGTAGAGAAGATGTCTCGTCCCTAACAAGACTGCCTTTTGGATAGAGTAGATGTCTTTCGAAAGGATCAGCGAATCGTCTTAGCTCGTTTCTTTTAACAGTAATCTCAAGCACAAAAGCCGAAGCACGAGTTGAAGTGGGTATTCTCTTTGTATAATTAGAACATCATCTTCTCAAAGTTTATAAACTTGTATCAAAAAAGTGACCCAAATTTTAGACCAAAACCTATGTGGCAACATCACACATAACATGGGCCCACGTCACTCTTTCCAAAGATCCCATGTGATGTTGCCACATAGGTTTGAGTTCAAAATTTGGATCACTTTTTTGGGTCCTCTAGCATTACTCAATTTTTATTGAGCTTGTGTAAAATTATGTTTATAGATGTGGTTTCTATGATGTATAGATACTTTAACTAGGAGATTCAATGATGTAATTAACAAAGCTTCGCTGACTAATAATGTAATTAACATAGCTTCAAAAGAGCTCTTGATTGATTCATCATCCAAATTCAAATCATTTGAACCCAATTGAAAAGTATATAATTAGTGTTAGATGGACAATCGCATTCATTTTAATCATATTAACAATAGAGAGTAGAGACGTGGAGCAACCCAGTGACTGAGTTTTTCATTCCATTTTTTTTTTTTTTTTTTTTTTTTTTGTGAGGTTTGATTTTTGAATGGAACAACTCAACAGCAACGAGCCTCCTGGTCAAAAGGCCTAAAATATGCACCCAATCCGAATCTATAGTTACACGTGATAGTCTCAACAAACAGAAGAGTGACACCTGTCAACTTGCATACCACGTAGCATCACACGTGTCAAGCAATGGTGCTGGTTTTGGTAGCTATAAAATGGTGACAATACAGAGCTTTTCATCATCACCATTGCAAAGTTGAGTTTGATCTTTACAATCTACAGAAATATTACATTTGTGTTAACAGTTCCAAAACAAGAAAAACAAAAATGGCAGACAATTCCCAGAAGATGAGCTACCATGCTGGTGAGGCCAAGGGCCAAGCTCAAGAGAAAGCAAGCAACATGATGGACAAAACCAGCAATGCTGCTCAATCTGCAAAAGAATACATGCAAGAGGTCCATTCTTTAATTTCTTAACAAACTATTTCCTTATGTATATATTTTTTTATAATCTAGAAATCCCCAGAACCCACTTAGTGAATTTGAGTTCGAAACAGGATTCCCTGCGGAACCCTACAATCTTTAGGAAACTATTTCCTATGGCCCTTTTTGGCTGTGTAGGTACCTATGAGGGGATTGAAACAACTATTTTTCCTTGTGTTACAAAACCATTAGAAGCATTCCATGTAAAAACCCCATTGTTGGATATTTTAAAGAGATTATTTGTACTAAATTTGGTATTATCAAATCTCTATATGTGTATAGCTTCCTAATATTTATTGTTTTGTTGTTTTGTGTGTAGACTGGTCAGCAAGTGAAGGAGAAGACACAGGGAGCTGCTGATGCAATGAAGGATGCAGCTGGGATGAAAAATTGAAATGCAAATCTGGAAAGAAAAAAAATAACATATTTTCAGTCCAATTTGGAGGCTGAAAATATTACCACCAGAATTTAAGTATTATTTTTTCTTCTTTTTTGATAAGCAAACAAAAGAACTCTCCTGAGTAGTTCTCTCTGCTTTATTTTAGTTCTTCAACTAGGTTTCTAGGTAGAGAGAGTTGCTTTTTTTGTTTTTTTGGAGATTTATGTACCTTGTTGTTCATGGTGCTTCTTTAATACAATTCTAATTTCAATTTTTTGCAATTGTTATTTTCATTTAATTTATTTGTTACATTAATTATCAAATATAACTCGGATAAACCATCACCGACTATGACTTGGTGGTAAATAAATTGTATTATAATTTAAAAACCTAGGAACGATCCAATCATAAAGTATTTATCCAATCCTATTAATTCTATTTAATAAAGCTAAACTCGTTAATCTTTACTAATGGATTTTTAAAGGTAGGGTACATTTTGTACATTAATTAAAACAATATGGGGCATTTTGGAAAAAAAACGAAACTAGAGGGTGGTGTTTGACCAATAATGCAAACTAGAGGGTATTTTTAAGATTATTGCAATTCGACAAAAGTTGCAACGTGGCAGCCATCTAATGGTTCAATTGCTTGCATTCTATATACTTGCACACACCAGAATATTGTTGTATAGTCAGCAAATCCCGATTTCTCGCGCCAAAGCGAACAACGGCAGCGGCGACAGTCCTTTTCCTCCACCCGCAGCGGCAGGGCGTCAGTGTCATCACTCACTTCCTCCAGCGAAGCCACAGCGTAACCAATGCCACCACAACCCAGCCACTCTGCACACAGCGGCGGCGCGTCGCCCTTATGCTTGGCGGCAAGGCTGAAAGAGCGAATGCTGAAGAGAAAGAGCAAAAATTCATTTCTGAAAAGTAAATACAAAATCCAACAGCTTTATGTTTAACATTGAAAAGGAATTTTGCTTCCAGTAACCAACCTAAACAAAAAAAACCAAAGTAGAAACTTCTAGCTACTAGGCTTTATAAAACCACAAGCAGCACACTATAAAATATTTCGAACATACAACGATTAAGGACTCGTAGAAAACAAAAATACAAAAATTTCCAAAAACAATTAGAATCGACTCAACGGCGGTAGCGGCGGCTGCCAGAAAACATGAAAAATGCAGCGGTGAAATTAAAAGCAGACTTGAAAAGAGATTGGATGGCGCCAGAACAGCGTCGGACGAGGTTGAGAGTGAAATTCAAATGGATTGAGTTGTTTGGCTGGACTTGGCTGGTTTTTACACTACATGTTTTCTGTCTGGTTCTCGGGTCTCTCGACTTAGCCCGATAACCCGGACCGAACAATCAAATTTTTTTTTTTTTTAAAGTATTATATAAATTCAGGGTTTTTTTGGAGAGGAGAGGAGTCGTATCCATAACCTCGCGGTGTAGGTGTGAGAAGTATACTATCGAACCAATCTCTTCTCATCCCGAATAATCAAATTTTGACTTATAAATTACATCATATGATTCAAAACATATAATTAAATTGGATAAAATTAATGTTACTATCATTGTATCTCTTCGAAGGAAAAGGCTTAGGTGGGGTATGAACAAAAGAAATAAAAATGAATAACCATCGGCTTATAAGACCAATTGACCAAAGACAATAAGTCTCGACCAATAAAAATAAATTTCGACTAAAGGCTTGAAAAGAACCACGAGACGTAATAAATCTTAATAAGAAGGGTATTTTTTTTTTTTTTTTTAACTATTAAAACTCAAGATATTAAATTGGTACTAATTACAGAAATCAAGCACCAATAAGAGTTGGAAATAACAATATTTCCATGATATTTTCACATAAACCAATATTTAACCACTCTAGGACCCATGTGAGAGCTTGTAATGGGTATTGATATCATGCTATCAGCTACATCACAATCTTTCTACCAAAACTGCATTATAGGGTGAACCATCTATCTATCAAATAAATGATTACTCCAAACCATACAAATTTAACACAAAACACAAAAGGTCAATGACATTAACCCCTAAATCACAATAACATAACCAAAAGCTTTATGAGGAACATCCAACTGTTTGCAATATCATTCAAATTCTATTTCTATACCCACAAATTTTTAGTTTTAACGATAAAAGTATACCATTTTTTAATGTAATGTGACCACATATCAAATCGGGGAAGACACTTCCCAGGATCAAACACGTCCACTTAAAATATAAATCGAGGGAGGTAAAAAGTGAGACTGTAGTCAATTAAAGGGTCAATCTAAGAGTACAGATGCCTAGTTGAGCACATATCTAGATACTAAATAGTTTTTTCTTCCAAATTTATATTCGACTAATTCCCATGTAGGATCTCCTTTCTTCTTTTCCTCTACATGTTCCTCAAAATGTCTTATCTGAACCACCACCGCTGAACAGCTGCAATTGGAGAGTTCAAGAATGGCGCATACAGATTGGGTTTTGTCATTTTGAGAGAAATTAGGAAATTAGGGATTTTGCTTTGAAAGAGGTTTGGTCGATGGCTAGAAGGATTAGATAGGGGTTTTTTAATTTAACAAGGGCAATATTGTCTTTTGACAACCCTAAAAGAGTTAGTGTTGCAAGTTTTTCAAATGGGTGTGGATATTGACACCCATAAATATGATAAGCATACCCATATTTATAAGTACACCCATGTCTAAAATTTAAAATTAAAACATTACTATAAACACCCATGGTAATGCCAATAGTACCCTTATTTAAATGAATGTTTTCATTTTGATATAATTTATTTATAAACCTTTTTAAGTTATTAACACACCCAATTTTCATAAATGATAAATTCTTAAGTTCATTTAACTTTACATTTTGGTTTCGATAATATTATTGTTCACAAGAAATCCAAATACGAAAACGGAATCGTGGATTGATAACTAGTTGGAAGACTATTACCAATATGAAACATCTCATGAACACAAAGCAAATCCCCACATTCAATAATTGTTTTGCAGAGAAGAGACAGTTTCCTTTCTTCATTGAACCATTGTTCTTGCACACACACACACACACACACACACACACATATATATATATATATATATATATACAATATGTAATGCATGCACCGCAAAAATATAAGCATGATATACTTTTGAATTGAACAAAATCACAAGCCCATCACGGGGATGGGCGCACCATTTTTTTTTTTTTTCATGGTTACTGTTATTACTTTTTTTGAGAAAAACAAAAGAAAAAAAAAACATGAAAGGCTGCAATAGAGGTGAGAAAAATATAACATACGAAAATCATGGGTGTGTTAAGTTTGAAAATTAGGGTTTAGTTTTTTTTTTAAAATTTTAATAAAGTGATATAGTTGAAGAAATGAGTGTGATTAATGAGTGTATATAGTATTTGGTTTATTTTTAATTAAATTAATTTGTCCTTATTAGTAAATTCCTATTAGGATATTTTTATAATTAAATTTTTTATTAAAATATAAGTGTATTTATCATATTTATGGATGTTAATATCGGCACCCTTTTCAAATATGGGTTATATTTCAACAGCAGCCTTCCAAAAGGGTTAGTTATCAATAAAACCCTAATGCTTATTGCGAGATAGGAGATACGAAGTCAGCAATGAAAGTGAAGAACAAGATGCTTGAGGCTGGATTGAAGCTAGATCGATTTACTTACAGAGGACTGATCCATGGTTTTTGCAAGGCGCAGGAGATGGACAATGCTAAAGAGCTCTTATTTAGCATGCTTGGTGCGGGGTTTTCTCCTAGTTATTGCAACTATTCATGGCTTGTTGATGGTTATAGCAACCAAGGCAATGAAGAGACAGTGATAAAACTTCTGAATGAGTTTGTGAGAAGAGGTCTCTGTGTCGATGTCTCAGTCTATAGGGCACTGATAAGGAGGTTTTGTAAGAAAGAAAAGATTGATTTTGCTGAAAGAGTATTTGGTCTTATATATGCAAGGGAATGGTATATCGGGTGATAGTGTTATTTATACTAGTTTGGCGTATGCTTACTGGAAAGCAGGGAACGCAAATGCTGCTTCGAATATGTTGGAGGAAATGTATAAGAGAAGGTTGATGGTAACTCTGAAAATCTATAAATGTTTCAATGCTTCTTATGCTAATGACAACATCTTGAGTCTCTTTTGGAATCATGTAGTTGAAAGAGGCCTAATGTCAAAAAATATTCTAAAGGAAATGCAGCAGCTGGATTCCTATAAATGAGAGGACATATCACTGAAGTTGTCGATTGCATCGAAAGGGCAACCGTATGAATCTCCTCTCTATATCAGCTGGTCGTAATATTTGTTGATCAGGACCAGCAGATGGGTAGAATGTTTCGATTGTGATACTTGTCGCCCAAAAATCAAGTTAAGGAGAGCTCTTGATATGGCGCATGGTTATCGTGGTTTCTATGATGTATAGATACTTTAACTAGGAGATTCAGTGATGTAATTAAACATAGCTTCACTGACTAATAATGTAATTAACATAGCTTCAAAAGAACAGTTGATTGATTCATCATCCAAATTCAAATCATTTGAACCCAATTGAAAAGTATATAATTAGTGTTAGATGGACAATCACATTTTAATCATATTAACAATAGAGAGTAGAGACATGGAGCAACCCAGTGACTGAGTTTTTCATTCCTTATTTTTATTATTATTTTTTTTTTTTGTAAGGTTTGATTTTTGAATGGAACAACTCAACAACAACGAGCCTCCTGGTCAAAAGGCCTAAAATATGCACCCAATCCGAATCTATAGTTACACGTGATAGTCTCAACAAACAGAAGAGTGACACCTGTTAACTTCCATTCCACGTGGCATCACACGTGTCAAGCAATGGTGATGGTTTTGGTGGCTATAAAATTGTGACAACACAGAGCTTTTCATCATCACCATTGCAAAGTTGAGTTTGATCTTTACAATCTACAGAAATATTACATTTGTGTTAACAGTTCCAAAACAAGAAAAACAAAAATGGCAGACAATTCCCAGAAGATGAGCTACCATGCTGGTGAGGCCAAGGGCCAAGCTCAAGAGAAAGCAAGCAACATGATGGACAAAACCTGCAATGCTGCTCAATCTGCAAAAGAATACATGCAAGAGGTCCATTCTTTAATTTCTTAACAAACTATTTCCTTCTGTATATATTTTTTTATAATCTAGAAATCCCCAGAACCCGCTTAGCGAATCTGAGTTCGAAACAAGATCCCCTGTAGAACCCTATAATCTTTAGGAAACGGGAAACTATTTCCTATGGCCCTTTGTCCGTGTAGGTACCTACAAGGGGATTCAAACAACTATTTTTCCTTGTGTTACAAAACCATTTGAAGCATTTCATGTAAAAACCCCATTGTTGGATCTTTCAAATCTCTAAATGTGTATAGCCTAATATTTGTTGTTTTGTGTGTAGACTGGTCAGCAAGTGAAGGGGCAGGTACAGGGAGCTGCTGATGCAGTGAAGGATGCAACTGGGATGAAAAAGTGAAATGCAAATCTGGAAAAAAAAAAAAAAAAAAACATGTTTTCAGTCCAATTTGGAGGCTGAAAATATTACCATCAGAATTTAAGTATTATTTTTTCTTCTTTTTTGATAAGCAAACAAAAGAACTCTCCTGGGTAGTTCTCTCTGCTTTATTTTATTTCTTAAAATAGATTTCTAGGTTGAGAGAGTTGCTTTTTTTGGAGATTTATGTACCTTGTTGTTCATGGTGCTTCTTTAATGCAATTCTAATTTTAATTTTTTTCTATAAACATCAATGTGCTTGCAATTTTTATTTTTATTTAATTTTATTTGTTACATTCATTTAATAAATCTATTGTCGAATGTGTTTGCAATTCTAATTTAACAATAATTCTGCTTAATAAATCTAAACTCGTTAACCTTTACTAATGGATTTTTATAGGTAAGGTGCATTTTTGTACATTAATTAAAACAACATGGTGCATTTTCACGAAAAATGAAACTAGAGGGTGTTGTTTGACCAATAATGCAAACTAGAGGGTCTTTTTAATAATAACCCTATTTTTTAAACCAAAAATGTTTAAGTTAGTGCACATAATTTCATCGATGCGTTGGATTGGATGTGAACCATTAAATTTACATACTTTGACTCACCGACCAGAATGAACCCTTTTTTAAACATCACAACTTTAGATCATCAACAATTCGACTAAAGTCGCAACGTGGCAGCCATCTATTGGTTCAATTTCTTGCTTGCACAAACCAGAACATTGTTGTATAGTTAAAGCAGTAAATCCCGGTTTCTCGCGCCAAAACGAACAACGACAGCGGCGAGTCGGCGACAGTCCTCAACCCCCACCCGCAGCGGCAGCGCGTCAGTGTCATCACTCACTCCCTCCAGCGAAGCCACAGCGCAACCTGTGCCACCACAACCCAGCCACTCTGCACACAGCGGCAGCGCGTCGCCTTATGCTCGGCGGCAAGGCTGGAAGAGCGAATGCATTACAGAAAGAGCGGCATCGCCTTCTTCCGCTGGAGAAAAGATTAGAAGAGAGAGAGAGAGAGACTTGGTAAGCAACCGACACCAGAAAGTTAATTTTTTTTTCATATATTTTTATGTTACTTTTCCTGAATTGAATTTGGTTTTAGAATTGTATAATGTTTTTTAAGTATTTGGATAGAATTATATGTGTCAACTGTTTTTTTTTTCATGATTGTGGAAAGAAATTAAAGCTATTGTTCATTGAATTTACAATTTGTTGATTATTTGACGACTTTGAATGTAAATATATATACAGGTGGTTGTAAATTTTAGAGATATGGTAATCTAAGGGCATTTGGGCCCTGTACAATGCCTTCCTCATTAAATTAATGCAACTGAGCTCCTGAACCTATAAATTTTGTTTAGTGGATACTTAGAAATAGGACCTATTTAAGGGAATTTGATCTAATTAGTTGATCGATCAAACCTAGATTTAGCAAAATTATTGGTGGTGACTTGGGAACTTCGTTTTGATGACATGATGATCACCACGGATTGTGTAACGAGTCTCCATTCGTCATTGAACTTGAGGGGAAATCTAGCTACCTTTGGGGTCTTTAAGTTCTAGGAATTGGTATATAAGTTATTGAATCCATGGTTTTGTTTTTTCTCTTGAATAATTTTTTCGTTTGGATATTTCTCCAGCCGCTTGCTTTCATTTAATTGTATTTGTATTTGATTTCACATGGTCCTTGCATACTCTTGGAACAAATTGATTTTCCATTCGTCAATAAACAGTTATTGTCATTCATATATAAATTAAGTTTGTTTGTTCACTCTTGCACCAATGGAGTTTTGCTTTATCAAATTCCTGTCTATAAATATTGATTAATGATTTTATTTATTTGTTGCCTGTCAAACTTTATTTGATAAAAATATGTGTATTATGTCGAGTTGCCTCAATGACAATGTTGATGGTTTAGCAGGTTGTAGGCATCCTGACGGATGGAATTTACAGATGAATGGAAGTCCCAGTTTCCAGTAGGGAAGGTCTTTACACCACCTCTTCTCCTCTCAGGCCCATCAACGAGGTCCATACTTGGTCCACTCTGTTTCAACCCAAAGCCGCAAACCCTAACCCTTCTCTTCTCCTCTCCCTCTCTCTTTCATCCCATTCAGTCTCCTCCACAATTCTCTCTCTCTAGTTTCCTCTCCTCTTCCTCATTACCTCTTTCCACCTCCTCCTCCATTGCCTCCCAGTTTGGACCCCAACACCATAATGACACCTTTGTTGACTCTTACAATTGTCTTCAGCTTCTTCATTGCCCAAATACAAATAATGTTATCGCCTTCTTCTCTGCTGGTTACAACCATGACCAACTTGGGTTTTTGTTATTTTCATTCAAAGACTCAGGTTTTACTGTTTTAACCGATGAAAATGATGAAATTTTCATGGCCAAAGATCGGTTCAAACATCGGATATGCAAAATTTTGGTTAATCCTGTTGCAGAAATTTCAGGTTTTAAAGATAATTCTTTGGTTACTATTGGTTACTTGTTGGCTTGTACTATGTACTCCATTCATTGGTTTAGTGTTAAAGTTAATAAAGTTGGTGAAAAGCCTACTCTAAGTTATTTGGGTTGTAAGTTGTTCAAGAGTAACTCTATTGTGAGTGCTTGTTGGAGCCCGCATTTGGTGGAGGAGAGTGTGGTTTTGTTACAAAGTGGTACTTTGTTTATGTTTGACTTGGACTCTTGTGTGAAAACTAAGAAATCAAATGTGTACTTTAAAGGGAAGAGATTGAGAGTGTTGTGGGATGATTATTATCGTTGTTCAGGGACTTGTAAATGGTTGGGTTGTGATTTTAGTTGGCATCCTAGAATTTTGATCATAGCACGATCAGATGCCGTGTTTTTGGTTGATTTGAGGTCTGGTGACTGTAATATTACTGTTTTAGCGAAGATTGATATGCTGAATTTGTATTCTCTGGTTGAAAAGGAGCAGTTCCTTATGTTCCGTAAAGCTGGTTCTGATGGTTTTAATTTTGTTATAGCTTCTGATAGCTTGTTGGTTCTCTGTGATGTGCGTAAGCCGTTGACACCGGTGTTGCAGTGGGCTCATGGTCTTCATAAACCTAGCTATATTGACTTGTTTAGGTTGTCTGAGTTGAGGGCAAACTCAAGGGATAACATGTATGAGTGGGCTGATGATTTAGGTTTTGGCATTGTATTGGGATCTTTTTGCAATTGTGAATTCAGTCTTTTCTGTTATGGACCTTCTTTACCAAGTTGTGGGGGGACTTTTGCTTCGGAAATTGCAAAAATCTGCAAGTCTCTTTATGCATGGGACCTCCCTTCAGATTTATTGTTGTCTGGTTGTGATTGCTGTTGTGGAAGTTGTCTTACAAGAAAAGAGTTCTTCAAAGATGCACTTCCTACATGGATTGATTGGAAGCGAAAAAAAGACATTGTTTTGGGCTTTGGCATACTAAACAAGGATCTTTCTAGACTCTTCCATGGATCTGATGAATTTGGTGGGTTTACTCTGGTCAGACTAATGTCCTCAGGGAAGCTTGAAGCACAGAGATACTGTGCCTCATGGGATTTGGTAAAAAAATTAGAACTGGCCCATGGGGATTCATTGTTGCACTTTGAAGATAACATATCATGCTTCATGGAAGATGAGGATTACAGATTTCCGAAAAGATATAAGTATTTCAAATTTGACTCTCTTTATGGATATTTGAGTGGTAATCTCACTGAAGCCCTGGATTCCAAAATGAAAAATCCTTACAGTGGTCCACGAGAAAAAAATTCTTTTAGTATAGACTTTCATGAAATTTTATGTGAAAAGTTAAGGATTTGTGGGTTCAGTCAATATAGAACATCTCCTACCATTTCTTTTGTTTTTAATGATATAGGCTTGCCAGCTAATGTTCATGAGATTGCACTGAGGCAAATGTGGGCAGGTTTGCCAATCGAACTTTTACAACTTGCCTTTTCCAGCTACACTGAAGTTCTTGATGTACTCTTAAATCAGAAGAAAGTATCTTTGGAATTTTCAGTTGTTCCAGACCTACCACAGTTGCCACCTTTTTACTTGAGGAAGTCAACATGGCGCAGCAATAAGTGGTCTCAGAAAGTGCAGCCTGGTGATTCCCTTGTCGGTCCTGTTATGCCTCTTCCTGTTCTTATTACACTGCATGAATTCCATAATGGTTGTCCAAATTCAGAAGAAGCAGACAGATTCTCATCAGAGTCAGAAGTCAGACTTTGTTGCAATGAAGTTATGCAAGTGGCCCGTGAAATGGCTGTGTTTGATTCTGGCTTTGAGTTTCACAATGATCATGCAGTCTCACTTGCTGATGACAGAGAGACTTTGTGGTCTGACTCTGAGAAACCAAAACCTTTCATTTCATACCATTTAACTCCACTTGAGTCCTCCACAAAGGACAACACATTGCAAAGCTATGTTTATGAGGATGAAAGATATGCTAGATTGATTTCCAAAGTGCCTAAATATGAGCCTTGTCGTAAAGATACTGTGGATAGTGTTGCACTAGATCTCCTTGACGATCTCAGCCCCATTGCTTTGAAATTTGATGATGCTATTACTACGAGCATTATTCCTTCAGACATGAAAGCTTACGATGTAATGAAGAGGGATTATTCAAGATTTCTAAAAGGTTCCTCTTTGTATCAGGATTATTGCAATCAGTTCAAGCTTAAAAAGAAACAGTCATAATCCTTTTGATATTTAGGTATGAATTTTATTTCAATATCATGTATTCTTGTTGGATTGGTTGATATTTATTATTTTCTGTTGAATGATTCACTGTTTTTTGGGTAGTTTAATTTAACAGAGTTCTACAACCAAATTAACTAGAGTAGTTTTTGACAGTTGAGCTAGAAATATTCGCCATCTTGACAGGCACATTTCATATACCTGGGTGGCTGGGTTCAAATATGCATTTTAACAAGTGCCTAAGTCTTTTTCCCACTTCCGGTTATTTTCCTTATTGGTATAATTATCGGTACTGAACAATACATTTTTATTGTATAGATGGCAGCTTCTAAATAGTAATTTTTTTTAAGTCAGTAATTGTTTTTTCTTTTTGATGAATAAGGGAGAAATTAGTTTAAAGTTAGGTGGATTGATCGATTTGGACATGATATTATAAACTGATTACATTCCTGTGGTGGGGTTTTGGTTAATTCTTTTTTCTCTTAAGTGTTACCGATTTGTTAGGTGATTTAAGTTGTAATTATAAAAATTTAGTTCATCTAAAAGCGTGGAACACCTGTGCATAGGTCTTTGCTTGTTGGTATAGGGCACTTGAGCTGTTGTTTGGTGCCAAGCAGTACGATGCTGGGGTGGATGTTCAGGCTGCAGGCGGTATATTTGCTGAACTTCTCAACTGTCGACCATTTCTACAAGTAAGGGTGACATTAGATTGTTATGAAGGTTGAATCTTTTGATTTAGAAGTTATTTGCCGAACTTAAATATTTGGTTTTGATACTGAAAATTGCTTGTTGATGCTTTCCTTCCAAGTTTACTGATTATGTTGTGTTGATAATTTGTATTTCAAATGCATTTTTTGTGGGTTAACATAATTTATTTAATTTAAATGTGCTACAGTGGTTGATTTCATTATCAATTTTCTGCTTTCATCCTGCTTTCATCCTGATTTCATTATCAATTTTCTGCTTTGTTTTAATGATCATAAATTTATATCTGATATTGAATAGGGGACAAGCGACATTGATCAATTAGGAAAGATCTTTGCAGCTCTTGGGATTGCAACACGTTCTCAGTGGCCTGATTTAAGCTTACCTTCCTGGTTATGTTGAATTCCAATATGTTGCTACACCCCCTCTGCGTTCGTCGTTTCCAACTGCTAGTGACGATGCTCTAGATCTGTTATTGAAGATGTTAACTTATGACCCAAAAGCTAGAATTACGGCGCAGCAGCCAGCAAGCATTAGAGCACAGGTATCCAAAATTGTTTGGTTGAATTTTACTGTTACTATTAGTTCTCTGCTCTCATCTCTGTTATCCTATCTAGTTGGTGCCACTGCCTACCGAACCAGACAAGTTTCCTACACCTGCCCGCCCCTAAGCACCATCTAAGGCATCAGATTTTAACCCTCGGAAGGGTCCTACCATGTTTTCACCTCCAAGAAAGTCTAGCAGAGTGTAATGCCAGAGAGCGCGAGGGATTGGAAGCAAATGTTCACTGAGTTGATGAGATTGAGGATCATGCTGGTGAAATGAAACAGACAAATGATGAGCTTATTGGCATGAATGAACAAGGTACACCTGGCGTATACGTTCAATCTACTTAAATCACGCCATGTGGCATGAATAACTTATGAGAGATACGTTAGATGAAAGGAAAATTTTAGCTGAATGGCTTCGCAAGCGGTTAGAGGATCTTCTCATACTATTGATCAAGTGGTGTAAATTTTAGCTGATGTTGTAAGTCATGCTCTAGACATGTTATTAATCAACTCTATCTAAGAAATTAGAGGTGATTAAAAATATTTGAAATTAATGAATTTTGTTGAAATTCAACTCCATTCACTATTTAGTATTGACTGGATTTATATAGTTTTCAATATCATGTAATTCAAACTTCTATTGACATTGAATCTAATCAAATAATCCAATTATATACACTGAACTAATTATATATTAAAATTCATTAAATAATTTACCAGCTTGAAATTTTTATAATTATACATGCTATATACAGTACACAAATCTTTCATCAAACATGACGCCTAAGCCCAATAATTAAACATGAAGCCCAAGCATTTTGGAAAAAAAAAAATGGATAATTGTAATTGCGGTGAACGTGGATCGAACACGTGACCTTCAGATCTTCAGTCTGACGCTCTCCCAACTGAGCTATCCCCGCTTATTGATCTCCCTATATAAATTATATTATTTAAATTAACTTACAATTCATGTGTAGCAAATCGGGTCCATTGGATCATCTAAAATGCAATCCAATCCTACATCAAGATCCAATTACATATTGAACCAATTGGATTACAAAATAATAATAATAATAATAATAAATAAAAAATAAAATCTAATTTATCCATTTTTTAAAAAATATAATCTAATCTAATCCAACTAAACAAAATTATTATTAATAAATAAAATTCAAAATAGCCATAATTTATTTTTATAATATATATATATTGGCAATATCTATTAGGGTGCGGATATTAACACTCATAAAAGTTATTAGTATACCCATTTTTATAAGTATACCCATGTCTAAAATTTTAAAAAATAGATATTACTGTAAGCACCCATTATAATGCCAATAATACCCTCATTAAAATAAATATATTCGTTTTAATACATATTATTTATAAACACTCTTAAATTATTATCACACCCAATTTATAAGAGAAAATCATATTATTTTTTTTTATCCTCTTTTAATAATGGTCTAATTTATTTTTGGAAATATCTCGAATGTATAAGCCTTATAAAAAGGAATATATGGAACCGTATATGGGGTCAATAGATTTTCAATCTGAAATTCTCTTATTTATACAGCTATCTTAAAAAAATAAAAAAATAAAAAAACTTGTTGATATCTACAACTATCATTAATATATATATATATATTGTTTATTAATAGAGTTCATAATTATACATAAAAGAAAGATAAAAACAATATGATAATCATGTGATGATAAGAAAGTTTGATACTTGGAATAAAATTATAGTTTAATTGAGGTTTATCATAAAAATTAGGGTTTATCATTAGTTTTTTATTTTTTATTTTTTATTTTATTTTTTTTAAGGTAAGTTTTTTTTTTTAATAAAGAAATATAGTTGAAGATATGAATGTACAGTCTTTCTATTATCAGTTCAAACTGATATAAAATATATCAATTCTTTGCATGTAGACCATTGGATTTAAAATATGTTTTGACAAGTGCATGCAGCCAAGTCAAAGTATTTAAATTCAGTGGCCTATATGCAAAAAACTGATATATCTTTTGTCAGTTCGAACTGATAATAGAAAAATTGTATGAATGTAATTAATGAGTGTATATAGTATCTGATTTATTTTTAATTAAAGTAATTTATCCTTATTGGTAAATTTCTATTGTAATATTTTTGTAATTAATTTTTGTAATAAAATATGGGTGTACTAATAAGTTTTATGGGTGTTGATATCGTCACCCTATCCATTAATCTGGACCAGGTATTTTTTTTTAAAGTTTTCGCTATTGGTAATATTCGAGTCACTCACTTGGGAGTCATATACTCAAGCCTCAAACCCGTCCATCTACCAGTTGAGCTACACCTATATATAGAGAGAGTACTTAAAACTTGTTTCAATATTTTATCATATTTAAAATTAAACTATGAAATTGTAATAATTCAAAACAATGATATTTAAACATTTTAAAATAATTTGAATGACTTTTCAAAAAAAAAAAAAAAAAAAAAACAATGATAAATACTGTAAGCCTTCGTGTTAGAGGATCCTAACTTGATTCTAATACCATATCTTGCATAATCATTAGACTTAAAAGCAGAATTTAAAACGCAGATAAGAATCTAAATAATAGTATTTAAATTTTCATGTAAATGGTTTTTGCATAAGAAAACACATCAAGAAAACTATAATAGTATGTTTTGTGTTCCCATGTCTATGATGAGCTATATTATGTGATTTATGTCTCGTTATCTTTCAACAGTTTGGAATAACTTGTCAATAGGGGTGTAGTTCAGCTGGTAGATGGACGAGTTTGGGGTTTGGGTAAATAATTCATAGATCAGCGGCTTGAATCCTACCGGTGAAAGCTTTCAAAAAAAATATCTGATCCCGAAATAATAAATATTGTTAAAAAAGAAACTCGAATCCTACCAATGGTGAAAGCTTTCAAAAAAAAAATATATGATCCCAAAATAATAGATATTGTTAAAAAAATAAAAAAAATAAAAAAGTTTGGAACAACTTGCTAAAACAGCAGTTGAATTTTATCTTCTCAAAAATAATTTATTATAGTGCATGAACAACTTTTCAACCAAGTTCTTCAATATATAATTTTAATTGTGATAATGTTGGTTTTGATCATTTTCTTTATGGTTTTTGGTCAAACTTTATTAAATAGCCAACTGCCATGGAAAACTACAATTTGCTGAAAAACAAATTATGTATATTCAAACTTGAAAATTAACGTGTTGACCATATCTCATATTCACTTCAAATTGTATTCTGGAAAATCAATTATATCTCATAGTCCTTCCCTAAAAAAAAAAAACTCTGAATTTATGTAGTAGTGTAATACTTAAAAAAAAAAAAACAATAAAAAAAAGAATTATAAATTTTATAATATTAAGGCTTGTTTCGAAAAAAAAAATTATAGTATTAATTTTGTATTCAAATAGTTAAAAAAACATTTTATTAATTTTATAATATTTCATCGATCAAATTAAAAGCACCGTTTGAACTTTGAAGGGGGAAAAAACTGTAGATTCTATACAGATACAATTAGAAAACAACTTACTGAAAATCATAGCTTCTCTCTCTCAAAAATAATTGTTTAAAAAAAAAAAAAAAAATCATTTTAAAATTGAAAAATAAAATTAAAAAGATATGCGGTGAACGTGGATCGAACACGTGACCTTCAGATCTTCAGTCTGACGCTCTCCCAACTGAGCTATCCCCGCTGGTTGTCAACTACTTTCATACTGTTATTTATAACGCCTGGTAAATAGCTACGCAATTGCTTGCTTCTACTGGTTGATCTATGAATATCATAACACAGCACCACACTTTTTAAGTCTCTCAAACCAATCAATCAAATACTGAAACAACTCAGTTGATATATTGTTCTCAAATCTAAGCTCATCTTTCTCATTATCATTGGTATACATTTTACATTACATGTATATATATATATATATATATATATATGTACACACTCACAAAGAAAGGAACAAAAAAAGAACACATCAATGAACAGCCCTAAAATAATTTCAACAAGAACAAGTGCAAAAACAAAGAATGCAAACTTCATCTGCCTTGCACTGTTGTATTAGACCAAGAGAGTGACATTGAAGAAGAATTGGACTGTCGAATATCGTCGAACGTTGGATGTGCTGTATAGCTGCTATATCCAAAGCTCTGTGAGTAATTAGTCCACAGATCATTGCTGTTCATATTCTCTAACAAGTATGCATCCATGTCTTCATTTTCTGACTGATCACAACCCTCTTGATTAGTTTTTCCTTCCAATATTTTCACTACTTGTCTCATTGTTGGTCTTGAATTTGGGTCAGGATATGCACACAACAATCCCAAATGTAGTACTCTCTCTACTTCCTCTTCATTAAATTCTCCTTTCTCTCTCAATCTCTCATCTAATGCATCAAGCAATTTCCCTTGCACCATCAATTGCCAAACTGTCTCCACTAATGGTTTTTTTCCTTCTTCTATAGGTCTCTTCCCACACATCACCTCTAAGATCAAAACCCCAAATCCGAAAACATCAGTCTGTGTTGAAGCTCTACCGGTACTAATCACTTCCGGAGCCAAATACCCTACTGTCCCGACCACACGGGTTGTGTTAGCTACTTGTCCATGATTATGCATTCGAGCTAACCCGAAATCCCCTAAGCTTCCGTTCATTTCCTTGTCAAGTAACACATTGCTTGCCTTAATGTCTCTATGTAACACTTTTTTCTCCCAACCTTCATGTAAATACAATACCCCAGAAGCTACATTTTTCAAAATTGTGATTCTCTCTTCACAACTCAACATATAATTAGTCTCTTCACATTGAAAAATCCATTTGTCTAAGCTACCATTCTCCATGTAATCATAAACCAACATGAAGCTACCTTTTTCTCTCTTACACCAACCTCTCAACCCCACCAAATTTCTGTGCTTCAATCTTCCAAGGCTTGCAATTTCAGCTAAGAAAGCTCTCATTCCTTCGTTTTCGTGTGAAATTCGCTTCACTGCAATCTCAGTTCCACCAGTCAAAACACCTTTATAGACCTTACCATTACCTCCAATTCCAATCACATTTTCCTCTGAGAATCCCTTTGTTGCTGCTTCAATTTCTTGATAAGTTATTCTATGTGGCCAATACTCCAATTCCCAATCCTCCATTTCTGCTCTTTCTCTTGCTTTTCTTCTACTTCTCTTAATCAAAAACAGAGAAAACAGAACACAAACAACAACAATAATGAAACCACCGACTGTTGTTCCAGCAATGAAAGATTTTGATTTGAAAAATGGAATCTTTGGAAGAACAAAAGATGGTAAACCAGTAGTGATCAGCTTTTCACTTAATGAAAAACTAGAATTGCTGAAACTCCAAGCTAAGATCTTGTGACTTTCAACCAATTGTCCTGTTGCTGCAGTGAACCCCACATACATTTCATCTTCGAAAACCCCAGATAGATTCAAAGAAGCACTCAACAAATTCCTTTTAGGCCTTCCCATACCTGCTAAAGCCATAGAAACATTAATCAAAGAATCTTTATAATCAATCCAAACTTGATAATTTTCACCATTGTTCAGCTTCAATTTGTTGAATAGCTTCTCATCATCACTTGTAATATCATCAGGCCAATACCCGGCTGCGTGTGAACTCATAGAAGTTAAAGAATTCACATCAATTCCAACATGGCTGTCATCAATATCATTGAATTCTTGGTTCTTGAAAACATCAAACTCGATTCCAAACACATGGTTACTTGGATTACCAATGTTTGTGCGGTTGAATAGGCCTAGATGTTGAGCTTGAGTGGCTCCTTCGATGCCTGTAAATGGTACAAAAAGAAAAACAAAGCCGTGCCCTGCAAGAACATTTCTATAAGGAGCCATGGAGAAGATAAAAGAAGTTGAAAACGGGTGCACATAAGAGGATTTTGGTATCTTTGTTTGGATTTTTGTTGGGTAAAGAACACGACCGACAGTGAAAGTGGTTTGATTAGTGAGAGAAACAATACGAGATTCAATGGTGGCAGAGCCGTAGAACAACAAATCAGAGGAGTTGAAGCCATTGAAGATGAAATCAATGGCTGATGTGGGTTGAAAAAGTAGGATTAGTAGTGATAGAAGATGTATTAACAGTAGAGGTTTCATGGCAGGATTGAATTTGAAGGTAGCTTAAGCCTTAAAGCTAGTGTTTCATGGGAAATTTTTGAGATTTAGATAAGATTAATGAATGAATGAACCTGGAGAGAAAGAAAGAAAGAAAGAAAGAAACACCTGTTAGATCAACTTGGAAGGTGATCCTACATGATAAAGGAGGTTTGTGATCTTGTTTTGGTCAACATTTTGGATTGATAAGGTTGTGTCCTGCTATAAGTGTTTTTTAACAAGTGGGTCCTTTGTTTTTAAATTTCTAGGTGGGACGCTGACTCATAATAAAGTCTAAACCTAAGTTGTTGAGCTCATGGACACGGTTGGTTTCAACTGAGAGTCGGTTGTCTTGGTGGTTGGAGACTTCAAAACGAAGTTATACCATTCAAAATATGGTATTGTAAATATATGTACATTTTTATCCATTAAATCATAAAGTAGTGGGAGTTGCATTTCAACCTGTGTTTATAGAGCCTAATTTCGTCAAGTTTCGGTAAATTCTGACTCACAATGTGTCAACTTTTTTTACAAAAAAATTACAGGTTTCAAGTTTTACATAACCGTCATTTTGTATTATTTACAGAGTCGGTAGCAAACTTTCTTAGGTTCTTATATTTGTAATTTGCATGCGAGAAGAAATCCTGGCGGATATATAATTCTAGTATTTAAAATTCTTATACAATATTATTAAAACCAATAATAACTTTTAACGACACTGAAACAGTTATAATTCTCTAGTTACGACCGACCTTAGATAATCAATGAACTTGATTCCTGAAAGGGTACCATAGTATGATTCAAGGAAAGAAAACAGTGTGTAGTGAAACAATTTGAAAGTATGATTTTTGAGTACATATTTCTGACTTTCTTGGAGCTGACTTTGCTTGGTACCCCTCTTTATCGATCTATTTCAGATTATAAGAAGTAAAAAGCAACATGTCAACATGACTACCTGAGGAGGGTTCAGACTTCAGAATACAGATGGGGGCAAATTTTCAGATATAAGGGCATTTTGGTTGTTTGAGAGAAAAAATAAAAATAAAAGGGTATAAAATGACAAAGAAACACAGACAAAAATAAGTCATAGTCAGAGATGTTGTTAGCTGCAGCCAGCCGTCGGCTATCTCTAGAAAGATCTTCTGATCAAAGTCAAAAACTTTTCTTTTTTTTTTACTTAATACGATATACTCATTCGAACCGATGATATTATCAAGTTGTATGTTACATGCAATGTATACGTTTTTTATAGCATATAATGAGTGTGTTTTTTAACATATACTGTGTGTACGATTCGAATCGAAAACATTATCATTCTGAATAATGACCTTTACCGTCGCAAATTTACAAGTTACAACCAAACCATATTTGACCAAATTAAAGTTGAAATAAATTTAAAATAAGAAAAATGGGTGATTAAATGTATACAAAGTATTGGTCATTGTACGGAAAAGTCAAAGTTATGTCATTCCAATGACTTTTTTTCATTCAAATAAAATACTCTAAAAATAATCAAATGGCTGCAATTCTCAACCTTTTTTATTTCTGATTTTTCAAAGGGAATAAGTATGGGGATATTGTCAGATTAGTTGGGAGAAAATGACTTGGATCGGATTTAAAGTACATATTAATTTTTTGTTAATTTTTATTAAGTGTTTGAAGTCAAATTGGTCAGCTTTCCAGTTACCCAGCTATATAAATCCATTATTTATAGAGGCTATTTTACTTGATGGTTGTTAACTCTTTTTTTTTTTTTTTTTTCTTGTATCAGTGGGTGTCCGGGTCAGCTTGCGCCCACCTCGACAAATTCCATAAGGCCCTGAAGTTAACAGCTAGGTAAACCTCCAGTGACCCCAAGAGAAATGTGGCTGCCAGGGATCGAACCTAGGACATCCAACTTTACGACTCGCCTCAGTGACCAACGGCGCTACCCCTTGGGGTTTATGGTTGTCAGCTTCTTTCATAGATAGTGATGATTAATGGTGAATATATATAATTTAATCAATTTATATGCACATGACAACCATAACTTTGCTATGATTTGTTTTTGAATTAATCATCTATGTTTGTTGCTGTGGTTACTTCATTTTGTTTCCTTGTTTTGTGTTTCGTGGCAGCAAAGCACACTCAAGTACTAGTGGGTGGGGTGTGGGGAGTGGAAAACTATATATGTTAAACCTTTGTAAGAATCTAACCACTAAAGTTCCATTGCTTAACACTTTTAATTACGTTGCAGATGATTATGCAACCTCAACCGTTAATAACCGATAGACCCAAAAACTTAAACAGTTAGAATTGTCATGTGGATTGATACACAATATGTTATGATACCATGACATGAATCAATTGTTCCAAAAATTATTAAATTAAAGTAATTATAGTATTTCTACATTTATACTTAAAATAGGGTCCTGTCAACTTGTTTCGATTTAAGATAATAAGATCATGGGATTGGTCTTACTTCATTGTCAAGAAACGAAAAGAATACTTTTATTTCTAAATTTAACTCAAACATAGCTCGTTTCTTTTAGGGTGTGAAGATGTGTCAAACACTCAAACCAAAATACCCAACAAACATTAGTTCTCCCTGCAAAGACCATAAATGCATTTTTGGGGATGCTTTCTTAAGAAATTATTCAATTTCTTAAGAATCCTACAAGATCCATTCGCTATTTTTTTCTCTGATAGTATATATATATATATATATATAGGATTTGGGTTCTCTCCTAAACTAAGCTTTTAATGATCCATTGCCATGTGTCAATTGGAAACATCAATGGTCTGGATTTAATTTTTCAAGTCTATTTTATTTATTTGCTTGCAAACAACACTATTCTAACTTCATCAATTCTTCTAACTTCTCCCTCTCATCATCATGTTCTTTATCTCTTTTTACCGGTGAAGAAAACTGGATCTTCAAAATTCGTATTTCCTCCCACTATATATATTATTATTCTTTTCAAGTAAAAACAAGGTTGCGTTTCAAGTTTCACACCCAGTTTATTTTTTAAATCCATTTAAATAGAGCTTCAAATTACAATATGTTCTGAATATGTAGAACCTTGTTCAGTTGTTTGCCAAAGAGAATGTGTATTCCTCATGTTAGAAAATCATCTTCTACTTGCCACAAAAGTGACTCCAATGGTATTCTCAAAACAAAAATAAAAAAGTGACTCCAACTGTTCAAGAATTAAAAAAAAATAAAATGAAAATAGAGATTAAACAAAAGAGATTGAGTTTCCTTATTTGAATAGATGATCGTCGGATTTAGAAATTGGATGAGCAGTTAAAAGTTAAAACTGAATATGCAGTCCGGTGATGGTGGTGGATATGAAATTGGGCATTGATAATTTGATCTCAAATAATTGGATGTTGAACTGATATATTGAGAAAACCATGTTTATGGGGTGTTAAAAAAATAAATCATCTTTTAAAATATATATATATATATATATAAAACCAATTAATTCCTGACCATTGATGTTTCAAATAGACTTAAAAAAATAAATATTGACCATTGATGTTTCAAATAAACTTGAAAAAAATAAATCATGACCATTGATGTTTTAAATTGCCACATGTCAATGGATCCTTAAGAGTTTAGTTAAATCTTAGCTTAGGAGATGATCCAAATCCATATACGATATATATATACAGATTTTCTATTATCAATTCGTCCTGACAATAAAAATATTAGGACGAAGAATGTGGACCACTAGATTTACATACTTTGACTCAAAGTGTATGCACTTGTAAAAACTTCTCCATATTCTGTGGTCTACATTCTTCGTCCTGATATATTTTTTATTAGGTCGAACTGATAATAGAAATATTGTATATATATATATATATAGGTCGAACTGATAATAGAAATACTATATATATATATATATATATTCAAGATAATTACATATTTATAAAATACCATTTTAATTCATTATATCTCATTAAATTCGGGATGTGATATGGTTTCGAAATATGAACGGGCGGTTCCAATAAGACTAGGAGGGAGGAGGCCTAGACTAGCCTTTTTTTTAAATAAAAAAGAAGGAATGTTTTTAAAATTTATAAATGATAAAAAAAACTTATCAAACAAAATGTTGAATTAAATTATTGATATCAATAATTTAATTCAACATTTTGTTTAAAAAATATCAATAATTTAATTCAACATTTTGTTTGAAAAGTTTTTTTTATCATTTATAAATTTTGTGCAGTCCAATCCAATTAGCCAAAGTTAAACAAGTTAGTTACATACCAATGAATTATTAGGTCCTACACGAAATCATTTTTATTTATTATGTATCTATAAAAGTAAGATTAAAAATTGTGTTATAGACAAGATTTCAACGATTTCATATCCTGACCAATCTTGTGATTGTATAAGCCATTTATATATATATATATATATATATATATATATATATATATATATATTATTTTAGATTAATTATAATGCCGAAAGGCAGCATCAGCAGACAGCAAATATTATATATATATATATATAAACAGTCTTTCTATTATCAGTTCGAATTAACAAAAGTTATATCAGTTCCTTGTATGTGGACCGCTGGATTTAAATACTTTGACTGATAAGTGCATACAGCCAAGTCAAAGTATTTAAATCCAGTGGCCCACATGTAAGGAACTGATATAACTTTTGTCAATTCGAATTGATAATAGAATTTCTGTATATATAACAGTCAATTTTGAGCAATTAAATTATCAATTTCAACACTTATTGCCATATACTCCGATGCTATTATGTATTTGGAGAAAATTGAGTGCCACATAAGATAGTTAGATAATGAGGTAGAAAAAACATCTCCAATGTAATTATCTAACTTGATTATGGAGGTGATGTGACAAACTTTTTTTTATAGAAAATATAGAGTTGTTTCTAACTTTAGAAACTCACTTAAAAATGCTGACTATGATTTCTTAAGATGATTAGTCAAAATGGATATATATTTGATTTTAGATAATTGCATTGGAGACAAAAATAAGTATTTCTTTAAAAAAAATTGACAATGTGGATCTATATTCAATATATATACTGACGTGTTACTAGTTAAAAACCCAAAAATACATATTTACATCGGAGATGCTCTAATCTTTTATAATATATTATTTAATATGAGTAAATATTACATAATTTTGCAACCATGATATGATAATGAAATAATTCCATTCACGCATATGTGTACGTACGATTCTCATTCTCATTTAGTCATTTGAAATAGCTAGCAGCCTTTCATATTTGAAACATTTTGAGAAATGTCCTTTTCATGTGTGTGTTTGAGACTTTGAGTGCAAGAAATCTCCAATTGTTGAATTCTTGCAACTGATTATGATGCCTATTACAACTCTGATGTGATTATCGAATAAAAAATTAGATAGATGCAATGTTTAAACTTCACAGGAGTAACATTTTTGTTGGAGTGTGAAGACCTCAAGTCAAATTTGGAGTTTTGTGAAGTTGAAAAAAGCAAATCAGTTTGCTTTTGTCTTTTGTGTAATAAATGAAAAAAACAAAGTTAATTTTTGGTATCGGTGAAGAATTATAATTAATGCAATTCAAAGGCAAAGAAGGAAATTTGCTTCAGGCTTGTTTTTCACAGGGTAGTATGAGAGCGGTCCGCCTATTGTGAGTAGCGTTGTATGTTGCACTGTGAATTTTGGCAGAGGTCAGACATTAGAGCTTCATGCTGTGTGTTGCGCTGTGAATTTCTGCAACGGCTTTGAGAGCAGTGTTGTCACAGAAGTGTACGCTTTGAGGAGCGCTATGCGAGCATTGTGACACTTAGAGCGGTCACGTACAAATCCACGTGCGATGAGATTTGCACAGTGAAGAAAGAGGAAAAAGTAATAGACTTCAAATAGGATTTGGCCAACTATAGTGTTCCCATATAAATACCACCATTATGTAAATCCTAATGTGTGAGAAAAATTGCTAGAGAGATAGAGAGCAAATTGTAGAGAGACTGAGAGAAAGATAGAGAGACTGAGAGATTGTAATCAACTCTGAAAGTAGTGGATTGAGTGTGGTGCGCTCCGTGGACGTTGGCAAATTGCTAAACCACGTAAAATCTTTGGTGTCGTCTTTTTCTTTTTATTGCTTTCATATTATCTGTGTGTGTTTAGATTTGTGTGTGTGATTTTTCTTACAACAATTGGTATCAGAGCCCTATGTTGGGCAGATTATTTTTCACACAAATCTAGGTTTTCTCAAGGTCAACGATTTTGTCGCAGAAATGGGATCGGAGAAGGATTCTCACAAGATTGAGAAATTCGATGAGATGAATTTCAGTTTTTGGAAGATGTAGATGGAGGATTATCTGTACCAGAAGGACTTGCATTGGCTGTTAAAAGAGAAGCTTGAGGGTATGACCAATGTAGATTGGTCAAAGAAGTGGAAGCCCAAGAACATGGATGAAAAGGATCTCGAACTTTTGGACAGGAAAGCATTGGGAGCAATTCATCTCAGTTTGACGAAGCAGGTCGCTTTTAATGTAAATGATCAGCTAATTACCAGAGATCTGATGAAGACTTTATCAAACCTATATGAACAACCTTCTGTGGTAAGGATGATCCATCTTGTTAAAAAGCTATCAAATTTAAAGATGACGGAAGGTCAGGGTTTTAGAGAGTATCTAAACCAGTTCAATGAAGTGAAGGATGGGTTAAATTCTGTGTCTATGGGTTTCGATGAGGAATTCTTAGCGGTGTTTATGCTCACCAAATTGCTAGAAAGTTGGAAGATGAGTTGTCAGTCAATTGTCAACTCGTTCGGGAAAGAGAAATTGGATTTCTCACAAGTTGTGAATATGATCATGACCGAAGAAATTAGGTTACGTGAAGAGGGATTTGGAGCGTCTACATCTTCAGCACTGAATATGGAAGGTAGAGAAAGCATAAATAGAAATCGAAACACAAATCAACGGGGAAGATCAAAGTCAAAAGGTAAGTCTAAATCCAGGTATCAGATCAATTATTCGGGAAATCAGCAACGAAACAAGAAAGATGTAGAGTGCTAGAACTGTGGTAAGAAAGACCACTTCTTGTATGAGTGTAGATCTGAGAAGAAAGATAAGGGCAAGGGCAGTGCGAACTGTGTGTCGGAGGAGTCAGATGACTGCCTCATCTGCTCGTTGGAAAGTAAGACGGAGTCTTTGGTTCTGGATTCAGGAGCGTCATTCCATGCCACACCTCACAGGGAGTTGTTCGAGAATTACGTCTCCGAAAATTTGGGTAAGGTGTATCTTGGTGACGATCAAGCATGCAACATTACTGGGAAGGGAGATGTGAAGATTCAGCTGAAAGGGTCAGTTTGGAAGCTCAACAACGTGAGGCATATACCGGATTTGAGGAAGAATTTGATCTCTATTGGGCAACTAGCGTCAGAGGGTTACATGACGACTTTCACAAATGATAAGTGTAAAATTTCGAAGGGTATTATGACAATCGCCTGAGGAAATAAGAATGGGTCGCTTTACACAACCACGGATGGTTGTGGTTTAATCGCTATGGCGGAAGGTAAAGACGATCCGAACTTGTGGCACCAGAGGTTTGGGGGCATATGAGTAGTCAGGGGCTGAACTGTCTACATTCGAAAGGTAAGTTGCTAGATTTGAAGAGTGTTGAGGTTGATTTCTGTGAGAGCTACGTGTTGGGAAAACAGAAGTGAGTGAGCTTCAAAAAGACCGGAAGGGTACCGGCAAAGGAAAAGCTGAAACTAGTGCACACTGATGTTTGGGGTCCAACTTCAGTCTCATCAACCGGAGGTAAAAAGTATTTCATCACATTCATTGACGACCACTCCAGAAAGGTATATGTTTATTTCTAAAACACAAGTTTGAGGTGTTTGACGCTTTCAAGAGATGGAAATCTAGGGTTGAGAACGAGACAGGGTTAAAGATCAAAAATCTGTATTCAGACAATGGTAGAGAATAATGAGTTCAAGAGGTTTTTCTACCAGAGTAGGATAAAGCTCAGTAGAACGGTTCCTGGAACCCCATAGCAGAATGGGATGGTAGAATGGATGAACATGTCATTGACTGAAAGAGCCAGAAGTATGAGGTTACATTCTGGGTTACTAAAACAGTTCTGGGCAGAAGTAGTCAAAACAGTAACATATTTGATCAACAGAGGACCATCAAAGCCTTTGGACCTCACTATACCAGAGGAGATCTGGACCAAGAAAGAGGTAAAGCTTTCTCATCTTAAAGTGTTTGGGTGTGTTTCTTATATACATATAGGTGATCATGCGATGAGTAAGCTAGACGCCAAGTCAGTGAAGTGTACTTTGGTGGGCTATGAAGAAGATGAATTTGGTTACAAGTTGTGGGATGACCAAAACCGCAAGATGATTAGAAGTAGAGATGTTGTCTTCAATGAAAGGGTTATGTACAAAGACAGAAACACACAAGTGTCTGAGCCGGAAGAGCCAGAGTACTTTGGGCGGAATGATGTGTCAGATAACAGAATCGTGGAACCAGTTAATCAGAATGATGAAGAATAAGGTGTGCCGCTCCAGGTTATAGATCCTATCCCACATAGAGAAGTTTCAACGACAAAGGCTTATAGTGCAATGAGAAGATCAACTCGAACTCTTATACCAAATAGGAAGTACTTGCAATACATGTTGATGATAGATGCAGGGGAACCTGAGTGCTATGATAAGGCATACCAGGGAAAAGATGCGAGCAAATGGGAGCTTGCAATGAAGGATGAGATGAAGTCGTTGATTTCTAATCAAACTTGGGAGTTAGCCAAGTTGCCTGAAGGAAAAAAAGCCCTATAAAATAAGTGGGTGTTTCGGATCAAAGAGGAACATGATGGTTATAAGAGATATAAGGCACGACTAGTGGTCAAAGGCTTCAAACAAATAGAAGGTATTGACTACTTTGAAATATTTTATCCTGTTGTTAAACTAACTACGATCCGGTTAGTATTAAGCATTGTCGCAGCAAAAGGGTTATATTTGGAGCAGTTAGATGTGAAGACTGTTTTTCTTCATGGTGATTTGGAGGAACAAATATACATGAAGCAACCTGAGGGGATTGCGGAAGAGAGCAAGGAAGAGTTGGTGTGTAGGTTGACAAAGAGCTTGTATGGTTTAAAACAAGCTCCCCGACAGTGGTACAAGAAGTTTGATAGGTTTTTGCAAGACAATGGATATTTCAGAAGCAATGTTGACCACTGCTGCTATTTCAAAAAGGTTAAGTTAAGTTTTATTTTCTTGCTACTTTATGTTGATGACATGTTAGTAGCTGGTGCAGATTTAGAAGAGATTAACAATTTGAAAAAGCAACCCTCAAATGAGTTCGAGATGAATGATTTAGATGCAGTAAAGCAGATTCTTGGAATGATAATTAGCAGAGACGAACAAGAAGGTACATTGAAGCTTTCTTAAGCAGAGTACGTTCGGAAGGTGTTGCAGAGATTCAACATAGATGATGCGAAATCGGTGAGAACACCTTGTCCAAGGATCAGAGCCCGAAGACGGAAGAGCATAAGGACTTCATGGCTAATGTTCCTTATGCTTCAACCATTGGTAGTCTAATGTATGCCATGACTTGCACAAGACCAGATATTTCCCATGCAGTGGGAGTTGTGAGCTGATACATGTCAAATCCAGGTAAGCCTCATTGGGAGGTCGTGAAGTGGATCCTAAGATACTTGCAGGGTACGATAGAGAGATGTATAACCTTCAGAAGAGATGAACTCAAGTTGGAAGGTTATGTGGATTCAGATTTTGCTAGGGAGGTGGATCATAGAAGAAGTACCACCGGATATGTTTTCACAATGGCTAGTACCACGATTAATTAAATGTCTTAGTTGCAGAAGATAGTGACAATCTCTACAACTGAAGTAGAGTATGTGGTTGTGACAGAATCAAGCAAAGAGCTGATATGGTTACAAAGTTTGTTATCTGAGTTGGGATTCGATCAAGTGATGAATGTGTTGCACAATGATAGTCAGAGTGCAATACACTTGGCCAAGAATTTATCATTCCATTCTAGGACCAAGCATATAGATCTTTGATACCACTTCATTCGATCGTTAATCGAAGGAGGTGTGTTAAAGCTTGTGAAGATAGCAGGTATCAAGAATCCGACTGACATGTTAACCAAGCCAGTCACTACTGAGAAACTGGAGCTGTGCGCAGCTTCAATGGGTCTTCAAGAGTGAAGAGATGGGGGATGAGTGCACCGTTATTTATCCACTAAGTCATCGAGAAAGGATGAAGAATGTCTATGGAGTTTCAATCTTCAAGTGGGAGATTGTTGGAGTGTGAAGACCTCAAGTCAAATTTGGAGTTTGTGAAGTTGAAAAAAGCATGTTAGTTTGCTTTTGTCCTTTGTGTAATAAATGAAAAAAGCAAAGTTAATTTTTGGGATTGGTGAAGAATTATAATTAATGCAATTCAAAGCCAAAGAAGGAAATTTGCTTCACGCTATGTCTTTCACAGCGTAGTATGAGAGCGGTCCGTCTATTGTGAGTAGCGTTGTGTGTTGCGCTGTGAATTTTGACAACGGTTTGGACAGTGGTTAGACATCAGAGCTTCATGTTGTGTGTTGTGCTGTGAATTTCTGCAGCTGCTTTGAGAGCGGTGTTGTCACAGAAGTGTACGCTTTGAGGAGCGATGTGAGAGCGTTGTGACACTTAGAGCGATCACGCACAGATCCGCGTGCGATGAGATTTGCACAATGAAGAAAGAGGAAAAAGTAATAGACTCTAAATAGGATTTAGCCAACCCTAGTGCTCCCATATAAATATCATCATTATGTAAATCCTAATGTGTGTGAGAAAAATTGCTAGAGAGATAGAGAGCAAATTATAGAGAGACTGAGAGATTGAAATCAACTCTGAAAGTAGTGAATTGAGTGTGGTGCGCTCCATGGACGTAGGCAAATTACTGAACCATGTAAAATCTTTGGTGTCGTCTTTTTCTTCTTATTGTTTTCATATTATCTGTGCGTGTTTAGATTTGTGTGTGCAATTTTTCTTACAACAATTTACACGTGCAATTGAAAGTTGTCATGATTCCAATTCAAAGGATATATGTTAGATTTTTGGGTTCATAAAAAGAGGATGTGAGCATGACCTAATAAAACTAGTCTTTTGGATTGCTTGCAGATTACAAGTGTTCTTGTCAGCGGGGGCGTAGCCTGGTAAATAGCTATGCAATTGCTTGTTTTTACTAGTTGAGAGGGACAAAATGATTTCAATGAACTATGAATATGATTACACAACAACACACTTTTTAAGTCTCTCAAACCAATCAATCAAATACTGAAACAACTCACTTGATATAGTGTTCCTCAAATCTAAGCTCATCTTTTTCATTATCATTAGTATACATTTTACATTACATTTATATATATATGTACACACAAAGAAAGGAAAAAAAATAAAAGAACACAACAATGAACAATGAACCCTATAATAATTTCAACAAGAACAGTGCAAAAACAAAGAATGCAAACTTCATCTGCCTTGCACTGTTGTATTAGACCGAGAGAGTGACATTGAAGAAGAATTGGACTGTCGAATATCGTCGAACGTTGGATGTGCTGTATTGCTGCTATATCCAAAGCTCTGTGAGTAATTATTCCACAGATCATTGCTGTTCATTTCCTCTAACAAGTATGCATCCATGTCTTCATTTTCTGACTGATCACAACCTTCTTGATTAGTTTTTCCTTCCAATATTTTCACTACTTGTCTCATTGTTGGTCTTGAATTTGGGTCAGGATATGCACACAACAATCCCAAATTTGTCTCATTGGATCATCTAAAATGCAATCCAATCCTACATCAAGATCCAATTACATATTGAACCAATTGGATTACAAAAAAAAAAAAATATATATATATATATATATATATCTAATTTATCCAATTTTTTAATTTTTTTTAATATAATCTAATCTAATCCAACTAAACAAAATTATTATTAATAAATAAAATTCAAAATAGCCATAATTTATTTTTATAATAAATATATATATATTGGCAATATCTATTAGGGTACGGATATTGGCACTCATAAAAGTTATTAGTATACTCATTTTTATAAGTGCACCCATGTCTAAAATTTTAAAAAATAGATATTACCATAAGCACCCATCATAATACCAATAGTACCCTCATTAAAATAAATATATTCGTTTTAATACATGTTATTTATAAACACTCTTAAATTATTATCACACCCAATTTATAAAGAAAATCATATTATTTTTTATCCTCTTTTAATAATGGTCTAATTTATTTTTGGAAATATCTCGAATGTATGAGCCTTATAAAAAAAAAAAATATGGAACCGTATATGGGGTCAATGGATTTTCAATCTGAAATTCTCTTATTTACACAGCTATCTTAAAAAAATAAAAAAAATAAAAAACTTGTTGATATCTACAACTATCATTAATATATATATATATATATATATATATATATATATTATTTATTAATAGAGTTCAAAATTATACATAAAAGAAAGACAAAAACAATATGATAATCATGTGATGATAAGAAAGTTTGATACTTGGAATAAAATTATAGTTTAATTGAGGTTTATCATAAGTTTTTTTTAATAAAGAAATATAGTTGAAGATATTAATGTAATTAATGAGTGTATATAGTATCTGGTTTATTTTTAATTAAAGTAATTTATCCTTATTGGTAAATTTCTATTGTAATATTTTTGTAATTAATTTTTTTAATAAAATATGGGTGTACTAATAAGTTTTCTGGGTGTCAATATCATCACCCTATCCATTAATCTGGATCTTTTTAAAAAGCTTTCGCTATTGGTAAGATTCGAGTCACTCATCTGAGAGTCATGTACTCAAGCCTCAAACCCGTCCATCTACCAGTTGAGCTACGCTTATATATAGAGAGAGTACTTAAAACTTGTTTCAATATTTTATCATATTTAAGTTTAATTGTAATATATATAAATATGTTATAAGTATCAAGTCATAAAAAAAATGAAATTCAAGTAAAAACAACAAAGAGTCTTACCTTCTTTTATGATATTTTGTGGTGGATTTGATTTAAGCCTACCAGCAATTGGGTGGGTTTAACAACTTAAACTACCTAGAAATTAAACTATGAAATTGTAATAATTCAAAACAATGATATTTAAACATTTTAAAATAATTTGAATGACTTTTCAAAAAAAAAAAAACAATGATAAATACTGTAAGCTTTCGTGTATAATCATTAGACTTAAAAGCTGAATTTACAATGCAGATAAGAATCTAAATAATAGTATTTAAATTTTCATGTAAATGGTTTTTGCATAAGAAAACACATCAAGAAAACTATAATATATGTTTTGTGTTCCCATGTCTATGATGAACTGGCTAACAGGGTTAACAGGGACGTAGCTCAGTTGGTAGATGGACGAGCTTGGGCTTTGGGCAAATGACTCCTATGTCAGCGGTTCGAATCCTACAAATGGTGAAAGCTTTAAAAAAAATACCTAGCCCCGATTAATAGATATTGTTAAAACAAAATTAAAAAAAAATTGTCTATGATGAGCTATATTATGTGATTTATGTCTCATTATCTTTCAACAGTTTGGAACAACTTGTAAAAACAGCAGTTGAATTTTGTCTTCTCAAAAATAATTTATTATAGTGCATGAACAAAAATCTAAAGGAAGATCAGATCTTAAAAAAAATTTGCACGTCGAGACACAACTTTTCAACCAAGTTCTTCAATATATAATTTTAATTGTGATAATGTTGGTTTTGATCATTTTCTTTATGGTTTTTGGTCAAACTTTATTAAATAGCCAACTGCCATATCTCAAACTACGATTTGCTGAAAAACAAATTATGTATATTCAAACTTGTAAATTAACGTGTTGACCATATCTCATATTCACTTCAAATTGTATTCCGGAAAATCAACTATATCGTTAGGATCTATAAAATGATATTGGTTCGGTGGTAAACCCTTTACACCTACACAATAAAGTTATGGGTTCGAATCCTTCTTAAAAAAAAAAAAAAAAAAAAAAACTCTGAATTTATACAGTAATGTAATACTTAAAAAAAAAAAAAAAAAAATTATAAATTTTAATATTTCATCGATCAAATTAAAAGCACCGTTTGAACTTTGAAGGGGAAAAAAAACTGTAGATTCTATACAAATATAATTAGAAAACAACTTACTGAAAATCATAGCTTCTCTCTCTCAAAAATAATTTTATATTTTTAAAAAAAATCATTTTTAAATCGAAAAATAAAATTAAAAAGAAATGCGGTGAACGTGGATCGAACACGTGACCTTCAGATCTTCAGTCTGACGCTCTCCCAACTGAGCTATCCCCGCTTGTTGTCAACTATTTTCACACTGTTCTTTCTAACGCCTGATAAATAGCTATGCAATTATTTGTTTTTACTGGTTGAGAGGGACAAAATGATTTCCATAAACTAAGAATATGATAACACAACAACACACTTTTTAAGTCTCTCAAACCAATCAATAGATATGTTTCTCAAATCTAAGCTCATCTTTTTCATTATCATTGGTATACATTTTACATTACATGTATATATATATATGTACACACTCACAAAGAAAGGAACAAAAAAAGAACACATCAATGAACAGCCCTAAAATAATTTCAACAAGAACAAGTGCAAAAACAAAGAATGCAAACTTCATCTGCCTTGCACTGTTGTATTAGACCAAGAGAGTGACATTGAAGAAGAATTGGACTGTCGAATATCGTCGAACGTTGGATGTGCTGTATAGCTGCTATATCCAAAGCTCTGTGAGTAATTAGTCCACAGATCATTGCTGTTCATATTCTCTAACAAGTATGCATCCATGTCTTCATTTTCTGACTGATCACAACCCTCTTGATTAGTTTTTCCTTCCAATATTTTCACTACTTGTCTCATTGTTGGTCTTGAATTTGGGTCAGGATATGCACACAACAATCCCAAATGTAGTACTCTCTCTACTTCCTCTTCATTAAATTCTCCTTTCTCTCTCAATCTCTCATCTAATGCATCAAGCAATTTCCCTTGCACCATCAATTGCCAAACTGTCTCCACTAATGGTTTTTTTCCTTCTTCTATAGGTCTCTTCCCACACATCACCTCTAAGATCAAAACCCCAAATCCGAAAACATCAGTCTGTGTTGAAGCTCTACCGGTACTAATCACTTCCGGAGCCAAATACCCTACTGTCCCGACCACACGGGTTGTGTTAGCTACTTGTCCATGATTATGCATTCGAGCTAACCCGAAATCCCCTAAGCTTCCGTTCATTTCCTTGTCAAGTAACACATTGCTTGCCTTAATGTCTCTATGTAACACTTTTTTCTCCCAACCTTCATGTAAATACAATACCCCAGAAGCTACATTTTTCAAAATTGTGATTCTCTCTTCACAACTCAACATATAATTAGTCTCTTCACATTGAAAAATCCATTTGTCTAAGCTACCATTCTCCATGTAATCATAAACCAACATGAAGCTACCTTTTTCTCTCTTACACCAACCTCTCAACCCCACCAAATTTCTGTGCTTCAATCTTCCAAGGCTTGCAATTTCAGCTAAGAAAGCTCTCATTCCTTCGTTTTCGTGTGAAATTCGCTTCACTGCAATCTCAGTTCCACCAGTCAAAACACCTTTATAGACCTTACCATTACCTCCAATTCCAATCACATTTTCCTCTGAGAATCCCTTTGTTGCTGCTTCAATTTCTTGATAAGTTATTCTATGTGGCCAATACTCCAATTCCCAATCCTCCATTTCTGCTCTTTCTCTTGCTTTTCTTCTACTTCTCTTAATCAAAAACAGAGAAAACAGAACACAAACAACAACAATAATGAAACCACCGACTGTTGTTCCAGCAATGAAAGATTTTGATTTGAAAAATGGAATCTTTGGAAGAACAAAAGATGGTAAACCAGTAGTGATCAGCTTTTCACTTAATGAAAAACTAGAATTGCTGAAACTCCAAGCTAAGATCTTGTGACTTTCAACCAATTGTCCTGTTGCTGCAGTGAACCCCACATACATTTCATCTTCGAAAACCCCAGATAGATTCAAAGAAACACTCAACAAATTCCTTTTAGGCCTTCTCATACCTGCTAAAGCCATAGAAACATTAATCAAAGAATCTTTATAATCAATCCAAACTTGATAATTTTCACCATTGTTCAGCTTCAATTTCTTGAATAGCTTCTCATCATCACTTGTAATATCATCAGGCCAGTACCCGGCTGCGTGTGAACTATTAGAAGTCAAAGAATTCACATCAATTCCAACATGGTTGTCATCAATATCATTGAATTCTTGGTTCTTGAAAACATCAAATTCGATTCCAAACACATGGTTACTTGGATTACCATCGTTTGTGCGGTTGAATAGGCCTAGATGTTGAGCTTCAGTGGCTCCTTCGATGCCTGTAAATGGTACAAAAAGCAAAACCAAGCCGTGCCCTGCAAGAACATTTCTATAAGGAGCCATGGAGAAGATAAAAGAAGTTGAAAATGGATACACATAAGAGGAATTTGGTATCTTTGTTTGGATTTTTGTTGGGTAAAGAACACGACCGATATTGAAATTGGTTTGATTAGTGAGAGAAACAATACGAGATTCAATGGTGGCAGAGCCGTAGAACAACAAATTAGAGGAGTTGAAGCCATTGAAGATGAAATCAATGGCTGATGTGGGTTGAAAAAGTAGGATTAGTAGTGATAGAAGATGTATTAACAGTAGAGGTTTCATGGCAAGATTGAATTTGAAGGTAGCTTAAAGATAGTGTTTCAAGGGAAATTTTTGAGATTTAGATCAGATTAATGAATGAATGAACCTGGAAAGAAAGAAAGAAAGAAAGAAAGAAACACCTGGAAGGTGATTGAACTTGGAAGGTGATCCTACATGACAAAAGAGGTTTGTGAACTTTGGTTTGGTCAACATTTTGGATTGATGAGGTTGTGTCCTGCTATGTTTTTTTTTTTTTTTTTTTTTTTTTTTTAACGAGTTGGTCCTTTGTAATTAATTTCTAGATGGAATGCTGACTCATAATAAAGGCCAAAGCTAAGTAGTTGAGCTCATGCACACGGCACACGGTTAAGTTGCATGTTTCAACTATGTGTCTGTTGTCTTGATGGTTGGAGACTTCGAAATAAAGTTCTACTGTTTAAACATGTTATGGTAAATATATGTTCATTTTTATCCATTAAATCATAAAATAGCAGGAGTTGCATTTTAAACTATACTTATGGAGCCTAATTTCGCCAAGTTCCGGTAGATTCTAATGCACAATGTGTTAACCTTTTTATAAAAAATTTACAAATTTCAGGTTTTATGGAACCGTCATATTGTAATGTTTACAAAGTCAGTAACAAACTTTCTAAGGTTCTTATGTCTGTAATCTGCATGCGAGAAGAAATCCTTACGGATATGTAATTCTAGTATTTAAAATTCTTATACAATATTGAAACCAATAATAACTTTTAATGACACTGAAACGGTTATAATTCTCTAGTTACAACTGACCTTAGATAATCAAAACTTGATTCCTGAAAGGGTACCATAGTATGATTCATGGAAAGAAAACAGTACATATTGAAACAATTTGAAAGCATGATTTTTGAGTACATATTTCTGACTTTGCTTGGTACCCACTTTATCGATCTATTTCAGATTATAAGAAGTAAAAAGCAACATGATACAAGCAACATGTCAACATGACTACCTGAGGAGGGTTTAGACTTCAGAATTCAGATGGGGGCAAATTTTCAGATATAAAGCCATTTTGGTTGTTTGAGAGAAAAAATAAAAATAAAAGGGTATAAAATGACAAAGAAACACAGACAAAAATAAGTCAGAGTCAGAGATGGTGTTAGCTGCAGCCAGCCGTCGGCCATCTTTAGAAAGATCTTCTGATCAAAGTCAAAACTTTTATTTTACACCTAGTACGATATTCAGATTCAAACCGGAAACCGGAAATATTATCGGGTTGTATAACACGTGTAAAGTATACATTTTTAATGGTTTACAGTGAATGTGTTTTTTAACACATACTGTGTGTACGATTCGAATTGAAAACATTATCATGCTGAATGATGACCTTTACCATCATAAATTTACAACCAAACAATATTTGACCAAATTAAAGTCGAAATAAATTTAAAATAAGAAAAATGGGTGATTAAATTTTTACAAAGTATTGATCATTGTACGGAAAAGTCAAAGTTATGCCATTCCAATGACTTTTTTTCATTCAAATAAAATACTCTAAAAATAATCAAATGACTCAACCTTTTTTATTTCTGATTTTTCAAAGGGAATAAATATGGGGATATTGTCAGATTAGTTGGGAGATAATGACTTGGATTGGATTTAAAGTACATCTTAATTTTTTGTTAATTTTTATTAAGTGTTTGAAGTCAAATTGGTCAGATTTCCAGCTATCCAGCTGTATAAATCCATTATTTATAGAGGCTATTTTACTTTATGGTTGTTAGCATTTTTTTATTTTTTATTTTTGTCTGTGGGTGTCCGGGCCAGCTTGCGCGCACCTTGACTAATCCTACGAGGCCCTGAAGTTAATAGCCAAATAAACCTCCAGTGGCCCCAAAAGAGAAATGTGGCTGCCAAAGATCAAACTAGACCTGGCACGGTTCCGGTTCGAACCGCCGGAACCGGTCGGAACCGGAACCGGAACCGGAAAAATCGGAACCGGAACCGGATTTCCGGTTCCGGTTCAAGAACCGGAACCTGAACCGGAACCTGAACCGGAGGAGCCGGTTCCGGTTCCGGTTCTATGATTTGGTCGAACCGCCGGTTCACACAAATTTTTTTTTTTTTTTTTTTTTTTTTTTTTTTTTCTATAAATACCACCCCCCTTTCATTTTTCCTCACACCAATTTTTTCTCAATTCTCTAATTCTAATTTCTCTCCAACACTCTCAAAAAAAAATTTGCCTCAAAAAAAAAAATTTGCGGTAAAAAAATTGTATATATGCCTTAAACTTTGAAAGGCCATAACTTTGTGCTCGGATGTCCGAATTGGGTGATTTTTTTTTTGAAATCGCATAGAATGATGTAAGGAATCCAATGGGGGCAAGCCCCAAGGGGCTTGTGGCCACTTTTCGAGCCCCAAAAACCCCTTTTTCATCAAAAAAAAAGTGTTTTTAAGTGTCGTGTCTATTTCGAACCTCGTTTAAACCTAGTAAGAAACCTTTTCCTCTCGATCCGACACCACACCCGTGCGCGTCTTGGTCCAGAGAATTACTTTAAAGTCAGGTCTCGTGTAAATGGACACGTTTTAAAATAAATCTTTATACTACTTATAGTTTTTGTTTCAATTATTATACTAGAATTGAATGTGGTTTCATTGGTTAGGGTGTTATCATTTTTGTTTTGCAACCATGGTTCAAGCATCCATAAGAACCCATAAATTGTCATTTGTAATTTTATTTTATAATTTAATTTAATTTTGTAATTTATCATTTATATAACCCATAAATTGTCATTTGTAATTTTATTTTATAATTTGTCATTATATATTTTATTTTATTAGAGAAGTTTTTTTTTTTTTTGTGTAAACAAAAAAAAAAAAAAAAAAAAAAAAAAAAAAAAAAAAAAAAAAAAAAAAAAAAAAAAAAAAAAAAAAAAAAAAAAAGAGGTTCAAAACCGCCGGTTCCAATGGAACCGGAACCGGAACCGGCGGTTCCGAAACCGGAACCGGAACCGACATATAGCGGTTCCGATTCCGGTTCCATCAAACCGCGGAACCGGAACCGGAACCGGACCGGAACCGTGTCACCTCTAGATCAAACCCAAGACGTTCGAGTTTGCGGCTCGCCCCAGTGACCAGCGGCACTACCCCTTGGGGTTTATGGTTGTTAGCTTCTTTCATAGATAGTGATGATTAATGGTGAATAGATATAATTTAATCAATTTATATGCACATGACAACCATAACTTTGCTATAATTTGTTTTTGAATTAATCATCTATGTTTGTTGCTGTGGTTGCTTCATTTTGTTTACTTGTTTTGTGTTTTGTGGCAGCAAAGCACACTCAAGTACTAGTGGGTGGGGTGTGGGGTGTGGGGAGTGGGGAGTGGAAACTATATATGTTAAACCTTTGTAATCCAACCATACTCCCTAAATTTTTGCTAAATTTTAGCTATTTTAGCTCAAATGCTATTTTAGCTAGCAACTATTCATGAGGTCACTCCAACCATTTTCTCTAAATTTTTACTAAATTTTTGTTTTAAATTGTATTTAAATAACCATGCTCTCATGATATCATTTTTTTAATAACAAAATCAATTTAAAAATATTAAAAAATTAGGAAAGAGAAGATAGGGAGCTCCCTACATTTGGAGAGCCACCAAGAGGCTCTCTAAAATAAGGAGCCATTTAGGGAGCCCCTTGGAGTGCAAAAAAGCTAAATTGGCTCCCTATTTTAGCTAAGGAGACCATTTAGGGAGCCCCTTGGAGATGCTCTAAGAATCTAACCACTAAAGTTCCATTGCTTAACGTTTTTAATTACGTTGCAGATGATTATGCAGCCTCAATTGTCGATAACCGATAGATTCAAAAACTTAAACTGTTAGACTCGTTCTGTGGATTGATACACAATATATTATGATACCATGACATGAATCGATTGTTCCAAAAATTATTAAATTAAAGTAATTACTCAACGGTAGTATTTTTGCATTTATACTTAAAATAGTGTATCGTCCTGTCAACTTGTTTCGACTTAAGATAATAAGATCATGGGATTGGTCTTACTACGTTGTCAAGAAACGAAAAGAATACTTTTATCTCCAGATTTAACTCAGACGTAGCTCGTTTCTTTTAGGGTGTGAAGATGTGTCAAACACTCAAACTAAAATACCCAACAAGCATTAGTTCTTCCTGCAAAGACCCTAAATGCATTTTTGGGGATGCTTTTCTTAAGAAATTAAATAATTTCTTAAGAATCCTACAAGATCCATTAGCTTTTTTTTTTTTTTTCTGATACATATAGATTGTCAGAAGATAATTACATATTTATAAAATACCATTTTAATTCATTATATTTCATTAAATTTGGGATGTGATATGGTTTTGAAATATGAACAGGCGGTTCCAATAAGACGAGGAGGGAGGAGGCCTAGACTAGCCTTCTTTAATAAAAAAAAAAAAAAAAAAAAGAGGATGATAGAAAAACTTATCAAACAAAATGTTGAATTAAATTATTGATATTGTGACAGGGGTTGTCAAACATGTGCAATCCAATCCAATTAGCCAAAGTTAAACAAGTTACATACCAATGAATTATTAGGTCCTACACGAAATCTTTTTTATTTATTATGTATCTATAAAAGTAAGATTAAAAATTGTGTTATAGACAAGATTTCAACGATTTCATATCCTGACCAATCTTGTGATTGTATAAGCCATTTATATATATATATATATATTATTTTAGATTAATTATAATACCGAAAGGCAGCATCAGCAGACAGCAAATATTATATATATATAAACAGTCTCTCTATTATCAGTTCGAATTGACAAAAGTTATATCAGTTCCTTATATGTGGGCCGCTGGATTTAAATACTTTGACTGATAAGTGCATATAGCCAAGTCAAAGTATTTAAATCCAGTGGCCCACATGCAAATAACTGATATAACTTTTGTCAATTCGAATTGATAATAGAATTTCTGTATATATAAAAGTCAATTTTGAGCAATTAAATTATCAATTTCAACACTTATTGCCATATACTCCGATGCTATTATACCTTCGGAGAAAATTGAGTGCCACATAGATAGTTAGATAATTAAGTAGAAAAAACATCTCCAATGTAATTATCTAACTTGATTATGGAGGTGATGTGTCAAACTTTTTTTTAGAAAATATAGAGTTGTTCCTAACTTTAGAAACTCACCTAGAAATGCTGACTATGATTTCTTAAGATGATTAGTCAAAATGGATATATATTATATTTGATTTTAGATAATTGCATTAGAGACGAGAATATATATATTTCTTTAAAAAAAATTGAAAAAGTGGATCTATATTCAATATATATACTGACGTGTCACTAGTTAGAAACCCAAAAATACATATTTACATTGGAGATGCTCTAATCTTTTATAATATATTATTTGATATGAGTAAATATTACATAATTTAGCAACCATGATATGATAATGAAAATGAAATGATTCCATTTACGCATGTGCGTACGTACGATTCTCATTCTCGTTTAGTCATTTGAAAAAAGCCAGCAGCCTTTCATATTTGAAACATTTTGAGAAATGTCCTTTCACGTGTGTTTGAGACTTTGAGTGCAAGAAATCTCCAATTGTTGAATTCTTGCAACTGATTATGATGCCCATTACAACTCTGATGTGATTATCAAATCAAAAATTAGATAGATGCAATGTTTAAACTTCATAGGAGTAACATTTTCACTTGCGGTTGAAAGTTGTCACGATTCCAATTCAGATGGATATATGTTAGATTTTTGGCTTCATAAAAAGAGGATGTAAGCATGACCTAATAAAACTAGTTTTTTGGATTGGTTGCAACTTGCAAGTGTTCTTGCCAACAAGGGGTGTAGCTCAGCTTTAGGTAAATGACTCCTAGGTCAACTGTTCGAATCCTACCAAACTTTGAAAGCCTATTCTCCCGCCCGACCTAAGGGTGGAGTCTCGATGTGATGCGGCAATCGAATATAAGAGTTAAGTCCGAACATATTAAGGACGCGAATATAAGAGTTAAGTCCGAACATATTAAGGACGTCGCGTGATCGGAGGAAAGAGATTAAAAAAAAAAAAAACCTTCGATTTTTTTTTCATTTTATAGAATGTTTTGGGCCCAAAAAACCTTTGGTTTTACTAGTTGAGAGGGACAAAATGATTTCAATGAACTATGAATATGATAACACAACAACACACTTTTTAAGTCTCTCAAACCAGTCAATCAAATACTGAAACAACTCACTTGCCATATGGTTCTCAAATCTAAGCTCGTCTTTTTCATTATCATTGGTATACATTTTACATTACATGTATATATATATGTACACACTCACAAAGAAAGAAAGAAAAACAAAGAATGCAAACTTCATCTGCCTTGCACTGTTGTATTAGACCAACAGAGTGACATTGGAGAAGAATTGGACTGTCGAATATCGTCGAACGTTGGATGTGCTGTATAGTTGCTATATCCAAAGCTCTGTGAGTAATTATTCCACAGATCATTGCTGTTCATTTTCTCTAACAAGTATGCATCCATGTCTTCATTTTCTGACTGATCACAACCCTCTTGATTAGTTTTTCCTTCCAATATTTTCACTATTTGTCTCATTGTTGGTCTTGAATTTGGGTCAGGATATGCACACAACAATCCCAAATGTAGCACTCTCTCTACTTCCTCTTCATTGAATTCTCCTTTGTCTCTCAATCTCTCATCTAATGCATCAAGTAATTTCCCTTGCACCATCAATTGCCAAACTGTCTCCACTAATGGTTTTTTTCCATCTTCTATAGGTCTCTTCCCACACATCACCTCTAAGATCAAAACCCCGAATCCGAAAACATCAGTCTGTGTTGAAGCTCTACCGGTACTTATCACTTCCGGAGCCAAATACCCTACTGTCCCGACCACACGGGTTGTGGTAGCTACTTGTCCATGATTATGCATTCGAGCTAACCCGAAATCCCCTAAGCTTCCCTTCATTTCCTTGTCAAGTAACACATTGCTTGCCTTAATGTCTCTATGTAACACTTTTTTCTCCCAGCCTTCATGTAAATACAATACCCCAGAAGCTACATTTTTCAAAATTGTGATTCTCTCTTCACAACTCAACATATAATTAGTCTCTTCACATTGAAATATCCATTTGTCTAAGCTACCATTTTCCATGTAATCATACACTAACATGAAGCTACCTTTTTCTCTCTTACACCAACCTCTCAACCCCACCAAATTTCTGTGCTTCAATCTTCCAAGGCTTGCAATTTCAGCTAAGAAAGCTCTCATTCCTTCGTTTTCATGCGAAATTCGCTTCACTGCAATCTCAGTTCCACCAACCAAAACACCTTTATAGACCTTACCATTACCTCCAATTCCAATCACATTTTCCTCTGAGAATCCCTTTGTTGCTGCTTCAATTTCTTGATAAGTTATTCTATGTGGCCAATACTCCAATTCCCAACCCTCCATTTCTGCTCTTTCTCTTGCTTTTCTTCTACTTCTCATAATCAAAAACAGAGAAAACAGAACACAAACAACAACAATAATGAAACCACCAACTGTTGTTCCTGCAATGAAAGATTTTGATTTGAAAAATGGAATCTTTGGAAGAACAAAAGATGGTAAACCAGTAGTGATCAGCTTTTCACTTAATGAAAAATTTGAATTGCTGAAACTCCAAGCTAAGATCTTGTGACTTTCAACCAATTGTCCTGTTGATGCAGTGAACCCCACATACATATAATCTTCAAAAACCCCAGATAGATTCAAAGAAACACTCAACAAATTCCTTTTAGGCCTTCTCATACCTGCTAAAGCCATAGAAACATTAATCAAAGAATCTTTATAATCAATCCAAACTTGATAATTTTCACCATTGTTCAGCTTCAATTTCTTGAATAGCTTCTCATCATCACTTGTAATATCATCAGGCCAATACCCGGCTGCGTGTGAACTCTTAGAAGTTAAAGAATTCACATCAATTCCAACATGGTTGTCATCAATATCATTGAATAGTCGGTTCTTGAAAACATCAAATTCGATTCCAAACACATGGCCACTTGAATCACCATCGTTTGTTTGGTTGAATAAGCCTAGATTTTGAGCTGATGTGACACCTTTGATGTCTGTAAATGGCACGAAAAGAAAAACAAAGCCGTGCCCTGCAAGAACATTTCTAGAAGGAGCCATGGAGAAGATAAAAGAAGTTGAAAATGGATACACATAAGAGGAATTTGGTTTCTTTGTTTGGATTTTTGTTGGGTAAAGAACACGACCGATACTGAAATGGGCTAGATTAGTGAGAGAAACAATACGAGATTCAATGGTGGCAGTGCCGTAGAACAACAAGTTTGAGGAGTTGAAGCCATTGAAGATGAAATCGATGGCTGATGTGGGTTTAAAAAGTAGGATTAGTAGTGATAGAAGATGTATTAACAGTAGAGGTTTCATGGCAGGATTGAATTTGAAGGTAGCTTAAAGATAAGATTAATGAATGAATGAACCTGGATGTTTTATTTTTTATTTTATTTTTTATCTTTCATTGCAAGTTGGTCCTTTGTTTATTAACTCTAGGTGGGATGCTGACTAATAATAGAGGCCAAACCTAAGTTGTTGATCTCATGGACACGGTTAATTTGCACGTGGTCTTGGTGGTCGGAGACTTCGCAAATGAAGTTCTACTGTTTAAACTTGTTATTGTAAATATATGTTTATTTCTGTCCATTAAATTGTAAACCAGTGGGAGTTGCATTTCTAACCGACCCACAATGTGTCAACCTTTTTAAAAAAAATCCTTACAGGTTTCAGTTTTTACGGAACCATCATTTTGTAATGTTTATAGAGTCAATAACAAACTTTCTAAGGTTCTTACGTTTGTAATTTACATGCGAGAAGAAATCCTGATGGTAATAGATATGTAATTCTAGTATTTAAAATTCTTATGCAATATTGAAACCAATAATAACTTTTAATGACACTGAAACGGTTATAATTCTCTAGTTACGACCGACCTTAGATAATCAGAACTTGATTCCTGAAAGGGTACCATAGTATGATTCATGGAAAGAAAACAGAGTTTAGTGAAACAATTTGAAAGCATGATTTTTTAGTACATATTTCCGACTTTCTTGGAGCTTACTTTGCTTGGTACCCACTTTATCGATCTATTTCAGATTATAAGAAGTAAAAAGCAACATGATACAAGCAACATGTCAACATGACTACCTGAGGAGGGTTCAGTCTTCAGAATTCAGACAGGGGCAAATTTTCAGACAAAAGGGTATTTTGGTTGTTTGAGAGAAAAAAAAGAGAAAAAAAAAAAAAAAAAAAAAGGTATAAAATGACAAAGAAACACAGACAACAATAAGTCAGAGTCAGAGATGGTGTTAGCTGCAGCCAGCCGTCGGCCATCTCTAGAAAGATCTTCCTGTCAAAGTCAAAAACTTTTTTTTAACCTGATATTCTGATTCAAACCGTAGATATTATCAAGTTGTATTACATATACAGCGTATACGTTTTTTTACAAAGAGTACGTATTTTAACACATACCGTGTGTACGATTCGAATTGGAAATATTATCGTGCTGAATGACGACCTTTACCTTCACAAATTTACAACCAAACAATATTTGACCAAATTAAAGTCGAAATCGATCATCGTACCTAATATATTGACAAAGTTATGTCATTTCAATGACATTTTTTTCATTCAAATAAAATACTAAATGGCTCTAAATTGACTGCTCTTGCAATTCACAAATACTCAACCTTTTTTCTTTCTTTCTGATTTTTCAAAGAGAAAAAATATGGGGATATTGTCAGGTTAGTTGGGAGATAATGACTTGGATCGGATTTAAAATACATCTTAATTTTTTGTTAATTTTTATTAAGTGTTTGAAGTCAAATTGGTCAGCTTTCCAGCAATCCAGCTATATAAATCCATTATTTATAGAGGCTATTTTACTTTATGGTCGTTAGCTTATTTCATTGATAGTGTCATAGTGATGATTAATGGTGAATAGATATAATTTAAACAATTTATATGCACATGACAACCATAAGTTTGCTATGATTTGTTTTTGAATTAATCATCTATGTTTGTTGCTGTGGTTGCTTCTTTTTGTTTACTTGTTTTGTGTTTTGTGGCAGCAAAGCACACTCAAGCACTAGTGGGTGGGGTGTGGGGAGTGGAAAACTATATATGTTAAACCTTTGTAAGAATCTTACCACTAAAGTTCCATTGCTTAACACTTTTAATTACTACGTTGCAGATGTCTATGCAACCTCAATTAGTAGTAACCGATAGACTCAAAAAACTTACACAGTTAGACTCGTCATGTGAATTGATACACAATATATTATGATACCATGACATGAAACGATTGTTCCAAAAATTATTAAATTAAAGTAATTACTCAACGGTAGTATTTTTGCATTTATACTTAAAATAGAGTCCTGTCAATTTGTTTCGACTTAAGATAATAAGATCATTGGATTGGTCTTACTTCATTGTCAAGAAACGAAAAGAATACTTTTATCTCCAAATTTAACTCAGATATAGCTCGTTTCTTTTAGGGTGTGAAGATGTGTCAAACACTCAAACCAAAATATCCAACAAGTATTAGTTCTCCCCGCAAAGACCCTAAATACATTTTTGGGGATGCTTTCTTAAGAAATTGAATAATTTTTTAAGAATCCTACAAGATCCATTCACTATTTTTTTCTCCGATAGATATAGATTGTCAGAATTTCATCTAGGTTTGAATCCTACTAAAAGATCCACTGGTGATCTAAAATTGTTGAAGAAAGAATAAAACATTTATTTTATCCCTTCCATGCGATCCGGAAAAAAAAAAAAAGGGTAATATATTCAAGATAATTACATATTTATAAAATACCATTTTAATTCATTATATTTTATTAAATTCGGGATGTGATATGGTTTCAAAATATGAATAGGCGGTTCCAATAAGACGAGGAGGGAGGAGGCCTAGACTAGCCTTGTTTTAAAAAAATAATAATAATAAAAAAAAAGGAATGTTTTTAAAATTTATTAATGATAAAAAAAACTTATCAAACAAAATGTTGAATTAATTGTGAAAGGGGTTTTCAATTTCAATAATTTAATTCAACATTTTGTTTGATAAGTTTTTTTTATCGTTTATAAATTTTGTGCAGTCCAATCCAATTAGCCAAAGTTAATTAAACAAGTTACACACCAATGAATTATTAGGTCCTATACGAAATCTTTTTTATTTATTATGTGTCTATAAAAGTAAGATTAAAAATTGTGTTATAGACAAGATTTCAGCGATCTCATAGCAAATATATTCTATATTTATAAAAGTCAATTTTGAGCAATTAAATTATCAGTTTCAACACGTCTGGCCATATAGTCAGATGCTATTATGCATTCGGAGAAAATTGAGTGCTATATAAGATAGTTAGATAATGAGGTAGAAAAAACTTCTCCAATGTAATTATCTAACTTGATTATGGAAGCGATGTGGCAAACTTTTTTTAGAAAATATAGAGTTGTTTCTAACTTTAAAAACTCACCTAAAAATGCTAACTATGATTTCTTAAGATGATTAGTCAAAATGGATATATAATTGATTTTAGATAATCGCACTGGAGACGAGAATATGTATTTCTTAATTTTTTTTTAAAAAAGTGGATCCATATTCAATATATATGCTGACATATTAATAGTTAGAAACCTAAAAATGCATATTTACATTGAAGATGCTCTAATATTTTATAATATATTATTTAATATGAGTAAATATTACATAATTTAGCAACTATGATATGATAATGAAATGATTCCATTCATGTATGTGCATACGTATGATTGTCATTCTCATTCTCATTTAGTCATTTGAAATAGCCAGCAGCCTTTCATATTTGAAACACTTTGAGAAATGTCCTTTTCACGTGTGTGTTTGAGACTTTGAGTGCAAGAAATCTCCAATTGTTGAATTCTTGCAATTGATTATGATGCCCATTACAACTCTGATGTGATTATCGAATCAAAAATTAGATAGATGCAATGTTCAAACTTCATAGTAGTAATATTTTCACGTGCGGTGGAAAGTTGTCACGATTCCAAATTAGATGGATATATGTTAGATTTTTGGGTTCATAAAAGGAGGATGTAAGCATGACCTAATAAAACTAGTCTTTTGGATTTGGTTGCAACTTGCAAGTGTTCTTGCCAACAGGGGCGTAGCTCAACTTTAGGTAAATGATTCTTAGGTCAGTGGCTTGAATCCTATCAAATTTCGAAAGCCTACTCTCCCACCCGAACTAAGGGTGGAGTCTCGATGTGATGTGGCAATCGAATCTAAGAGTTAAGTCCGAACATATTAAGAACGTTGCGTGATGGGAAAAAATAGTTAAAGTCTTGTTTTATAGAATGTTTTGGGCCGAAAATAAAATTTTCAATATAGGGTTTATGTTGGTCCACCTTTGAGAATAAAGGCCAAACTATTAGGTATAGCGTCTTAATCTTTATCTATACCCAATCCATCTCCAAGTTATGACCTATACAATCTGTGTTTTGACATGTTAGATTGAGCCAATTTGTGACTTTTTTTTTTTTTTTTTTTTGAAGTTATTTCCTTCTTTTTTTTTTTTTTTTTTTTTTTTCCGTTTTTCTTAAAAAAAAAAAACTTCCCAAATCATATTGGCATGTGAGTTGTCAACATCATATTCGTCACCACGTAAACTCATGGATTAAGATGTTGTACTCGACTCTATCCACTTTATGAGAAAATCTTTACTGGAATATATGGTTACACACTAAAATTCATCGCCACGGAATAGGTCAAATGCAATGTCGCTATCTCACATAATTGTACATTTGTACTTTACTAATCCACCAATGTTATGTTGTCATTGTTGTGTAAATTCAATGACTTATTTAAAAATCTGCTAAAAACTATTCTGAAATCTACTAGATTTTGTGAGAAACTCTCTTGAGAGGAGATCACCAACCACAAAATAAATCAAACTGAAATTGGTTTCAATTAACCAAAACTTTATGAAAGACTTTTTAACTTTTATCCAAAGAAGTAAGCACCGATTTTTCAATTGATTTCAATAGGACAAAAGTGTTGATAACTTTTCCACCAAAACCTGCTCCCAAGCTGGAGTAGTACATGAAATTGAAATTAATTTCACATGTTCATACGTGGGTTCTCTCCAATTATTATTTTTTAGTCAGATCAGATGTGAGAAGTCAGGCTTTTGATACGTGTTACCATAAAAAGTCAAGCATGAAGTAAGTTATTAATGCCATAGTTGCTATATTTCTTATGTTTCATTTAATGTGCCATGATTCTTCTACATTTTCTGTGTTTTTTTCTACGTCAATTTATTTTTTTATTTTTTTATTTTTTAAATCTGACACCGAACGAGTTAGGGTTCTACTAGTATTAAGCACAACATGTGTATTTCGGATATCCACTCTCTCAAATATATAAAAACTACTCACACATGCTTATAAAATAATGATGAACGATGAAGGAGAGGTACATTACATCCCACTTGAGGTAGTTAAGAGGGTGAGCTAAATTTTCCACAAACTAATTATGAGGTTATATGTTTTGATTCTAACAAATAATTATTTTTAATATGTGTTAAAAACACCCTGAGATGATAAAAATAAAATTTATGCAGGTTCTCGTTTTTTTTTTTTTCTTTAAAAAAAAAAAAAAATTTGTTTATCTGTATCTCAAATATTTGGAGTCTTTCTTAACATATTTATAATAAGAGTGGCGGTACTTACACCCCTCTCGTAAGAACATCCCATTAAATTTTTAAAAAAACTCTAGTTTGTTAATAAATCCCATTTAATGACAAAAATACTCTTTTTTTATTTCTATTGTATTGTATTGTATTTTTGTAACTACATCTCACGTACACTTATTTTATTATCTAATCAACTTTATTATTATTTAAAATTTTATTATTTTATTTCCTGTTTTTCAAAAAAAAAAAAAAAAAAAAAAATCTAACTCTTAAATACATAAATTATAACAAAATGAGTTTGGGTTTGAACTAATTTTATTTACAATAGTTTATACATAAATTTTCCTTAAAAAAAGTTACAGAAATTCGTCCTCTCTCTCTATATATATAATGAAGGGGAAAAGGAATAAAATAATCCATTTTGTTAAAGCTTATTAAACAGCCATCCAGTAAAATATATATATATATATATATTAAAAATGGGGTAATTGCCCTGAAAGCATGCAACGTACAGGCTAAGCAAACAATCAATGTTTTTTTTTTGCTATATATGTGTTTTGCCAGTGTAATATACAGGCCAAAATATATATATATATATAGTAGTTCTCTCATGAGGGATCCCTCATTTATAGAATTCTAAGGACCGTATTATTTGACCGTTGGATATATCTCATGGTCATAAATTAATGAAAAATCAATGAATCCGGACAGCTAAAATTGAGAAAGCTGCCCACTAGAATATGGAAAGAGCAATTAATGCTCCCTTGATTTTTTATTTTATTTTCCATAAACATTATATTTAATTTTAAACATTTACGTATCATGCTAACTTTTTTTTTTTTTTTTTTTTTGGGTTATGTTTTCTTTTATGTAGATCTTCTATTAACAATCATGAATATTCAAGATTATCTAATGTGGATGCAGATAATTCTTCCTCGACCTAGAGCGGTAATGTTTACTTTTATACGTATATTTTTGTAGTTGTAAATATTTTATGAATTGAATAAAAATACATGATGACTTAGGGGGGTGTATTCAATTAGGATTCTTGAGGACATTTAAAGACATTATAAATCCTGGTGTATTCAATTTGGACATTTAAAGACTTTAAAAGAGTCCATATGAATCCAGTGGTATTCAATTAGGATTTATATGGACTTTTAAAGAATCATTCCAAATCCAGGTGTATTGAATTGAGACTTTAAAAATGTCTACAAGAATCAAGGTGTATTCAATTAGGACTGGATTTTAAAGGATTTTCTCAAGTCATGGATTTTGATGGATTTTGATGGATTTGATAGTGAGAAATATAAATATCAAATGCCATAACATATCCAGACTTCTCTCCAAAGATTTTGATGGACTTTGCTCTCTCTCTCTCTCTCTCTCTCTCAACAGAAACAAGAAATTCTGACCAGTGAATTTTGGCAAATTTGTTACATATAAATATCTCTGACCAGTGACCACTGACCACAGCTGCCTTATTAACAAACAAGAAATTCTAGAACGGTGGGGAGAAATTGAAACTCACTCAATTAGATATGCAACCTCATGTTCCGTGTATAATAATGTGAAAGACTTTTCCTAAATAAATACCCCTGCAACATATTATATGGGATTAATCTACCATAAAGACTTCATGACTCCATATATGACAGTATCAGTGTCCAAACTTTTACATTATGCAGTATGAATTGAGACCGTTTTCACTTCATTACAATATATAAAAAAAAAAAAATTAAATTGCTTGTTGCATCCGAAACATGTCAATGTGTAAAATGCTATCAATAATCAACTTAACCCAGAATTAGCTAGGTAGGCCATAAGATACAAAGGACCACCCAAGCTAAAGGGATTAAAACTGCATCTGAAGATCACACCATTCAATACCAATGCAATCAAACTAAAAATAGAATAATTTCCAACACCATAAGAGATATAAGAGATATATGTTCTATAAAATAATTTGGACTGGCTACAGGTTTGTCGGGATAACAGCTCTATTATAAAGTAGGTGTAAGGTTTACCCATATTGATAACGTTTGCTACCAATGTCCACATAAACCCATTCGGATGAGGCAAGTCCATATTTTTATCAAGGTTTGGATCCTTATTACATATACTAATTATATTGAACGAATATATTGATGACATGATACATGATAAGCTCGTCCTATATATTCAAACATTTTTGAAAAAAATGCCTAATAATTAATCAACATTTATTTGCTTAAAAATGATGGTTTTTAATTAAATTCATAAATGGATGCATATAAGTATGTTATTAATTATTATATGGATAACATGATACGTTTGTCTTATTGAAACATAATACATGGAAAAAAAAAAAAAAAAAAAAAAAAAAAACTATAAGGAAGCCATAAGCAGAGTCCAAATGGAGAACTGGAAAGGGAAATAGTTGATTAAGGAGGTGAAAAATAATAGAAGAGAAAAGGAAGAACGCAGAGATTGTTGTTAGTACTGCAAATTGTATTAATGGATCATATTGATTGAGTGTATAATAAATTGTGTTATTGGGTCACATAGTGGTATAATTCTCTATCTATAATAGAAGTCAGAGATAACAAATCCATGAAAGTCCATGGATGTCTAAACAAATCCATAAAAGTCTGAGATAGATGTCTAAACAAATCCATAAAAGTCTGAGATAAATGTCTAAACAAATCAATGAAAGTCCATGTGGATTTATAAAAGTCCGTAGAAATCCATGAAAATCTGTCATTTAAAAAATGTCTTTAAATGTCCTTAAGAATCCTAATTGAATACACCCTCCTTAAATTATTTTTCTCAGGTTGAAACTTCAAGGAGGAGAAATATGTGAACCGCTTCTTAATGCTCTAGAAATAAATGTGATTATTCTAGTCATATCGTCGTGATCACTTTGAGTAAAAGTCATTTTTATGTTTGTTTCTTTTGGTATTTGAACTTGTAAGCCACTTTGAGCCAAAATCATTTTTTATGTTTGTTTCATTTGGTATTTGAACTTGTAAGCGATTGATGGCTGCACTTTATATATACATTGGGGATGTTTCATTTTATGCCGTTTATATATACAAAAGGGGATGTTTTATTTTATTCTTGGACAACATTATGTTGACAAACAATTATATTTTCAATTCCTGACTTCTAATTCAAAGATACTAAATATAGTAGAGTTTAAGATTGATGAACAAAATACTTGTTCTTGCTCCATATAATGTTCTAGTAATGTATATATATTCTCTTATATGGCTGTCATAATTAGAATTGTGCAGTGCTTTGTGAACACCATTACATGAAAAAAAAAAAAAAAAAAAAAAAAAAAAAAACAGATTATTGAACATGAAGGACTATGTCGACTAGTTGCACATGAAGGTGAATAAATAAGAGAAAGCATAACAATGGAGTTTCACCTTCTTTTCGAGCCTCGATTTGGCTTCAATCCTTTTACAAATTATTTCTAGGAAAGTAGTTTGGTTAATTTTCAAATAAAATTGGATTTAACTTGTTTGTGACAAATATGAGAGAAGAATTTGTTTAGATGGAAAAATAGTTGTAAGAGTACTCTGTTTTTGTCAAGATGTAGAAAATTGCAATTTTTTGCAACTTGAAAGTGAAGTCTAGCTTCCCCAAAAGAAAAGAAAAGAAAAAAAAAATGATGCAAAAAATTCCAGGGAAAATAGTTTGTTTAGATGTAAAAATAGCTATAGGAGTACTCTGTTTTTGTCTATATGCAAAGAATTGTCTAATTGCAACTTAAAAGTGAAATCAAAAGAAGGAAATCAGAAGATGATCCGATGGGGAAAGGGAAATCAGTGGGATAGAAGAGGATCTGGCCACTGTCAAAAAATATTAATTAAAAAAATATTGATAAGTAAATGCTTAAAATTAAATATAATGGTTATGGAAAATAAAATAAAGAATCAAGGGAGCATTAATTTCTCTTTCCATATTCTAGTGGGCAGCTTTCTCAATTTTAGCTGCCCGGATTCATTGATTTTTCATTAATTTATGACCATTAGATATATCCAATGGTCAAATAATACGGTCCTTAGAATTCTATAAATGAGGGATCCCTCATGAGAGAACCACTGTATATATATATATATATATACAGATGGATAGTGGTGAGAAAAATCGATATAATTTTTTTTTCTCTATTCTTTATCTAATAGTGTGGGTTTTTGCGGTGTGAATTGATAAGACTTTTCAAGTTTGTAATTGTTTTCTGATCAGTTCTACAATCCATAGACGATTTTAAATTTCCAATTTATATTTGAAAGTGGTATTTAAAAAATAAATTAGGGTTTGACAAAATGGAAAGGGTTTTAGGATATAGAAAACTGATTAATAATTTTGGGTGTTACAAACTATTTAGTCATTTTAGTCATTTTAATCCAGAGTAATATTGAATTTTTGAAAATATATTAATTTGGGGTGTACATACGGTTTTTGAGAGATGCAAATAATGTCACTCTTATAATAAAATTTGAACTCTGAATTTGATGTGGATCAGGTGGCAATCTCGTATGTGGGTCGCTTGGAGCACCCAAAACGGGGCTGACTTTGCGAACTTGTAACTTTTGTATACGGGCTCATAATTGCTATTATAATATGTTTTTGGAAAGCCTAAGACAAGCTCTACTGGAAATATATGGACTCCACTACGGATCACATGAGGCCCAAAAACGGTCATTTAGTTTGTTGTTCAAAGACTTTTAGTTTCTTGTGTAACAATTAAGTATTTCTTTCCTTTTTTGCTTAGGATTTGTTTTTAGCTTTTTATTTGAGATTCTTTCCCAATTTCATTTAGGAACTTTAGGATTCTAGGAGATTTCGAATCTTTGTGGATTCGGGTTTGTTTCTTCTAAATAGATTATATTAGGGTTTGGAGGATCAGTTTTTGATGAAATGAAAAATTACTTGAGTTTTACTCAAAATGGTGCGAATATTGCCACCCATAAATATGATAAGTACACCCATTTATAAAATTTATGGAAATTGTCATTCTCCCCCCTGTAGTTTACCGTATTCTCCAGTCTCCCCTCTCTAGTTTCAAAATTCTCCAATTTCCCCCCTCCCATGCCTATTTTTATATGGTGAGATTGGTTGTATTTGTGCATGGGAGGGGGGGAAGTGGAGAATTTTGAAACTAGAGGGGGGAGACTAGAGAATACGGCAAACTACAGGGGGGAGAATAATAATTTCCCTAAAATTTAAAATTAAATCATTACTATAAACACTCATCTTGATGCCGATAGTAACCTTATTTAAATGAATGTATTCATTTAAATACAATTTATTTATAAATCATTTTAAGTTATTAACACACCAAATTTCACAAATGATAAATTCTTAAATTCTCTATGCTCGAAAACATAGTACAGTTGTAGTAAGTTCCTTTCCATCAACAACGGCATTAGATATTTTCTCAACATTTACAAACCTCAAGCATTGTCCATGTTGATAATAATCACATTCCACAAAGTTTGGGACACGAGAGGTGATGCTCTTGACATCATGGCCAATCATAAATTTGAACTCAGTTAAACGTAGGGAATTCCATGCTTTGCTTTTTTGAAGGAACAATTTGAGAAGCTTTACTTCAAAGAAATGAAAACAGAGAGAACTCAACTCTATCAAGTTGTTGATATCTATTATAATAGATTTCACATCCTCATACCACTGTTGATCTCTTGGATACACAACGATATGTACTGCTATCTTTTTTTTTTTTTTTTTTATAAATTATTTCTCACTTTTTGTTAATTGATAGAGTTCATAAAAAAATAAATAAATAAATAAAACGTATCTCTGTATGATCTGAGCCCTCTGAAAATTCTTTTCGTTACTTTGTTATATGATAATGGGAGATTTTGATACTTGAAATATAATTAGGGTTTTTTTTAATTTTTATTTTTTTTAATTTTTATTTTTAATAAAGAGATATAGTTGAAGATATGAGTGTAATTAATGGGTGTACAAAGTATTTGGTTTATTTTTAATTAAACTAATGTGTCCTTATTGGTAAATTTCTATTGGGATATTTTTGTAGTTAATTTTTTTTATCAAAATATGGGTGTGTTTATCATATTTATATGTGACAATATCGGCACTCTACTCAAAATATCTATCTTTTCTTGGCATTTTTGGAATCAATGAGAATCAAGATTATTTGTTTGTTTGATCGTGTGTGAGTTTACGTTTCCAACTACATCAAAATTCATAGGATTTATTCAATTTACTTGCACTACTTTGTTATATCCTATATACAATAAAAATAAAAACAAATTAGCTAAAAGCCTAAAATTAATTAGAGATAGAGAGCTTAATAGGGTAGACAAATGAGACTATGGAGGGTAGTAATTAAGAGTTGAAAATATATTATTAGGTTGTTGAAGTGCTAATTAAGAGAATTAGGCTCCTTAACCCACTTTATTTTTGACAAGAATTGAAAATAACTTCCCAACCATACCACTTGCACAAGCCACTTTCATGATATTATTAACAAATTAATCATTCTAGATTCTCTCTTTTTCATCATTTCATTTTTAGAGACAAGTTGTTACGAAATTAGGAAAATTAAAAGTCAATTTAGATCAAATTAGGATCATGATTCAACTTAAATTGTATTATGATTTTTATTTTTTTCTTAAAATGTATTATGATTCTTGAATCTGCATACCCTCCCTTTCTTCTTGACAAGAATAATTGGGTTTCCTTTTACTTATAAAAGTGCAAGCAGAGTGCATTTGGCCACTTGTCAATGTGGTGTAGCTCTCCAAATGGAGACCTCTCCACCAAGGTTCAAGTGGGCCATACATGTATAGATATATGCCACTTTTCCCACCATGTGTGTGGGTGTTGTCCCACTTGTTTGTGGGTGGCCTCTCCCCGTTTGTGGGAGCTGCTCGTCCGGGCTACGCTAGTAAAGCCCCATCTCGTCGGTCCCGGCAATTGTTGTATATTAAAAAAAATAATAATAAATAAATAAATAAATAAAAATAAGTGCAAGCAAAGTTTTCACACTATTTATGAGAGTCCTTATTCAAACAATACTTATTGTTGTAATGTTCGATCTGGATAAGTTTCGTAAAAACTCTGAATTTAATAACAAACCTAAAAAAATAAAAAAAATAAAAAAAATAAATTAAGGAAGTTTACTTCTAAAACAAAATTTAAATATAGTGATAAAGTAATTAGGTTACAAACTAAAACAACTTATTCAATGTTTTTACTAAATGTTAAAAAATTGGATATAATTTAAATAATAATAATAATGATTTGATGTAAATAAAAGCCTAAATGCCTATAAATTTAACGTGACCCAAGAGTGCATGGAATTTTAATGATATTCTACCACGTGTCATTAGACTTTTCTTAAGGTTGCTGCCACCAAACTTCAATCATAATCGTCAAAGCCGACGCCGCCGACCAGGATTATTTTATTATTTAAAAACAATTATTGTAATAATGTCTTAATATTTTTCAAATTAAAACGTGTTAATTACGATTTTAATGGTTTAAAATATATGATAAGAGTATTACAGTTAATCCACAATTAGTATAATGTTTTATTATATCAAATCAACTTTTTAGATTGCAAAAGTTTTTATTTTTTATTTGAATTGTAAATTTGATAGTTCAATATGTAGACATAATAATACACACACACACATATATATATATAGACAGCAAAAATACATATATATTTAATTTGTAAAAAAAGTCCTAATAATTTAATTAAAACAAACTGTTTTTATTTTCCAATATCTCTTCAATTAAGTGAATAAAAGATAATATTAGAATAATAATAATAATAATAATAAATTACTTGGAACAAGGTATAGGCCATGACCCAATATTCTACAATGTTTTTTCTAACATTTTATTTTTTTATAAATAAAATGTAATATTTTGTAATGTATAATAATAATAATAATAATAAAAACTGTAGAAATTCTTTTATCCTATTCATAAATCTCGTATCTTAATCTTATATTCATCTTATACATAAAATATGAAAATGATTTCTCTTTCGATAATAGTTACTATAACCGGTATTCCTGTGATTAGTTTAATCGATATTTTCTTTTATGGTTCATAAATAACTCGCTTATGGTACATGAAAAACATTCTTCTATTTTTTTTTTTTTTAATTCTTATTCGAATAATCAATTCATAAGTTGAAGACTTGAAGGACCACAATTTCTATGAATATTAATGAATTGTCTTAATAGAATAGATGTCAAAATAATTCAACTGTTTTCTGTTTTTATAAAATTTTGTTTTTCTTTTTTGTCGGTTGGATGACTATGCTATTATTGTATATTCCACCTCCTAGACCTACAATTTTATAGTTTATTTCCACATTGACATACTCTAAAAGAGAGAAGACATAGCTTTATTGGTCTACAAGATAATATTTCTTAGAAGAGTTTGAAAAATTAAATTTTTGTAATTTAACCGATATATATATATATGTTCGCCTTTCTTTCACCCTTTTTTTTTTCCTTATAATTTTGTTTAATTCAATAATACCAAGTTACTATACCAATCATGCAAAGTTGTTGGACACATGGGTCATCATCATGTTATAAACATAGTACATTTTTCTTCTAATAAAATATATTCAAATAGAAGATTTTTCAGATATACATTTAACACAAACCAAAACGTTTACGCAATAAAGTTATAACAAGTTACGTTTATTGTATTGACGAGAGTAGGTTTGTTCGATGATAAACCCCTTACATCTGCACCACGGGGTTGTGAGTTTGAGTCCTTCCCTTCCCAAAAAACCCTGAATTTATATAATACTTTAAAAAGGAAGAAGAAGTTATGTTTGTGGGGAAGAGACTCAAACGCACAACCTCGTGATATGAGTGTGAGAGACTTTACTACTTAACCAACCTTATATTGTTTATCGTTTTTCATTTAAAATAATGAATTTATTACAGATCATTGAGAGATTATTTTTAGTTATAATTATAAATTTGAATTGAGCTAATGTATTCCAAATTACTCAGTAACCAAATGACCCTAGTAGTGGTTAATAATCCTTTTCATGACATTGTTAATACTAAATAAACACAAAACAATGATATTATGATCTCTAAACCTAATTAGTGGTCCATTCTAATTTAAACCTACACTAAATAAACCTAAACATTATTAGAACATTAAATTGATAGAAATTTGACAAATGTGTTAAATCTTTTTCGAATTATTGTTGTGTTTTTATCTGACAAGAATTGAAAACTCCATTCCCTTATTGATTCACCCCAATATTACAGCAATTAATAATTGAAACAAAACTTTAATTGTGAGATGGAGAAAATTTTTGAGACCTTTAATTGAATTGCATTAAATCCTATCAAAATCTATCCAACAATGAAGACATTAACATCCTAACACATGATATATTATTACTCATTCATCGAATCTATTAATTTAAGATGCCGATAGCATACACATCTTTATAAATTTCACATCTTTATAAATTTCAATGGATGAACAATGCTTGATAAATGTAACACATAAAATAATGTTATTTGGTTGTAATATCAAGGGATAGATTGATATATAGGATCTTCTTTATTTATTTATTTATTTATTTTTAATATACAACAACTGCCGGGACCGGTGAGATTAGTCTCTACTAGCGCAGCTCGGACTACAGCTCCCACAAACGGGGAGAGAGCACCCACAATTGGGACTAATGGCCAAAGGGGACAAATAATATGTATATACATGTACACACTGGGCGTTGAACCGTGGTGGTGGATGTTCCCAAGGGAGGGTCCAACCACAGTGGCAAGAGGCCCCAGTTATAGGATCTTCTTGTACCCTTGGTCAAGTGGTGTAAATTCTAGAACCGAGTTAATGGGCCAAGTCATCCTATGACCATGTAATAATCACCTATCAATTTAAGTAATTTGAGGTGATTAAAATATTTGAAATTAGTGAATTTTATTGAAATTCAATTTCATTCACTAATTAGTTTTGACCAGATATATATATTGAAATCAGAATTTTCAATATTATATAATTCAAACTTCAAGTTGACATTGAATCTATTCCAATAATCTAATTGAATCTTAAATTATATACATTGAACTAATTATATATTAAATGAATTTATTAAAATTCACTTAATAGTGTACCAGTTTGAAATTTTTTTATATATATTTTTGAAATGGAAAATTTTATTTATTTTTTGATAAAATTGGACCGATCTAAGGGGAAAAAGCAAAAAACCCTAAAGCAGTATCCATGTGGAAATTTTTATAATTATACATACTATATATGAATCATTTTTAATAAATCAATGATTGATTTGATTTCCATCTATATATTAAAAGATTAAAATCGATCAAAATTAAATAAAATTATTTTTTGAAGAAAATGACAAATAAAAAAAAATTGAAAAAAAATGTATTTTTCTTTGGCCAGACAAGACTCAAGAGTCAGTCAAGAGTAACCTTGATTACTCTTTGTCGTTGCTCAATCCATTCCATGCAGTTGCGTATTAAATTTCAATCTTTAATATAATTATCCAAAAAAATTGGTTTTTTTTTTTTTTTGAAAACGAGAAAAACAAAAAAAGACAATAAGAAAAAAATAAATAAAATAAAAATGGATCTAACACACACAGATTCCTCTAGACAACAGGCGATGTTTTCCGTTTTTTAATTAATTAATTAACTAAAATATTAATGACGCTATTAGTCTTTGACAAATGTCCTGTTAAAATAAATCAAGATTATTATAATTAATTAATTAATTGTAAGAAAATCATGATTAATCCATCAGCGTCCAATTAATAACATCCACGCACATGGTTGCAATTCGGCATATCACTATATCAATTGTTTTTCCATGTTTTTGCAATTTATAATTTTTGTTTCCAGAATCCAGACTGTGTATATAAATATTTGATCAATTTTATAGTTTTTTTTCAATCTTGTGTCATCCCTCAAAATCAGCAAAAGAAAATATTTTTATCTTTCCATATATATATATATTAAAACTGGAACATAAATATGTTGTTATGATCTCAGATTCAATCAAAAACCCTCGATCCCACCAACCAAACCCCTGCAGATTCTAGCCGAATACCCTCCAACATCCAATCAAAAAACCCCATCTTTTATTTTTTGTCAAACAAGTCATTTCTTGTAAAGACACTTACTTTGATCTGAAAACTCCAGTTTTGTTTCGTAGTTTGTACTTGTAGTATCGGTTTCAGACACTGCACACGCTTTTGTATTCACTTACTTTTGATCTGTGAAACATATTGTAGTAGTGTTGCTCTGTTCCAGAACCCAGAACCCTTTTGTTGTTTTGACTACATTAGATTGAATTTGTAGTTGCCCCAAACGAATTTTGGGGCAGTTTTACTTGGTGGGTGTCACATAGATACAGTTTTTGAGCAACTGAATTGGTAAAAGATTGAAGCTTTATATATTTTTTTGGTGGGTTAGTATTGGTTTCAGACACTGCACACGCTTTGTATTCACTCACTTTGATCTGTGAAACATATTGTGGAGTGTTGCTCTGTGCCAGAACCCAGAATTCTTTTGTTGTTTTGATTGCATTAGATTGGATTTGTAGTTGCCTCAAACGTTTTTTTTTGGGCAGTTTTACTTGGTGGGTGTCACATAGATATTGTTTTTGAGCTACTGAATTGGTTAAAGTTTAAAGTTTTATATTTATTTTGTTGGGTTTTGATGAGGGTGAGATGAGAGGAGTGTATGTGAATTGTAGAAGACAATGACTGGAGGGTCATTGGGTTTGGGGATTCGTTCTGGGAGTTATGGTTCTTTGGATAAACAGTATCTGCAAAACGGTGCAAATTTGCTGCCTATTCAACAATCAATAACAACACGTGCCAAGCCTTCAAAGATGTTCAAGGAGAAGGAAGGTTTGGTGCTTTGGATCTGCAAATTTGCTGGCCGCAAGAAGGTTGGAATGCTGCTCCTTTGTGTCATCTCTGCTGCCGTCTTCGTTTGGGTGCTCTACGTAGGCAAAGGTTCGTTTTTTTTTTTTTTTTTCCTTTTTATGTGAGAGCAATTGTTGTGCTGATGACTTAGATTTTTGTTCAATTTGTGTACTTGTGTGTTTGCTTAAATTAGGACGATGCTTGTTTAGATCATGACAGATTTGTGAGTCTAATGGTGGTTGTTTGGTATCGGATTGAGTTGTGTTCTGGTTGAATTAGGATGAAGCTCATTTGTGATCATGCTTGGTTTTGCTGTCTATGTGGGTATTTTCTGTGCTTTGCAATTGTTCGAAGTGTTGATAGATTAGTTTCCGCCTTGGTACCTAGTTGACATAGCTGAATAACATTGAGTCTTTAAAATGCAATGACCCTAGGTTCTGTTTGAATAGTTTAATGTTTATTCATCATTTTTATGGCTCATCATAGCTTTGAAGGTTACAATATCCAATGCAGTTTATTTTCTGATTAGGGAATGATTGGTTTTGAGACTATTGCCCCTGACTTACATACCATGCCTTTAACTGATTGCTGCTTTTGTTGAAGCCATTTATGTTGTTTGGATTTCAATAACTGCAACTTTAATCTGTGTGAGGAAAATAATGTTTGCTATGGTATGTTTTCAGGCGAAGATGCACAGGAAGGCAACCAGGTCGAAAAGATGAGGCTCAATAATAGCTTGGCTGTAAATTATTCTGAATCTTCACCACTGTACAGAGAACAGAATAAAAAAACGTATAATCAAAATTCTTTTAACAATGTGGACAATCAGAATACCTTTAACAGTCAGGACAATCGGAATACGTTTGATGGTATGGACAATCGGAATACTGTTAACAGTATGGATGATGAGAATTCCTCAATGAATGGCTTGGGAACGATTGAAAGCAGGGTTTTCCCTCCTCCTCCTCCTTCATATTTTCTGGGATACACTCTTCCTCCGGGGCATCCATGTAATAGTTTTACTTTACCACCCCCACCAGCGGACAAGAAAAGAACTGGACCACGTCGTAAGTTTTTATTACATTTTAATTAAACCCTTTTTATATAACTTATACACTTATTTCTTTTCATTCCTTGGGTTTTTTTATTTTATAATTGGCACTGGAATTTTCTCTGTATGTGTGAAATAGTCTTTTTCTTGCTCCAAGACAGCAATGATGTTTGAGCTTTTGTGCTTGTTTGTATTTCAGCATGTCCAGTATGTTACCTTCCCGTGGAAGAAGCCATTGCACTAATGCCAAAGGTTCCCTCATTTTCTCCGGTGCTTAAGACTTTAACATATATCACTGAGCCGGAGTTAAACAGAGAGACGGAGTTTGGAGGCTCAGACTTTGGTGGATACCCTACTTTAGCACAAAGAACTGATTCTTATGATATAAGGGAGTCAATGAGCATGCACTGCGGGTATGCTTTTTCTTTTGTATTCTTCTTGAAGTTATTATATTAATTTAAGTGTATTGTCGATTGTTAATGCTAGCTAACACAATCAGTTAGTTTTCTTCTTACCTTTTTCTCATTTGAGTTATTTGGTTGATGCATATTGTATATCGATCAGTTTTGCCAAAGGAAGACCTGGCCGTGGAACAGGATATGACTTGGATGAGGAGGACATTCTTGAGATGGAGCAATGCCTCGGAGTTGTTGTTTTATCAGCAATTTTTGGTAATGCTCAATTTAATTCCTACTTTAACTGACTATTTCCTATGTGTAAAAATGGTGGGTTTGCTTATTGAATGATTATATTCTTTATCAGGGGCATTTGATGACATAAACCAGCCAAGTAATATCAGTGAACATTCAAGGAAGACTGTATGCTTCTACATGTTTGTTGATGAAGAAACAGAAGCATATTTGAAAGAGAATAGCGGTCTAGATAGCAACAGGAGAATTGGGATATGGAGAATTGTTGTTATCCATAATCCTCCTTACGAAGATCCGAGGCGAACTGGAAAGGTAAATGTTGTAAATATAGGCCATACTTTGTTTTCCATAGCATAGATAGTTTGGTAAGAGGAAGTCTAGTCACTAATGCTGATATGTGGCACTATAGCTTTACATGTTTATGTATTAGTTTTCTTATATGATATGTAATTTTAATTTGAGAATAGGTGATACTTAATCCCATCATAGGAATTAGTATTTGTAGGGCTTTTTGCTTGTGTTACTTTGATACGCCTTTTGACTCAGGTTGTATCTTTGTCAGATTCCGAAGCTTCTACCACATAGGTTGTTTCCGAATTCACGCTTTTCTTTAGATAGATGGAAAACTCGAGCTTGTTGTGGATCCATATCAAATTCTTGAAAGGTACACACATTGGATTTTCTGTTGATTTTTAATTTATAGAGGTTTTTTTAGTTATAAAAATGAGGTAAATTTCACCATATGTAGATATGACTATATGAGGCTTCACATTCTCCATGATTATTGTCTTTTGTTCAGGTTTGGTTGACAAAATATTTTCTGAATGTATAGTTTTTTATCCAAATGAATTAAAGAGTTCAATATGTTATTATTCATGATGTTGGGTACCGTATTATTTTCTGATCCTAGAAAACACTCGATTACTTGTGTTTATTGAATTTACAAAAGTGTACTTGCTGTATGATTACAATTTCTGTTTTTAGTTTCTGGCTCAAACTCTTTCCAATTCACACCATTGTTGTTTTATTGTGTTATTTTATTAGCTTTTTTCCATTCGAAAATTCAATAAGTTGCCATTATCTATAATCTCGAGGATTGTCACTTCCTTTACAAGTATAACAGGACTGAATCTTTTCTAGTTTTAATATCCAATCCATGATAACTTAATCTTGATAATGATTCAGAAAATTACTATCTATTGATTGATAGCAATACCAGATATAAGCATCAAGTTCATCCTTTCTGTTTTTCCGTGTGATCAATGTTTTTTTTTTTTTTTTTTTTTTTTTTTTTTTTTTTTTTTTTTTTTTTTTTTTTTTTTAAATGCTCATAACTCGGCTTACAGCGGTAAATAATCACAAAAATATAAAGTGGAAACCATTTAATTGTAAGCTTTAGTTTCTATAATCTATCTTGTTCTTATGAAAACCTCCAAAGTCAATATCTAGAGAGTACGTCTGTTATCATCTAGACCTCAGCTCCAGTGATAAGGTGTTGAGAGGTGAGGTTATGCCAGGTTTGTGGTTCAATTTTTATCTTGCCAAAAATTACGAAGGAAAAACAGTTTTCCTCATTACATTACTCATCCTCACCTATAACCTCTTTCATGTTCTGTTATTTTGGTTATGTTTGTAAAGGACTTAAATGATTTGATTCGTTTTTACGTTTCTCAAATTTCTGCTCGTGGATGTAATAAACCAGGGGGTTTGACTCTTAGTGGGGTTTGGACATCATTTGCATCCAAGCATTTGTTGCATGATTGGGAGCTACAGCTTCTTTAATTTTCATCTTTGTGTTTCTTACCTTTCTTGGCTGTTCTTCAGGTTCTTATGGAGATCGAATGCTACTTTTGCGATTTCTAGACATTATAAACGCTTTGATGTCTTCACCGAAGCTGAGGCAAATAAAGCTGCTAAGAAATACGATAATGCTTCGATTGACTTCCAGATTGAGTTCTATAAAAAGGAGGGTTTGACCCCATATTCTGAGGTTAAGCTTCCCATTACAAGTGGTAGGTGCAAGCTTTTTGCTCTACCTAGCCTGTGTTCTTGTTCTGTTGCACTCTGTTACCATTTGATATTTTGATGAAAATGTATCTATTATGGTTGGCTCTGTAGATGTTCCTGAAGGATGCGTTATAATAAGAGAGCATGTTCCTATCAGCAACCTTTTTGTCTGTCTTTGGCACAATGAAGTCGATCGTTTTACGTCCAGGGACCAAATCAGTTTTGCCATTGTGAGGGATAAGATCAGGGCGAAAACAAATTGGACAGTCAATATGTTCTTGGATTGCGAAAGACGTAATTTTGTAGTTCAGGTGAGACCATTTTCTGCTTTTTAACGAAATGCTCTCTGAATGACTGAATTGTTCTCTCTTTCATGTTTATTTATTCGTTTTCTCTCTCCTTTGTTTCTTCTTCTTTTTTCGGCTACTTGTAGAAATACCATAGAGATCACATTCTTCCTCCAGCCATTCCTCTCGCCGTTGCTGAGCCACCTCCACAGCCAGCTTTGATTAATGATGTTGTTGAGCCACCTCCACCACCAGCTTTGATTAATTATATACCGAGGATAGTGTCACTTGAAACTTCAGGCGAAAGGGTTGTAAGTACACCAATCAGGGAGGTTCCACCAAAGCGTGGTGGGAGAAGGAGGTCTGGTTCTAGGCGTCATCGCAAAGTCGCTGGTGGTGGTAAGGACATTGATTTGAGTTAAAAATAAAAAAAATTACCATTCTTTTCTCCACCCCATTTCAGAATCCAAGCAGGGGCTGGACAACATTTGTTCAAGATGAGTGCTGTTTTGTTTCTGCAAGAGACCGAATCGAATCGAATCGAAATCTCTCCATTTTTTTTTTATACTCACAGAACTGTGCAATTAGTATTCATTTTTTTGTTGTATATATATATATATATATATATATATATTTCTATATAATATAAATATAATGTTATAATTTTTCAATAATTATAATATGGGTTGCCACCAAAATGACATACAGGTGGTAAACCATTTTGTCGTTCTCTTTATGATATATATAGAGCAACATTGAGTTATATCTTTATTGATTGATGTCTCTCTCATTCATTGAAATTCAATAAATTTTTTTATTGAATATGATTGATGACTCTGTTTTTCTCTTGTTACAACTTGTTCTCAGATTTAGAATCAGAATATCATTTCAATTGTTTATGAAAATTCTAGACTCTGATGGAATTTGTGAATATGAATATGAATATGTTCTTCAAGCTGACGTGTGCATTCAAATTTCAAACACTTTTGAGTTAACCTGCAAAAGAAGCAACTCTTCTGGGTTGCTTTGCTGTGTGTGGTCACTGCTGTTCTGTTCTGTTTTGTTTTGTTCTGTTATGCCACCACCATTAGCACGTGACATTGATTGTCTTTGACCTACTAGCTTGTCAATTATTTAAACCAGTACAGCAAATGTTTTCCTGGAAACTTTCCCATAAAAAATTGATTTGAAAAAAATGGCAGTCTTGTCCTGTTTTCCATTTGTTGAAATTAGTATCGGGCTAAAAAGCCTATAAACCGTTAAACCGGACCGGATCAAACCTGCAACATGCATCTTCCACTGTAATCCTGTTACGGTAGATGCATCATACATAAAATGCATGTAGTTTCTCACCATGCCGACAGGCTACGACTTAAAAGGCAGGAATGACAACAACTGCCGCAATTATGAAATGAAAACAGCCATAAATTATGACATTAATACACCACCTTATCATCTCATCAGTTTTGTTTTGTTTTTTTCCTTCATGAGGTTTACATTTTACAAATACGACCATTATTCTATTAATGTCCTTTATCTAAAGTTGATTTTTATTTTGCATTGGAATCTAATTTTAGTAAAGTTAATAAACTGATTATTTTACTTTACTTTAATTTGCTTTCACACTTTAATCACTTCATTAACATTCTCAATTTGTTATATCCAAAAAAATAAAAATAAAAATAAAAAAAATTCTCAATTTGTTTGCCTTTCTAATTTTATTTTTTTTCTCTCGAACTTATTTTTTTCTGTTGAAATATTAATAATAATTATAAAAAATTTAATAATTAAGAAATTAATATTAATAAAATTAGAATTGTCTTGAAGATTTAAGGTCTGCAATTTGAAATATATATAAAAAATTATCGGATCAATATTATAAATATTAAAGAACAAATATAACCTTGAGTCAGATGAAATTAAAATGTGGACTCGGTAGTTGCTAAGTAGATAAGGATCTATATTAAATAATACAACTATAATCCTAATTAATTAAATAAAAAATGTATCAATTTTGGATTTTCGTAAAATATCTCCAAAAAGAAGAGAGAGAGAGAGCCCATTACATGTACTTTGGTTACACACTTATACTGAGCATGTGGGGCCCACTTTGAAAATCTACCACTGTCGGCACTCCTATCCATCCGCCACGTGTCCTTCAAAGGCCCCACCAGATTCTTATCTATAAATCTGAACCCCACATATTTATAATCTCTAGAATCTTTTCTTTTCAATCCAAAAAAAGAAACAAAACATCAAAAAAGCCTTGTCTGAACTCCGATCATCATCATATTCTTTTCAACTTCAATAAAATCACCAAAAACCCAGCTCTGTTTTTGTTTTTTTTTGCTCCAAAACAACAAAACCATGCCCTCAAAACCGAATCTTTCATAACCGTTCGATCAGATTATCCCAATGACGCCTCCGTCTTCGCCGTCGGCTTCGTCGTTGTCGCTATCGTTGTCGCCGCCGTCGTCGTCATCGGCGGCTTTTTTCGTGATCTGTATCCTCCACTCTTTAATCGCCCTAACAAGTGGGTTCCTGATGATGTTCCACATTAACGAAATCTACAGTCTGACTCACGGCAGCGAGACGGCGGCGAAAATGGTGGGGTCGAACCCGCACGACCAGCTACTGATCGAGACGTCGGATTCGTTCGCGGGTCTGCTTCTTTTCGCGATCGGGTTCCTGATTTTCATGGTGTCTTTCGTCAGAGACAAGGCGTTCCAGTTGTTCTTCGCTAAAGGTTGCACTGTTCTGCATATTTTCATGGCTATGTGGAGAGTCTACTTCGAGAGAAGAGTCGAGGACTTGTCTTGGGATTTGTTGAGGAAGACAGTTGGTGACGTTTTATTGGCTCTCTCTTGGGTCTTCTTTCTTGTCTACTCTTGGAGAGAAAAGTATGATTGATTTCAATTTCAATTTTCAGTCTCTGTTTTTAATTTTTTGTGAAAATTTGAATTTTTGTGATCTAGGGTTTGTTTTTTGTGTTTTTTTGGGTACATAATATGTGTTAATGTTAATGATTTATAGTCATCATCAATGTAAAGTGAACAAAAAAAGAGAATAATGAAAGACTTAATACATATTATACTTGGTGTATGGAATGAAAATTCATCAATGTTTGAGAGTTATTCAACTATGATACTATGATGAAATTATACTATCAATCAACATTTTATGCTTTGTTACTTTTGTAATCAGACGCTGAACAAATAATTACGAAAATGAATTCGATTTTGTTGCTGTTCGTGTTCTTTTAGTTGTACTGATTAGGAAGTGTTGCTCATTTGCTTGATGATGTTTTTTGTGTTTTGTTTGTATTAAGCCTTATCTGTTCGGTCAGAGCATTTATTTTGATTCGTTTAATAATTTCGTTACTATTAAGTCGCTGGATGCTATGTACAAATTGTGTATAAGGTGGGAAAATGCTGTAGCAGATATAGGTGAAGATGAACTTTATCAACTTACAATTATTGAAATTTAGGAAGATGCAGAAGAATGGTTCAACCTTTTTGAAATTACGAAAATGAATTCGATTTTGTTGCTGCTCATGTATCTCTTAGTTGTAGTGATTAGGAAGTATTGCTTGATGATGTTTTATGTGTATTTGTACCGAGCACCGTCTGTTCTTTTTCTTGTATTTCCTCGGAGCTAGATAAGAGTACGAATTAGTTTAGTCAGATCAGAGCATTTATTTTGATTCGTTTAATAATGTCGTTATTATTAAGTCACCGGATGCTAAGCACAAATTGTGTATAAGAGTAGGAAAATGCAAATTGCAGAGCTATTTTTTTTGCTGGGATAACATTAGCAGATATTAGTGAGGGACGTTTGTGGTGAAGCCTTAATTGGGGTTAAACATAGAAGATGAACTTTTGTTTCGAAGAGCTTGAGTTTGCGGAAATTGCAAACTTGCATCTTGATATGGATTCGAAAGGTATTAGGCAAGAAGCATGTGGCAACGCTGGGATAGCCCAAGCCGTAGAATTGCTGTTGATCCTGGAGTTTCGACATTCTCTAATGCTAATTTAAGTGTAAAATGTTATCGTGTAATTTCCAATTCATTTTCTCCTTGTTTTCGTTTATCATTGTCATGTATGATGTAACTAAACGAACAAAATTGCCATTATATTTCACATAAGATATTGTATTCATGTTATCTGCTGGACTTTTGTATTTTTGATTTTGATACTTGGTTCCTTTGCGTCATATATAAATATATATGAAGTAGCAGACACTTACAGAGTTGTAATTTCATGATTCATCATTGCATTCTGAAGTATTCGTGTTAGTACATGCAGTAGTTTTCTTCTAACAAGACCATTTTTCTGTGATTTTGATCGAGAATTCGTTTAGCTTGGCTGAGGTTGGAGAGTGTGAATTTTGGTCCCAGTTTCTGCGTGTTGAGTAAGCTTGACTACATATATAGACGAGTCTTTGACTAAACTGTAGCTGTCTGTAGGTTGTAGCTCAGTGTTGACAAGTCTTGATCATCTCAGTTTCATCAGGTCTTGCTAGTTGAATCATCCGAATTCTAATCATCCTTGGCCTCGCTAATCGCTGTCACACTCCTCTGGTAGCGACTTCAGTTGATGTGTGAATTGTTCACAGGTCCTTATGTTGATACACCATCCTGATTCCTGATTAATGACAAACTTTGTAGCGATGAGTATGCTGAGAATATGCAAACCGCGGCCACAAACTTTGCAGCGAAGATAGGAAATGCCGCCCTTGGAGATGATCAATGACGAAATTCTGAAATTCAGTATCATGCATGCTTCTTAATTCACTTGTTGCTAGCTGCAGATAGATTGCTCTGCATGATTATCTGATGCTTGCCAGATTATGGACTCAACTTAAAAAGTCTAGGCCACCATTGATGGATCATGGACTCAATTGTACTATTCTTGGAGGAGAGCGTACTTGTGTTGATGATTATTTATTACCTTACTCAATCTATGGTTTTCAAAACTTGAATCTCGTCGGGGATGGAGTCAGAAATTTTTATTTCAAAAGATCATAATGTTAAAAATAATAACAATATCTAACCACCGTCTAATGCAGTTGGGTGGCAAATGAAACGCTCATTCAACCGGATAATATTCTAGTTTCAACACCGTAGATGGTATAAATAAATAATAATATTCAAATTGTAACTATTTAGGTCATAATATATTACCAGTTAGGTAATATATCATTTTTAATTAAATACAAAATGAAGATAAATTCTAACTAAATTTTAATCCAATCCCATGTTACATAAAATATTTTTTTACTTATAGTTATTCAATAGAGGGTTTGTTCGATCCACAAAAAATAAATTTTAAATTCTATATGCAAAACTTTTTAACTGATTGATTGTGTTACTATACAAAACTGCAAAATACAGAGTGTGATTTACGTCCGTTAGATTTCAATATAGTGTGATTTATATCCGTTGGATTTCAATATAATGATTAAAATAAGAGAAATTGATAAATTTCGTCAATTGCTAAACCCTATTATTAATTTTTTTGAACCATTAAAATTCTATCCGATGATCAAAGATAATATTTTTAAGTGAAATTTGTTAAAAATAGCCATATAAAATATGTAAAATTTATTTTTAATTATAGAAAATAATATATTAAAATTAAAATTAAAATTAAACATATACAATAGAATCAGAAACATAAAAATGTCAAAAATAAAAAATAGAAAATATCGGGTACCAATTACCAAATACCGGTCCGAAATATCGGTCAAGTAAAAACAAAACGAATCAAAACCCTCTCCTCCATTTTGTATATTTTTCACTAAAACCCTAGTGATCCACACCAGCAAGCCATGGCTCACCGACGGTGCCTCCACGCACTGACCCGTCACGCGACGTCTCTCGTCTCTCTCAAGACCCCAATAAACCCTCCTCTCTCTGCCGCCATTTCCTTCAAAACCGTAACCCAAACCCAACCCAACAACACCCGCATTTCCTCCAGGTTCGGACCCACCTGGTGCACCCACTGGTCCGTTTCCCGTCGCTTCTCTTCGAGCAAAAGCGACGACGAAGAAGAAGATGAAGAAGAAGAAGAATTCGGAGAGAGCTCAGACGGTGAGGAGGAGATTGACGATACGGTAACGGATATCAAGAGAGAGTACTCGTTACAAGAGATTGAAGAAGAGGCTGCCGAGATTGGGTACAAGGTGGTGGGTCCGCTTCAGAAGTCGGATCGGGTTTTTAAACAGTACGAACCGGTTTTCGCAGTTGTTCAGGTAGTTTTTCTATTGGGTATTTGTTTTAGTTGGCTTTGAACGTAAAAGTTTGAATTTTTTTTGATCTTTTTGGTAGGTTGGGTCGCACCAGTTCAAGGTTAGCAATAGAGATTCTATTTATGTTGAGAAATTGAAGTTCTGTGAAGTGAATGACAAGGTAGGTTGGTTTCGTATTCGCTTATTTTATGTACAATGCACGGTTACTGATCTATTGTATTTTTATTATTCAAATTGCAATAGATTATATAAGGTGCTTAAATTGAATTGAAGTAATAAAATTTGCATTTTGATTTATATTTTATACTATTGTCGCATGTTTACGTTCAATGTTGATGCTGTAGGATGTTAAAATAGGTTGATAGCATAATGCAATAGTGCATGGTATTACATTTCCTGTTTAATGGTTAGATATAGAGCTTATTGGCTATACTATCCATTATTAGTTGTCTAGAATTGTTCTGTGTTATTGAAGTAGAGTTTATTAGATTAGTGCTCTTTTGGCGTTAGACATTGTTACATAGAATGTTGACCACGGTTTATTGTTGCAAAATCTTTTGGTCATGACGGGCACCTTTGTGTTCCTGAGATTAGGTTTCTTGTGTTTTCCTTGAAGAAACTATTAATAGGAATGTGGAGCTGAATTTTCTGGAGAGTGATTCTTGGTACAGGGGTGGCTTTAATTTTGGTTTTTTAAGTGCTTTGTTATGTTAGGAATGTTTCTTATACTCTTATGAGTAATGTTATACTGTTTATTTTATTGTTTGATCAACCAATTTGGAATCCGATTTTGTTGCTGCTGATAATGGCTCTATGTCTGAGTTCTATGCTAAATTACTTCCTTTATTTTTGATTTTATTTGTGCTTCTATCTTGTTTTAATATATCCTTTCTCTTTGTTGTTTCTTTCCTACTCAGTCAATTTAACTTTTTTTTTTTTTTTTTTTACTTAATCTTAAATATAGAAAGACGATTAAAATCCAAGAGATGTTAAAGAAAGGACAATTTTTGTTTTCTAGTTTTGATTGATACACTGAGAATGAGAAAACAAACCGGATGTTGCTGTTAGAAATAGACTTGATTTTGTGCTGGTATGATGTTATACAATCAGCATAGGGGTAATAAATTAAAGAAAAAGTTCTTTAAAATAGTTTTTGTCTTGGGTAATGACATTAAAAGATGGCGTGTGTTGATGCCGATATAACTGCAAGTACATGGCTAAGATAAATATGACACAACTTGAGATGTGATCTATGTTGTCTTGCTGGGTTGCTATGCAGTATATCTATCATATATTGGTATGACAGTGAAGGTATCTTTAAAGGGGCTTAATGGTTATATCGCTTTGAGCTTATGTTTGAGTTTCATCTGTGGTAATGTGTAGTATGCTGATATGTTGTGTAATGTATATCTCCAGTAAAATTGAAAAGTTATATGTTATTTTTCATACATACCATTTCTTTGATTTTTTTGTTAATGTTACAATTACTATTCCCATTGCAGTTGATTTTGAACAAGGTTCTCATGTTGGGTTCCGCTAGTCAAACAATTGTGGGTAGACCCATTGTACCAGAAGCAGCAGTACATGCAGTTGTTGAGGAACATGTGAGTTCACCAAATCTTTCTCCCTCTGTCTGTCTCCTCTCTTGCTTTTGTCTTAGCTGCATTATCTTAGGGGAAAAAGGTTTATATGATTCTCTAACAAGGGTAATCTTATTTACTATCATTCATTCAATTGGTAAACTTTTTGGTGAAAATGTTTCTAAAGTAAGAATTAAATTTCAAATCTGAAAAGAGTTACGCTCACTCTTAGAAAGCTAACTAAAGTTTGTAATTTTCCAAGATCCATGGAAAATTATTTTGTAGTTTAGATGGCCCTTAAAACCTCAGTGCAGAGAAACTTTTCCAGGAACGAAATTTCAGCCTAGACAAACTACGAGGATGGTGTAGATGTAGCTTCAGAGATTATATGGAGCATACTGATTTGCAAACATGAGTGATTGACCGCATTTTTTGTTTTCCTGCTAGAGACGATGAAGTAAGTCAAGGTTCCAAAATGAAAAGTAGCCAATAAATGATTCTTTTACAATAGTTTGATTTGAGCCTGTGTTTATATATGGCCTAAGGAAGCTGCAAGATTGATTGCTTTTGCCCCACTGTGATGTTTCCCAAGTGAAACATAGACACATTAGTTGTGTGAGTGCTATTATTCATGTTAGGAAGAAAGTATTACTTGCTAAGTTACTATGGAGGCTCTTTGGACTTCTTTTGTGCTATGCAAAGTCAAGAGTTAGGCAGACTTTGCCTGCTGTTGATAGAAAAAGCAGTTTTTTGGAATTATAGGCGGAGCTATGGATGCAAATTCCTCAAAATTTGGTAACATCAACTCCTTTAATAACCATTTATGATTCTTTTCTGGAGTACACCCATTATCTCAAGTTTTGGGTTGAATTAATCCATTGGCACATATAGTTCATGGGAGAAATTCAAGTTATCCGGGTCCTGGAGGATTGACCGGACGAACTGCTAGTTTTCGGATACTGGATATACATCCTATTCACTGGGAGCACTTGCCCAATTGACATGTCTGAAGGAATCGATGTTTGAATTATTGGATCCTTCACAATTCATGTGAGAATCGGTTATTTGTTGTGGATATTATTGCAGATTCCTGAAGTCTGGCTGTTAGGTTATATAAATTATATTAATCTAGCAATCATTTTAGTTTACACTGTATCTACTTTCCATTTTGTATTTTCTTCATCTTCAACAGAAATTTATCATTGTAAAATTTTCTTTATTTATGATGTGTAAATATATTTATAATCTTTTTGTATGCATCTGAAATTTAATCATATATTGTTCCCTTTGTTTTAGGCATTAGATGCAAAGGTGATTATTTTCAAGAAAAAGAGAAGGAAGAATTACCGCCGTACCAAAGGACATCGACAGGTCTGTGAAAGAAATTGCATGTTTCTCTTTTGATGTTTGTTTGGTGTTTGCTCTCCTTTGACATGTCAACTTATCTTTATGCAGGAACTTACTAAATTGAGAATAACTGATATTCAAGGAATTGAGAAACCAGAAAAGGTTGCAACTACTAATCCAGAAAACGTTGCAGTTGCTGCTTAGGAAGAATTTTTGCCATGGATATGCATCGACAATAACAGCTCTCCATGCTTAGAATTTCTGAGTTGTGACTTTCTGGTACTATATGATCAGCATGATCTGATTCCTGTTTTTGCCCAATGTACATTTGGACGTCATTTTAGGCTGAAAGTCTGACCATCCAATGAGGTTCCTGTTGTAGGTTTGATTGCATTGGTGATGTTTCTTCCCTCTGCAAATTTTTTGTATTGTTTTTAGTTGTTTTATTTGTATTTAGTAGTCCACTCCATGAAATTTTTGCAGAAAGAAACACTTTGTTTTTGGTTTCCAAATAGAATTTATACCAAGGTTTGAAATTTTATCACATCATGTTGCTCACTTGCTCTTGATGCTAGTTCTGTGCAACCATGATGGTTGAAATACTAATAGGCCTTCTTGTGATTTGCTTGAAATAATATGCTCAATTAGTTATTGATAATCGATGTTTGAATCTGTCATTATCCGAATATCGTGGATGTTCTGGCTAGGTTTTTGGATATTTAGATCGTGATTCATGACAAGGCAAAACTGGAAATTGTTGTCTTGATTTTGATTATGTTTTTTCTACCATGATTCAAACTGGAACATTGTCATGAATTATGAATGAGTACGTATACTATCAAGTCACGTTGGGCGGTGATGATAGACAACTATGTTAGCCCTTAGATCCCATTATCAAGATTGCTATTTTGTATGAGTTTTGCTGTCTCTCTGTCATTGTGTATCTCTCTTTGTCTGTCTCCATCTTCTCTCATTTTCTATTGCAAAAGCAATTTACATACCAACAGTGTTTTTGTCCAAATTGCGCTTTAGATTATGAGTGAGAGCTTGTTTTTGTAAAATCATTTTAAAAAAAAGCACTTTGCCTGCTCCCACTTCTGCTTTTATGCTAATGGAATTCTTTGTCACAACAGTTTGCTCCGCTTCAGCAAACCTAAAGTAAATCTTCATTTCCACATCATTACAATGTTTAAATCATAATTATATTATTATTATTTATTTATTTATTTAACTTTTTAAACTATTATAAACATGTAAATTATGTGGACACCATTTTACTAAGTCATTTCTCGAATCCACTTTTTATAAATTCGTGATAAAATCATATATACAATCATCTGTAAATCATTTATATCAATTCCAAGTGTGTTTTTTAAATTTGTACACATTAAATAAGTTCGAGTGTTGATATATATATATATATCTCTTGAAGGCAGATTTGAGATATTTGAATTTACAACTGTGAATCCTATGCATTTTAGATTGGTTAATTGGTTCCTACGCAGCTTCATGTATCATTATTACTTTTTAATTTGATAATTACAAATTATTAATAAATTTAAAAATATATTACACGTTTGTGCAGGGCATTTGAAATTGCTAAAATTTTATTTAAAAAAAAAAATTAAAAAAATTTGCTTGAAAATTTTGAGAGTCAAGTCTGGCTGGCTTGACTTGACTCTGAAAAGTACATTGCCAGCTTCCTTGAAATTTCCATGGTGTTAATGGACGGTGATATTATTACATTGTGGGACATTGCCAGCTGTTTTCAAAATGCTATTATTACTTTTCTCTTATCGATTATAATTCATATTCACTGGCTGGCGCTTTTTAACCATTATTCACAAATCAAATTCAAGTTTTGAATCCTATGCATTTTAGATTGGTTAATCGGTTCCTAAGCAGCTTCATGTATCATTATTGCTTTTTAATTTGACAATTACAAATTATTAATACATTTAAAATTATATTACACATTTGTGCGGGGAATTTTTATTCCACTGCATAGTAGTCGGTCCCAGAAAGTAACATTGGCATTTGAAATTGCATGAATTTTATTTCAAAAAAGAAAAAATTGCCTGAAAATTTTGAGAGTCAAGTCAGGCTGCCTGGCTGGCATGCAATCACAGTGAAAGTACATTGCTAGCTTCCTTGAAATTTCCATGGTGTTAATGGATGGTGATATTATTAATTTATTACATTGTGGGACATTGCCAGCTGTATTCAATTGCTTTTATTACTTTTCTCTTTTCAATTATACTCCACATTGACTTTCTAGTATTACCTTCTCGGACTCAGACCAACCATTGTCTATCTGCATTACTCATCTCTCAAGAAAAAACTTTGTATTTCCAACTTTGCAAGTGACAAATGGCTGACGCTTTATTTGGTGTTTTGCTGGAGAGACTCAACTTGCTCATCGAAGGTGAGCTTGGGTTGATTTGGGGTGTTGACAAAGAAATGGAGAAACTTTCAAGCTTGCTATCAACTATTCAGGCTGTGCTTGAAGATGCAGAGGAGAATCAAATAACAAACAAGCCACTTCAGAATTGGTTGCGGAAGCTCAAACATGCAGCTTATAAGGTTGATGACATCTTGGATGAGTGTGCAACAGAAGCTGCTGCTCGGTTTGGCCAAAATTCAAGCGTAATCAATAAGGTACGCACTTCTCGCTTGACTCCCCATAATCTATTGTTTCGTCGCAAGATTGGGAGTAGGATGAGAGACATCAGTGAGAGGTTGGATGATATTGCTAAAGAGCGTTCCAATTTTCATTTGAAAGAGGGAGGTGTTGAGAAGCTTTCTGATGTCATTGGAAACCGTCAAACTGGCTCCATCATTAGTCAACCTCAAGTATACGGAAGGGACGAAGATATCGAAAAAATTGTTGACTGTTTGGTAGAGAAAGTTGCCTGTTCTGATGACGTTTCCGTGTATCCTATTTTTGGTTTAGGGGGGCTCGGAAAGACCACACTTGCTCAGATGGTCTTCAACAATGATAAGATTAAGAGTCATTTTGAGCTAAGAATTTGGGTTTGTATTTCTGACGAATTCTGTGTGCAAAGAATCATAAAAGATATAATTGAATCTGCAACTGGATCCGCCTGTGAAGACTTGAAGTTAGACCCTCTGCAGAGAAAACTTCAAGACACGTTAAATGGGAAAAGGTATTTACTTGTTCTAGATGATGTCTGGAATGAAAATCAAGAACTTTGGGATAGCTTAAAATGTGTTTTGGCTTGTGGATCAAGAGGTGCTTCTATCATTGTCACTACCCGAATCGAAACGGTTGCGTCATTTATGGGAACAATGCCTCTGCATCAATTGTCCAGTTTAACCGAGGATGATTGCTGGTCATTATTCAAGGAACGTGCATTCAGACAGGAGACAGAAGAACGTCCGAACCTTGTAGCTTTGGGAAAGAAGATAGTGAACAAGTGTGGAGGTGTGCCTTTAGCTGTAAAGTCTTTAGGAAGCATGATGAGCAACAAAAGTGAGGAAAACCAGTGGATTTCTGTTGTGGAAAGTGAACTCTGGAATTTGCCTCAAGACGAATGTTCAATCTTGCCTGCTTTACGGTTGAGTTACTATAATTTACCATCATATATAAGACAATGTTTTGCTTTTTGTGCTATTTTTCCAAAGGATTTTGTAATTAAGAAAGATCTTCTTATTCAACTTTGGATGGCCCATGGCTTTATTCCTTCCACTGGGAATTTGGATCTGGAAGATAAAGGTAATGAAATCTGCAAAGAATTGTGCTGGCGATCTTTCTTAGAAGACATTGGGGAAGTGAAAGATGATTTTGGCTATGTTAAAGGATTCGACATTGGGGAAGTGGAAGATGATTTTAGCTATGTTAAAGGATTCAAAATGCATGACCTTGTTCATGATCTTGCACAATCTATCATGGAGGATGAATGCGTCGTTAAGCATATTGAAAGCTCAATTGGTATCTCAAAAAGAACTTTTCATTACGCATCGATTCATGATGGTCGACGGGTAAATACCTTTCCTAAAGCTATATATCAAGTTGAAACCTTAAGGACATGCCTAATACATTCAAGAGATGGTCGTTTGCATGTTGGTTTTAGGTTTTCTTTTGACTTCTCAAGATTAAGATATTTGAGAGTCTTGGATGCAAGGTTGATCAGAGCGAGGAGGTTGTCATCTTCAATTAGCCATTTAAAACATCTACGGTACTTAGACCTTTCTCACCGCTATATCAAAGTGCTTCCCGAATCAATTTGTACCCTGTACAATTTGCAAACTTTGAATTTGAATGGATGTTATTGTCTTCAGAAGCTACCGAAACATACAACACGCTTGAAGAATCTTCGACACCTTTACTTAGATGGTTGTGAAGATTTATCTGAGATGCCACCAGAAATTGGGCAAATCACTTGCCTAAAGACTTTAACTCTCTTTACTGTGGGTAAAAAGAGAGGTTGTCACTTGGATGAATTGAAAGGCTTAAATTTGGGTGGAACGTTAAGTATTAAACACCTCCAGAGAGTGGAGAATCCACAGGATGCAAAAGAAGCCAATTTGGTTGAAAAACTAAATCTTCGTCGATTGTCCTTGTCCTGGGAAAATGATAGTGATCTTCAATCACAGGAAGATGTTGAAAAGGTACTTGAAGCTTTGCAACCTCACACAAACCTTAAACGACTAGAGATATCAGGGTATAAAGGTGACCAATTTCCTTCTTGGTCCTCTTGGATGAGGGACAACATTCGTAATAATAATGTTGTTTATATTGAGATCTCAAAGTGTGACAATTGTTCTCAACTTCCTCCCTTAGCACTATTACCTTCTCTTCGAACTCTTCATTTATCTAATATGAGTCGGGTGATGTATATTGACGATCATTTTCAAGGTGATGGAATGGCAAGTGGATTCCCGTCTTTGCAGAGTCTCATAATTCAAAATTTGCCAAGTTTGCAGAGATTCTCAAGAGAAGATGGAAGGGAGCTGCTCCCACGTCTGACCTCCTTAAGAATTGTTAAATGCCCTGAATTGACCTTGCCACATCTTCCTTCGGTGGAACAGTTAACGATTAAAGAATGCAATGAGGTGGTACTAGGATCAATCTCGAATCTCAAAAACCTTATCTCCCTTGAAGTATCGTTTAATAATGAATTGAATTACCTTCCAGAAGGTACGCTTCTAAACCTCACCTCTCTAAAGACACTTGAAATTGGTGGTTTCTGGAAGCTGAAGTGTTTGCCCACAGAAATAGGCAGCCTAAGTTCTCTTGAAACACTAGAAATTTATTTTTGTGATGAGTTAGAGTCATTTCCAGAGCAAGGGATGGAAGGACTGAAAAGTCTTAAATATTTGACTCTTGCTTACTGCCCTGAGCTGGTGGCTTTACCGGATGGTATGAAGTACCTTACTTCCCTCCATCACTTACAATTATCTGGTTCCAAGTCGGAAGTCTTGCCTGATGTCCTGCGGTATGTTCCTGCTCTGCAATCCTTGGAAATATCCGGCTACCCAAATCTAGAATCATTGCCTCACTGGCTTGGAGACCTTACATCTCTTCAGACTTTGAGAATAATCAATTGCCCGAAGTTGTCCACTGTTCCAGCGAGCATTAAGGGCCTTACATCTCTTCAGACTTTGAAAATAATGTATTGCCTGAAGTTGCGATCTCTTCCAGCGAGCATTCAGGGCCTCACAATGCTACAGAATTTGTATATTGTAGAAAGCCCTGAACTGGAGAAGCGAATTGAGAAGGAAAAAGGAGAGGACTGGTACAAGATAGCACACATACCAAATGTTGAAGTAAGTACCCCTTTTAGCTCTTGTTTCGTTCTCTTAAGTTTTAACATATTTGTCCTAATTCCATCACATTATATTTGGATTCACTGCAGATACGGTTCAGAGACCCTAGGCCACGCTCAATGTGTCTAAACTGGTAGGGGAGCCAATGGTACCCGACATACGGTTCATGATATTCTTTAGAGTATAATAATGTATGTATTTCCTTTTATGTTTCCACACTAATTTGAAAAATAAATCTTTTGTCTCTCTTTAGTCAAGGAATTGGTATGTGTTATCAATGCCAATAAAAAAGAAAATAATTTATATAAATTTGAGAAAACAAAACTACAAATTTATTCGATATGATTTTTTTTTAAATGATAATTAATATGTTTATACCAATTGTACTAAATTATATTTATGTAACTGTTTTATGTTTTCAAACTCTTTGCTAATATAAATAAAAAAGGAGCACTTATCTTGTTTTATATATTAAAAGTTCTTATCTTGGTTGTTTAAGTTTACTTTTAGAGAAATTGTTTAATTAAAAAACAATATATGTTTATTTATTATTATATAAACATTGGAATTGATATTTGACATCTCATTGAAAAGAAAAAAGAAAAATGAGTTAGTACCATAAGATAGCTTTGTTAAATAATGTGTATTTTATTGTGGTTCTAAACATAGGGTCTGTTTGGCTAAGCTTTTGAGAGTCTCAAAAGAGCTTTTGGGATCTAAAAGTGACTTTTAGGAACCCAAAAATTACTTTTGGAACTGTTTGTATGATCCGGAAGAAGAGCTTTTAAGATTAGAAAGCTCTTTTTAAATAAGCACTGCACAACGCCACAACCCATGCAGCTTCTTCTGAAAGAGCTTATCAAAAATACACGAAGCTCATTTAAATAGATGTGTGGCAGCCCATTTAATACATGGCTCTCCAAAAGCTCATCCAAATGGCTCTCCACAAGCAGCCCATTTAATACGTGTGGCAGCCCATTTAACACCACAATTTTTCAAGTATTTTGTTTGATGAGTAATCTTAACCTATATAATTGTGTTCCTATTATGTGTAGGAATTCATAGGTGTCTTTCCGGTATCTCTGTTGGAGGTTTTACTAGGAAAAGCAAAGAAAGATAAGAAGATTGACATCACTCAGCTGCCGAAGTTGGCTCCACTGTTTGATGGGTTGAATTGTTTTGAGACATTAATTGGTTGGTCATTGATTTTCTTCTTTTTGCTGTCTGGGACATGTCTTGCTTAATTGTATTATTGTAAATGTATTCAACTCCCTATTGGAGAATCATCATGTTGCTTTAACGAGGATTGTGGCTGAAGGTACACATAAGTTATTATTCTTCCTGTATGATTTGAGCCATTGGATATTTTAGTTGAATGAGAACTACTTGTGATAGGGTGTTAGCAATATCATATATTTGAATTTGCAATATATGTTTGGTTTTTTACTGCTACAATGACTTTACATAATTTCATAAGGAGGGAGGTCATTGCAGATGTTGAGTCCATCATACGATGAAATTCAAGATTATGTGTTTGAGTTTGAGGATGAAGAATCATATAGATGCATAATAAAAATTAATAAAACAATAAATGAACGTGATTTGGGGTTGTTTCTGATAGATTTACCAAGAGAACTCATGCTTAAATAATTTTCTTTTTTACTTTTATAATTATGATTTTATAAAAAAAGTAATTATCGAACTTAATTTGTAGTAAATTATTATTCACGAAAGCTCAGACTCTTTTGAAATAATTTATAAAAGCTCTTCTGAAATATATCATTCAAACGGTAAATAAAAAGCTCATACTTTTACTTCTTTTTTTCAACCGTCAAAAGTCAAAAGTAAAAGCTATCATAAACGAACCCATATTCTTGTAGTAACTATCTCAACTACGACACAAACTAAAAACGGTCCGAAAATTTACAAGTAGAATGAAAAAGAACAAAACAAAATGTTTAGTGTAACCAAATAATTGATGGTGTATAGAAAAATTGTTGTAGCACATAGCTACTATGTACAAGGTTGCTAACTTCATATTAATAACTTCACATGATGCCAAGGTTTTTGTATTAAGGTTAACAAAACATTTATAAGAGATTAGGAGCAGGCAAATAACAAGTATGACATAATACATAACAAAACAATTACAAGATAATCGAATGTCAATTTACCAACCTTACAGAACCAATTATAAAATTGAATTGTCAAAATATCTGAATTATGTACTGCTAATGCTATTAAGTTGTAACTTGCACATGAAAAAGAAGATAGTAAAGTATCAAATAATGGGATCAAGAATCAAGATAAAACAGTTTAGGATAAATAATTGATTAATTGAGTATAGTCCAACTTAATATTGTGGTATAAACTTTGGCCTTGTTTGTTACTGTTGTCCGATGGTCGGTAAAAAATTATAATCAGACCCACATAGTACTATTCATCCGTTCCCTCGGCCGGACTTCACTTTTTTTTTTTTTTTTTTGATATCGAGGATCTCGAACTTTGTCCAGGCACCTATTCGTCTATTCTCTCCTAACTGCTGACACGCCATTGCCTATTTGTTGGTTGTTGTGGAATAGGGCAGATAGGAAACTGTGACCCACACCCCTGGCCCCACAAGAACACAAACGGGTAAATCAGAACTTATCTTCGTTTGGGTAAGATTCGATGACCTGGGAGTTACTTGTGCGCCAAACTCGTCATTCTACTTACTGAACTAATGCCTTGAGGGCTGGTCTCAAGGGAATTGCCCAGAGTTTAACCAAGGACTTGGGTTTCATCCCAAGCTTTGGATCACCGAAGGTAACTCCTTTGTGGTTGGCCGGACTTCCCTTCATTGGCGCTCAACTCAGACATTTTTTTTCTTGGAAGTTGCACTCTTTTTACGAATTTAAAACAAAGGTAAAAAAGTGAGGCAAGTACTTGTCGGTCAGTGGTCCCACCAACTTTATCATTTAAAATTTTTTTTTTTTTAAAGAAATCATTTTTTTTTCTAATTTTTAAAGAAATTTTTTATTGAAGATGATGGAAGGGAGTGTTTTGTGGGTTGGGGTGAAGTTCTAATTTTATAAAGTTATGTGGACAATTTCTAATTATTTTATGGGTAGATCTATAATTATATAAAGGGAATAAATATTTGTCAAGGCTCAAGGGCATTTGTATCGTTTCATCTTATACATCCTGTCAAATGTTACAAGCAACCGTGGTCAACGTTTTTGAGGAGAGGGTTGTGTAGTTAAAGGAAAGTCGAATATAAATACAATATCACCTAAACTCAGGGCATGTTTATGCAATTAATCCTTTAATTTAATAAATATAGGGTAAATTACACTCACACCCCTAAGGTTTGGTCCAAAGATACTCGGATGGAAAGGTATCATTATTCTACACTTATTACACCCCCAACAGTTAACTGCTGATTGTATTGATGTTAGATTGACCAAGTCTGACTTTGTAAATGTCAAGAATACCCTTGAAGTAAAGCAAAAATAAAATAAAATAAAACAAAATCAAGAAATGAAAATTATATATATATATATATATATATATATATATATATATATATATATATATAAAAGTGGTGTCCATATAAATGCGTACTTATGGATTTTATATGAATGCATCGAATGTGAATCGTTGGATTCAACTACTATGACTTAGAATAAATTAAAGTTGTTGAATCCAATGTCTTACGTTCAATGCACCCATATATATATATATATATATATATATATATACATATTTACAGTCTTTCTATTATCAGTTCGAACTGACAAAAGTTATATCAGTTCTTTGTATGTGAGCCACTGGATTTAAATAATTTGACTTGTCAGTCAAAGTATTTAAATCTAGTGGACCACATGCCAGAAACTGATATAACTTTTGTCAATTTGAACTGATAATAGAATTTCTGTATATATATATATATATATATATATATATATATATAATTAAATGAATGTTCTTTACAAAAATGAAATTTCTTATTTAAAAAATAAATGAATATGTTTAAAAAAAAAAAAAAAAACAACAATGAATAAAACAATAAAACTAAAAATGCTTATTTTATTTTATTTATTTTATATTTTTTTATAAATAAAAACTAAAAATGCTTTTAAACAAATAAAATGGACAAAATAAATGTATAATAGAATAAAAATTAAACAAAATAAAAGTTAAAAAAATATATGTACAAATAAATAACGTAAAATTAATAAAAAAAATGAAGGAAAAAAAAAAAAAAAAAAACTATTTGCAGTGGAGGGGCGTGGGCCTCCTCCACGGTGTTATCGTGGAAGAGCACCATGCCTTCCCGATGGTAAAAAATGGAGAACTCCTCCACTAAAAATCAATTGTGGGGAATTGCGCCTCTTGGCCCTCTTCCTTGTTCATTACGGTGGAGGAGCCAATACTCCGCCTCGACCTCCTCCACACTGTAAAATTTACGGCCATAGTGGTGGTTGTGGAGGCCCTTCCTCCACTGATTCAAACCCCAAATTCTCCCTACTTCCATCCAAAATCACATCTATTTCAAACCCAACACTTAAAACTCCTCATCAAAACGAATTAAATCATTTAACACTTCAATACCTTATCAAACCCACAAACAGACAAGGACGCCACAATTTCTAAAACTTCCCATTGAAAGAGCCAGGTGTAGATGGAAATGCCAACGAAAGAGGTGGCGCCAATACAGATGTGGGTGATGAAGGTCGGTGCCGCCGCCACCGGCAACGTTGGACTTGGAGGTGTGGAAGATTGGATGTGGGCTGTGTTATTGTTGGACTTGGACTTGGACTTGGAGGTGTGGAAGATTATTGTTGCAGAATCCTGAAGTCTGGCTGTTAGTTATATAAATTATATTAATCTAGCAATCATTTTAGTTTACATTGTATCTACTTTCCATTTTGTATTATCTTCATCTTCAACGGAAACACTATATTTGCTGTTTATCTTTGTAAAATTTTCTTTATTTATGATGTTTAAATATATTTATAATATTTATGTATGCATCTGAAATTTAATCGTCATATATTGTTCCCTTTCTTTTAGGAATTAGATGCAAAGGTGATTATTTTCAAGAAAAAGAGAAGGAAGAATATCAAGTGATACGGTAACAGATATCAAGAGAGAGTACTCGTTAGAAGAGATTGAAGAGGAGGCTGCCGAGATTGGGTACAAGGTTGTGGGTCCGCTTCAGCAGTCGGATCGGGTTTTTAAACAGTATGAACCGGTTTTCGCAGTTGTTCAGGTAGTTTTTCTATTGGGTATTTATTTTAGTTGGCTTTGAACGTAAAAGTTTGAAGTTTTTTGAAGTTTTTTGATCTTTTTGGTAGGTTGGGTCGCACCAGTTCAAGGTTACCAATAGAGATTCTATTTATGTTGAGAAATTGAAGTAAATGACAAGGTAGGTTGGCTTCGTATTCGCTTATTTTATGTACAATGCACATATACTGTTCTATTATATTTTTATTATTCAAATTGCAATAGCTTATATAAGGTGCTTAAATTGATTTGAAGTTATATAATTTGCATTTTGTTTTTTACTATTGTCGCTTGTTTATGTTCTCTTTAAAATTGGAATAGAAATTCTGCCGATGATATAATTTTGCATTTTCAATTGTTTATTGTTACCGATACAATGCACAGTTATTGTTCCATTATATTTTTATTATTCAAATTGCAATAGATTATATAAGGTGCTTAAATTGATTTGAAGTTATAATTTGCATTTTGACTTGTTTACGTTGTCCTTAAAATTGGAATAGAAATTCCATGGAGTATATAATTTTGCGTTTTTAATGGTTTATTGTTACCGATGCTCTAGGGCGCGATCAATTTTGATACTTTAGGATGTTAAAATAGGTTGATAGCATAATGCAACGGTGCTTGGTATTGGATTTTCTGTTTAATGGTTAGATAGAGACATTGGCTATACTATCCATTGTTTTTTGAAAGTTGTCGAGTATTGTTCTCTGTTATTGAAGTAGAGTTCATTAGATTAGTGCTCTTTTGGTGTTGAATATTGTTACACTAGAATGTTGACCACGGTTTATTGTTGCAAAGCCTTTTGGTCATGATGGGCACCTTTGTGTTCCCGAGATTAGGTTTCTCTTGTTTTCCTTGAAGAAGCTATTAGTAGGAATGTGGAGCTGAGTTTTCTGGAGAGTGATTCTTGGTATAGGGTTGGTTTTAATTTTGGCTTTTTGAATGGTTTATTATGTTAGGAAGGTTTCCTATACTCTTAAGAGTAATGTTGTACCGATTATTTTATTGTTTGATCGACCAATTCAGAATCCAATTTTGTTGCTGATAATTGCTCTATGTCTGAGTTCTATGCTAAATTAATTCCTTTGTTTTTATTTTATTTGCGCTTCTATTTTGTCTTTATATATCCTTTCTCTTTGTTGTTTCTTCCTTACTTCGCCAATTTAACTTTTTTTTTTAAAACTTAAATATAGAAAGACAATTAAAATCCAATAGATGTTAAAGAAAGGACAATTTTGTTTTCTAGTTTTGATTGATACACTGAGAGGGAGAGAACAAACAGGATGTTGCTGTTAGAAATAGACTTGATTTTGTGTTGGTATGATGTTATACAATCAGCATAGGGGTAACAAATTAAAGAAAATGCTCTTTAAAAATAGTTTTTGTCTTGGGTAATGACAATAAAAGATGGTGCATGTTGATGTCAAGATAATTGCAAGTACAAGGCTAAGATAAATATGACACAACTTGAGATGTGATCTATGTTGTCTTGCTGGGTTGCTATGCAGTATATCTATCATATATTGGTATGACAGTGAAGGTATCTTTTAAGGGGCTTAATGGTTATATCACTTTGAGCTTACGTTTGAGTTTCATCTATGTGATAATCAGATAATGTGTAGTATGCTGATATGTTTTGTAATGCATATCTCCAGTAAAATTGAAAAGTTATCTTTTATTTTTCCTATATATCATTTCTTTGATTTTTTTTTTTTTACTGATGTTACAATTACTATTCCCATTGCAGTTGATTTTGAACAAGGTTCTTATGTTGGGTTCCGCTAGTCAAACTATTGTTGGTAGACCCATTGTACCAGAAGCAGCAGTACATGCAGTTGTTGAGGAACATGTGAGTTCACCAAATCTTTCTCCCTCTGTCTGTCTGTCTCCCCTATTGCTTTTTTCTTAGCTGCATTATCTTAGGGGAAAAAGGTTTATACGATTCTCTAACAAGGTTATTCTTATTTACCATCATTCATTCAATTGGTAACCTTTTTGGTGAAAGTGTTTCTAAAGTATGAATTAAATTTCAAATCTGAAAAGAGTTATGCTCCCAGAAAGCTAACTGAAGTTTGTAATTTTCCAAGATACATGGAAAATTATTTGGTAGTTTAGATGGCCCTTAAAACCTCAGTGCAGAGAAATTTTTCCAGGAACTGAATTTCAGCCTAAACAAACTATGTAGCTTCAGAGATTATATGGAATGTACTGATTTGCAAACCTGAGTGATTGACCGCGTTTTTTGTTTTCCTGCTAGAGATGATGAAGTGAGTCAAGGTTCCAAAATGAAAAGTAGCTGATAGATGATTCTTTTACAATAGTTTGATTTGAGCCTGTGTTTATATTTGGCCTAAGGAAGCTGCAAGATTGATTGCTTTTGCCCCACTGTGATGTTTCCCGAGTGACACGTAGATACATTAATTGTGTGAGTACTATTATCCATGTCAGGAAGAAATTATTACTTGCTAAATTGTTATGGAGGCTCTTTGGAGTTCTTTTGTGCTATGCAACTTGCAAAGTCAAGAGTTAGGCCGACTTTGCTCTGCTGTGGATAGAAAATGCAGTTAGTGGAATTATAGGCGGAGCAATGGATGCCAATTCCTCAAAATTTGGTAACTTCAACCCCATTAATAACCATTTATGATTCTTTTCTGGATTACACCCATTATCTTAAGTTTTTGGTTGAATTAATCCATTGACACAAATAGTTCATGGGAGAAAATGAGAAATTCAAGATATTTGGGTCCTAGAGGATTGACAGGACGAACTGCTAGTTTTCGGATACGAGATATCCATCCTACTCACTGGGAGCGGCCTTGCCCAACTGACATGTCTGAAGGGATCAATGTTTGACTATTTGGATCCTTCATAATTCATGTGAGAATTGGTTATTTTTTGTGGATATTGTTGCAGAATCCTGAAGTCTGGCAGTTAGGTTATATAAATTATATTAATCTAGCAATCATTTTAGTTTACATTGTATCTACTTTCCATTTTGTATTTTCTTCATCTTCAACAGAAATGCTATATTTGTTGTTTATCACCGTAGAATTTAATTATATATTGTTCCCTTTCTTTTAGGCATTAGATGCAAAGGTGATTATTTTCAAGAAAAAGAGAAGGAAGAATTACGGCCGCACCAAAGGACATCGACAGGTCTGTCAAAGAAATTGCATGTTTCTCTTTTCATGTTTGTTTGGTGTTTGCTTTCCTTTGACATGTCAACTTATCTTTATACAGGAACTTACTAAGTTGAGAATAACTGATATTCAAGGAATTAAGAAACCAGAAAAGGTTGCAACTTCTAATCCAGAAAACATTGCAGTTGCTGCTTAGGAAGAATTTTTGCCATGGATGCATAGACAATAACAGCTCTCCATGCTTAGAATTTCTGAGTCGTGACTTTCTGGTACTATATGATCAGAATGATCTCATTCCTGTTTTTGCCCAATGTACATTTGGACGTCATTTTAGGCTGAAAGTCTGACCATCCAATGAGGTTCCTGTTGTAGGCTTGATTGCATTGATGATGTTTCTTCCCTCTGCAAATTTTTTGTATTGTTTTTAGTTGTTTTATTTGTATTTAGTAGTCCACTCCATGAAATTTTAGCAGAAAGAAACACTGTTTTTGGTTCCCAAATAGAAAATTTATACCAAGGTTTCGAATTTTATCACATCATGTTGCTATCTTGATGCTAGTTCTGTGTAACCATGACCTTTGAAATACTAAAAGGCCTTCTTGTGATTTGCTTGAAATAATATGCTCATATAGTTATTGATAATCAACGTTTGAATCCGTTATCATCCGAATGGAATGTCTAGGATGTTTTGGCTAGGTTTCTAGATATTTAGATTGTGATTCATGACAAGGTAAAACTGGAAATTGTCGTCTTGATTTTGATTATGCTTGTCAATATTATGCACATGTTTTGTTTTCTTAAACAGAGTAGTTAAACATTATGGATAAAGCCAATGAGTTGGAACAATCAATCAATCAAGACGACAATTTCCAGTTGGTAAATGCCCCACAATTCTCAAATCTTCGATGTTTTTTCTGTGTGAGACAGACATTTATGTTTTTTTCTACCATGATTCAAACTGGAACATTGTCATGAATTATGAATGAGCACTTATACTATCAAGTCACGTTGGGCGGTGATGATAGACAACTATGTTAGCCCTTAGATCCCATTATCAAGATTGCTATTTTGTATGAGTTTTGCTGTCTCTCTCTAATTGTGTATCTCTCTTTGTCTGTCTCCATCTTCTCTCATTTTCTATTGCAAAAGCAATTTACATATCAACAGTGTTTTTGTCCAAATTGTGCTTTATATTATGAGTGAGAGCTTGTTTTTGTAAAATCATTGTTTTAGACTGTATTGGTTTAAGTACGGATACGAATCATAAAAGTTTGCTCCGGTTCAGCAAACCTGAAGTAAATCTTCATTTCCACATCGTCACAATGTTTAAATCATAATTATTATTATTATTATTATTATTATTATTTATTTAACTTTTTAAACTATTATAAACTTGTAAAATTACGTGGACACCATTTTACTACATCATTTCTTGAACCCACTTTTTATAAATTCGTGATAAAATCATATATTAAAATCATATATACAATCATCCGTAAATCATATATACAAAGAATTTGGCATATTTTCAAAAAAGCACTTTGCCTGCTCCCACTTCTGCTTTTAAATATGTTTATGCTAATGGAATTCTTTGTCACAACAGTTTTCTCCACTTAAGCAACCAACCCCAAGTAAATCTTCATTTCCACATCATTATATTGTTTAAATCATCATTATATTATTATTTATTTATTTAACTATTTAAACTATTTTACTAAATTATATCTATATATCAATTCCACATCATTATATTGTAAACTTATGTGGACACCATTTTACTACATTATTTCTCGAACCCACTTTTGTAAGTTCGTGATAAAATCATATATATAATCATCCGTAAATCATATATATATATATATCAATTCCAAGTGTGTTTTTGAAATTCGTACACATTAAATAAGTTCGAGTGTTGATATATATATCTTGAAGGTAGACTTGAGATATTTGAATTTACAACTGAGAAAATTGTCAATCAATAATAACCTAACCTAGGATTGTATATTAAGCATTCACGCTTGGAATTTAGAAACCCATTTGGAGAAAAAATTAATAACTAAAATGGAAATTAATGATAATATATGTTTCTTTAATTAGTGGTTACATATTGAAACCATCTAAGTGTGTCTGATTTTCTTTAATTCAATTAAGTTTTGAATCCTATGCATTTTAGATTGGTTAATCGGTTCCTACGCAGCTTCATGTATCATTATTGCTTTTTAATTATACAATTACAAATTATAAATACATTTAAAAATATATTACACGTTTGTGCAGGGAATTTTTATTCCCCTGCATAGTAGTCGGTCCCAGAAAGTAACATTGGCTTTAATAAAAAACTTTGTGAAAAAAACTCTCTCTCTCTGACCTCTCTCTTCCTTTTCTTAACCCTAAGCACTTTTCAAGTCGTCTTCATCCTGTCCGCCGCCGACACCCTACTGTGCTTGGGGTGTCGGCGGCGACATTTTTTTTTTTTTTACTGGTAGTTGTTTAGATGGGTATTTTACATAACATCAACTACTATACCAATTTTTTTAAAGGAGTTTTAATCAACTTTTTACCAGCTAAACTAATTATACAAGACGTGGGTTTAAAGATTATACAAGAATAACATGATTTAAGGATTATACAAGACTTGGGTTTTTGTATTTTAAGGCTTCTACGTTTACTGTTTTTTTTTGTGATCGTTTGTTTGGCTTGATTTAAAGATTTAAAGGTGTTTTTTTTTTTTTGGTATTTTAAGATTACCCAACACTTATTTTATGTTTTGTTATAATCCTCATTTTGGATTTGACAACTTAATCCTTACATAAGTTTGTTTTTACGATTTGTCTCCTTAAATCAGTAAAGGCTTGTTGCAATCCCCTTGCACATCAACTTTGTTTTAGATTTGCACACCAAAAGTTTTAGATTTGACATCACTAAATATTTAGTTATCCTTAAGTGACTGCAAAATTGGGGCTAGGGCTGTGAACCGGTAAGGTCTTCCATCCTCTTAGTTCAAACACCTGCCTTGGGTGGTAAACATTCTCTGTGGTTAAACAGTAAGGAGAGTAGAAAGCTGAAGAAAAGGTTCCAATGTGACATAAATTAGAATTTTTTTTTTGTTATTAACCAATATTTTCATTGGATACCCATCACAACTTATTCTAATTGCCTCTACTACACCCTGCCATGGAAGAACATTGTTAGTAGAAGCAACTTTGCAAATAGTTTGAAACTGCCCTGTATTTTGTAGTGGAAGACTCATACTTTCGCCATATCTTAACTTGTTTAAGACGCTGAAGTTCTCAAAAATTCCAGGCTTCAAAACTGTATTTGGCTTGCAATGTGGTTCTGTTGTGTTGAGTTTTTCCATTAAGGTTGTTAGTTGTTGGTAGATGTTAAATTTGATGAGAAGATTAGGATCTTTGTCTTCTTTAAATTACATGGAATGCCTATACTCTAGGTATGAGTAGAAGAGAAGTTGGATTGTTTTGATGTCCCCTCAAAAGTGCATTTGGAAGCATTTTTAGGATCATGCTTTTGGCTATAGTTCAGCTCTTTACAATTGATTTACCAGTAACACGTCTGCAACAACACATGAAGGGATTTACCATATAATACATGTGTGGCAGTCTCCTGAAGGGATTTACCATTATCAAAATGATTATAGTAGCCCCTTTAATACATTAGTGTGAATTGTGAAAGGCAAATGAGTTTACTTGCACTTTTTTTTAATGTTCTAAATTCTAATGGTTATATTGGGTACTATGTACATGACAAAGTCTGCTTTTCTCTATGATAGAAGCCATTATCATCCCAAATTAGTTGGGGCATGAATCAACCAAACACCACCATTTTTCAAGTATTTTGTTTAATGAGTAATCTTAACCTGTATAATTATGTTCCACTTATGTGCAGGAATTCATTGGTGTGTTTCTGGTATCTGTTGGAGGTTTTACTAGGAAAAGCAAAGAAAGATAAGAAGATTGACATCCCTCGACTCCCAAAGTTGGCTCCACAGTTTAATGGGTTGAATTGTTTTGAGACATTGGTTGGTCATTGATTTTCTTTTTTTGTTGTTTGGTACATGTCTTAATTGTATTATTGTAAATGTATTCAACTCCCTATTGGAGAATTGTCATTTTGCTTTAACTAGGATTATGGCTGAAGGTACACATAAGTTATTGACAAGTTATTATTCTTCCAGTAAAGTCTGACTCATATATTTGAGCCATTAGATATTTTAGTTGAATGAGAACTACTTGTGTTAGGCAGTTTGAACAAATACACAAGTTTGAACAGAAGACAATTGTTTTGCGTAATCTGATTAATTAAATATGTTTCCTCTATCAACCGGACAAAGCGTTTGATTTATGTTGTGTATTTGGTTTTCACAATAACCCTTCTTGTGAAAACCAAGACCATCCAGCTTCTACAAAAAGAGCTCAAGTGAAATCACGGGAAGCACATTTTGGTTTAATGAAATTTTTATATTACCGATATTACCCCTCATACTATAAATAACAAACTAAAATTTTCATATTAACGTTATACTTGCTTTTAAAATTTTCACATTTTGGTGCTGTATTAAATTGGAAATCAGCGGTTGTAATTTTGATTTCATTTTGTGTTTGTGTAACGACAATGCCTGTTAAATGTTTAAATAGTTTAGAATTTACATACACTTAGATTAGTTAAGAGCAATGTTGAGACAAGGTACACAGATGGAGCTTCTAATTCATTGCAGCAGCAAAGTCCAACCTGGGATTCTGGGGTGGTGATTGATCATGAATAGTCAGCTGCTTTAAAGTCTCTTTGTTCAATATATATCTTAGAAGCAAATTGTGTCCAGGAACTTGCCCTGAAATGTAGTAGTAGTCTAAAACTAGAGATGTAGTTTCAACATTTATGTACTCGGTAGCAGTTTTGTAACTAAATAACTATTCTCCAGTTAAAAAAATATATATATTTCTACAATATGAATACTCTTATTACCAAATTACCGTCATTCATATGAAATTTATAGTAAATTATACTACATGAATATATTTATAATTTAAAATGATTTTTTTATTACTTTATTTATTTTAGTATAATTTTTTTAAAAAATATAATTGAAAGAATGTTATTTTATCCCATATTCAACATTTATTTTAAAAAAATGTACTTATTATTTATTCCAATTTAGGTACAAATGTCATATTATTTTATATTTAGAAGAGGTTTTAAATTATTACAACTAAACAAGATCAAAAGCTCTTCTTGGAAGGTAAAAATGTCGTACTATAATTAGAAGAGATTTTAAAATGCTACAATTAAACAGTCTTAAAAGCAATTATGGATACAAAATTTCTTACACAAACCATCCAAATAGTACTCGAAAAGCTATGGCTTTTACTTCCCTTCTTTTATTGTCAAAAGCCAAAAGTAACAAATTTATTATCTCAAACTAGCCATAAATGTATTTCATCACAAGAAACATTGGCATTTGAAATTGGTTCAAAAATTTTATTTAAAAAATTTTTGCTTGAAAATTTTGAGAGTCAAGTCTAGCTGGCATGATATTACTCATGTAAGTACACCTTATCAGTTGTCACAGAGAAAGTACATTCCCAGCTTCCTTGAAATTTCCATGGTATTGAGGTTCTGAGAGGACGGTGATATTATATTACATTGTGGGACATGGCCAGCTGTTTTCAAATGCTTTTATTATTTTTCTTTTATCTATTATAAGAGAAAAACTTGACTGCATCCAATACACCACGTCTGACGGTAAGGGCTGAAGATGGTGATGGGCCGGTAGGTGCATCTGACGGTAAGGACTGAAGATGGCGTCTGATGCACTGCAAAGTGAAAAAAAAAAAAAAAAAAAAAAAAAAAAAAATCCTTTTCGTTTGAGAAGTTTAAGTTTAAGTGAGTAACACGTGTCACTTACTGAATGGATCCGATGCACCACCATCATATTCCAATTTGATGCATCGGATGCACTCTCCAATAATAATTCACATTGACTTTCTATTAACTAGTTGTACATACAAATCTTCCCAGATCTATTACCATTGTCTATCTGCAATTACTATCTCTCAAGAAAAACTTTGTATTTCCACCTTTGCAAGTGAAAAATGGCTGACGCTTTATATGGTTTTTTGCTGGGGAAACTGGACTTGCTCATCCAAGAGGAGATTGGGTTGATCTGGGGTGTTGACAAGGAAATGAGGAAACTTTCAAGCTTGCTATCAACTATTCAGGCTGTGCTTGAAGATGCAGAGGATAAGCAAATACGAGATAAGACACTTCAGAATTGGTTGCGGAAGCTCAAAGATGCAGTTTATAAGGTTGATGACATCTTGGATGAGTGTGCAACAGAAGCTGCTGTTCGGTTTGAGTCTAACGGCCAAAATTCAAGCTTAATCAACAAGGTACGCACTTCTCGCTTGACTCCACATAATCTATCGTTTCGTCGCAAGATTGGTAGTAGGGTGAGAGACATCAGTGAGAGGTTGGATGATATTGCTAAAGAGCGTTCCAATTTTCATTTGAAAGAGGGTGCTGAGAGGCTTTCTGATGTCATTGGAAACCGTCAAACTGGCTCCATCATTACTCAACCTCAAGTGTACGGAAGGGAAGAAGATATCGAAAAAGTTGTTGAGTGTTTGGTAGAGAAAGTTGCCTGTTCTGATGATGTTTCTGTGTATCCTATTGTTGGTTTAGGGGGGCTCGGAAAGACCACACTTGCTCAGATGGTCTTCAACGATGATAAGATTAAGAGTCATTTTGAGCTAAGAATTTGGGTTTGTATTTCTGACGATTTCTGTGAGAAAAGAATCATAAAAGCTATAATTGAATCTGCAAAACTTCAAGAGGATTCAAGACACGTCTGTGAAAACTTGGAGAAGTTGGAGTTAGACTCTCTGCAGAGAAAACTTCGAGACACGTTAAATGGGAAAAGGTATTTACTTGTTCTAGATGATGTCTGGAATGAAATTCAAGAGAAGTGGGATAGGTTAAAATGTGTTTTGGCTTGTGGATCAAGAGGTGCTTCTATCATTGTCACTACCCGAATCGAAACGGTTGCGTCATTTATGGGAACAATGCCTCTGCATCGGTTGTCTGGTTTAAACGAGGATGATTGCTGGTCATTATTCAAGGAACGTGCATTCAGACAGGTGACAGAAGAACGTCCGAACCTTGTAGCTTTGGGAAAGAAGATAGTGAACAAGTGTGGAGGTGTGCCTTTAGCTGTAAAGTCTTTAGGAAGCATGATGAGCAACAAAAGTGAGGAAAACCAGTGGATTTCTGTTGTGGAAAGTGAACTCTGGAATTTGCCTCAAGATGAATGTTCAATCTTGCCTGCTTTACGATTGAGTTACTATAATTTACCATCATATTTAAGACAATGTTTTGCTTATTGTGCTATTTTTCCAAAGGATTTTATAATTAAGAAAGATCTTCTTATTCAACTTTGGATGGCTAATGGCTTTATTCCTTCCACTGGGAATTTGGATCTGGAAGATAAGGGTAATGAAATCTGCAAAGAATTGTGCTGGCGATCTTTCTTAGAAGACAATGGGGAAGATGGTTTTGGCTATGTTAAAGTATTCAAAATGCATGACCTTGTTCATGATCTTGCACAATCTATCATGGAGGATGAATGCGTCGTTGACCATATTGAAAGCTCAACTGGTATCTCAAAAAGAACTTTTCATTACGCATCGATTCATGATGGTCGACAGGTAAATACCTTTCCTAAAGCTATATATCAAGTTGAAACCTTAAGGACATGCCTAATACATTCAACATATGGTCGTTTGTATTTTGCTCGTGGGTTTTCTTTTGACTTCTCAAGATTAAGATATTTGAGAGTCTTGGATGCAAGGTTGATCAGAGCGAGGAGGTTGTCATCTTCAATTAGCCATTTAAAACATCTACGGTACTTAGACCTTTCTCACCGCTATATCAAAGTGCTTCCCGAATCAATTTGTACCCTGTACAATTTGCAAACTTTGAATCTGAATGGATGTCTTTGTCTTCAGAAGCTACCGAAACATACAACACGCTTGAAGAATCTTCGACACCTTTACTTAGATGGTTGTAGAGGATTATCTGAGATGCCACCAGAAATTGGGCAAATCACTTGCCTAAAGACTTTAACTCTCTTTATTGTGGGTAAAAAGAGAGGTTGTCACTTGGATGAATTGAAAGGCTTAAATTTGGGTGGAACGTTAAGTATTAAACACCTCCAGAGAGTGGAGAATCCACGTGATGCAAAAGAAGCCAATTTGGTTGAAAAACTAAATCTTCGTCGATTGTCCTTGTCCTGGAAAAATGAGAGTGATCTTCAAAAGCCGGAAGATGTAGAAAAGGTACTTGAAGCTTTGAAACCTCACACAAACCTTAAACAGCTACACATATCAGGGTATAAAGGTGACCAATTTCCTTCTTGGATGAGGGACAACATTCTTAATAATGTTGTTTATATGGAGATCTCCAAGTGTGACAAATGTTCTCAACTTCCTCCCTTAGCGCTATTACCTTTTCTCCGAACTCTTCATTTATCTAATATGAGTCGGTTGATGTATATTGACGATCATTTTCAAGATGGTGGAATGGCAAGAGGATTCCCTTCTTTGCAGAGTCTCGAAATTGAAAATTTGCCAAGTTTGCAGAGATTCTCAAGAGAAGATGGAAGGGAGCTGCTCCCACGTCTGACCTCCTTAAGAATTGTTAAATGCCCTGAATTGACCTTGCAACATCTTCCTTCGGTGGAACAGTTAACGGTTTCAAAATGCAATGAGGTGGTACTAGGATCAATCTCGAATCTCAAAAACCTTATCTCCCTTGAAGTTTCGGATATTGATGAATTGAATTACCTTCCAGAAGGTACGCTTCTAAACCTCACCTCTCTGAAGACACTTAGTATTGATGGTTTCAGGAAGCTGAAGTGTTTGCCCAGAGAAATAGGCAGCCTAAGTTCTCTTGAAAAACTATTTATTCATTGGTGCACAGAGTTAGAGTCATTTCCAGAGCAAGGGATGGAAGGACTGAAAAGTCTTAAATATTTGACTTTGCATAGTTGTAGAAAGCTCACATCTTTGACGGAGGGTTTACAACACCTCTCATGCCTCGAGGCCTTGAATCTTGAATGGTGCCCTGAGCTGGTGGTTTTACCGGATTGTATGAAGTACCTTACTTCCCTGTGTCACTTACAATTATCTGGTTATGACCACTGTATAGCTTCCAAGTTGGAGGTCTTGCCTGATGTCCTGCGGTATGTTCCTGCTCTGAAATCCTTGGAAATATGGGGCTACCCAAATCTAGAATCATTGCCTCACTGGCTTGGAGACCTTACATCTCTTCAGACTTTGACAATAACCGATTGCCCGAAGTTGCCATCTCTTCCAGCGAGCATTCAGTGCCTCACAATGCTACAGAATTTGTATATTAGCGGATGCCCTGAACTGGAGAAGCGAAGTAAGAAGGAAAAAGGAGAGGACTGGTACAAGATAGCACACATACCAAATGTTCAAGTAAGTACCCCTTTTAGCTCTTGTTTCGTTCTCTTAAGTTTTAACATATTTGTCCTAATTCCATCACATTATATTTGGATTCACTGCAGATAATCAGAGACCCTAGGCCATGCTCAATGTGTCTAAACTGGTAGGGGAGCCAATGGTACCCGACATACGGTTCATGATATTCTTTAGAGTATAATAATGTATGTATTTCCTTTTATGTTTCCACACTAATTTGAAAAATAAATCTTTTGTCTCTCTTTAGTCAAGGAATTGGTATGTGTTATCAATGCCAATAAAAAAGAAAATAATTTATATAAATTTGAGAAACCAGAACTGATATAAAATTTATATAATCCTTTATATCAATAATTTATATAAAGGAATTGATATGGTTTTACTTTTAAAATGACAATTAATATGTTTATAATTATGTTTGTATAAGCTGACAACCAATTGTACTAAATTATATTTATGTTTTCAAATTCTTTGCTAATTAAAGAAGCTCTTATCTTGTTATATATGTTTATTTATTATTATATTAACATTGGAATTGATATTTGACATCTCACTGAAAAGAAAAAGGAAAAATGAGTTAGTACCATAAGATAGCTCTATTAAATAATGTGTATTTTATTGTGGTTCTAAACATAGGGTCTGTTTGGCTACGCTTTTGAGAGTCTCAGAAGAGCTTTCGGGATCTAAAATCCAAGAGATGTTAAAGAAAGGACAATTTAACTTGTTTGTGCTTCTATCTTGTTTATTTTATTTGTGCTTCTATCTTGTTTTAATATATCCTTTCTCTTTGTTGTTTCTTTCCTACTCTGTCAATTTAACTTTTTTTTTTACTTAATCTTAAATATAGAAAGACGATTAAAATCCAAGAGATGTTAAAGAAAGGACAATTTTTGTTTTCTAGTTTTGATTGATACCCTGAGAGTGAGGGAACAAACAGGATGTTGCTGTTAGAAATAGACTTGATTTTGTGTTGGTATGATGTTATACAATCAGCATAGGGGTAACAAATTAAAAGAAAATGCTCTTTAATTTTTTTTTTTTTTGTCTTGGGTAATGACAATAAAAGATGGTGCATGTTGATGCCGAGATAACTGCAAGTACAAGGCTAAGATAAATATGACACAATTTGAGATGTGATCTATGTTGTCTTGCTGGGTTGCTATGCAGTATATCTATCATATATTGGTATGACAGTGAAGGTATCTTTAAAGGGGCTTAATGGTTATATCGCTTTGAGCTTATGTTTGAGTTTCATCTGTGGTAATGTGTAGTATGCTGATATGTTGGTGTAATGTATATCTCTAGCAAAATCGAAAAGTTATCTTTTATTTTTCCTATATATCATTTCTTTGAATTTTTTTTTACTGATGTTACAATTACTATTCCCATTGCAGTTGATTTTGAACAAGGTTCTCATGTTGGGTTCCGCTAGTCAAACAATTGTTGGTAGACCCATTGTACCAGAAGCAGCAGTACATGCAGTTGTTGAGGAACATGTGAGTTCACTAAATCTTTCTCCCTCTGTCTGTCTGTCTCCCCCTCTTGCTTTTTTCTTAGCTGCATTATCTTAGGGGAAAAAGGTTTATATGATTCTCTAACAAGGGTAATCTTATTTACTATCATTCATTCAAATGGTAACCTTTTTGGTGAAAGTGTTTCAAATCTGAAAAGAGTTATGCTCTCAAAAAGCTAACTGAAGTTTGTAATTTCCAAGATCCATGGAAAATTATTTGGTAGTTTAGATGGCCTTTAAAACCTCAGTGCAGAGAAACTTTTCCAGAAACTGAATTTCAGCCTAAACAAACTACTAGGATGGTGTAGATGTAGCTTCAGAGATTATATGGAACATACTGATTTGCAAACATGAGTGATTGACCGTGTTTTTTGTTTTCCTGCTAGAGACGATGAAGTGAGTCAAGGTTTCAAAATGAAAAGTTGCCAGTAGATGATTCTTTTACAATAGTTTGAATTGAGCCTGTGTTTATATTTGGCCTAAGGAAGCTGCAAGATTGATTGCTTTTGCTCCACTGTGATGTTTCCCAAGTAAAACGTAGACACATTAGTTGTGCGAGTGCTATTATTCATGTCTGGAAGAAAGTATTACTTGCTAAGTTGCTATGGAGGCTCTTTGGAGTTCTTATGTGCTATGCAAAGTCAAGAGTTAGGCAGACTTTGCCTGCTGTTGATAGAAAACGCAGTTAGTGGAATTATAGATGGAGCTATGGATGCCAATTCCTCAAAATTTGGTAACATCAACTCCATTAATAACCATTTATGATTCTTTTCTGGATTACACCCATTATCTCAAGTTTTGGGTTGAATTAATCCATTAGCTCAAATAGTTCATGGGAGAAATTCATGTTATCTGGGTCCTGGAGGATTGACAATACAAAATATACATCCTATTCACTGGGAGCACTTGCCCAACTGACATGTCTGAAGGAATCGATGTTTGAATTATTGGATCCTTCACAATTCATGTGAGAATTGGTTTTTTGTTGTGGATATTATTGCAGAATCCTGAAGTCTGGCTGTTAGGTTATATAAATTATATTAATCTAGCAATCATTTTAGTTTACATTGTATCTACTTTCCGTTTTGTATTTTCTTGATCTTCAACAAAAATGCTATATTTGCTGTTTATCTTTGTAAAATTTTCTTTATTTATGATGTGTAAATATATTTATAATCCTTTTGTATGCATCTGAAATTTAATCATCATATACTGTTCTCTTTCTTTTAGGCATTAGATGCAAAGGTGATTATTTTCAAGAAAAAGAGAAGGAAGAATTACCGCCGTACCAAAGGACATCGACAGGTCTGTCAAAGAAATTGCATGTTTCTCTTTTCATGTTTGTATGGTGTTTGGTTTCCTTTGAGATGTCAACTTATCTTTATGCAGGAACTTACTAAGTTGAGAATAACTGATATTCAAGGAATTGAGAAACCCGAAAAGGTTGCGACTACGAATCCAGAAAACGTTGCAGTTGCTGCTTAGGAAGAATTTTTGCCATGGATATGCATCGACAATAGCAGCTCTCCATGCTTGGAATTTCTGAGTCGTGACTTTCTGGTACTATATGATCAGCATGATCTCATTCCTGTTTTTTGCCCAGTGTACATTTGGACGTCATTTTTGGCTGAAAGTCTGACCATCCAATGAGGTTCCTGTTGTAGGTTTGATTGCATTGATGATGTTTCTTCCCTCTGCAAATTTTTTCTATTGTTTTTAGTTGTTTTATTTGTATTTAGTAGTCCACTCCATGAAATTTTAGCAGAAAGAAACACTTTGTTTTTGGTTCCCAAATAGAATTTATACCAAGGTTTGAAATTTTATCACATCATGTTGCTCACTTGCTCTTGATGCTAGTTCTGTGCAACCATGATGGTGAAATACTAATAGGCCTTCTTGTGATTTGCTTGAAATAATATGCTTATTTAGTTATTGATAATCGACGTTTGAATCCGTCATTATCCGAATGTCTTGGATGTTTTGGCTAGGTTTCTGGATATTTAGATTGTGATTCATGACAAGGCAAAACTGGAAATTGTTGTCTTGATTTTGATTATGTTTTTTCTACCATGATTCAAACTGGAACATTGCCATGAATCATGAATGAATGTTTATACTATCAGGTCACATTGGGCGGTGATGATGGACAGCTATGTTAGCCCTTAGATCCCATTATCAAGATTGCTATTTTGCATGAGTTTTGCTGTCTCTCTCTCATTGTGTATCTGTCTCTGTCTCTATCTTCTCTCATTTTCTATTGCAAAAGCAATTTACATACCATCAGTGTTTTTGTCCAAATTGTGCTTTAGATTATGAGAGAGAGCTTGTTTTTGTAAAATCATTGTTTTAGACTGCATTGGTATAAGTACGAATACGAATCGTAAAAGTATGAATGACCTATTGATTGTCGGATTTCGAAGCTAGAGGTGTGTGGACATAATAATGTTCACATAAACAGCTGGAACTTGTTTAGATGTCTCATAAATGGTGAATGGTGAATGGTGTTGTTGGTGACCCCAACAAGAAGTCCACCTTTACAGATTTTTATTTTTATTTTGTGGACATCTACATCAATTCTTGAACCCACTTTTTATAAATTGGTGATAAAATCATATATATAATCATCCGTAAATCATATATATCAATTCTAAGTGTGTTTTTGAAATTTGTACACATTAAATAAATTTGAGTGTTGCTATATATCTTGAAGGCAAGGATTGTATATTAAGAAACCCATTCGGAGAAAAAAATAATAACTAAAATGAAAATTAATGATAATATATGTTTCTTTAATTAGTGGTGACCATGGTGGGCAAGTGGGTATGGTGTTGGAGATGTATAGAAACTGTGGTGGTTTCTTTAAACTTTTGGAGGAATCCATTGAATCCACATTTGATCAAAGTGAAGTGGAGAAGAGAGAAAATGGAGAAACGTTTGAAATGAAAGTGGCTTTGAAGTTGGGGAGAAGCCTGTCAGAGCTCAGAGATCTTGCAAGAAAATCAAGCTATTCTTGCATTGAAGGAACTCAAAATGAAGAATTTGCAAGCAAACTTTTCTGAGATTAATTAGGTTTTAATTAGTTCGTGTATAATCATTCTTTCATTCTTATTAGATTATTTTCGAAACAAATTCTTTGTAGAGAATCATGTAATATATAGACAGAAAATGTAAATCTCAATTTTTGATTTACTGATTATATAAATTTAAATATAAGTTAAATTGAAGTTCATTTCATAAAGTATCTAACATGTTTGTGTTATTGTCGGTTAAGGGCTGTTAAATGATTTCAAAAACATAAGGTGTTATATAAGGTTGGAAATGAAGTTATAACTTTTCTATAAGCGATTTATAATCCAAATTGAAAAGAGCTTCATCCAAAATTAACCAAAAATAATAAAACTTATAAGTTTTATCAAATGTCGATTATTGTGGATTACAATCGGTTAAACGATTTCGAAAAGCTAAGAAGTTATATAAAGGTTGGAGATGGAGTTTGAAAAATACTATAAACAATTTATTAGTTAAATTGAAGTTCGTTTCTCTTCCTAAATTCAATGAAAAAGCATAAAACTTATATGTTTGAGCTATTGTCGTTTAGTTTCGGTTATCGTCGGTTAAAGGTGGTAATTAAACGATTTCAAAAACCTAAAAAGGTATACAACATCCAAAAATTGACCAAAAATCAGAAAACTTAAAAGTTTTAATAAATATCGGTGGTTGGCCATTTGTCGCTCTCTGTGAGGTTGCAATCCATTCGACTTCCCTTCGGTTGAGGTTGCTATTTAATGAAAACCCGGAAACCAAGATGACGACATAAGGGTAGTGACATTTTTTGTAATTAACAATCACAAATAAAATTATAACTTCTTACAGTTTCAACAAAAAAAAAAAAAAAAAAAATTATAACTTCTTACACTTCAACTTTTCCAAGCGGAATTGGATATATTAACTCGTTTAGCACACCGTATTAGATTGTATTAGGATGTATTTAATTGTATTGTATTGTATTGGACTGTATTATCATTAATACAAACCTGTGTTTGGTGATGCACTGTATTATATCGTATTAGGTTATTCTTATATATATGATTTTATTGTATTTAATTATATTATAAAAATTTAATATTTTTTTTTTAAAAATACTTAATAATTAATTTTAAATATCTTTACCATGAATAAATCAATAAATATTTTTATATAAAAAATCAATAAATATTTATTTTAATTGAAACAAAAAATTTAAATAAAACTTTTCTATGTATTTTGAAATTAAATATATATATATATATATATATATATATATATATATTAACAACATAACACATATTTTATCAATATATTTACTTTCATAACATTATAGAGAAATCGGTATTTATGTATGGTGGACTTAGTAGGAGAGGTGTATAACCGAGAGTTGTGTCAAAGTATAACCATTTTGACTCGATAAAGTTATTAAACTATTATAAACATGTAAATTATGTGGACACCATTTTACTACGTCATTTCTCGAACCCACTTTTTATAAGTTCGTGATAAAATCATATATATAATCATCCGTAAATCATATATATCAATTCATTTTTGAAATTCTTACACATTAAATAAGTTAAAGTGTTGATATATATATCTTGAAGGTTGACTTGAGATATTTGAACCTACAACTGTGAAAATTGTCGATCAATAATAACCTAACAAGATTGTATATTAAGCATTCACGTTTGGAATTTAGAAACCCATTTGGAGAAAAAATCAATAACTGAAATGGAAATTAATGATAATATATGTTTCTTTAATTAGTGGTTATGTATTGAAACCATCTAAGTGGGTCTGATTTTCTAAAAGGAACAACTAAGAACAATCAAAATCTATTCAAACTCAAGAAGCTAAATAATCAATATTCACAAATCAAATTCAAGTTTAGAATCCTATGCATTTTAGATTGGTTAATTGGTTCCTACGCAGCTTCATGTATCATTATTGCTTTTTAATTCGACAATTACAAATTATTAATACATTTAAAAATATATTACACGTTTGTGCAGGGAATTTTTATTCCCCTGCATAGTACTGTAGTCGGTCCCAATCCCAGAAAGTAACATTGGCTTTTGAAATTGCTAAAATTTTATTTATTAAAAAAAAAAAAAAAAAAAATTGCTTGAAAATTTTGGGAGTCAAGTCTGGCTGGCTTGACTTGACTCTGAAAAGTACATTGCCAGCTTCCTTGAAATTTCCATGGTGTTAATGGACGGTGATATTATTACATTGTGGGACATTGCCAGCTGTTTTCAAATGCTTTTATCACTTTTCTCTTTATCAATTACAATTCACATTGACTTTCTAGTATTACCTTCTCAGACTCAGACCAACCATTGTCTATCTGCAATTACTCATCTCTCAAGAAAAAACTTTGCAAGTGAAAAATGGCTGACGCTCTATATGGTTTTTTGCTGGGGAAACTGGACTTGCTCATCCAAAAGGAGATTGGGTTGATCTGGGGTGTTGACAAGGAAATGAGGAAACTTAAAAGCTTGCTATCAGCTATTAAGGCTGTGCTTAAAGATGCAGAGGTGAAGCAAAAGAAAGGCGAGGCTCTTCATGATTGGTTGAGGAAGCTTAAAGATGCAGCTTATAAGGTTGATGACATCTTGGATGAGTGTGCAACAGAAGCTGCTGTTCGGTTTGAGTCTGACGGCCAAAATTCAAACTTTATCAACAAGGTACGCACTTCTCGCTTGACTCCCCATAATCTATTGTTTCGTCGTAAGATTGGCAGTAGGATTAGAGACATCAGAGAGAGGTTGGATGATATTGCTAAAGAGCGTTCCGATTTTCATTTGAACGAGGAAGGTGCTGAGTGGCTTTCTGATGTCATCGGAACCCGTCAAACTGGATCCATCGTTACTGAACCTCAAGTATACGGAAGGGACGAAGATTTCAAAAAAATTGTTGAGTATTTGGTAGAGAAAGCTGCCTGTTCTGATGGCGTTTCCGTGTATCCTATTCTTGGTTTAGGGGGGCTCGGAAAGACGACACTTGCTCAGATGGTCTTCAATGATGATAAGATTAAGAGTCATTTTGAGCTAAGAATTTGGGTTTGTATTTCTGTCGATTTCTCTCTGCAAAGAATCATGAAAGATATAATTGAATCTGCAACCGGATCCGCCTGTGAAAACTTGGGGTTAGACCCTCTGCAGAGAAAACTTCAAGACACATTAAATGGGAAAAGGTATTTACTTGTTCTAGATGATGTCTGGAATGAAATTCAAGAAAAGTGGGATAGGTTGAAATGTGTTTTGGCTTGTGGATCAAGAGGTGCTTCTATCATTGTCACTACCCGAATCGAAACGGTTGCGTCATTTATGGGAACAATGCCTCTGCATCGGTTGTCCGGTTTAAACGAGGATGATTGCTGGTCATTATTCAAGGAACGTGCATTCAGACAGGTGACAGAAGAACGTCCGAAGCTTGTAGCTTTGGGAAAGAAGATAGTGAACAAGTGTGGAGGTGTGCCTTTAGCTGTAAAGTCTTTAGGAAGCATGATGAGCAACAAAAGTGAGGAAAACCAGTGGATTTCTGTTGCGGAAAGTGAACTCTGGAATTTGCCTCAAGATGAATATTCAATCTTGCCTGCTTTACGATTGAGTTACTATAATTTACCATCATATGTAAGACAATGTTTTGCTTATTGTGCTATTTTTCCAAAGGATTTTATAATTAAGAAAGATCTTCTTGTTCAACTTTGGATGGCCCATGGCTTTATTCCTTCCACTGGGAATTTGGATCTGGAAGATAAAGGTAATGAAATCTGCAAAGAATTGTGTTGGCGATCTTTCTTAGAAGACATTGGGGAAGATGATTTTGGCTATGTTAAAAGATTCAAAATGCATGACCTTGTTCATGATCTTGCACAATCTATCGTGGAGGATGAATGCGTCGTTGAGCATATTGAAAGCTCAACTGGTATCTCAAAAAGAACTTTTCATTACGCATCGATTCATGATGGTCGACGGGTAAATACCTTTCCTAAAGCTATATATCAAGTTGAAACCTTAAGGACATGCCTAATACATTCAACAAATCGTCCTTTGTATGCTGCTCGTAGGTTTTCTTTTGACTTCTCAAGATTAAGATATTTGAGAGTCTTGGATGCAAGGTTGATCACAGCGAGGAAGTTGTCATCTTCAATTAGCCATTTAAAACATCTACGGTACTTAGACCTTTCTCACTGCTCTAGCAAAGTGCTTCCTGAATCAATTTGTACCCTGTACAATTTGCAAACTTTGAATCTGAATGGATGTCGTTTTCTTCAGAAGCTACCGAAACATACAACACGCTTGAAGAATCTTCGACACCTTTACTTAGATGGTTGTAGAGGATTATCTGAGATGCCACCAGAAATTGGGCAAATCACTTGCCTAAAGACTTTAACTCTCTTTATTGTGGGTAAAAAGAGAGGTTGTCACTTGGATGAATTGAAAGGCTTAAATTTGGGTGGAACGTTAAGTATTAAACACCTCCAGAGAGTGGAGAATCCACAGGATGCAAAAGAAGCCAATTTGGTTGAAAAACTAAATCTCCGTCGATTGTCCTTGGCCTGGGAAAATGATAGTGATCTTCAATCACAGGAAGATGTTGAAAAGGTACTTGAAGCTTTGCAACCTCACACAAACCTTAAACGACTAGAGATATCAGGGTATAAAGGTGACCAATTTCCTTCTTGGTCCTCTTGGATGAGGGACAACATTCGTAATAATAATGTTGTTTATATTGAGATCTCAAACTGTGATAATTGTTCTCAACTTCCTCCCTTAGCGCTATTACCTTCTCTTCGAAGTCTTCATTTATCTAATATGAGTCGGGTGATGTATATTGACGATCATTTTCAAGGTGATGGAATGGCAAGAGGATTCCCGTCTTTGCAGAGTCTCGAAATTGAAAATTTGCCAAGTTTGCAGAGATTCTCAAGAGAAGATGGAAGGGAGCTGCTCCCACGTCTGACCTCCTTAAGAATTGTTAAATGCCCTGAATTGACCTTGCCACATCTTCCTTCGGTGGAACGGTTAACAATTTCAGAATGCAATGAGGTGGTACTAGGATCAATCTCGAATCTCAAAAACCTTATCTCCCTTGAAGTTTGGCAAAATGATGAATTGAATTACCTTCCAGAAGGTACGCTTCTAAACCTCACCTCTCTGAAGACACTTGCTATTAAAGGTTTCTGGAAGCTGAAGTGTTTGCCCACAGAAATAGGCAGCCTCAGTTCTCTTGAAAAACTACATATTGAGCGGTGCTGTGAGTTAGAGTCATTTCCAGAGCAAGGGATGGAAGGACTGAAACGTCTTAAATATTTGACTTTGGTAAGTTGTAGCAAGTTCACATCTTTCACAGAGGGTTTACAACACCTCTCATGCCTTGAGTCCTTGACTCTTAACAACTGCCCTGAGCTGGTGGCTTTACCGGATGGTATGAAGTACCTTACTTCCCTCTGTCACTTAGAATTAAATGGTTTTGACACAAAAATAGCTTCCAAGTTGGAAGTCTTGCCTGATGTCCTGCGGCTTGTTCCTGCTCTGAAATCCTTGGAAATATGGTGCTACCCAAATCTAGAATCATTGCCTCACTGGCTTGGAGACCTTACATCTCTTCAGAATTTGACAATAATCAGTTGCCCGAAGTTGCCATCTCTTCCAGCGAGCATTCAGGGCCTCACAATGCTACAGAAATTGTATATTTCCGGATGCCCTGAACTGGAGAAGCGAATTGAGAAGGAAAAAGGAGAGGACTGGTACAAGATAGCACACATACCAGATGTTGAAGTAAGTACCCCTTTTAGCTCTTGTTTCGTTCTCTTAAGTTTTAACATATTTGTCCTAATTCCATCACATTATATTTGGATTCACTGCAGATAATCAGAGACCCTAGGCCATGCTCAATGTGTCTAAACTGGTAGGGGAGCCAATGGTACCCGACATACGGTTCATGATATTCTTTAGAGTATAATAATGTATGTATTTCCTTTTATGTTTCCACACTAATTTGAAAAATAAATCTTTTGTCTCTCTTTAGTCAAGGAATTGGTATGTGTTATCAATGCCAATAAAAAAGAAAATAATTTATATAAATTTGAGAAACCAGAACTGATATAATTTATATAAATTTATATAAATTTATATAATTTATAATTTATATAAATTTATATAATCCTTTATATCAATAATTTATATAAAGGAATTGATATGGTTTTATTTTTAAAATGATAATTAATATGTTTATAATTATGTTTGTATAAGCTGACTAAATTATATTTATGTAAGTGTTTTATGTTTTCAAATTCTTTGCTAATAAAAGAAGCTCTTATCTTGTTATATATGTTTATTTATTATTATATTAACATTGGAATTGATAGTACCATAAGATAGCTCTATTAAATAATGTGTATTTTATTGTGGTTCTAAACATAGGGTCTGTTTGGCTAAGCTTTTGAGAGTCTCAGAAGAGCTTTCAGGATCTAAAAGTGACTTTTAGGAATCCAAAAATTACTTTTGGAATTGTTTGGATGATCCGGAAGAAGAGCTTTTAAGATTAGAAAGCTCTTTCTAAATAAGCACTGCACAACCCGTGCAGCTTCTTCTAAAAGAGCTGATCAAAAATACACGAAGCTCATTTAAATATAGATGTGTGGCAGCCCATTTAATACATGGCTCTCCAAAAGCTCATCTAAATGGCTCTCCACAAGCTGCCCATTTAATACATGTGTGGCAGCCCATTTAACACCACAATTTTTCAAGTATTTTGTTTGATGAGTAATCTTAACCTATATAATTGTGTTCCTATTATGTGTAGGAATTCATAGGTGTCTTTCCGGTATCTGTCGGAGGTTTTACTAGGAAAAGCAAAGAAAGATGAGAAGATTGACATCACTCAGCTGCCGAAGTTGGATCCACTGTTTGATGGGTTGAATTGTTTTGAGACATTAATTGGTTGGTCATTGATTTTCTTCTTTTTGCTGTCTGGGACATGTCTTGCTTAATTGTATTATTGTAAATGTATTCAACTCCCTATTGGAGAATCATCATGTTGCTTTAACGAGGATTATGGCTGAAGGTACACATAAGTTATTAATCTTCCTGTATAGTTTGAGCCATTGGATATTTTAGTTGAATGAGAACTACTTGTGATAGGGTGTTAGCAATATCATATATTTGAATTTGCAATATATGTTTGGTTTTTTTTAATGCTTCAATGACTTTACATAATTTCATAAGGAGGGAGGTCATTGTAGATGTTGAGTCCATCATATGATGAAAATCAAGATTATGTGTTTGAGTTTGAGGATGAAGAATCATATAGAAGCATAATAAAAATTAATAAAACAATAAATGAAAGTGAGATGGGGTTGTTTCTTATAGATTTACCAAGAGAACTCATGCTTAAATAATTTTCTTTGTTACTTTTATAATTATGATTTTATAAAAAAAGTAATTATCGAACTTAATTTGTAGTAAATTATTATTCACGAAAGCTCAGGCTCTTTTGAAATAATTTATAAAAGCTCTTCTGAAATATATCATTCAAACGGTAAATAAAAAGCTCATACTTTTACTTCTTTTTTTCAACCGTCAAAAGTCAAAAGTAAAAGCTATCATAAACGAACCCATATTCTTGTAGTAACTATCTCAACTACGACACAAACTAAAAACGGTCCAAAACTGTACAGGTAAAATGAAAAAGAACAAAACAAAATGTTTAGTGTACCCAAATAATTGATGGTGTATAGAAAAATTGTTGTAGCACATAGCTACAATGTACAAGGTTGCTAACTTCATATTAATAACTTCACTTGATGCCAAGGTTTTTGTATTAAGGTTAACAAAACATTTATAAGAGATTAGGAGCAGGCAAATAACAAGTATGACATAATACATAACAAAACAAATACAAGATAGTCGAATGTCAATTTATCAATTCAACCTTACAGAACCAATTATAAAATTGAATTGTCAAAATATCTGAATTATGTACTGCTAATGCTATTAAGTTGTAACTTGCACATGAAAAAGAAGATAGTAGAGTATCAAATAATGGGATCAAGAATCAAGATAAAAACAGTTTAGGATAAATAATTGATTAATTGAGTATAGTCCAACTTAATACTGTGGTATAAACTTTCGCCTTGTTTGGTACACAGTTGTCTGATGGTCGGTAAAAAATTATAATCGGATTATTTAATCAGTGGATAATTTAATTGGGCCTATATAGTACTATTCAATCTGGTCCATGTATGCCTGTCATGGCCAGACTTCACTTCATTGGCGCTCTACTCAGACATTTTTTTTTTTTTTTCAGGTTCGAAAATTTTATTGGTGATGTTTCTTCCATCTGCAACATTTTTGTTTTGTTTTTAGTTGTTTTTATTTGTGTTTAGTAGTCTACTCCGTGAAATTTTAGCAGAAAGAAACACTTTGTTTTTGGTTCCAAAATAGAATTTTATCACATCATGTTGCTTTTGATGCTAGTTCTGTGCAACCATTATGGTTGAAATACTGATAGGCTTTGTTGTGATTTGCTTGAAATAATATGCTCATTTAGTTATCAATAATCGACATCTGAATCCATCATCCTCTAAATGTCTAGGATGTTTTGGCTAGGTTTCTGGATATTTAAATTAGGAAAAACTGGAAATTGTTGTCTTGATTTTGATTATGATTGTCAATATTATGCACATGTTTTGTTTTCATAAAACATTATGGATAAAGCCAATGAGTTGGAACAATCAATCAATCTCACATCATCTCCTACTAACAACAGTTTTCCCATTAAGTTGTCTCATGTCTTTAATTGAGTTAATCTCTCCTTCACTTTCGGTGGTAATACATTTTCTTCTTTAAAATGTTATTTTATATATATATATCAAATTCCACTTTATTGGTTATTGGTTAACGCCCCACGATCCTCAAATCTTCAACGTTTTTCTCTGCATGATAGACAGTTATGTTTTATTTTTTTTTATTTTTTTTTTATTTTGATTTATAAGTAGTGGCGATTTGAACTGGATTATTGTCGAACTGAATGAACGTTTTTACTACCAAAACACATTGTACAAAAGTGATAAACAGCTATGTTAACCCTTAGATCCCACTACCAAGATTGCTATTTTGCATGAGTTTTGCTTTCTCTCTCTCTGTTTTTTGTCTTCTCTCATTTTCTATTGCAAAAACAATTTACATATCATGAGTGTTAGGTCCAAATTGTGCTTTTGATTATGAGTAAGATCTTTTTTCTTTCTTTTTTTTTTTTTTTTGGTAAAATCATTGTTTTAGATTGCATTGGTATAAGTACGAATACGAATCATAAAAGACTGACCTATTGATTGTCAGAATTCGAAACCAGAGGTGTGTGGACATAATAGTGTTCACATAAACAGCTGGAGCTTATTTAGAGGTTAAACAAATGGTGAATGGAGTTGTTGGTGACCCCAACAATCCACCTGTACAGATTTTTTATTTTTATTTTCCCAATTGAAATTTTAATCTCTATGTATATAATAAATCATGTGGAGTGGTGGTGGTGGAATATTGGAAGGGCCATGGAGTTATAATTTGTTTTGAAGAATATCCCTATCATCCCACTCTCCATGAAACAAAGTGCTTGTGAGTGGAATCACTTTCTAGCCCCCTCTACATAACAGAACAGTAATATATATATACAAAGACTTTGGCATTTTCAAAAAAGCACTTTGCATTCTCCCACTTCTGCTTTTAAATATGTTTATGCTAATGGAATTCTTTGTCACAACAGTTTTCTCCACTTCAGAAGCCCCAAGTAAATCTTCATTTCCACATCATTATAATGTTTAAATCATCATTATATTATTATTTAACTATTTAAACTATTATAAACATGTAAATTTATGTGGACACCATTTTACCCAGATTTTTGTTCATTTTTTATGAGATGGGGCGGAAATCTTTTTCACTTTATAATTTATATTATTAAAAAATTTCTCATACCCACTTTTTAAAAGTTTGTGATAAAATCATATATACTGTTGTAAGAAAAATACACACACATAAATCTAAAACACACAGATAATATGAAAGCAATAAAAAGAAAAAGACGACACCAAAGATTTTACGTGGTTCAGCAATTTGTCTACGTCCACGGAGCGCACCGCACTCAATCCACTACTTTCAGAGTTGATTACAATCTCTTTGTCTCCCTCTCAGTCTCTCTACAATTTGCTCTCTATCTCTCTAGCAATTTTTCTCACACACATTAGGATTTACATAATGGTGGTATTTATATAGGAGCACTAGGGTTATAGGAGCACTAGGGTTTGCCAAGTCCTAATTGGAATCTATTCTTTTCCTGTTTCTTCTCTGCACAAGAAAGCCCATTGCATGCGGATTTGTGTCGGACCGCTGTCGGAACCACAGCGGTACAAACTGGAGACCAACCGCTGTTGAAACCTGCATCGCAACACACAGCGTGCAACACTGGTGACAGACCGTTGTCTTGCCGCTGCCAAAACCTACAGCGCCATGCGCAGCGTTTGCCACAATTTGCAAACCTCTACCACACACGCTATGAAAGACACAACGATCCAATTTCAATTTGCTTCCTCTTTTGTTGGCTTACAATTTAACTACACAAATCCCCAAGTTTACTTTGCCTATTAAATTCACAAAAGACAAAGATCATTAACTTTATTTTGCTAAATCAATTTATTGACTTTGAAGTCTTCACCAATAATCCCAACAATCTCCCACTTGAAGACTGAAACTCAATAGACGTTCTCCATCCTTTCTCGATGACTTAGTGGATAAATAACGGTACGCTCATCCCCCACGTCTTCACTCTTGAAGACCCACTGAAGCTACGCAGAGCTCCAATTTCTCAATAGTGACTGGCTTGATTAACATGTCAGCCGGATTCTTGCTACCTGCAATCTTCACTAACTTCAACACACCTTCTTCAATTAACGACCGAATGAAATGGTAGCTCAGGTCTATATGTTTGGTCATAGAATGGAATATCGAATTCTTGGTCAAGTGTATTGCACTCTGACTGTCACTGTGCAACACATTCATCACTTGATCGAATCCCAACTCAGTTAACAAACCTTGTAACCATATCAGCTCCTTGCTTGATACTGTCACAGCCACATACTCTGCTTCAGTTGTAGAGATTGTCACTATCTTCTGCAACTGGGACATCCAACTAATCGCGGTACTAGCCATTGTGAACACATATCCGGTGGTACTTCTTCTATGGTCCACCTCCCTAGTAAAATCTAAATCTACATAACCTTCCAACTTGAGTTCGTCTCTTCTGAAGGTTAGACATCTCTTTGTCGTACCCCGCAGGTATCTTAGGATCTACTTCATGGCCTCCCAGTGAAGCTTGCTTGGATTTGACATGTAACGGCTCACAACTCCCACTGCATGGGAAATATTTGGTCTTGTGCAAGTCATGGCATACATTAGGCTTCCAATGGCTGAAGCATAAGGAACTTTAGCCATGAAGTCCTTCTCCTCTTCCGTCTTCAAACTTTGGTCCTTGGACAACCTGAAATGACTAGCCAAAGGTGTTCTTACTGATTTTGCATCACACATGCTGAATCTCTGCAACACCTTCCGAACGTACTCTGCTTGAGAAAGTTTCAATGTACCCTTTTGTTCGTCTCTGTTAATTCTCATTCCAAGAATCTGCTTTGCTACACCTAAATCTTTCATCTCGAACTCACTCGAGAGTTGCTTCTTCAAATTGTTAATCTCTTCTAAATATGTACCAGCTACTAACATGTCGTCAACATAAAGTAGCAGAATAATAAAACTTGACTTAACCTTTTTGAAGTAACAGTAGTGGTCAGCATTGTATCTCAAATATCCATTGCCTTGCATAAACCCATCAAACTTCTTGTACCACTGTCGTGGAGCTTGTTTTAAACCATATAAGCTCTTTGTCAACTTACACACCAACTCTTCCTTGCCCTCTTCCGTAAACACCTCTAGTTGCTTCATGTATATTTCTTCCTCCAAATCACCATGAAAAAAGGCAGTCTTCACATATAACTGCTCCAAATATAACCATTTCGCTGTGACAATGCTTAATACTAACCGGATCGTAGTTAGTTTAACAATAGGAGAAAATATTTCAGAGTAGTCAATACCTTTTATTTGTTGGAAGCCTTTGACTGCTAGTCATGCCTTGTATCTCCTGGAACCATCATGTTCCTCTTTGATCCGAAACACCCACTTATTCTGTAGAACTTTCTTTCCTTCAGGCAACTTGGCTAACTCCCAAGTTTGATTAGAAATCAACGACTTCATTTCATCCTTCATTGCAAGCTCTCACTTGCTTGCATCTTCTCCTTGATATGCTTTATAATAGCACTCAAGTTCCCATGCATCTATCAACAGCATGTATTGCAAGTAATTCCTATTTGGTATAGGAGTTCGAGTTGATCTTCTCACTGTACTCTGAGCCTGTGTTGCTGGAATGTCTCTATGTGGGATATGATCTATAACCTGGAGCGGCACACCTTGTTCTTCATCATTCTGATTAACTGGTTCCACGATCTTGTTATCTGACACATTATTCAGCTCAAAGTACTCTAGCTCTTTCGGCTCAGACACCTGTGTGTTTCTATCTTTGTACATAACCCTTTCATTGAAGACAACATCTCTACTTCTGATTATCTTATGGTTTTGGTCATCCCATAGCTTGTAACCAAACTCATCTTCTCCATAGCCCACCAAAGTACATTTCACTGACTTGGCGTCTAGCTTATTCCTCGCATGATCACCTATATGTACTTAAGAAACACACCCAAACACTTTAAGATGAGAAAGTTTTACCTCTTTCCCAGTCCAGATCTCCTCTGGTATAGCGAGGTCCAAAGGTTTTAATGGTCCTCTGTTGATCAAATACGCTGTTGTATTGACTGCTTCCGCCCAGAACTGTTTTGGCAACCCAGAATGTAACCTCATGCTTCTGGCTCTCCCAGTCAATGATCTGTTCATTCGTTCTGCTATCACATTCTGCTATGGGGTTCTAGGAACCGTTCTACTGAGTTTTATCCCGCTCAGATAGCAAAACCTCTTAAAGTCACTGTCTTCATATTCTTTACCATTGTCTGAATGCAGCTTTTTGATCTTTAACCATGTCTCGTTCTCAACCCTAGCTTTCCATCTCTTGAAAGCATCAAACACCTCAGACTTGTGTTTTAGAAAATAAACCCAAACCTTCCTAGAGTGGTCGTCAATAAATGTGATGAAATACTATTTACCTCCGGTTGACGAGACTGAAGCTGGACCCTAAACATCGGTGTGCACTAGTTTCAGCTTCTCCTTTGTCGATACCTTTACGGTCTTTTTAAAGCTCACTAGCTTCTGTTTTCCTAACATGCAACTCTCATAAAAATCAAACTCAACACTCTTCAAATCTGGAAACTTACCTTTCGAATGTAGACACTTCAGCCCCTAACTACTCATGTGCCCAAACCTCTGGTGCCACAAGTTCGGATCATCTTTACCTTCCGCCATAGCGATTGAACCACAACCATCCGTAGTTGTGTAAAGCGACCCATTCTTATTTCCTCAGACGATTGTCATGATACCCTTCGAAATCTTCCACTTATCATCTGTGAAAGTCGTCACATAACCCTCTAACGCTAGTTGCCCAATGGAGATCAAATTCTTCCTTAAATCCGGTATGTGCCTCACGTTGTTGAGCTTCCAAACTGACCCTTTCAGCTGAATCTTCACATTTCCCTTCCCGATAATGTTGCATGCTTGATTGTCACTAAGATACACCTTACCTAAATTTTTGGAGACATAATTCTCGAACAACTTCCTGTGAGGTGTGGCATGGAATGACGCTCCTGAATCAAGAACCCAAGACTCCGTCTTACTTTCCAACGAGTAGATGAGGCAGTCATCTGACTCCTCTGACACACAGTTCACACTGCCCTTGCCCTTATCTTTCTTCTCATATCTACACTCATACGAGAAGTGGCCTTTCTTACCACAGTTCCAGCACTCTACATATTTCTTGTTTTGTTGCTGATTTCCCAAATAGTTAACCTGATACCTGGATTTAGACTTGCCTCTTGACTTTGATCTTCCTCGTTGATTCGTGTTCCGATTTCTGTTTCTACTTTCTCTACCTTCTATATTCAGTGCTGAAGATGTAGACGCTCCAAATCCCTCTTCACGCATCCTGATTTCTTCAGTCATGATCATGTTCACAACCTGTGAGAAATCTAATTTTTCTTTCCCGAACGAGTTGGTAATTGACTGACATGTCATCTTCTAACTTTCTAGCAATTGGGTGAGCATAAACACTGCCAAGAATTCTTCATCAAAACCCATAGACACAGAAGTTAACCCATCCTTCACTTCGTTAAACTGGTTTAGATACTCTCTAAAACCCTGACCTTCCGTCATCTTTAGATTTGATAAATTTTTGACAAGATGGATCTTCCTTACCGCAGAAGGCTGTTCATATAGGTTTGATAAAGTCTTTATCAAATCTTTGGCAGTTAACTAATCCTTTACGTTAAAAGCGACATGCTTCGTCAAACTGAGACGAATTGCTCCCAATGCTTTCCTATCCAATAGTTCGAGATCCTTTTCATCCATGTTCTTCGGCTTCCGCTTCTTTGACCAATCTTCATCGGTCATAGTTGCCGGCTTCTCTTTTATCGACCAATGCAAGTCCTTCTGGTACAGATAATCCTCCATCTGCATCTTCCAGAAATTGAACTTTGTCCCATTGAATTTCTCAATCTTGTAAGAATCCTTCTTCGATCCCATCTCTACGACAAAATTGTTGACCTCGAGAAAACCTAGATTTGTGTGAAAAATAACCCGCCCCAACCTAGGGCTCTGATACCAATTATTGTAAGAAAAATCACACATACACAAATCTAAAACACACAGATAATATGAAAGCAATAAGAAGAAAAAGACGACAACAAAGATTTTACATGGTTCAGCAATTTGCCTACGTCCACGGAGCGCACCACACTCAATCCACTACTTTTAGAGTTGATTACAATCTCTCAGTCTCTCTACAATTTGCTCTCTATTTCTCTAGCAATTTTTCTCACACCTTAGGATTTACATAATTGTGGTATTTATATGGGAGCACTAGGGTTTGCCAAGTCCTAATTGAGATCTATTACTTTTCCTCTTTCTTCTCTGCACAAGAAAGCCCATTGCACGCGGATTTGTGTCGGACCGCTGCCGAAACCACAACGCTCCTCACAGCGATACAAATTGGAGATCAACCGCTGTCCAACCGCTACCGAAACCTGCATTGCAACATACAGCGTGCAACACTGGTGACAGACCGCTGTCTTGCCACTGCCAAAACCCTCAGCGCCATGCGCAACGTTTGCCACAATTGGCAAACCGCTGCCACACACGCTGTGAATGGCACAGCGATCCAATTTCAATTTGCTTCCTCTTTTGTTGACTTACAATTTAACTACACAAATCCCTAAGTTTACTTTGCCTATTAAATTCACGAAAGACAAAGATCATTAACTTTAATTTGCTAAATCAATTTATTGACTTTGAAGTCTTCACCAATAATGTCAACATATACAATCATCCATAAATCATATATATCAATTCCAGTTTGTTTTTGAAATTTATAAACATTAATTGCTATATATTGTGAAAGACAAATATAAGATATTTGAATCAACTCTGATGTATAATTTTTTTATTTGATTTGAATAACCTACTAACCTAGTATTGTATAGTAACCGGTAAGCATTCAAGTTTGGAATTTAGAAACCCATTTGGAAAAAAAAAAATGATAATTAAAATTAAAATTAATGATAATATATGTTTCTTTAATTAGTGGTAAATATATATATTTACGGTATCTATCTATCCATTCATTTAGATCAGATTTTTTTTTTTTTTTTTTTATTATTATTATTTTTTTTTTTTTTTATTGTTGTTGAAGTTTTTACCATCTAAGTGGGTCTGATTTTCTAAAAGGAACAACCAAGAACAATCAAAATCTAGTAAAAAAAAAAAATCTGGTCAAACTCCAGAAGCTTAGTTGAGCCAAAAAAAGCTCAATAATTAATCAATATTCACAAATCAAATTCAAGTTCTGAATCCTATGCATTTCAGATTGGCTAATTGATTCCAACACAGCTTCATGTATTATTATTTCTTTTTAATTTGACAATTACAAATTATTAATACATATAAAAACAATATTTCACGTTTGAAGTCCACCAACTAACATGTTAATTTCTAAAAATACCATCAATATATATATATATATATATATATATATATCTAGTTCTAGCTAGCACTTTGTTTTCTTAGGGGGCTATGATATTATATTTTAATTAATTTAATTATTATTGACTAAATATAAACCTTAAATTAAGTTGATGCTCAAGAAAAAAAAATCATCTTTTTCTTGAAAAGAATTCGGTTGTGGACTTGTGGTTGCATGCATAGTTTTGTGGTGATCACATCTCTCAACACTGGTCGAGTTTTCAAGTTTGAATCCCCCTTCTCAAATTCAAAAAAGGAAAAAAAAAAAAAAGTTGTAGACTTAAAAATAGATGGTTCATGGTTCACATCGTTTTATATCTTGACCTGCAGTTCTACAACACAATCTTGAGGCGCATTGCATTGTAAATATATGAATGACATTGATGCCTCACATCATCAAATCGAAATTCAAACACTACAAGAGAAAATGACCTTCAATATTCTCAAAATAGATAAAACATTGTTAAACCGAATCCACAACTTTATGTAACTATGATCCTAAAATATTTTTTCAAGACCAACCTCATGACTAGAGAATGTAATCGCTTTATTGTTGCTCTTTTAATGTCAAGAATTCTTGCCCTTTTGAAGTTTTGCATGCCTGTATATATAAAAAAAAGCAGCATGCATACATATTGATCAAATCATGACAAGTACAATTTAGTTTCCTTGGAAGATTTTAAAATCTGATTCTGATCAAGTGCTTCAATTCAGAGAGGGGAACATGAACAAAAGAGTACATTGTTTATAGTCATGGATGGGAATCTGAATCTCCATTGTTTGATGTGATAATAACTAATAAGTTGACTTGGCCATGAAAAGAAAGATCATGATTCATGACCCCAAGTCATATTGAGCATAATTATAAAAATCATTTTCAAGTGATTTTGTCAATATATATATATATATAAAACTTGTGAGTCCAATCTTTTGAATTACCTACAAAAGAGTGATATTCTCATTCCACTATATACCAATATCTTTATATTGTGAAATATTCTTAAGTCCACATTCATCGGTTAAGCAGCTTCTCCAAAAGCACTTTCTTTTGTATAACACTGCTTATATATATAGCTTCAGATTCTTCAATATTTGAGAATATGCCAACACTTATGAGATTATTAATGGGTTCAAATTAAGTATATTCCAAGATCATGAACACTGGCCATTTCCAATAAGAAAATTAATTTGCAATCCACTATATATATAAGCATTATAATACAAGCAACTTTCTGTAAGCTTTTCTGCTTGAACAGCATTGGCTGGCTGATCTCTCAGAAAGTTGCAAAGTTTGTATCATCTGCTACTCATGATGTGTTTGTGTTTCTTTACTAATATGACACGGCTTGTTTATTAAACGAGTTGTACGGATTATATATGTTGTACTACCTTTTGTTGTAGCTAGTAATGTAGTACATGCATGTTCAACTATACTTGAATCGACTTGTATACTATTATATCTTTAATTTGATGTGATTCGAGATTTTGATGTGTATACAAACAAGATTTTATTAATCCTAATTATCCTTCCCATGGGGTCACAAATTAAAGATTGATGAGGATTAGTGGATTACCTTCCTTCCAAGCACAAACATAAACAAAGTGCAAGAAGAACTTTATAAAGCACCCAAAAAAAGAGTAAAAAAAAAAAGGAAATTTAAAATAATGTTGTGATTAAACTTTGGACAATAATCAAGTGGAAAAGATAGTTAGGAAGTTGTCATTTTCGGGCAATACTTTAAAACATATTATTATTTATATAATCTTCCATTCCCAACTAATGAGTGTGTTGTTAGTTACTTGTTAGTGCTTGCTAAACTACTTTATCACTCTTGAAAATATTACACCTTTTAAAAAAAAAAAAAAAAAAAAAAAAAAAAAAAAAAAAAAAAAAAAAAACCAAAGTTAAGTGCCCTTTCCTTCTTGTTTATAGTTACCTAATTAAACAATCAAGGTCAAATATCGGGTGTCTTTTTTGTCTCAAAACATCGTTGTGTTTTTGCATTGAATTGTATTGTTTTTCTTCTCTAGGAATTATGTGAATCCAACAAACACAAAGGCTAATGCACCCAAGTCATTCATGAACTTTAACCGAAGAATATTCTTTTGGCCTACTTGAAAATTTGGTGCTTTTATCGGCACATATAATTGTAGTTCAATAATTAAGCTTTTGATTTACTTACAATAATGGCCTTAGGGATCGTTTGTTTTTTTGTCTGAAGACTGAATAGTCCTGAATTTTTCTGAAGACTGAATAGAGACTGAAATTTGAACATGAATGACATGTTTGTTTTTTTTTTTTTTTTTTTTTTTTTTCCTCATATCTGAATGTACTGTCAACATGTTTGTTTTTTTAAAAATAAAATTGTCTGAAAATGAGTAATTTTACATTTATACCTATGCTAATTAAAAGAAGTAATTTGGGTTAAAATGTTAATAATTTTTTTATTAAAAAAAAATAAATCGTGGGCTTTAGGGGCCATAGCCCCCACTCAAGAATGTGACTTTGCAACTTTACGGTTTAGATTTATACTCTCATAACATCGAGAAAAAAACTATTATTGAGATCAAACAATACATACACAATTTAGATATTTACTATCACAACATCGGAAAAAAAAAAAACTCATATTGAGATCAAATAATATATATGTGGCGCATATATCTACCTACTCTTGCAATATCGGAGAGAAAACTAATTTCAAGATCAACCAAACTATATACACAACTCAAGTATATTACTCTCACAATGTCGAAAAGAAAACTCATTATACATACTTATAAACTTTGCATCGAATAACTTTTTTTTTTTTTTTTTTTGGAAGGAACATCGAATAACTTGAACCAAAATGGAAGTGAAAATTTATTATTCTTTTTAATAAATTATTTGAATATATATATATTAGGGTGGAATTAACTAACATGTGAAAGCCATTATTGAAATATGCTTTCCTCCAGAAAAAAGAAGATAAAATAGCAGCCATTATTGAAAACTGTTGTATTGCTATTGGTGGCCAGAAACTTAAAAAAGTCTCTCCACCATTTCATGAGAGATTACAATTAAAATTTTGCTTTTTGTTTTGTGGGTTGACACATGGAGGAAATTATTGGACAATTTATGTTGCCACGTGAGTTGTTAAATTTGCATAATCATATTTGCCCACTAAATTATTTAGTGGGAAAATATGAATAATTTGTTATAATTGATTAATATGAATACACATTTGTTTTAAACTATTATTATGAGTTGACATTGTTACACCATTTACCTCCATATATTGACATGTCCTTAAGAGAGAAAAATATTAGAATCTATTTGGAAAGTAATAATAGTGTTATGTATAAATTATATCTAAATAAATAAAGCCTAAAAAAAAATCTAAATGAATACAATATATTTAAGAGAAACTATAAATAATAAATTAAGCTATCTAAATCTGGTGAGAATATAAATTGATGCACTTGTATCAATATAACGGTAATTATGATGTCCATGAATGGTTAGTCTCATCGAATTACATTATAAGGGTTCACACTAATTATCCTCTGATTTGGGAATCATTTACCCAAGTCTCAAGCTCGTTCATCTACCAGTTGTGCTACATCCTTGGGGCAAAATTGTATTAATATTAAAAGCACTCTAAAATGCAAAAAATAAGAAGATTAACAAAATGGTGAGGAGTAATTAGGACATTTAAAAAAAACATTAAACAGTTTAGTAGTTAAGTTGGGCCGTACGAGTATTTGTGAGAGATACTGTTGGTATATTCTTTCTTTCGCGTAACATAAACATATCAACAGTCTTATTATTATATCCAAATTGCGATGTGAAATCACTCAACAAAACAGAAGAGAAAACCAGAGCGAAAACAAAAACACACGCACAGTAATCACACACAGCTGCCAACGTCTCACAAATTCAACAACAGAAGAGAAAACAGAGATATAGAGAGATGGACTGCTCTGTGGACTCTGCAATGTTCTCAGGCTTCGTTAATGGCGTGATGGGTGGTGGTGGGTTTCAGAGAGGAATTCCACCTCTCTGAATTCCCCACCGAAAACCCTTTTCTTGTTTTTTTTGTTTTCTTGGAGGAAGAAAGTGCAGGAAAGTGATAGAAAATATTGGGGAATGAGTATTTCTGGACAAGGAAGGTTCTGGGAACCCATGTAGAGTTTCTGGTGTTTTCTGGGTTGTTCATGTGGAACCATTGATTTTCATCACCACAGAGCCTGCAAATGGTACAATTTCTTTTTCCCTGCAAAATTTCATCTTTTATTTGGTTCTGTTATGTTTATTAGGTGGTGGGTTAGTGAATAAGGTTTATTTGTTATCAAGCTTTATTCTTTCCTTTATTGTTAATATTATAGGATTGTTTGGTGTTTTAAATTTTTGTTAACTTTAGGTGGGATTGAATTTTTATGGGGGACAGCAAGTTGTAAGTGTGATATTCTTGATTATATATGCCTTTATATGTTTGAAAGATATGTTCTTTAGAGGAATTTTCATTATAGAAATAGATGATAATGGAATCTGAATCTTTTTATGCACCATGTTGTTCTGTTTTGTCCATCTGTTGATGTTTGCGTTTTATGATTCAGTGATGGACTTAAACTTTAACATATTTGGGTGTTGCTTGTTTATAAAATGTGATTTTCAATTGACATTTAATGTACTACTAAGAAGCGTTCTTGAAGAAAATTGATGTTGTTATTGAGTTATACATGTGGAGACCTTATTATGGAAATGATATACCTATTCTTTTCATCTACAATCCACATAACAAGTTTTGAAAGTAAAGTTGCCAGTCAATATGTTTCCAAATCCTCCTTTTATGTTTTGTCCTTAATCTACTCGTATTTCCCTCTTCTTGGCATTCTCTTTATTAAATATTTCATATTAATTGGGCAAATCTCCTTTGGCATTTGGAGTCCTCAGTTGACTCCTCTTATCCCTGGTCCTTGTAGGGCAAAACATTTTATCAATTTACCAACCTTATAGAACCAATTATAAAATTGGATTGTCTAATATTGAATTATAGAATCAAACCATATGTACTAATGCTATTAAGTTGTAACTTGCACATGAAAAAGAAGAGAGTAATTAGTAAAGTATCAAATTGTGGGATCAAGAATCAAGATAAAACAGTTTGGGATAAATAATTGATTAATTGAGTATAGTCCAACTTAATACTGTGGTATACACTTTAGCCTTGTTTGGTACACAGCTGTCCGATGGTTGGTCAAAAATTATAATCGGATTATATAATCAGACCAACATATTCAATTTGTTCCCCCAACCGGACTTCACTTTTTTTTTTTTTTTTTGATATCGCAGATCTCGGACTTCGTCCAAGCATCTATTTGTCTGTCATCCCCCAACTGCGTGACGCGTCATGGCTTATTTATTGGTTGTTGTGGAGTAAAACAGATAGGAAACCCTGGCCCATACCCCTGGCCCCACAAAGATACAAATTGGTAAATTAGAATTCCCCATCGCCTGGATAAGATTCATACTGCTGATCTGAGAGTTACCTTACCTCAAGCTCGTTATTCCACTAATTGAGCTAACGCCCTGAGGGTTGACCTTAAAGGAATTGCCAAGAGTTGAACCACGCGGACTTGGGTTTCATCCCAAACCCTGGACCACCAAAGCAATCCCTTGTGATTGGCCGGACTTCACTTCATTGGCGCTCTACTCGGGCATTGTTTTTTCTTGAAAATGGCATTCTTCTCACGAATTGAAAACAAAGGTAAAAAAGTGAGACAAGTACTTGTAGGTTAGTGATCCCACCAACTTTATCTTTTTTTTTTTCTTCCAATTTTTAATATAACCTTGGCGATTTAATTTAATATGTATAGGGTAAATTACACTCACACCCTTAAGGTTTGGTCCAAAGATACTCAGATGGAAAGGTATCATTATTCTACGCTTACACCCCCAGCAGTTAACCGCTGTTTGCATTGATGTTAAATTAACCAAGTATGACTTTGTAAATGTCAATAATACCCTTGAAGTAAAGCAAAAATAAAAAATAAAATAAAATTATAGGAATGAAAATTATATATATACATATAAATGGTGTTCACATAATTGCGTACTTATGTATTTTATATGAGTGCATTGAATGTGAGTCGTTGGATTCAACTACTTTGACTTAGACTAAATTAAAGTTATTGAATCAAATGACTCATGTTCAATGCACTTATATATATATATAATTAAATGAATATGCTTTAAAAAATGAAATTTCTTATTTAGAAAAAATAAATGAATATGCTTTAAAAAAATTAAAAAACAACAATAATTAAAATAATAAAACTAAAAATGTTTTTTTTTATTAAATAAAAACTAAAAATGCTTTTAAACAAATAAAATGGACAAAATAAATGTATAATAGAATAAAAATTGAACAAAATAAAAGTTAAAAAAAAATATATGTACAAGTAAATAACGTATAATTAATAAATAAAATGAAGTAAAAAATAAAAACTATTTGCAGTGGCGAGGCGTGTGCCTCCTCCACTTTGTTATCGTGGAAGAGCACCATGCCTTCCCGATGGTAAAAAATGGAGAATTGCGCCTCTTGGCCCTCTTCCACAGTGGAGGAGCCAATACTCTGCCTCGACCTCCTCCACACTGTAAAATTTATGGCCATGGTGGTTGTTGTGGAGGCCCTTCCTCCACTGATTAAAACCAAAATCACATCTATTTCAAACCCAACACTTCAAACTCCTCATCAAAACGAATTAAATCCGGTGGGCCGGTTATTTGCGATCATCCAGACTCTCATGGGATAGGGGTTGGGCTTGTTGGCCCATTATGAAGTGTTAATGATGAAAGGGTTTCAGACCAAGATGTAGATCTAGTAGAGGTTGGATCTCAAAACCCATTTGAGGTTAAGAGTCTGAAGTATGTTTTGGGATTGGGCGATGGGCTCAACAACTTTGAACTACTAGTAGAGGGATAGGCTGTGACTTTGAAATGGGGGATACCAATTCTGGTGAGTGCTCTACAGTAGAGTTGTCTAAGGAAGTTCACAAGGAGCTGCCTTCTTCTGAAGACTTAAATTTCGATTTCGGTAGAGTGGGAAGGCAACAATGAAACCATCAACAATTCAAAATTGAGGAAGGTTAGAGATTTTTGTCTTTCAGCTAGGAGTTATGGTATGAAGATGTCTGGGTACTGCTTTGTGTTTTTGTGGGTAGCTCTTTGCGGTCAGCCTCAGTTTTAGGCATCGTTTGTTGCTTGTTCCGTTCTTTCTTTTTGTGGGCCTGTTATTGGTGTTTTTATGGGTCTTGGGCCTGTCTAGATCTGTTTCTGGGGTTGTAGCTTTTTGGGATTGGCTGTTTTCTTTTTGTTTGTTGCTAGTTTGGAGGGCTTTTGGGTGTATCTTGGCCCGATGGGTTCTTGTAACTTTCTTACTTTCTTGGCTTTTGCCCCTAAATAACATATTGCCATTCAAAAAAAAAAAAAAAAAAAAAAAAACAAATTAAATCATTTAACACTTGTCCATGGAGGGCGTAAATTTGTCCATATCAAACCCACAAACATACAAAGGCACCCCCCTCCCAAATAGATGACACGTGTCCATGGAGGGCATAAATTTGTCCAAACACTTTCATCTCTTGGGACAAATTTACCCCTCCCTGGACACGTGTCATCCATTTCTTTGGATAAATTTACGCCTTTCATGGACACGTGTCATCCATTTGGGAGGGGGGTAATGCTCACCCCCCTTCAAGGGGGGTGAGCAAAAGTAAACTCGTTTACTACGTCATTTCTCACAGACTATTGTAAACATGTAAATTATGTGGACACCATTTTACTACGTCATTTCTCAAACCCACTTTTTATAAGTTCGTGATAAAATCATATATACAATCACCCGTAAATTATATATATCAATTCTAAGTGTGTTTTTGAAATTTGTACACATTAAATAAGTTCGAGTGTTGATATATATATATATATATATATATATATATATATATATCTTGAAGGCAGACTTGAGATATTTGAATCTACAACTGTGAAAATTGTCGATCAATAATAACCTAACCTAGGATTGTACATTAAGCATTCACGTTTGGAATATAGAAACCCATTTGGAGAAAAAATTAATAACTAAAATGGAAATTAATGATAATATATGTTTCTTTAATTAGTGGTTAAGTATTGAAACCATCTAAGTGGGTCTGATTTTCTAAAAGGAACAACTAAGAACAATCAAAATCTAGTCAAACTCAAGAAGCTAAATAATCAATATTCACAAATCAAATTCAAGTTTAGAATCCTATGCATTTTAGATTGGTTAATTGGTTCCTACGCAGCTCCATGTATCATTATTGCCTTCCCCATTTGCCTTTTCCACTCATTACGTGACACATATACACTTTTTCATTTAATAAAAAGCTCTCACTTTTTGCTTCAAAGCTTGTTTATGTTTTCACCCTTTATTAATGAAATGATAGAAGCAGCCATCATGGGTAAAGACGTAAATAAGCTTTGCAGCAAAAGGTAAGAGTTTTGAGTGGTGCTATTGGCACACCTCCTACCGGTCTATTTATGTCCAACTTTTTAAAATTTTGATTTAATTAAATAAAATTAATTGTTTTTATTAGTTTTTTGATTTAGTTCCAAAACTACCATTTTTACTTATTTTTCAAACTTAATACACCCAATATATGATCTCTCTCTACGTCTCTCTCTCATCTCCATTGAACGATTTATTTATTTATTTTTTTTTGAGCTTTTTTCTTCTTATTTTTTAGATGTGTCATTCTTGGACTTGTACTATTTATTCTAGGGTTTCTGTTTCTGGATATGTAGATGCTTATGGTGATGACATCTGAAATCTTTAAACTACTACCTGATCTTCCCAAGTTTTTTTGGCGCTATCCCATGTCCTACATCAATTTTGCTTTGTGGGCAATCCAGGTACTATACTACATATCCAGAAATTCTAAATTCTCTTGCACAGACCATTCCATCTGTAATTCTGTATACAAGGTCAGTACAATTAGGGGCGAATTTAAGGGGGGGCCCATAGGGGCCATGGCCCCCCCAACCAATCAAATCACAAACATTTATCAATTTATCATATGATATAATACATATAATGTAGGTAATAATATTCACTTGACCCCTCCTATTATTTTAATAATATAAATGAATTAATAATTTTTTTTTTCCATAATCCTATTAACAATGAAAACAGAAACAAAATCAACTCATTTTAGGATTTTAATTTCCTATTATTTCATTCATTATTACCTCATCTAGTATGTGTATTATATATATACTTATTATTATTTATTTAGATTTCACTAGAAGTTTAAAACAAGTTAAGTAAATATTGAACTATTAGGCCGATATCAATTATCAAGTGTGGGATTTTTTCCACAGGATCGTCGATTGCTATCGATAGCAATCCAACAGCTACTTGTGGCTATTGAATTACCACTGGTAACAATCTAATAGCTATCAGTAGCAATTGACGATTCCGTACGGAAAATTCCGCACAATATAATTGCTTATTAGGCTAGGAGTTTGCGACTATCTTTGTTAATGTTTTTTGTTAGGTTAATTTTATTATTACTATTTTTTGAAGTATTACAATATTTTGGGATTTGGGAGGGGGCATACTTGAACTCATAACCTCTTGTACGTAAAAAGAGGTACTTAGACCATTTTCAATGCATATGCCAATGCCAATACCAAATTTGGCACAAAAAAGAGGAAATGCTATATTTGGCACATCAATTTAGTATTGTGCTCCAATGCACAATCCTATTTTAAATGCTATTTTTATTATTTTATTAATTAAAATTATAAAAGTAAACATTAACAATTAATGCATTCATTATTTCTTTTAATGCTCCAATATAAAGTTCCATTAATGCATTCATTATTTTATTTTAAAAATATATAATGGTATTTTTGTAATTAAAAAAAGAGCATTTATTGCTGCGCCAAATTTGGCATATTAATTTGGCACACAATATAGCATATGCCAAATTTGGCACATCATTTGGCACCGCATTAGAGGACGAATTTTACACTCTGTACTAAATTTTAGCATTGGCACAGATATTTAGCATAGCATTGAAGATGCTCTTACAATTGAGCGTATCTCATCTTGTCCGTGATTATGTAATTACTCACACATGATTTTGATTATGTAATTGAAATAGAAATCACAAAGAAAATTAGATTAATTTGGTTATGGATATTTTTCTAGATATAAAATAGCGACACATTTTATTTATTTGTATCACTACCTTTAACATGGAATGAAATCACATTTTGTTGAAAAATATCAAGTGCGAAATTTGTGTTATGTGACCTATAATATTAGTTTTTATGCTGGATTGGCCCCCCCAAGGCCAAAATCCTGGCTTCGCCCCTGAGTACAATAACGACATGATAGGTAGAATCCCGATGACATAAAGGTCAAAGGCGAGGAAGTTCTACAGAAAATATTTGGGATGAAACTGGATCATTCAAAATGGTGGGATTTGCTTGCTTTCTTGTTCTTACTACTATCTTATAGACTAATCTTGCTTGTTGTATTGAAATACAAGGAGAAATCATTATCACTATTACGCAGACTCTACGCGGGAGTCACTTTCTGACAGCCACCGCCAGTTAAGCAGCTTATGTTAATGAAGGAGAAATTTATCTCCTCCAAGACAAACCAACCTACTCCATAATCTTCTCAACCACTACCTTAACAAATGTGAGCAATGAAAGCAGTGTTCTATCAAGTAAAGCAGATGTAGAAACCCTAATTTTCCACCATGAAATAAGAAGAAGAAAAAGCAATAAAAAAATAATAAGAAGAAAAAAATAAATCATTCAATGGAGATGAGAGAGAGACGTATAGAGAGATCATAGATTGGGTGTATTAAGTTTGAAAAATAATAAAAAGGGTAGTTTTGGAAATAAATCAAAAAATTAATAAAAACATTTAATTTAATTTAATTTAATCAAAATCTTAAAAAGTGGGGTATAAATATACCGGTAGAGGGTGAGCCAATAGCACCACTCAAGAGTTTTTTATCAAATAAAAAGGTGTACACATGTCAAGCAATGAGTGGAAAAGGTAAATGGGGGAGGCAAATGAGAAAGGTAGATAGCATTCCCCAATTATTAATACATTTAAAAATATATTATTATATTGTGGGACATTGCCAGCTTCTCTTATCAATCATAATTCACATTGACTTTCTAGTAACCAGATCTATTACCTTCTCAAACTCGAGAAGAACTTGGGTGCATCCCGCTGCACCCAAGATTTAGTCCACATACTCATACCAACCATTGTCTATCCACAATTACTCATCTCTCCAACTTTGCAAGTGAAAAATGGCTGACGCTTTATTTGGTGTTTTGCTGGGGAAACTGAATTTGCTCATCGAAGATGAGCTTGGGTTGATTTGGGGTGTTAACAAAGAAATGAGGAAACTTAAAAGCTTGCTATCAACTATTAAGGCTGTGCTTAAAGATGCAGAGGTGAAGCAAAAGAAAGGCGAGGCTCTTCATGATTGGTTAAGGAAGCTTAAAGATGCAGCTTATAAGGTTGATGACATCTTGGATGAGTGTGCAACAGAAGCTGCTGTTCGGTTTGAGTCTAACGGCCAAAATTCAAGCTTAATCAACAAGGTACGCACTTCTCGCTTGACTCCCCATAATCTATTGTTTCGTCGCAAGATTGGCAGTAGGATGAGAGAAATCAGAGAGAGGTTGGATGATATTGCTAAAGAGCGTTCCGATTTTCATTTGAACGAGGGAGGTGCTGAGAGGCTTTCTGATGTCATCGGAACCCGTCAAACTGGCTCCATCGTTACTGAACCTCAAGTATTCGGAAGGGACGAAGATTTAAAAAAAATTGTTGAGTATTTGGTAGAGAAAGCTGCCTGTTCTGATGGCGTTTCCATGTATCCTATTGTTGGTTTAGGGGGGCTCGGAAAGACGACACTTGCTCAGATGGTCTTCAATGATGATAAGATTAAGAGTCATTTTGAGCTAAGAATTTGGGTTTGTATTTCTAACGATTTCTCTCTGCAAAGAATTATAAAAGATTTAATTGAATCTGCAACTAGATCCGCCTGTGAAAACTTGGGGTTAGACTCTCTGCAGAGAAAACTTCAAGACACGTTAAATGGGAAAAGGTATTTACTTGTTCTAGATGATGTCTGGAATGAAAATCAAGAAGAGTGGGATAGGTTAAAATGTGTTTTGGCTTGTGGATCAAGAGGTGCTTCTATCATTGTCACTGCCCGAATCAAAACGGTTGCGTCATTTATGGGAACAATGCCTCTGCATCAATTGTCCGGTTTAACCGAGGATGATTGCTGGTCATTATTCAAGGAACGTGCATTCAGACAGGAGACAGAAAAACGTCCGAAGCTTGTAGCTTTGGGAAAGAAGATAGTGAACAAGTGTGGAGGTGTGCCTTTAGCTGTAAAGTCTTTAGGAAGCATGATGAGCAACAAAAGTGAGGAAAACCAGTGGATTTCTGTTGCGGAAAGTGAACTCTGGAATTTGTCTCAAGATAAAGATTCAATCTTGCCCGCTTTACGATTGAGTTACTATAATTTACCATCATATTTAAGACAATGTTTTGCTTATTGTGCTATTTTCCCAAAGGATTTTATAATTGAGAAAGATCTTCTTATTCAACTTTGGATGGCCAATGGCTTTATTCCTTCCACTCAGAATTTGGATCTCGAAGATAAGGGTAATGAAATCTGTAAAGAATTGTGTTGGCGATCTTTCTTAGAAGACATTGGGGAAGATGATTTTGGCTATGTTAAAGGATTCAAAATGCATGACCTTGTTCACGATCTTGCACAATCTATCATGGCCGATGAATGTGTTGTTGAGCATTTTAAAAACTCAACTGATATCTCAAAAAGAACTTTACATTACGCGTACGCATTGATTCCTATTGGTCCACGGGAACATACCTTTCTTAAGGCTATATATCAAGTTGAAACCCTAAGGACTTTCCTAATGCATTCAAGATGTGCTGTGCATGGTGGCCCTATGTTTTCGTTGGACTTCTCAAGATTAAGATATTTGAGAGTCTTGGATGCAACGTTGACGAAAGTGAGGAGGTTGTCTTCTTCAATTAGCCGTTTAAAACATCTACGGTACTTAAACCTTTCTCACACCTCTATTGAAGTGCTTCCCAAATCAATCTGTACCCTGTACAATTTGCAAACTTTGAATCTCAATGGATGTAAATATCTTCAGAAGCTACCGAAACATACAAAACGCTTGAAGAATCTCCGACACCTTTATTGGATGGTTGTAAAGAATTATCTGAGATGCCACCAGAAATTGGGCAAATCACTTGCCTAAAGACTTTAACACGCTTTATTGTGGGTAAAAAGACCGGTTGTCACTTAAATGAATTGAAATACTTAAATTTGGGTGAAACGTTAAGTATTGAACACCTCCAGAGAGTGGAGAATCCACGGGATGTAAAAGAAGCCAATTTGGTTGGAAAACCAAATCTTCATCGATTGTCCTTGTCCTGGAAAAATGAGAGTGATCTTCAATCGCAAGAAGATGTTAAAGAGGTACTTGAAGCTTTGCAACCTCACACAAACCTTAAACGACTAGAGATATCAGGGTATAAAGGTGACCAATTTCCTTCTTGGTCCTCTTGGATGAGGGATAACATTCGTAATAATAATGTTGTTTATATTGAGATCTCAAAGTGTGACAAATGTTCTCAACTTCCTCACTTAGCGCTATTACCTTCTCTTCGAACTCTTCATTTATCTAATATGAGTCGGGTGATGTATATTGACGATCATTTTCAAGGTGGTGGAATGGCAAGAGGATTCCCGTCTTTGCAGAGTCTCAAAATTGAAAATTTGTCAAGTTTGCAGAGATTCTCAAGAGAAGATGGAAGGAAGCTGCTCCCACGTCTGACCTCCTTAAGAGTTGTTAAATGCCCTAAATTGACCTTGCAACATCTTCCTTCGGTGGAACAGTTAACGGTTTCAGACTAAAATGAGGTGGTACTAGGATCAATCTCGAATCTCAGAAACCTTATCTCCCTTGAAGTTTCGGAGAATTTTGAATTGAATTACCTTCCAGAAGGTACACTTCTAAACCTCAACTCTCTGAAGACACTTGCTATTAAAGGTTTCTGGAAGCTGAAGTGTTTGCCCACAGAAATAGGCAACCTCAGTTCTCTTGAAGAACTATCTATTAGGTGGTGCGATGAGTTAGAGTCATTTCCAGAGCAAGGGATGGAAGGACTGAAACGTCTTAAATATTTGACTTTGCACATTTGTCCAAAGTTCACATCTTTGACAGAGGGTTTACAACACCTCTCATGCCTTGAGTCCTTGTCTCTTATTGGGTGCCCTGAGCTAGTGGCTTTTCCGGATGGTATAAAGTACCTTACTTCCCTCTGTCACTTAGAATTATGTGATTCGAAGTTGGAAGTCTTGCCTGATGTCCTGCGGTATGTTCATGCTCTGCAATTCATGTCAATAACCTTCTACCCAAATCTAGAATCATTGCCTCACTGGCTTGGAGACCTTACATCTCTTCAGACTTTAAGAATAAGGCATTGTCCGAAGTTGCCATCTCTTCCAGCGAGCATTCAGGGGCTCACAATGCTACAGAAATTGTATATTAGCGGATGCTCTGAACTGAAGAAGCGAAGTGAGTGTTAGCAGAATTGACAGTTAAGGCAGTATATATTCTACTTTATTTAGTCTAGATATATATAGAATAGTTTATTGTAATTGATAGGCATTTATTTTGTCAACTATACATTTATTTTGTCAACTATTTACCTTCCATAGTCAGATGTAAACAGCCTTGTAATTAGCTATGATTTTCAGCCTTGTAATGGCTGATTCTCAGCCTTGTAATTAGTCCGATAATTCTATATAAAGGAAGGAACTCTCACAAGGAGAGGTATTCAGAACAAAACCATATTTGACATGGTATCAGAGCCCCAAGTTATTTTTTTTATGTTTTTCTCTCGGCTTGGCTGAATTCTTAGTTTCTTGGTTTTGTTGACAGTCTCTTTTCAGAGGATTTTTTTGATATTTTGGGTGATTTGGGCTGTTGCAATTCTGGTGTGGGGTTGTCGAAATTATTTTTTTTTCTTCTGGACATCTCCTTCTTTTCTTGGATTTTTTTTTTTGAGAAGTCTTGCTCGATCATACTGTTTCTGTAACTGTTGTGATCTGTCAAGTCTTTCATTTTTTTGGTGGTTATTATGTCAGGCGAAAATTTTATTAATTCTATTGTTCGCTTTAATGGTAAGAACTATGCCAGTTGGGAATTCCAATTCAGGATGTATGTGAAAGGGAAGGAGTTATGGGGTCATGTGGATGGGTCTTCTACGGCTCCAACTGATCCTAAGGAACTTAGTTCATGGGAAGGCAAGGATGCCAAAATTGCTTCCTGGCTACTCAGTTCTGTTAAACCTCATATGGTTAACAACCTTCGTGGGTTCACTACTGTTAAGCAGATGTGGGATTATCTTCGGCGGATTTATTATCAAGATAATTCTGTCCGAAAGTTTCAATTGGAATTAGACATCGGAAACTATCGCCAGGGGAATCTCTCGATTGAGCAATTTTATTCCGGATTTCTTAATTTATGGAGCGATTATACTGGGTTGGTGCATTCTACGGTTCCAAAAGAAGCTTTAGCGGCACTACAAGCGGTTCATTCTGAGAGCCAACGGGATCAATTTTTAATGAAGCTCCGACCCGAGTTTGAAAGTGCACGAGCTGGGTTAATCAATCGAACACCTGTCCCCTCTTTGGATGTTTGCTTAGGAGAACTCTTGCGTGAAGAACAACGTCTTGCCTCACAGCTTGGCATTGCTCAAGATGCTGGTGGTACTGAGATGGTTAATGTGGCCTACGCTGCTCACGACAAAGGACGATACAAATCTCCGCCACAGTGTTACAGTTGCAAGGAAGTTGGGCACATTGCAAAACATTGTCGCAAGAAATTCTGCAATTACTGCAAGAAGGAAGGCCATATCATTAAGGATTGTCGTGTGCGCCCTCAGAATCGATCTGCTCCTGCTTTTCATACTGCTGTTCAATCCTCCTTTGTGCCTGCATCTTCCGCTCAACCCACCACTGTTCCAGGTTCTTCGTCCAACATTACTCCTGAGCAGGTTCAACAGATGATTGTTTCTGCTCTTTCTGCTCTTGGTCTCCAAGGTAAGAAATATCTTCTTTCTTCTCCTTGGTTAATTGACTCTGCGGCTTCCAATCACATGACTGGCAGTCCAGCAGCTTTACAAGATGTTCGTAAGTATGATGGTGAGCAGCATATTCAGATCGCCGATGGCAATACTCTTCCTATTACTGCGGTTGGAAATCTGGGGTCTTCTTTTACTAATGTGTTTGTGTCTCCTGCGTTATCTGCCAATCTAATTTATGTTGGACAATTAGTGGAAGAAAATTTTTCTCTTCATTTTGATCGTAGTGGTTGTCGTGTGCAGGATCAAGCATCGGGATTGGAGATAGCGAAGGGGCCTAAAGTGGGACGTCTTTTTCCTCTTCAATCGTTTTCCATTCCTCGTTCAATTTCTGTTGGTTATTCTGCTATTGCTAATAATAGCCATTTTTGGCATAAGAAATTAGGACATCCCAACTCTGTAATTCTGACCCATCTTATGAAACATGGTCATTTGAGCAATACTAATGCGTTTTCTTCCTTGTCTTTTGATTGTGCACCTTGTAAACTTGGTAAAAGCAAATCATTACCATTTCCTTTGCAGGGTAGTCGTGCTTCTACATGCTTTGAGATTATTCATTCTGATGTTTGGGGTATGAGTCCTGTTCTTTCTCATGCTCAATATAGGTATTTTGTGACATTTATTGACGATTATAGTCGTTTCACTTGGGTTTACTTTCTTCATTCTAAAGCTGATGTGTTTTCGACCTTCCAAACTTTTGTTGCCTATGTAGAAACACAATTTTCTACCTGTATTAAGACCTTACGCTCAGATTCCGGGGGAGAATATATGTCTCATGATTTTCAATCTTTCCTACAACAGAAGGGTATTGTTTCTCAGCGTTCGTGTCCTTACACCCCTCAACAGACTCAACAGAATGGAGTCGCCGAGCGTAAGAATAGACATCTTTTAGATGTTGTCCGTACCTTGATGCTTGAATCTTCTGTCCCTCCTAGATTTTGGGTAGAGGCATTATCTACAGCTGTATATTTGATTAATCGTCTACCTTCTCCCACCTTGCATTTTGATTCTCCATATTCTCGTTTGTTTGGTATTCCTCCTGACTATAATTGTCTGCATGTTTTTGGTTGCGTCTGTTTTGTTCACTTACCACCCATTGAACGTCACAAGCTTACTGCTCAAGCAGTTCAATGTGCTTTTCTTGGCTATAGTAACTCTCATAAAGGGTTTGTGTGTTATGATGCGGATGCTAACAAGATTCGTATTTCTCGAAATGTGATTTTTTTTTAAAATCAATATTTCTTTCCGTCTCGTACTAATACTGTTTCTTCCTCTGTTTTGCTTCCTCCTTTTGATGATGTGTCTAGTACTCCTACTCGTTTCCGACCAGGTATTGTGTATCAACGACGTCGCCCACTGCCTCTTCCTTCCTCTGAACCGCTGCATGATTCTGTCGTGCATGAGCCTCATTCCTCTGAACCGCCATCTGATCATGTCGTGCATGAGCCCCGCCGGTCTACTAGGGTTTCCCGGCCTCCGGATTGGTATGGATTTTCTACTTCAGCTTTTCAAGCTACCCTTGATACTACTCTTGTGCCTAAGTCTTATTCTCAGGCTTCTACTCAAGAGTGTTGGCTCCAGGCTATGCAGGACGAACTTCAGGCTCTTCAGGACAATCATACTTGGGACGTCGTGCCTTGTCCTGCTGGAGTGAAGCTTATTGGGTGCAAATGGGTATACACCATTAAACTTCGTGCTGATGGCTCTATTGAAAGACATAAAGCTCGTCTGGTGGCACTCGGGAATCGACAGGAGTATGGGCTTGATTATGAGGAAACATTTGCTCCCGTGGCCAAAATGACTACTGTCCGTACTGTTATGGCAATTGCTGTTTCGAAGGGATGGTCGCTTCACCAAATGGATGTGAAGAATGCGTTTTTACATGGTGATCTGAAGGAAGAAATATTTATGTCTCCTCCTCCTGGCTTGTTTCCTCCCTCTTCTGTTAAGGTTTGTCGTTTGAAGCGGTCTCTGTATGGTTTGAAGCAAGCACCGCGGGCATGGTTTGAGAAGTTTCGTAAAACTCTACTAGATTTCACTTTTACTCAGAGTCAGTATGACTCCTCTCTCTTCTTTTTCAAAACTACTAATGGGATCGTTATACTCCTTGTGTATGTCGATGATATTGTGATTACCGGATCTGATCTACAGTTAATTGAGAAACTTCAACAGCGCCTCAAATCTTCGTTTCATATGAAAGATCTTGGTCCACTACAGTATTTTCTTGGGCTTGAGGTCCAACATTGTCCGAATGGTATGCTTTTACATCAGTGCAAGTATACCCAAGACCTTTTATCTTTAGCCGGACTTCAAGACAGTAATTCATGTCTTACACCTATGGAGGTTAACTTGAAGCTACAACAGGCGTGTGGTGATTCCTTATCTGATCCCTCGATGTATTGGCAGTTGGTAGGCAGTTTGAATTATTTGACCATTACTCGACCTGATATCTCATTTGCTGTTCAGCAGGTCAGTCAGTTTATGCAGGCTCCTTGCCAGACACATTTAGTCGCTGTCCGTCGTCTTCTTCGATATCTCAAAGGGACATCTGGTCGTGGTTTGTTTTTTCCTTCAGGGAATTCTTTACAGTTGGAGGGTTTTAGTGATGCTGACTGGGCTGGTTGTGCGGATACTCGTCATTCTGTTACAGGTTGGTGTATGTTTCTTGGTGATGCCCTTATTTCTTGGAAGAGTAAGAAGCAGGCTCGTGTCTCGAAGTCCTCCACCGAGTCTGAATATCGAGCTATGTCGTCTGCTTGTTCTGAAATTGCATGGCTTCGAGGGTTGTTAGGCGAACTTAGTGTTCCGCAGCTTACTCCTACTCCCCTCCATGCTGATAATACCAGTGCTATTCAAATTGCTGCCAATCCCGTTTTTCATGAGCGCACTAAACATATCGAAGTGGATTGTCATTCCATTCGTGAAGCATTTGCTCGCCATGAAATTACTCTTCCACACATTTCCACTGAACACCAAACCGCTGATGTCTTCACTAAGGCTCTCTCCCGTCATCGCCATCAGTTCATGATTGACAAATTGATGCTTCTTGATCACCCAGCATCAATTTGAGGGGGGATGTTAGCAGAATTGACAGTTAAGGCAGTATATATTCTACTTTATTTAGTCTAGATATATATAGAATAGTTTATTGTAATTGATAGGCATTTATTTTGTCAACTATACATTTATTTTGTCAACTATTTACCTTCCATAGTCAGATGTAAACAGCCTTGTAATTAGCTCTGATTTTCAGCCTTGTAATGGCTGATTCTCAGCCTTGTAATTAGCTCTAATTTTCAGCCTTGTAATGGCTGATTCTCAGCCTTGTAATTAGTCCGATAATTCTATATAAAGGAAGGAACTCTCACAAGGAGAGGTATTCAGAACAAAACCATATTTGACAGTGAGAAGGAAAAAGGAGAGGACTGGTACAAGATAGCACACATACCAAATGTTGAAGTAAGTACCCCTTTTAGCTCTTGTTTCGTTCTCTTAAGTTCTAACATATTTGTCCTAATTCCATCACATTATATTTCGATCCACTGCAGATATCCCATTGGTAACGCCCTATGTCAGCAATGCTGGTACCGGCAGACAGTTCATGATATTCTTTAGAGTATAATAATGTATGTATTTCCTTTTATGTTTCCACACTAATTTGAAAAAATAAATCTCTTGTCTCTCTTTAGTCAAGGAATTGGTATAATAATGTATGATCTGGAAGAAGAGCTTTTAAGATTTGAAAGCTCTTTTTGAATACGCACTAGTGCACAATCCATGTAGCTTCTTCTAAAAGAGCTTATCAAAAACACGCAAAGCCACAGTTGAGTTAAATGAATTTTTCATATTACCAAATTTACCCTTTTAATTATAAATAACAAAACAAAATTGCCTCTCATATCTTTCGATATGTTTTCATGATCGTTCTTCACTTCTTCCCCTTTCTGAAATGAACCCTAGTCTCTTACTCAAATGACAATTGTTTCATCAAATCCACCCTTTAAAGTGTGTTTTTAGAAAGATTCGACCAAATTTTCGTAGAAAACTACTACCTCTCGCTCTCTAAACTCTACGGAACGATTTCAAAGCTCTAAGCTTTAGTTTCTTCACTGCAGATCGATCATTTGCTCTAATTTTGTAAGTCATTTTCTAGATTGAATTTCTTTCTTTTTTTTCTTTTTTTCTTTTTTAATATGCTTTTAACTTAAAAACTATCTATAGTAAACAAACTTATATGTGGAAATTGATTATTGATGTAATATAAACCATTGTGTTGTTCATTGCTCACATAAAAAATTAGAGGGACGTATGATAGGTATCAACAAATTAGAGGGACGTATGATAGGTATCAACAAATTAGAGGGAAGTCTGGTAGTTGTTTTGATGAGTATTTTACATAACATCAACTACTGTTAATCATACTCCAAATGGAACCCAGTTGGAAGCTTTTGTTTTAATCAATTTTTTTAAAGGTGTTTTAATCAACTTTACCAACTAAACTAATCGAGAATAACATGATTTAAAGATTATACAACATGTGGGTTTTTGTATTTTGAGGCTTCTATGTTGACTTGTGTTTTATTTATTTATTTATTTTAATCATTTGTTTGGCTTGATTTAAAGATTTAACATGATTTAATCATTTGTTTGACAACACTTATTTTATGTTTTTATAATCCTCATTTTGGATTTGACAACTTAATGGTTACATAAGTTCTGTTTTTACAATTTGTCTCCTTAAATCAGTAAAGGCTTGTTGCAATCCCCTTGCACATCAACTTTGTTTTAGATTTGCACACCAAATTTAGTACTATTTGCAAGCAAGTTTTTCTATGGTAGGTGTTATCCTTAAGTGACTGCAAAATTGGGGCTAGGGCTGTGAACTGGTAAGGTCTTTCATCCTCTTAGGTCAAACACCTGTCTTGGGTGGTAAACATTCTCTGTGGTTAAACAGTAAGGAGAGTAGAAAGCCGAAGAAAAGGTTCAAATGTGACTAAATTAGAATTATTATTTTTTTGTTATTAACCAATATTTTTCATTGGATACCCTGCACAACTTATTCTAATTGCCTCTAGTACACCCTGTCGTGGAAGAACATTGTTAGTAGAAGCAACTTTGCAAATAGTTTGAAACTGCTTTGTATTTTGTGGTGGAAGAATCTTAACCGGTTTAAGACTTTGAAGTTCTCAAAAATTCCAGGCTTCGAAACTGTATTTTGCTTGCAATGTGGTTCTATTGTGTTGAGTTTTTCCATTAAGGCTGTTAGTTTTTGGTAGATGTTAAATTTGATTAGAAGATCAGGATCTTTGTCTTCTTTAAATTACATGGAATGCCTATACTCTAGGTATGAGTAGAAGAGAAGTTGGATTGCTTTGATGTCCTCTCCAAAAGCAGCCCATAATATATAATTATGTTCCACTTATATGCAGGAATTCATAGGTGCCTTTCCGGTATCTGTTGGAGGTTTTACTAGGAAAAGCAAAGAAAGATGAGAAGATTGACATCACTCAACTGCCAAAGTTAGCTCCACAGTTAGATGGGTTGAATTGTTTTGAGACATTTGTTGGTCATTGATTTTCTTCTTTTTGTTGTCTGGGACATGTCTTACTTAATTGTATTATTGTAAATGTATTCAACTCCCTATTGGAGAATCGTCATGTTGCTTTAATGAGGATTATGGCTGAAGGTACACATAAGTTATTGATAAGTTATTATTCTTCCATTAAAGTCTGACTCATGAAATGTCATTATAATTTGAACCATTGGATATTTTAGTTGAATGAGAACTACTTGTGTCAGGCTGTTAGCAATATCATATATTTGAATTTGTAATTTGAACAAATACACAAGTTAGCTGGGATTCTAGTTAGCTGCTGGTACATAAATAGTTAGCTGGGATTCTAGTTAGCTGCTGACTATTCATGATCAAGCACCAACCTAGATTAGTTAAGAGCAATGTAGACAAGGTACACAGATGTAGCTTCTAATTCATTGCAGCAGAAAGTCCATCCCCTCCCAACCTGGGATTCTAGGGTGGTGCTTGATCATGAATAGTCAGCTGCTTTAAAGTCTCTTTGTTCAATATATATCTTAGAAGCAAATTGTGTCCAGGAACTTGCCCTGAAATGTAGTAGTAGTCTAAAACTGGAGATGTAGTTTCAACATTTACGTACTCGGTAGCAGTTTTGTAACTAAATAACTATTCACCGGTTAAACCAAAAAAATTGTTTCTACAATATGAATACTCTTATTGCCAAACTATTGTCATTCATATGAAATTTGTAGTAAATTATACTACATGAATATATTTATAGTTTAAAATGATTTTTTTATTACTTTATTTATTTTAGTATAAATTTTTAAGGAAATATAATTGAAAGAATGTTATTTTATCTCATATTCAACATTTATTGAAAAAATAAATGTACATATTATTTATTCCAATTAAAGTACAAATGGTCATATTATTAGAAAAAGGTTTTAAATTATTACAATCAAACAGGTTCAAACGCTCTTCTTGAAAAATAAAAATTTCATATTATAATTAAAAAAAAGGGTTATTATATTTTTAGTCCCTGACGTTTGCGTTAATCTGAGTTTAGTCTCGATTTTCTGACTTTACTAACTGCAGTCCTTCTGTTAGGGTTTACGTTAAAACAAACGGACTGGCAATGTCAAAGTGTGTAATGACCGAAATACCCTTAATGAAGGTTTCTGATGAAGGGCAGTAAGGTAATTTTGTGTTTAATTAAATAAAAAAATGAAAAAAAAAAAACAAAAACAAATTAAATTTAAATTAAAAATATATAAAAACTAATTAAGAAATTTATTATTATTATTCAACCCAAACCCAGATTTCTTCAACCTCCACCCAAACCCAGATTTCAAGATTTCTTCCCTCCACCCAGATATCCAGATTTCTTCAACCCAAACCCAGATTTCTTCTCTTCTTGCAACCAAATCCACACGAACCCACCACAAATATCATCACCAGATTCTATAAAAAAAATTGAAAAAACAAACAAAAATTGAAACACTTCCACCACTCCACACCGATCGACCACCACCAACCAAATCCACACCACCACTTCCATCTCCTAATCCACCCATCTTCTTCACCACAAACCGCCGGCCACCACCCCAAATCCACCCATCTTCACCACAAACCGTCAATCGCCACAAAACCCACCCATTAATCCCGTATCTACGGCCACCACCCCAAATCAACCACGAACCACTGTCGTCGTCGTCATCGCGAAGAGAAAGAAGAAGAGAGAGATCGGTGGTGGTGGTATGATCGAGAGAGAAGAGAAAGAAGAAGAGAGAGATCCGGTCGTCGTCGTCGTGGCGCTGCCGGTCGTCGTCGATTCGACGGATTGGAGGTGTGGGTTTGGTAGAGGTTACCAGATGAAGATGAGAGAAAAAAAAAACTGATGGAGGAGAGAGAGAGAGAGAGGTTTGGTGGGTTTGGTGAAGGTTATCAGGTTTTGTTATTTTAGTTAGGGTTGATTATTATTTTAATTTAATTTAATTTAATTTATATATTTAAATGGATTTAATATATAATTTTTAAATTAGTTTTTTATATATTTTAACTTTTAAATTTAATTCATTTATTTTAATTAGTTTTTTATATATTTTAATTTTAAATTTAATTTGTTTTTTCATTTTTTATTTAGTAGGAGGGCATAAGGGTCTTTACCCTTGTTCCAGTCAGGTTTCTAAAAAAAAAAAACTAATTAAATAATAATAATAATAATAATAATAATAATTAAATGAATATATTAAAAAAATTTTAAAAAAAATTAATATTACAAATAATTAAAAAGGATCCGGACTGTCCATCTCATGAGATGGACGGTGGAGATCCACCGAATCCATCAGATTAATAAATGGTGGTGGTGGTGGTGTGATCGAAAGAGAAGAGAACGATTTGATTGAGGGAGAGAAAAGAGATTATATTTAGGGTTTAATTTTTTATATTATTTTTAATATTTATTTATTATTTTTATTTTAATTTTCTTATTTAGTTTTATATTAAATGATTTGTTTAATTTTTAGTTTAATTTAATTTTTAATTTTTTTTAATTTTAATTATTTAATTTAATTAAATTTATTAATTTTTTATTATTTAATTGAATTTAATTTATTAATTTTTTATTATTTAATTTAATTTAATTTATTAATTTAAATGGATTTAATATATATATTAAATTATTTTTAATTATTTTTTATAGATTTTAATTTTTTAATTTAATTCATTTAATAATAATTATTATTATTAATTTAATTACTTTTTATATGTTTTAATTTTAATTTTAATTTGTTTATTCATTTTTTATTTAATAGGAGGGCATAAGTGTCTTTTTAGTCAGGTTTCTAGAAGGTTTTTTTAATTTCCCATAATGCCCTTGTTGACCTAACGAAAGTCAACGAAATCCTAACGGAATTGGACGGTAGGGACTCGATTTGGCATTGTCAGAGAACTATTGGACTGCAGTTAGTAAAGTCAGAAAATCGTGGACTAAACCCAGATTAATGCAAACTTCAGGGACTAAAAATATAATAACCCTAAAAAAAATTTTAGAATGTTATAACCAAACAATCTCAAAAGCAATTATGGATGCAAAAGTTTTTCTTATACAAATCATCCAAATAGTAACCGATAAACTAGGTTTTTACTTCTCATATTCTACCGTCAAAAGCCAAAACTAAAAGCCATCTCAAACGAGCCCTAAATGTATTTTATCACAAGAAACTAACATTGGCATTTGAAATTGCTTCAAAAAATTTATTTAAAAAAAAAATTGCTTGAAAATTTTGAGAGTCAACTCTGGCTGGTATGCAATTACTCATATAAGTAGACCTTATCGGTTATCACAGTGAAAGTACATTCCCAGCTACCTTGAAATTTCCATTGTGTTAATGGACGGCCAGCTGTTTTCAAATGCTTTTATTACTTTTATCAATTATAATTCACATTGACTTTCTAGTATTACCTTCTCAGACTCAGACCAACCATTGTCTATCTGCAATTACTCATCTCTCAAGAAAAAACTTTGGATTTCCAACTTTGCAAGTGAAAAATGGCTGACGCTTTATTTGGTGTTTTGCTGGGGAAACTGAACTTGCTCATCGAAGATGAGCTTGGGTTGATTTGGGGTGTTGACAAAGAAATGAAGAAACTTTCAAGCTTGCTATCAACTATTCAGGCTGTGCTTGAAGATGCAGAGGAGAAGCAAATACGAGACAAGGCACTTCAGAATTGGTTGCGGAAGCTCAAAGATGCAGCTTATAAGGTTGATGACATCTTGGATGAGTGTGCAACAGAAGCTGCTGTTCGGTTCGAGTCTAACAAGGTACGCACTTCTTGCTTGACTCCCCATAATCTATTGTTTCGTCGCAAGATTGGTAGTAGGATGAGAGAAATCAGAGAGAGGTTGGATGAAATTGCTGAAGAGCGTTCTAAGTTTCATTTGAAAGAGGGAGGCGCTGAGAGGCTTTCTGATGTCATTGGAAACCGTCAAACTGGCTCTATCAGTAGTCAATCTCAAGTATACGGAAGGGAAGACGATATCGAAAAAATTGTTGTGTGTTTGGTAGAGAAAGTTGCCTGTTCTGATGACCTTTCCGTGTATCCTATTGTTGGTTTAGGGGGGCTCGGAAAGACCACACTTGCTCAGATGGTCTTCAAAGAAGATAAGATTAAGAGACATTTTGAGCCAAGAATTTGGGTTTGTATTTCTGAGGATTTCTGTGAGAAAAGAATCATAAAAGCTATAATTGAATCTGTAAAACTTCAAGAGGATTCAAGACACGTCTGTGAAAACTTGGAGAACTTGGAGTTAGACTCTCTGCAGAGAAAACTTCAAGACACGTTAAATGGGAAAAGGTATTTACTTGTTCTAGATGATGTCTGGAATGAAATTCAAGAAAAGTGGGATAGGTTAAAATGTGTTTTGGCTTGTGGATCAAGAGGTGCTTCTATCATTGTCACTACCCGAATCGAAACGGTTGCGTCATTTATGGGAACAATGCCTCTGCATCGGTTGTCCCGTTTAACCGAGGATGATTGTTGGTCATTATTCAAGGAACGTGCATTCAGACAGGAGACAGATGAACGTCCGAACCTTCTAGCTTTGGGAAAGGAGATAGTGAACAAGTGTGGAGGTGTGCCTCTAGCCGTGAAGTCTTTAGGAAGCATGATGAGCAACAAAAGTGAAGAAAACCAGTGGATTTCTGTTGCAGAAAGTGAACTCTGGAATTTGTCTCAAGATGAATATTCAATCTTGCCTGCTTTACGATTGAGTTACTATAATTTACCATCATATTTAAGACAATGTTTTGCTTATTGTGCTATTTTCCCAAAGGATTTTATAATTAAGAAAGATCTTCTTATTCAAATTTGGATGGCCAATGGCTTTATTCCTGCCACTGAGAATTTGGATCTCGAAGATAAGGGTAATGAAATCTGTAAAGAGTTGTGTTTGCGATCTTTCTTAGAAGACATTGGGGAAGATGATTTTGGCTATGTTAAAGGATTCAAAATGCATGACATTGTTCATGATCTTGCACAATCTGTCATGGAGGATGAATGCGTTGTAGAGAATATTGAAAGCTCAACTGATATCTCAAAAAGAACTTTTCATTACGCATCGATTGTTGATGATCCACGGGTATATACCTTTCCTAAAGCTATATATCAAGTTGAAACCTTTAGGACATTCCTAGTGCAATCAAGATATCATGTGTTTGATGGCCCTATGTTTTCTTTTGACTTCTCAAGCTTAAGATATTTGAGAGTCTTGGATGCAAGGTTGATGAAAGCGATGAGGTTGTCATCTTCAATTAGCCGTTTAAAACATCTACGGTACTTAGACCTTTCTCACACCTACATCAAAGTGCTTCCCGAATCAATTTGTACCCTGTACAATTTGCAAACTTTGAATCTCAATAGATGTAGATATCTTCAGAAGCTACCGAAACATACAAAACGCTTGAAGAATCTCCGACACCTTTACTTAGATGGTTGTAACACATTATCAGAGATGCCATCAGAAATTGGGCAAATCACTTGCCTAAAGACTTTAACTCGCTTTATTGTGAGTAAAAAGAGAGGTTGTCACTTAGATGAATTGAAGGGCTTAAATTTGGGTGGAACGTTAAGTATTGAACACCTCCAGAGAGTGGAGAATCCACGTGATGCAAAAGAAGCCAATTTGGTTGAAAAACTAAATCTTCTTCGTTTGTCCTTGTCATGGGAAAATGAGAGTGATCTTCAATCGCATGAAGATGTTGAAAAGGTACTTGAAGCTTTGAAACCTCACACAAACCTTAAAGAACTAGACATATCAGGGTATAAAGGTGACCAATTTCCTTCTTGGATGAGGGACAACACTCTTAATAATGTTGTTCATTTTGAGATCTCAAACTGTGACAAATGTTATCAACTTCCTCCCTGCTTAGTGCAATTACCTTTTCTTCGAACTCTTCATTTATCTAATATGAGTCAGGTGATGTATATTGACGATCATTTTCAAGGTGGTGGAATGGCAAGAGGATTCCCGTCTTTGCAGAGTCTCGAAATTGAAAATTTGCCACGTTTGCAGAGATTCTCAAGAGAGGATAGAAGGGAGTTGCTACCATGTCTGACCTCCTTAATAATTGTTAAATGCCCTAAATTGACCTTGCCACATCTTCCTTCGGTGGAACAGTTAACAGTTTTAGAATGCAATGAGGGGGTACTAGGATCAATCTCGAATCTCAAGAACCTTATCTCCCTTGAAGTTTCGTATAATGATGAATTGAATTACCTTCCAGAAGGTACGCTTCTAAACCTCACTTCTCTGAAGACACTTAATATTTATGGTTTCAGGAAGCTGAAGTGTTTGCCCACAGTTATAGGCAGCCTCGGTTTTCTTGAAAAACAAGATATTAAGTGGTGCGATGGGTTAGAGTCATTTCTAGAGCACGGGAAGGAAGGGCTGAAACGTCTTAAGTATTTGATTCCTTTTGGCTGCCCTGAGCTGGTGGCTTTATGGGATTGTATGACAGCTTCCAAGTTGGCAGTCTTGCCTGATGTCCTGCTGTATGTTCCTGCTCTGCAATTCATGTCAATATGCGGCTACCCAAATCTAGAATCATTGCCTCACTGGCTTGGAGACCTTACTTCTCTTCAGACTTTGACAATAATGTTTTGCCCGAAGTTGCGATCTCTTCCAGCGAGCATTCAGGGCCTCACAATGCTACAGAATTTGTATATTGAAGGATGCCCTGAACTGAAGAAGCGAAGTGAGAAGGAAAAAGGAGAGGATTGGTACAAGATAGCACACATACCAAATGTTAAAGTAAGTACCCCTTTTAGCTCTTTTTTTGTTCTCATAAGTTTTAACATATTTGTCCTAATCCTTGACATTATATTTGGATCCACCGCAGATATTCAGATACACATAAACCATTGTCAATGGATGTCGGCAGTGCTGGTAGCGGTAGACAGTCATGGTATTCTTTAGAGTATAATAATGTATGAATTACCTTTTATGTTTCCACACTAATTTGAAAAAATAAATCTCGTCTCTTTAGTCAAGGAATTGGTATGTGATATCAATGCCAATAAAAAGAAAATAATATTTATAAATTTGAGAAAACAGAAATACAAATTTATTCCATAGAGTTTTATTTTTAAAATGATAATTAATGTGTTTATAATTATGTTTTTATAAGCTGACAACCAATTGTATTAAATTATGTTTATCCGAGTGTTTTATGTTTTCAAATTCTTTGCTAATATAAATAAAAAGGAGCTCTTATCTTGTTTTATATATATATATATATATATATACAGAAATTCTATTATCAGTTCGAACTGACAAAAGTTATATCAGTTCCTTGCATGTGGGCCACTAAATCTAAATACTTTGACTTGGCTGTATGCACTTGTTAGTCAAAGTATTTAAATCCAGTGGTCCATATACAAGGAACTGATATAACTTTTATCAGTTCAAACTGATAATAGAAAGACTATATATATATATAAATAAGCTCTTATCTTGTTAATGTGAGAAAATTTTGGTTGTATATAGTATTTTAAGTTTACTTTTAGAGAAATTGTTACTTAAATAGTTAATTAAAACACAATATATGTTTATTTATTATTATATTAACATTGGAATTGACATTTGACATCTCACTGAAAAGAAAAAGAAAAAATGAGTAAGCACAATAAGATAGCTCTGTTAAATAATGTGTATTTTATTGTGGTTCTAAACATAAAGTCTGTTTAGCTAAGCTTTTGAGAGTCTCAAAAGAGCTTTCGGGATCCAAAAGTGACTTTTAAGAACTCAAAAGTTACTTTTAGAACTGTTTGGATGATCCAGAAGAAGAGCTTTTACGATTAGAAAGCTCTTTTTAATTAAGCACTGCACAACCCATGCAGGTTCTTCTAAAAGAGCTTATAAAAAATACACGAAGCTCATTTAAATAGATGTGGGCTTGGCTCTCCAAAAGCAGCCCATTTAATAAATGTGTGGCAGCCCATTTAACACCACCATTTTTCAAGTATTTTGTTTGATGAGTAATCTTAAACTATATAATTATGTTCTATTTATGTGCAGGAATTCATAGGTGTCTTTCCAATATCTGTTGGAGGTTTTACTAGGAAAAGCGAAGATAAATGAGAAGATTGACATCACTCAGCTACGAAGTTGGCTCCACAGTTTGATTGGGTTGAATTGTTTTGAGACATTTGTTGGTCATTGTTTTTCTTCTTTTTGTTGTCTGGGACTTGTCTTGCTTAATTGTATTATTGTAAATGTATTCAATTCCTTATTGGAGAATCGTCATGTTGCTTTAACGAGGATTATGGCTGAAGGTACACATAAGTTATTATTCTTCCTGTATAATTTGAGCCATTGGATATTTTAGTTGAATGAGAACTACTTGTGATAGCAATATCATATATTTGAATTTGCAATATATGTTAGGTTTTTTACTGCTTCAATGACTTTACATAATTTCATAAGGAGGGAGGTCATTGCAGATGTTGAGTCTATCATATGATGAAAATCAAGATTATGTGTTTGAGTTTGAGGATGAAGAATCATATAGATGCATAATAAAAATTAATAAAACAATAAATGAAAGTGAGATGGGGTTGTTTATGATAGATTTACCAAGAGAACTCATGCTTAAATAATTTTCTTTTTTACTTTTATAATTATGATTTTATAAAAAAAGTAATTATTGAACTTAATTTGTAGTAAATTATTATTCACGAAAGCTCAAGCTCTTCTGAAATAATTTATAAAAGCTCTTCTGAAATATATCATCCAAACTGTAAATAAAAAACTCATACTTTTACTTCTTTTTTTCAACCGTCAAAAGTCAAAAGTAAAAGTTATCATAAACCAGCCCATATTCTTGTAGTAACTATCTCCACTACGACACAAACTAAAAAGGGTCCGAAACTTTACAGGTAAAATGAAAAAGAACAAAGCAAAATGTTTAGTGTAACCAAATAATTGATGGTGTATAGAAAAATTGTTGTAGCACATAGCTACTATGTACAAGGTTGCTAACTTCATATTAATAATTTCACATGATGCCAAGGTTTTTGAATAAGGTTAGCAAAACATTTATAAGAGATTAGAAGCAGGCAAATAACAAGTATGACATAATACATAACAAAACAAATACAAGATAATCGAATGTCAATTTACCAACCTTACAGAACCAATTATAAAATTGAATTGTCAAAATATCTTAATTATGTACTGCTAATGCTATTAAGTTGTAACTTGCACATGAAAAAGAAGATAGTAAAGTATCAAATAATGGGATCAAGAATCAAGATAAAACAGTTTAGGATAAATAATTGATTAATTGAGTATAGTCCAACTTAATACTGTGGTATAAACTTTGGCCTTGTTTGGTACTGTTGTCCGATGGTTGGTAAAAAATTATAAACGGATTATTAATCAGACCCACATAGTACTATTCATCCGTTCCCTCGGTCGGACTTCACTTTTTTTTTTTTTTTTTGATATCGAGGATCCCGGACTTCGTCCAGGCACCTATTCATCTGTTCTCCCCTAATTGTTAACATGCCATTGCCTATTTGTTGGTTATTGTGGAGTAGGGCAGATAGGAAACCGTGACTCACACCCCTGGCCCCATAAGAATACAAGCGGGTAAATCAGAACTCGTCTTCGTCTGGGTAAGATTCAATGACCTGGGAGTTACTCGTGCGCCAAATCGTCATTCTATTAACTGAACTAACACCTTGAGGGCTGGTCTCAAGGGAATTACCAAGAGCTTAACCAAGGACTTGGGTTTCATCCCAAGCTCTGGATCACCAAGGTAACTCCTTTGTGGTTGGCAGGACTTCCCTTCATTGGAGCTCTACTCATACATTTTTTTTCTTGGAAATTGCACTCTTTTCACGAATTTAAAGCAAAGGTAAAAAAGTGAGACAAGTACTTGTCGGTCAGTGGTCCCACCAACTTTATCATTTTTAAAAAAAAATTTTTTTTAAAGAAATCATTTTTTTTTCTAATTTTTAATATAACCTTCGCGATTTAATTTAGGGTTAATTGCACAAACCTACCATGAGTTTAGGTGATATTGCATGCATATTCAACTTTTCTTTTAATTACATAAATCTCCCCTAAAAATCGTTGACTAACGATTTGACCAATGGTTAGCTTAACAGCCTAGGGGTAAAACTGTCTTTGTAATTCATAAAAATAATTACATACCAAAGGAGCCCCAAAGAGTTTTATAATTATATATGTACCCAAACAAAACTCTAAAAATAACCCCAAAATTTATAAAATTATAAATTCGCCCCAAACCAAAATAAGTGAAAAGAATTTAAGGTGGTGTTTGGATCCATTTTTAAAAACTGTTTTTTGTTTTTAAAAACAAAAAACAACTACAATGTTGTTTGGTTGAGCATTTTACAAAACTGTTTTTTAAAACGAAAAACAACTTTTTAAAAGTTATAGCTAAAAAGTTAAAAACAATTTTTTATTGTTTTCTATTGTTTTCAAAACAGGTTTTTAAAATAAACTTTAACTTTTCCCTCTAAACAACTATTTCACTCATTTTAAAAACAACAACCAAACACTTTTACATCGTTTTCCGTTTCAAAAAACTATTTTTAAAAAACACTACCAAACACATTACATTTTTAAAACATGATTTCCATTTTTAAAAATAGTTTTCAAAAACACCATTTTAAAAACGATACCAAACGCGCCCTAAATTTTTTTTTAAAAAAAACTTGAATCTGGAATATGCAGATCTCTCCAGATCTATTCAAAGTTCAAACAAAATAATAAAAACTATATATATATTGAAAAGCTTGAAGAGATTTGGAATCCAAATATTTTCAAGCCCATATATCTCCAAGCCTCCATCAAATGGATCCTCCATCTGAAACAGAGGTTTCATCTGAGATGGTGGCTTTCCATATATCTCTCCACTGCATCTGGGTTATGCGATTGGAGTCCCATCGCTTACCATTTGGGCATGCGATCTGGGCACGAAATCAGGTGTCTGAACATTGAATCTGAACGGCACACTTGCACTACCACTACCACTATCATCACTATTGCTGCTATTGGTGATGTTCATGGTTTCTTTTTGTCATCGTCTCTTCTTCAATCCTCTTAGGCTGTGCCATGACTTCTTATTTATTTTTATTTTTTCTAAAGCCCATCTGCGATGAACACATTTGAGACTACTTTTTCACTCTATTTCAACCTTTTAAATCATATTCGGATTCGTTTTAGGATTTTGATTGTATATATATATAAATATATATTATGGACTATTTGTTACTGTGCCTGTTTGGCGCGTGGGTTTGGACTGGGATTGGACTAATTTAGTCCCAGTCCTGCGTTTGGTGAGAGTCTGAAGCATTGGACTATTAATCCCAACATCAAAATAGTCCCATGATCATGGGATAAAATAAACCCACCCCCACCCCCACCCTCACCTTTATTTATCTCAGGACTAATTACCATGTGGACCCTACCCCTTTAATTCATTTTCTTCGCTTTTTTCCAACGTTTCCTCTCACTCTCTAAAGCCAAACCCAGATTTCTTCTTCCTCTCTCTCTTTCTTCAACCTTTCGTCTCTCTCTTCAATCTCTCCTTCTCCTTCCGTCGCTGCGGCCTTCGTCTTCTTCTCCTTCCGCTCGGTCCGATCCAGGCCTTTATGAGTTTATGAGTTTCCAGATCTTCTTGCTTCTTCTTTTTTCTGAGTTTCCAGATCTGCATGGTGGAGAACGTTATTATTTCATTGTTTTTCTTTGATTTTTTCTCCTGTAAGAAAGAAGAAGACGAATATGGGTTCCCAAATCTCTTGACATAATATATTTATTTTTCTTTAATTTTTCATTGATTTTTCTTTGATTTTCTTAATTGATGATGATGATTGAGAAAGAAGAATATGAATATATGAGCTTTCAGATTTTGAGTTTATGAAGAATATGAATGAGTTTCCAGATCTTGAGCTTTCATATATATGAATATATGAAGAATATATATGAGTTTATGATTGAAGAATATATAAGATTCCAGAACTTGAGTTTCCATATATATATATATATATATATATATATATATATGTGAATATATGAAGAATATATGAATATGGGTTTCTAGATTTTCTTAATTTTTTCCTTTAAAAACTGATGTTGTTAATAATGACTGAAGAACTATGGGGTCTTCTTCGATTCAATTTTTTCATTCGAAAAACAAAAAACAAATCATTGAAACAATGTATTTAGCAACTGTAAACATCCCTACAATAAATACCCTCCATTTCTCTTCCTAGACCCAAACTGGGTTTTTCCAGATTTTATTTCAACTACCATGAGTTGAAATAAACCTACCATGAGTTTAGGTGATATTGCATGCATATTCAACTTTTCTTTTAATTACATAAATCTCCCCTGAAAATCGTTGACTAACGATTTGACCAACGGTTAGCTTAACAGCCTAGTGGTAAAACTGTCTTTGTAATTCATAAAAATAATTACATACCAAAGGAGCCCCAAAGAGTTTTATAATTATATATGTACCCAAACAAAACTCTAAAAATAACACCAAAATTTATAAAATTATAAATTCGCCCCAAACCAAAATCAGTGAAAAAAAAAAAAAAAAAAAAAAAAAAAAAAAAAAAAAAAAACATGAATCTGGAATATGCAGATCTCTCCAGATCTATTCAAAGTTCAAACAAAATAATAAAAACTATATATATATATATATATATATATATATTGAAAAGCTTGAAGAGATTTGGAATCCAAATATTTTCAAGCCCATATATCTCCAAGCCTCCATCAAATGGATCCTCCATCTGAAACAGAGGTTTCATCTGAGATGGTGGCTTTCCATATATCTCTCCACTGCATCTGGGTTATGCGATTGGAGTCCCATTGCTTACCATCTAGGCATGCGATCTGGGCACGAAATCAGGTGTCTGAACATTGAATCTGAACGGCACACTTGCACTACCGCTACCACTATCATCGCTGTTGCTGCTATTGGTGATGTTCATGGTTTCTTTTTGTCATCGTCTCTTCTTCAATCCTCTCAGGCTGTGCTTATGCCATGACTTCTTATTTATTTTTATTTTTTCTAAAGCCCATCTGCGATGAACACATTTGAGACTACTTTTTCACTCTATTTCAACCTTTTAAATCATATTCAGATTCGTTTTAGGATTTTGATTGGATATATATATATATAAATATATATTATGGACTATTCGTTACTGTGAATGTGAATTATTGAGTGTTTGGTTTGAAATTTTGAATGGTAGAGTGGATTGAATTAGTTAGGGTTTGATTTGGAAGAAAAAAAACTCCCAGGGTAGGGTTGGCAACTTTTTAATTTTCATTTATGGTCTACATTGCAGTACCCAACAGCGATGGACTTTTACAGATTTTTTGATTTTTGGATTGGTTTGAAGAATAAGATGTGATTTGTTTTTTCCGGTGAAATTTTTTATTGAAGTTGATGAAAGGGAGTGTTTTGTGGTTTGGGGTGAAGTTCTAATTTTATAAAGTTATGTGGACAATTTCTAATTATTTTATGGGTAGATCTATAATTATATAAAAGGAATAAATATTTGTCAAGGGCATTTGTATCGTTTCATCCTATACATCTAGTCAAATGTTACAAGCAACCGTGGTCAACGTTTTTGAGAAGAGGGTTGTGTAGGGATGGGTGTGGGGGCCCAATGGGGCAGGGGAGGGTACCCCCACCCCCATTCCTCAAACCTACCCCCACCCCCACCCACACCCCCAAAACCTATTTTCCCCATTTTATTTTCTTTTCAATCTGAAAAGTAATAAAAACATAATAAAAATACAATATAAAATCCAAAATACAATACAAAATAATTGCATAATACATATATATATTATTTTGGGGGTTAATTACACCTTATAAATGAACAATCATAACATTTAATTTTAATAATTTAATATTATAATTTGTAATTTGTTTTAATTGTTAAAATTTTTATATATAAATAAAAATAAAAATAATATACATATATATATATATATATATATATATATATATTATTTTGGGGGGCCCAATGGGGTTTTGGGTTTAGGGGGAGGTACCCCACCACCTCCCCCAAAATCCATTTGGGGGCAAAATTTGCCCCTAAAACCCCGTGGGGGCCTGTGGGGGATGGGGCTCCATGGAGAAACGCCCATCCCTAGGGTTGTGTAGTTAAAGGAAAAGTCGAATATACGTACAATATCACCTGAACTCAGGGCATGTTTATGCAATTAATCCTTTAATTTAATATATATAGGGTAAATTACACTCACACCCTTAAGGTTTGGTACAAAGATACTCAAATGGAAAGGTATCATTATTCTACACTTACACCCACAACAGTTAACTGCTGATTGTATTGATGTTAGATTGACCAAGTCTGACTTTGTAAATGTCAAGAATACCCTTGAAGTAAAGCAAAAAATAAAAAATCAAGAAATGAAAATTATATATATATAAGTGGTGTCCACATAAATGCGTACTAACGGATTTTATATGAGTGCATTGAATGTGAATCGTTTGATTCAACTACTATGACTTAGAATAAATTAAAGGGATAATTACCCCGGTGACCATCGAATTGATGACACACTATCAAAATGGTCACTGGATTGGAAAGTTGTTCCAAAATGGTCATTTTTGGTGAACTTTGTGACATTAATAGTCATTCAATCCAATTCCATCTAATTCCATCCAATGAGTGGTATTTTGGTAAATAAAGGGATGACATTAATTTATTTTAGATTTTTTTTTGGAAATCAATTTTTTCTTTTGTTTTTTGAAACGAATAATTATATTTAGTGTGTATATATGTGTAGCATATCTCAAATATATATATATATATATATATATTATAGTTCTCTAGTTATGACCGTCCAACCACAATTACATGTTTTAATAAGATCAAGTGTTATATAACACACACACACACACACACACACACACACATATATATATATATATATTAAGAGGATTAAGGCTACAAAATCTAAAAAATCTAAAAAACAAAGAAGAGACATGTGTATTGATTTAAATCATTTCTTTTGTTTTTTGAAAAGAATAATTATATTTAGTGAGTATAAATATATATATATATATATATATATATATATATTTACACTCACTAAATATAATTATTCTTTTCAAATAAAGAAAAAATTGATTTCTAAAAAACATCTAAAATAAATTATTATCATTCACTTATTTATCAAAATATCACTCATTGAAAAAATTGATATCCAAAAAACATATAAAATAAATTAATGTCATCCCCTTATTTGCTAAAATGCCACTCATTTGATGGAATTGGATTGAATGACCATCGGTGTCACAAAGTTCGTAAAAAATGGCCATTTTGGAATAACTTTCCAATCCAATGACCATTTTGATAGTGTGTCATCAATTCGATGGCCACCGGGGTAATTATTCCTAAATTAAAGTTGTTGAATCTAACGTCTTACGTTCAATGCACCCATATATATATATATATATATATATATATATATATAATTAAATGAATGTGCTTTACAAAAATGAAATTTCTTATTTAAAAAAATAAATGAATATGTTTTAAAAAAGGGTAAATTGCAATGTAGTACCTTCACGTTTTATCATACCACAGCCAAATCGAACTTTTATCTAAAATTACAATGAGATACCCTTAACCCATTTGACCAACCTTAGCTTTAACGGTGGTCTTGACTGTGAGATTGAAATGTCCAAAGTGCCCTTGCACCTTATATTAATAGTCTTTCCTATTTAATTTATTTAAAAAATAAAAAAAAACCTCTTTCCTATTACCTCTAACATGACAAATCAAATTAAAAAAAAAAAAAAAAAAAGGAAAAACAAACGAAATTAAAAAAAAAAAAAAATGATGGAGATCTAATCAAAGTCCAAAAATAAAAAATAAAAAAATCACAAATCGATTCCAAAACAAAATCCACAAATCGATTCCAACAATTCATATATTATTCTTCAATCAATTCCAAAAAATAAAAACCAAAAAAAAATTTGAAAAAAAAAAATTCAAGATCCAAACACATCTTCATCAAGCAAAATCCCCTTCAATCTGGTTCCAAAGAAAAAAAATTTGTATCTAGAGATAAACGATATTGAAGAAGAGACATATCAAAATATTTCTCCTTTCTAAGTGTGCATTGACATTTGCTCCAGATCTGGAAATTTTTTAACAAACCCTAGCCGTAAGTGCTCTCTCTCTTCAATCTCTGGTGGTATTGAGAAAAACCAATCACGATGCAAATCTTCGTGAAAACCCTAACGGGAGGGAATCTCGCCGGACGAGGAGGGAACCTGTTGGACCAGCAGCGCCTCATCTTCGCTGGCAAGCAGCTCGAGGACGGCCGCACTTTGGTTGACTACATCATCCAGAAGGAGTCCACTCTCCACCTGGTGCTCTGCCTTCGGGGGTGGTGCCAAGAAGACGAAGAAGAAGACCTACACTAAGCCAAAGAAGCTCAAGCACAAGAAGAAGAAGGTGAAGTTGGCTGTGTTGCAGTTTTACAAGGTCGATGACTCCAAGAAGGTCCAGAGGCTAAGGAAGGAGTGTCCCAACGCAGAGTGAGGTGCGGGTACTTTTATGGCCAATCACTTTGATAGGCACTACTGTGGTAAGTGTGGTAATCGGTCTTTTGTTGGCTATAGGTCTTATGATTTCTGTTGAAAATCTGGTAATCGGTGTGGCTTCAATTGGTTGTGTTCTGGAAATTGATTGGATAAGTTGGAAAAAAAAAAAAAAATTTGCTCCAGATCTGGAATTTTTTTTTGGAGTTATTAATAGGTAAGAGGTTTTTTTTTTTTTTTTTTTTTTTTTTTTTTTTAATATTTTATTTTTAATAAATTGAATAGGAAAGGTTATTAATTATCAATTGTAATATCAAAAATTAATGAATTTAACATTAACTATTGATAGGAATTTTTTTATTAAAATATAATAAGTATTTTTAATTAATTATGGTATATACTTCACAAAAAAAAAAAATGGTATAATAGGAAAGAGTTTTTTTTTAAAATAAATTAAATAGGAAAGACTATTAATAAAAGGTGCAAGGGCACTTTGGACATTTCAATCTCACAGTCAAGACCACCGTTACAGCTAAGGTTGGTCAAATGGGTCAAGGGTATCTCATTGTAATTTTAGATAAAAGTTCGATTTGGCTGTGGTATGACAAAACATGAAGTACTTCATTGCAATTTACCCTTTAAAAAAAAATTAAAAACAACAATGAATAAAACAATAAAACTAAAAATGCTTTTAAACAAATAGAATGGATAAAATAAATGTATAATAGAATAAAAATTAAACAAAATAAAAGTTAAAAAAAAATATATATGTACAAATAAATAACGTAAAATTAATAAATAAAAAAATGAAGTAAAAAAAAAATATATTAAAAAAAAAACTATTTGCAGTGGAGAGGCATGGGCCTCCTCCACTGTGTTATCGTGGTAGAGCACCATGCCTTCCCGGTGGTAAAAAAATGGAGAACTCCTCCACTAAAAATCAATTGTGGGGAATTGCGCCTCTTGGCCATCTTCCTTGTTCATTACAGTGGAGGAGCCAATACTCCGCCTCGACCTCCTCTACGTACCGTAAAATTTAGGGCCATGGTGGTGGTTGTGGAGGCCCTTCCTCCACTGATTCAAATCCCAAATTCTCCTTACTTCCATCCAAAATCACATCTATTTCAAACCCACAAACATACAAAGACACTACAATTTCTATAACTTCCCATTGAAAGAGCCAGGTGTAGATGGAAATAACAACGAAAGAGGTGGCGCCAATACAGATGTGGGCGATGGAGGTCGGTGCCGCCGCCGCCGGCAACGTTGGACTTGGAGGTGTGGAAGATTAGATGTGGGCTGTGTTAGGTTTTTTTTTTAATATCGTCATTTAGTTAATGAATTGTTTTGTAATGTAGTATTAACAAGTTTGAAAGGACTAGAATAGCCTTACACCGTTAGATGATAACTGAGAATCCTGAAGTTGGTTATTTAGTATCGTCATTAGTTAATGAATTGGTTATTGTTTCAGAATCCTGAAGTCTGACTGTTAGGTTATATAAATTATATTAATCTAGCAATCATTTTAGTTTACATTGTATCTACTTTCCATTTTGTATTATCTTCATCTTCAACGGAAATACTATATTTGCTGTTTATCTTTGTAAAATTTTCTTTATTTATGATGTTTAAATATATTTATAATCTTTTTGTATGCATCTGAAATTTAATCGTCATATATTGTGCCCTTTCTTTTAGGCATTAGATGCAAAGGTGATTATTTTCAAGAAAAAGAGAAGGAAGAATATCAAGAGATACGGTAACCGATATCAAGAGAGAGTACTTGTTAGAAGAGATTGAAGAGGAGGTTGCTGAGATTGGGTACAAGGTTGTGGGTCCGCTTCAGCAATCGGATCGGGTTTTTAAACAGTATGAACTGGTTTTCGCAGTTGTTCAGGTAGTTTTTCTATTGGGTATTTATTTTAGTTGGCTTTGAACGTAAAAGTTTGAATTTTTTTTGATCTTTTTGGTAGGTTGGGTCGCACCAGTTCAAGGTTAGCAATAGAGATTCTATTTATGTTGAGAAATTGAAGTGAATGACAAGGTAGGTTGGCTTTGTATTCGCTTATTTTATGTACAATGCACATCTACTGTTCTATTATATTTTTATTATTCAAATTGCAATAGCTTATATAAGGTGCTTAAATTGATTTGAAGTTATATAATTTGCATTTTGTTTTTTACTATTGTCGCTTGTTTACATTCTCTTTAAAATTGGAATAGAAATTCTATTGGTGATATGATTTTGCATTTTCAATGGTTTATTGTTACCGATACAATGTACAGTTATTGTTCCATTATATTTTTATTGCAATAGATTATTGCTCTCTCTCTGAGTTCTATGCTGAATTAATTCCTTTGTATTTTGATTTATTTGTGCTTCTATTTTGTTTTTATAGATCCTTTCTCTTTGTTGTTTCTTTCTTACTCCGCCAATTTAACATTCTTTTTAACTTAAATATAGAAAGACAAGGTGAACTTGAAATATAAATATTTTGACATGCAAAACGACATTTGTCAACGATGAAATGAGTCAAGGTTCCAAAATGAAAAGTAGCCAATAGATGATTCTTTTACAATAGTTTGATTTGAGCCTGTGTTTATATTTGGCCTAAGGAAGCTACAAGATTGATTGCTTTTGCCCCACTGTGATGTTTCCCAAGTGAAACGTAGACATATTAGTTGTGCGAGTGCTATTATTCATGTCAGGAAGAAAGTATTACTTGCTAAGTTGCTACGGAGGCTCTTTGGAGTTCTTTTGTGTTATGCAAAGTCAAGAGTTAGGCAGACTTTGCCTGTTGTTGATAGAAAACGCAGTTAGTGGAATTATAGGCGGAGCAATGGATGCCAGTTCCTCAAACTTTAGTAACATCAACTCCATTAATAATCATTTATGATTCTTTTCTGGATTACACCCTTTATCTCAAGTTTTGGGTTGAACTAATCCATTGGCACAAATAGTTCATGGGAGAAATTCAAGTTATCTGGGTTATGGAGGATTGACAGGACGAACCGCTAGTTTTCGGATATGAGATATACATCCTATTCACCGGGAACACTTGCCTAATTGACATGTCTGAAGGAATCAATGTTTGACTTATTGGATCCTTCACAATTCATGTGAGAATTGGTTATTTGTTGTGGATATTGTTGCAGAATCCTGAAGTCTGGCTGTTAGGTCATATAAATTATATTAATCTAACAATCATTTTAGTTTACATTGTATCTACTTTCCATTTTGTATTTTCTTCATCTTCAACAGAAATGCTATATTTGTTGTTTATCATTGTTGTTATAGGTAAAAATCGTCGTAAAAGGCACGTCACCACCATAAGAGGCCACGTGAGCAGAAGTGAAGGGAAATCAACCTGAGTAGCAAAAACCCCCAGGGCAACCCAATCACAGACCAAGAAAATCGGCTCGGGCAACATAGCTTGCTCGGGCATACTCGGGCATACTCGAGCATACTCAGGGTTCAACTAAAAAGATAGTCGCAGAAACTCACTCCTCGAACACATGGGCAGAATTAGCAACCAGCACCTCTACAATAAACTACGGTGCAGCTACTCAGAATCCAGCAAGGAAACAAGCAGGTTTCCCGTAAATAAAGGAGTAAGAATCCTGTCCAAATTCAGACTCAGCCAAATCAGAAAACATGCAACACCCAAATAGGAAAGCAAATCCTTTTAGGACTTAGAAAACACCCAGAACTTGGGTACCACGACACCAAACCCTAGCGATACCCACAAACCCTAATGACTATGTATAAATACCCCTGTAAAATACAAATAAGATGGGACGAAAAAAGATTAGAGTGAGGGAGAGATCTGAGTGTGTATCTTTTCAATAAATATTCATAGTGGATTCAACTATGTTGCAAAAGCAACAACCCGTGGATGTTTCTCCAAATTTTGGAGTTTTACCACGTATCTTTCTCTCATTGTTAATCATCTTATTCTATTTTCAATTACTTTCATCCATAAACACGGGTCTTCATTAAGATCAAATCGTTGATTGAGTGACTACGAAAAATCACCATCAATAATTGTAAAATTTTCTTTATTTATGATGTTTAAATATATTTATAATCTTTTTGTATGCATCTGAAATTTAATCATATATTGCTCCCTTTCTTTTAGGCATTAGATGCAAAGGTGATTATTTTCAAGAAAAAGAGAAGGAAGAATTACTGTCGTACCAAAGGACATAGACAGGTCTGTCAAAGAAATTGCATGGTTCTCTTTTCATGTTGGTATGGTGTTTGCTTTCCTTTGACATGTCAACTTATCTTTATGTAGGAACTTACTAAGTTGAGAATAACTGATATTCAAGGAATTGAGAAACCAGAAAAAGTTGCGACTACTAATCCAGAAAACATTACAGTTGCTACTAATCCAAAAAACGTGACTGAATTATCGCTTGTACTACCAAGCCATATTAACCCTTAGATCCCACTACCAAGATTGCTATTTTGATTGTTGCACTCGTTTTGGCGTCTCCCTATCTCTGTCTTCTCACATTTTCTATTGATAAAGCAATTTATGTACCAAAAGTGTTTATGTCCAAATTGTGCTTTTGATTATGAGTAAAAGCTTGTTTTTTTTTGTAAAATAATTGTTTTAGATTGCGTTGGCATAAGTACGAATTCGAAGCTAGAGTCGTAAAAGCCTGACCTATTGATGGTCGGAATTCGAAGCTAGAGGTGTGTAGGCATAAAATGGTGTTCACATAAACGGTTGGAACTTGTTTGTAGATCAAATGGTGATTGGTGTTGTTGGTGACCCCAACAAGAAGTCCACCTTTACAGATTTTTTATTTTTGTTTTCCCAATCGAAATTTTAGTCTCTATATATAATAAATCATGGGGTACGGATATTGATACTCATAAATATGATAAACACACCCATATTTATAAATACACCCATGTCTAAAATTTAAAATTAAAACATTACTATAAACACCTATCTTAATGCCAATAGTACTCTTATTTAAATGAATATTTTTATTTTAATACAATTTATTTATAAACCCTCCCTCTTAAGTTATTAACATACCCAATTTCACAAATGATAAATTCTTAAGTTCTCCAGGCTTGCGGAGAATTTTTAGGGGTCGTTCGGTATAGTTTTCAAAAGCTGTTTTTTATTTTCCAAATTCAAAAATCATGTAAAACTTGTTCGTCAGGTGTTCTTCAAAATTAAAAGCGGAAAACATTGAGAACAATTTTCCACTTTTAATGAAGAAAAAGAAGAAAACACTGAGAACTTGTCACTATTTTTAACTTCTTCTCTCAGCGTTTGTCAAAAAAAAATAAAAATAAATAAAAAATCTTTTTCTCAGGTCTCAGTTGTATCTGGTTTAATCTCAAACTCATTTAAAATCAATCTGTATTTTTCTTTAAAAAAATCAATTTGTATTTCAATGGCCAGATCTACACTTCTTCATCAAAGGCAAACTTGTGGAAAGCAAGCCTCTTTTTCTTCTCTTACCTCAGTATTCTAATGTCTCTGTGGATCATCATGTCTTCACATGAAGAAATCGACTTTCTCTTGTCTTTACCGCTGAAGTATACGGTTGGTATCGGTGCTTTGTACACGACTTTGATATCTATGTTGGTAACTTTCAGCACAATTTCTTACTTGGCTCTATATGGCACATCAATAAGTTGGGTTCCTTGGTTTAGTCTTCTACTCGTGCCCTTGTTAGTCACTGCATTCGCTTCGACGATTTATCCTAAACTGAGAAACATGTTCTATGCAACATGTACTGGTTGGTATCTATCTAAGCGATGTAAACATTAGTTTTTTCCTTTTGTTTTGTTGGATAAACTTTGATGCCATTGTAATCCAATGATACAAAATTCTTGAAGTTTTTCCTCTCTTTCACTCTCCTTTAGTCAAGCCTAGTTGTTCCTTTTCAACTCTGTGGCTCTGTGCATATAAAATGTACATGTCTTCCTTTTAAATAGTAAAATACATATATAATATGATATAGAGAAACAGTGGCGTAGCCAAGATTTTTAATTAGGGGGCTAGACTAATTGAAGTATTACACCTCTGATGATCAGAGTTCTCTGGAAATTCTTTTTCCATTACTTTGTTGTATGATAATTGGAAATTTTGATACTTGAAATAGAATTAGGGTTTAATTAGGGTTTAGTTATTTTATTTTTTTTTAAAAAATAAAGTGATATAGTTGAAGATATGGGTGTAATTAATGGGTGGACATAGTATTTGGTTTATTTTTAATTAAACTAATTTGTTCTTATTGGTAAATTCCTATTAGGATATTTTTGTAATTAAAATTTTCATTAAAATATGGGTGTGCTTATCATATTTATGGGTGTCAATATCAGCACCCTAAATCATGAGGAGTGGTGGTGGAATGGAAGGGCCATGGAGTTTGGCATTTAAAAAATAAAATGACGGTGATATTATTACAAAGACATGGCCGGCTGTTTTCAAATGCTTCAAATTTATTTTATAAGTTTATTTATTTATTAAAAAGTAGGGAACAGCCGGTTGCATTTTGATTTTTTAAATGTTTAGCTGCCACTTGCAACTATTCACCCCTGTATGGCTTGCAATCACAGTGAAAAAATGCATCCTTGAAATTTCCGTAGTGTTAACATTTTTTTTTTTTTTTTTTGGTTTACACCATCCGGTTTCCATTTTTTTTTTTTTTTGATTGATAGTGTTATCATGCATTTTCCTTATTACATTGTGACATGGCCAGCTGTTTTTAAATGCTTTTATTACGTTTCTATTATCAATTATAATTCGCATTGACTTTCTAGTGATTGGCTGTACATACAAATCTTCCCAGATATATTACCTTCTCAGACTCAGACCAACTATTTGTCTATCTGCAATTACTCATCTCTCAAGAAAAAACTTTGTATTTCCAACTTTGCAAGTGAAAAATGGCTGACGCTTTATTTCGTGTTTTGCTGGTGAATCTGAACAAGCTCATGGGAGATGAGCTTGGGTTGATCTGGGGTGTTGACAAAGAAATGGAGAAACTTAAAAGCTCGCTATCAGCTATTCAGGATGTGCTTGAATATGCAGAGGAGAATCAAATAAAAAACAAGCCACTTAAGAATTGGTTGCGGAAGCTCAAATATGCAGCTTATAAGGTTGATGACATCTTGGATGAGCTCAAATATGCAACAGAAGCTGCTGCTCGGTTTGGCCAAAATTCAAGCTTAATCAACAAGGTACGCACTTCTCGCTTGAATCCCCATATTCTATTGTTTCGTCACAAGATTGGCAGTAGGATGAGAGACATCAGTAAGAGGTTGGATGATATTGCTGATGAGCGTTCCAAGTTTCATTTGGAAGAGGGACGTTTTGAGAGGCTTTCTGATGTCATCGGAAACCGTCAAACTGGCTCAACCAGTCATCAATCTCGAGTATACGGAAGGGACGAAGATATCAAAAAAATTGTTGAGTGTTTGGTAGAGAAAGTTGCCTGTTCTGATGCCGTTTCTGTGTATCCTATTGTTGGTTTAGGGGGGCTCGGAAAGACCACACTTGCTCAGATGGTCTTCAACGATGATAAGATTGAGAGTCATTTTGAGCTAAGAATTTGGGTTTGTATTTCTGTCGATTTCTGTGTGGAAAGAATCATAAAGGATATAATAGAATCTGCAACTGGATCCACATGTGAAGACTTGAAGTTAGACCCTCTACAGGGAAAACTTCGAGACACTTTAAATGGGAAAAGGTATTTACTTGTTCTAGATGATGTCTGGAATCAAATTCAAGAAAAGTGGGATAGGTTAAAATGTGTTTTGGCTTGTGGATTAAGAGGTGCTTCTATCATTGTCACTACCCGAATCGAACCGGTTGCGACATTTATGGGAACATTGCCTCTGCATCGGTTGTCCAGTTTAAACGAGGATGATTGCTGGTCATTATTCAAGGAACGTGCATTCACACAGGAGACAGCAAAACGTCCGAACCTTATAGCTTTGGGAAAGAAGATAGTGAAGAAGTGTAGAGGTGTGCCTTTAGCTGTAAAGTCTTTAGGAAGCATGATGAGCTACAGAAGTGAGGAAAACCAGTGGAGTTTTGTTGCAAAAAGTGAACTCTGGAATTTGCCTCAAGATGAAGATTCAATCTTGCCTGCTTTACGATTGAGTTACTATGATTTACCATCATATGTAAGACAGTGTTTTGCTTATTGTGCTATTTTTCCAAAGGATTCTATAATTGAGAAAGATCTTCTTATTCAACTTTGGATGGCCAATGGTTTTATTCCTTCCACCGGGAATTTGGATCTGGAAGATAAGGGTAATGAAATCTGTAAAGAATTGTGTTGGCGATCTTTCTTAGAAGACATTGGGGAAGATGATTTTGGCTATGGTAAAGGATTCAAAATGCATGACCTTGTTCATGATCTTGCACAATCTATCATGGAGGATGAATGCGTTGTTGAGCATATTGAAAGCTCAACTGGTATCTCAAAAAGAACTTTTCATTATGCATCGATTAATTATCGATTTGGATTTACCTTTCCTAAAGTTGTATATCAAGTTGAAACGTTAAGGACATTCCTAGTGCATTCAAGATCAGATGGTGACCATACGCCTTCTTTTGACTTCTCAAGATTAAGATATTTGAGAGTCTTGGATGCAAGGTTGATGAGAGAGAGGAGGTTGTCATCTTCAATTAGCCATTTAAAACATCTACGGTACTTAGACCTTTCTCAATGCAATTTCGAAGTGCTTCCAGAATCAATTTGTAGCCTGTACAATTTGCAAACTTTGAATCTCAATGGATGTGAATATCTTCAGAAGCTACCGAAACATACAAAACGCTTGAAGAATCTCCGACACCTTTATTTGGACAGTTGTAAAGAATTATCTAAGATGCCACCAGAAATTGGGCAAATCACTTGCCTAAAGACTTTAACACGCTTTATTGTGGGTAAAAAGACCGGTTGTCACTTAAATGAATTGAAATACTTAAATTTGGGTGGAACGTTAAGTATTGAACACCTCCAGAGAGTGGAGAATCCACGGGATGTAAAAGAAGCCAATTTGGTTGGAAAACCAAATCTTCATCGATTGTCCTTGTCCTGGAAAAATGAGAGTGATCTTCAATCACAAGAAGATGTTAAAGAGGTACTTGAAGCTTTGCAACCTCACACAAACCTTAAACGACTAGACATATCAGGGTATAAAGGTGACCAATTTCCTTCTTGGTCCTCTTGGATGAGGGATAACATTCGTAATAATAATGTTGTTTATATTGAGATCTCAAAGTGTGACAAATGTTCTCAACTTCCTCACTTAGCGCTATTACCTTCTCTTCGAACTCTTCATTTATCTAATATGAGTCGGGTGATGTATATTGACGATCATTTTCAAGGTGGTGGAATGGCAAGAGGATTCCCGTCTTTGCAGAGTCTCAAAATTGAAAATTTGTCAAGTTTGCAGAGATTCTCAAGAGAAGATGGAAGGAAGCTGCTCCCACGTCTGACCTCCTTAAGAGTTGTTAAATGCCCTAAATTGACCTTGCAACATCTTCCTTCAGTGGAACAGTTAACGGTTTCAGACTGCAATAAGGTGGTATTGGGATCAATCTCGAATCTCAAAAACCTTATCTCCCTTGAAGTTTCGGAGAATTTTGAATTGAATTACCTTCCAGAAGGTACGCTTCTAAACCTCACCTCTCTGAAGACACTTGCTATTAAAGGTTTCTGGAAGCTGAAGTGTTTGCCCACAGAAATAGGCAGCCTTAGTTCTCTTGAAAAACTAGATATTAAGTGTTGCCCTGAGTTAGAGTCATTTCCAGAGCAAGGGATGGAAGGACTGAAAAGTCTTAAATATTTGACTTTGCAAAGTTGTAGAAAGTTCACATCTTTGACAGAGGGTTTACAACACCTCTCATGCCTTGAGTCCTTGACTCTTAACAACTGCCCTGAGCTGGTGGCTTTACCGGATGGTATGAAGTACCTTACTTCCCTCTGTCACTTAAAATTATCTGGTTCTTATGACCTCGAAATAGCTTCCAAGTGGGAAGTCTTGCCTGATGTCCTGCGGTATGTTCCTGCTCTGCAATCCATGTCAATATCCTTTTACGAAAATCTAAAATCATTGCCTCACTGGCTTGGAGACCTTACATCTCTTCAGTCTTTGACAATATCCTATTGCCCGAAGTTGCCATCTCTTCCAGCGAGCATACAGGGCCTCACAATGCTACAGGATTTGATTATTAGCGGATGCCCTGAACTGAAGAAGCGAAGTGAGAAGGAAAAAGGAGAGGACTGGTACAAGATAGCACACATACCACATGTTTATGTAAGTACCCCTTTTAGCTCTTGTTTCGTTCTCTCAAGTCTTTAACATATTTGTCCTAATTCCATCACATTATATTTGGATCCACTGCAGGTATTCTGATACACATGGACCATTGTCAACGTATGTCGGCAATGCTGGTACCGGTAGACAGTTCATGATATTCTTTAGAGTATAATAATGTATGTATTTCCTTTTATGTTTCCACACTAATTTGAAAAAATAAAACTCTTGTCTCTTTATTCAAGGAATTGGTATGTGATATCAATTCCAATAAAAAGAAAATAATTTATATAAATTTGAGAAAACATAACTACAAATTTATTCAATATGGTTTTTTATTTTTAAAATGATAATTAATATGTTTGTAAATATGTTTTTATAAGCTGACAACCAATTGTACTAAATTATATTTATGTGAGTGTTTTATTTTTTCAAATTCTTTGCTAATATAAATAAAAAGGAGTTCTTATCTTGTCATATATATATATATATATATATATATATATATATATAAGCTATTATCTTGTTAAATGTGAGAAGATTTTGGTTGTATATAGTATTTTAAGTTTACTTTTAGTGAAATTGTTACTTAAATAGTTAATTAAAAAACAATATATATTTATTTATTATTATATAAACATTGGAATTGATATTTGACATCTCACCAAAAAGAAAAAAGAAAAATGAATAAGAACTATAAGATAACTCTGTTAAATAATGGGCCTATTTGGTTAAGCTTTTGGGACCAAAAGTGATTTTTAGAGTTGTTTGAATAATCTGGAAAAAGAGTTTTAAGATTTGAAAGCTCTTAAAAAGAGCTTACCAAAAACACACGAAACCACACTTGAGTTTAATGAATTTTTCATATTACCAATTTTACCCTTTTAATTTTAAATAACAAAATAAAATTGCCTCTCATAACCTTCGACATGTTTTCATGAACTTCTTCCCCTTTCTCAAATGAACCCTAATCTCTCACTCAAATGACAATTGTTTCATCAAATCCACCATTTAAAGTGTGTTTCTAGAAAGATTCGACCAAATTTTCGTAGAAAACTACTACCTTTGGCTCTATAAATTCCATCTTCGGAATGATTTCAAAGCTCTAAGCTTTAATTTCTTCACTGCTGATCGATCATTTGCTCTACTTCTGTAAGTTACTTTCTAGATTGAATTTCGTTTTTTTTTTTTTTTTTCCTTTTATTTCTTTTGTAAAGATTGTTATGCTTTCAACTTAAACACTATCTTATAGTAAACAAACTTGTATGTGGAAATTGATTATTGATGTATAGAAATCATTGTGTTTGTTAGAGGGAAGTATGAAAGGTATCCAATTAGAGGGAAGTCTGGTAGTTGTTTACATAACATCAACTACTATTGATCCTACTCCAAATGGAACCTAGTAGAAAGCTTGTGTTTTAATCAATTTTTTTAAAGGTGTTTTAATCAACTTTACCTGCTAAACTAATGGCGAATAACATGATTTAAAGATTATATAAGACGTGGGTTTTTGTATTTTATGGCTTCTATGTTGATTTTTTTTTTCCTAATCGTTTGTTTGGTTTGATTTAAAGATTTAAAGGTGTTATTGTTTTTTGGTATTTTAAGATTACACAACACTAATTTTATGTTTTGTTATAATCCTCATTTTGGATTTGACAACTTAATGCTTACATAAGTTCTGTTTTTACAATTTGTCTCCTAAAATCAGTAAAGGCTTGTTGCAATCCCCTTGCACATCAACTTTGTTTTAGATTTGCACACCAAAAGATTTAGATTTGACAGCACTACTTGCAAGCAAGTTTTTCTATGGTAGATTTGCAAGCAAGTTTGTCAAACACCTGTCTTAGGTGGTAAACATTCTCTGTGGTTAAACAGTAAGGAGAGTAGAAAGCTGAAGAAAAGGTTCAAATGTGACTAAATTAGAATTTTTTATTTTTGTTATTAACCAATATTTTCATTGGATACCCTGCACAACTTATTCTAATTGCCTCTAGTACACCCTGCCGTGGAAGAACATTGTTAGTAGAAGCAACTTTGCAAATAGTTTGAAACTGCTCTGTATTTTGTGGTGGAAGAATCTTACTTACCCCACATCTTAACTTGTTTAAGACGTTGAAGTTCTCAAAAATTCCAAGCTTCGAAATTATTTGGCTTGCAATGTGGTTCTGTTGTGTTGAGTTTTTCCATTAAGGTTGTTAGTTGTTGGTAGATGTTAAATTTGATGAGAAGATTAGGATCTTTGTCTTCTTTAAATTACATGGAATGCCTATACTCTAGGTATGAGTAGAAGAGAAGTTGGATTTCTTTGATGTCCCCTCAAAAGTGCATTTGGCCGGAAACATTTTTAGGATCATGCTTTTGGCTCTAGTTCAGCTATTTACAAATTGATTTACCAGTAACATATGTCTGCAACAACAAAAAGATGAGGGCTTGGCTCTCCAAAAGCAGCCCATTTAATACATGTGTAGCGGTCTCTGGAAGGGATTTACCATTATCAAAATGATTATAGTACATTAGGGTCCTTATATCATCCCCTTTAATACATTAGTGTGAGAGGCAAATGAGTTTCCTTGCACTTTTTTTTTAATGTTCTAAATTCTAATGGTTATATTGGGTACGATGTACATGACAAAGTCTGTTTTTTCTCTATGATAGAAACCATTATCATCCCAAATTAGTGGGGGCAAGAATTGACCAAACACCACCATTTTTCAAGTATTTTGTTTGATGAGTAATTTAATTTATATAATTATGTTCCACTTATGTGCAGGATTTCATAGGTGTCTTTCTGGTATCTGTTGGAGGTTTTACAAGGAAAAGCAAAGAAAGATGAGAAGATTGACATCACTCAGCCGCCAAAGTTGGCTCCACAGTTTGATGGGTTGAATTATTTTGAGACATTGGTTGGTCAGTGATTTTCTTCTTTTTGTTGTCTGGGACATGTCTCACTATATTGTATTATTGTAAATGTATTCAAATCCCTATTGGAGAATCGTCATGTTGCTTTAACAAGGATTATGGCTGAAGGTAAACATATGTTACTGACAAGTTATTATTCTTCCGGTAAAGTCTGACTCATATTTGAGCCAGTGGATATTTTAGTTGAATGAGAACTACTTGTGTTAGGCTGTTTGAACAAATGCACAAGTTTGAACAGAAGACAATTGTTTTGCGTAATCTATTTAATTAAATGTGTTTCCTCTAGCAACCGAACAAAGCAAGTTTGATTTATGTTGTGTATTTGGTGTCTATCGTATTCATTTTTTTTGTTGTTGGGAAGAATGATAAATAACACATTGACTTTTGATCAAACGCCAAATCAAACCCTCTGGTTTGAACAATTAATAAAAGATCATCAATCATTAGTTGACTGTTAATATATTAAAGCGATATTATTAAAAACCCCCTTTGATTGTAAAACATTAGTCATTTACCGTTCTCTAATTTCAATAATGACCATTTTTCACCTTTTATTAACTTTGTAACAAAACTATTTCTCTTTTTTAATTTTTAATTTGAAGGAAAAAAAAAAAAAAAAAAAAACCTTTAAAAAAAATACAGTTGAGATTGGATCAGAAACCAAAAACACCTAGGACCCTAAATCCACCGCCAAACACAATACCTAGAATCCAACCATCTTCTCTCTCTCTCTCTCTTTTCAACTGTGTAAGATCGGTTTTGAAACTTTTTAAATGTATATATATATTTTTTTAAATTAGTTTTTAATAAGAAGATGATGCGATGAAGTTTAATAAATCTTATTTAATAATTATTTTTAAAATTCATTAATTATTCATCTACTATTTTACCTTTTAGATTCTAACATAATATTCCATTTATTTAACGGAATAGTAATGGTAGGTGTATAATGACAATTAATTTCAATTACATGGTATAAATTGGTCAAAATGAAATTGGAGGGTGGAAAATGACTAATATTTGGTTTTTTTTTTTTATATACTTTATTTTAATAATATCCTTATATTAAATAAAGTCAACTAATAATTGGGGTTTTTTCACTGATTGTTCAAACCCAAGGGTTTGATTTGCCATTTGATTAAACGTTAGAGAATTATTTACAATTCTCATGTAAAGAAATAAAATAAAAATAGGAAATCACATAATTATTAGTTTTGGATAGGGATGGGTGTGGGGGCCCAATGAGGTGGGGGAGGGTACCCCCACACCCACCCCCATTCCTCAAACCTCCCCCAAAACCCATTTGGGAGGACTAGGGGTGGGGGCGTTTTGAGGGCAGGTCCCCTCTCCCTCACATCAAAACTTATTTCCCCCGTTTCTTTTTAATTTCAATTCTAAATTTTTAATTTTCAATCCGAAAATCGAAATTCTAAATTTGGAATCTAGACATTCCAATCTTTAATTTGACACTGTTAAAATATTCAATCCAATTAATTTGATACTGTTAAAATAATCAATCCAAAACAGTAATAAAAATATAATATAAAATCCAAAATACAATACAAAATATTTTTTTATATATAAATAAAAATAAAATAATATATACATTTATTATTTTGGGAGAAATGGGGTTTTGGATTTGGAGGTGGGTACCCCCACCACCTCACCTAAAATCTATTTGAGGGCAAAGTTTGCCCCCATCCCCACCCCAAAATCCATTTGGGGGCAAAATTTGCCCCCAAAACCCCATGGGGGATGGGGCCCTATGGGGAAACACCCATCTCTAGTTTTGGAAGTATTTTCCTGAGACTTTGTTCCTGCTCAGTAACATAGTTTGACAAGCCCTGTGATTAGTTATTTGATTCTTAGTTGTTAGTAATGCATTTCTCGCAGAAGAAAACAAATACAGGGGACTACGGTCATGTTTGACATGGTTTTTAAAGTGGCTAAAAGCTCTTTTGGAGCTCAAAAGCAGCTTTTGAAAGTGTATGGGTGTTCTGTAAAAAGAGCTTTTAATGTTGAGAAGCTCTTCTTGTGAAAGCAAAGACCATCCAGCTTCTACAAAATGAGCTTAATTGAAAACACGAGAAGCACATTTTGGTTAATGAAATTTTCATATTACGGATATTACACCTCAAACTATAAATAACAAACTAAAATTTACACTTGTGTCCTTTTATATTTTTCACCGATCGTTCTCCTTCTTCTCCCCCTTTCTCAGAGAAAATGAACTCTAACCTTTTGGATTTGATCTGGAATTTTGAATTTCACGAAGCCTTGGCTAATCCATTGAGAAAGGAGTAAAAGACAGGGATTTCATGGCCATTTCACTGGCACAATCCATTCTCTTTTCCAAAACCTAACTCACTAGCATGCAAAATCGCAAAAGACAGTACTCGACTTTATTATTAAACCTCACTGTCTTTGCATTTACAAGTAATTTTTATAGTTCTTTTCAAAAAAAAGTAATTTTTATAGTTTAACTATTAAACAGTATTTGTCATTTTTTTGTGCATTTGAAATTTGGTATGCTATTGTGTAATACTTGTGTTTTCACATGTTTTACTGTTTTGGTGCTAAATAAAGTTGGAAAATACTAGGTGTAATTTTTGATACATTCATTAGTTTTGAACTTTTATAATGCTACACTATATCGTTTCTGTTAAAATTTCACTCTTGCTTAACTAGTTTCATACACATGAAACTAGAGGAAGAGGCTTACTCTACTACTTTCATACATGTGAAGCTAGTGGAAGAGAATCACTTTGCTTGTTTACATAAACATTTCACAGACATAAAACCATTTGAAAACAATCATCCATACCATCAAAAACACAATAACCATTTGAAGCAACTAGCTTACATTTTCTTCAGATTCCATTTGGACAAAATATATATCAGTTACAAAGTGCAGAACAGCTAAGAAGAGCTGTCAAAAACAATGAGCACAGCATCACATACTTGACAGTGCCACTGCTACAAACTGGCATAGCCACTAGAAAAGCATCATTACAAACTAAAGTAAAACTAATCATATTACAAGCAACCTAAAAACATAGAACTTAGTTACTAAACTAAACTAAACTAATACATCTCTTACCATTGAAAAGTAACTAAATACACTTCAAACATAACCAAGCATTACACATAGACCATAACAAGAAAATACAAAACAGAAACATAGACAGAAGTAGCTTTGGAGTCTTTGAGACAAATTTTAATTCAACAGTTTCATTATAAAATTAGAAATCTGAAAATTAGATTTCGATATGTCCATTACTTTTGATTGTGAGTACTGGTGATGACGTAGATGTTTATACATGTATTGAATTACTTGTGATATTTGTGTTTCACTTGTAACTCTGTTTATGTGTTGGATAGAGTTAAAAATAATACTAAGTGTAATTTTGGTACCTTTATACTTGCTTTTAAAATTTAGGATGCTGCTGGTGAGTTTGTTTTTCGGATGGTATGCTGTTTTGGTGCTGTATTATATTGGAAATCAGCGAGTGTAGTTTTGATTTCATGTTGTGTTTGTGTGCAACGACACTGCTCGATAAAGCTTGAAGAATATTACACTGCTAAATCAACCCTTCAAAAGATAGCGACCATCGTTACTTCTAATTTTTGTGGTCTAAAAGTGGAGTTGAGAACATGTGTGGTATATCATTTGTCCACTTACCTTTATGTTCATCTAGTTAAACTATTTATGTTTTATCTTATAGAGTATCTCGTTTGACCAAAATGTCAAATGCTTGCTTTTGGACAGTCTGATTCAAAATGTTTTTTTTTTTTCTTTATATGTTAAATGTTTAAATAGTTTAGAATTTACATACGATTAGATTAGTAAAAAACAATGTTGAGACAAGTTACACAGATGTAGCTTCTAATTCATTGCAGCAGCAAGTCCAACCCCTCCAAACTTGGGATTCTAGGGTGGTGCTTGATCATGAATAGCTTAGAAGAAAACTGTGTCCAGGAACATATTAGAGCATCTCCGATGCTATTATGCATTTGGAGAAAATGAAGTATCATATATGATAGATATTAAAAAGGTTAGAAAAACTCTCTCCAATGCTATTATCTAAGTTGAATGTGAAGATGATGTGGCCAAAAAAAAGTTAGAGAATATGGAGTTGAGTTTCTAATTCTAGAAACTCTCCTAGAAATGCTGACTAGGATTTCTAACTTTTTTTCACCAATAAGATTAAAGCTTTCAACTATTTCCACCAATAAGATTAAACCTCATTTAATTGTAAAAAAAAAAAAAAAAAAAAAGTTGTAACAATTGCTTTATTATGATTGGATATAAAACGGATGTATATTTGACTTTAGATAATTGCATTGAAGATGTGAATATGCATTTCTCTAAAAAAAAATTCAAAAGTGAGCCCATAATAAATAGAAATGCTGATATGACACTATTTAGAAACTCAAAAATGTATATTTACATTGAAGATGCTCTTATAATTAAAAGAGATTTTAGAATGTTACAACCAAACAATCTTAAAAGCAATTATGGATACAAAAATTCTTCTAAAACAAACCATCCGATCAGTAACTGAAAAGTTATAACTTTTACTTCTCTTTTTCAATAAAAGCCATTTGAAACGCGCCCTAAATGTATTTTATCACAAGAAACTAACATTGACATTTGAAATTGCTTCAAATTTTTTTGCTTGAAAATTTGAGAGTCAAGTCTGGCTGCCTGGCTGGCATGCAATTACTAATGTAAATAGACCTTATCGATTATCACAGTGAAAGTACATTCCCAGCTTCCTTGAAATTTCCATGGTTGTTAACATTAACGGACGGTGTAATTATTACATTGTGGGACATGGCCAGCTGTTTTCAAATGCTTTTATTACTTTTCTCTTATCAATTATTCAATTACTTTTCTCTTATCAATTACCTTCTCAGACTCAGACCAACCATCTGCAATTACTCATCTCTCAAGAAAAAAACTTTGTATTTCCAACTTTGCAAGTGAAATATGGCTGACGCTTTATTTGGTGTTTTGCTGGGGAAACTTAATAAGCTCATCGAAGATGAGCTTGGATTGATTTGGGGCGTTGACAAAGAAATGAGGAAACTTTCAAGCTTGCTATCAACTATTCAGGATGTGCTTGAATATGCAGAGGAGAATCAAATAACAAACAAGCCACTTCAGAATTGGTTGCGGAAGCTCAAATATGCAGCTTATAAGGTTGATGACATCTTGGATGAGTGTGCAACAGAAGCTGCTGCTCGGTTTGGCCAAAATTCAAGCTTAATCAACAAGGTACGCACTTCTCGCTTGACTACCCATAATCTATTGTTTCGTCGCGAGATTGGGAGTAGGATGAGAGACATCAGTGAGAGGTTGAATGATATTTCTAAAGAGCGTTCCAATTTTCATTTGAAAGAGGGAGGTGTTGAGAGGCTTTCTGATGTCATTGGAAACCGTCAAACTGGCTCCATCATTACTCAACCGCAAGTATACGGAAGGGACGAAGATATCAAAAAAATTGTTGAGTGTTTGGTAGAGAAAGCTGCCTGTTCTGATGACGTTTTCGTGTATCCTATTTTTGGTTTAGGGGGGATCGGAAAGACCACACTTGCTCAAATGGTCTTCAACGATGTTAAGATTAAGAGTCATTTTGAGCTAAGAATTTGGGTTTGTATTTCTGACGAATTCTGTGAGAAAAGAATCATGAAAGATATAATTGAATCTGCAACTGGATCCGCCTGTGAAGACTTGAAGTTAGACCCTATGCAGAGAAAACTTCAAGACACGTTAAATGGGAAAAGGTATTTACTTGTTCTAGATGATGTCTGGAATGAAATTCAAGAAAAGTGGGAAAGGTTAAAATGTGTTTTGGCTTGTGGATCAAGAGGTGCTTCTATCATTTTCACTACCCGAATCGAAACGGTTGCATCATTTATGGGAACAATGCCTCTGCATCGGTTGTCCGGTTTAAACGAGGATGATTGCTGGTCATTATTCAAGGAACGTGCATTCACACAGGAGACAGAAGAACGTCCGAACCTTGTAGCTTTGGGAAAGAAGATAGTGAACAAGTGTGGAGGTGTGCCTCTAGCCGTGAAGTCTTTAGGAAGCATGATGAGCAACAAAAGTGAGGAAAACCAGTGGATTTCTGTTGTGGAAAGTGAACTCTGGAATTTGCCTCAAGATGAATATTCAATCTTGCCTGCTTTACGATTGAGTTACTATAATTTACCATCATATATAAGACAATGTTTTGCTTATTGTGCTATTTTCCCAAAGGATTTTATAATTAAGAAAGATCTTGTTATTCAACTTTGGATGGCCAATGGCTTTATTCCTTCCACTGGGAATTTGGATCTGGAAGATAAGGGTAATGAAATCTGCAAAGAATTGTGCTGGCGATCTTTCTTAGAAGACATTGGGGAAGTGGAAGATTATTTTGGCTATGTTAAAGGATTCAAAATGCATGACCTTGTTCATGATCTTGCACAATCTATCATGGCCGATGAATGCATTGTTGAGCATTTTAAAAGCTCAACTGATATCTCAAAAAGAACTTTTCATTTTGCGTACGCATCGATTCCTGTTGGTCCACGGGTACATACCTTTCTTGAAGCTATATATCAAGTTGAAACCCTAAGGACTTTCCTAATGCATTCAAGATGTACTGAGTATGGTGGCCCTATGTTTTCGTTGGACTTCTCAAGATTAAGATATTTGAGAGTCTTGGATGCAACGTTGACGAAAGCGAGGAGGTTGTCTTCTTCAATTAGCCGTTTAAAACATCTACGGTACTTAGACCTTTCTAACACTGAAATCCAAGTGCTTCCCGAATCAATTTGTACCATGTACAATTTGCAAACTTTGAATCTCAATGGATGTGAATGTCTTCACAAGCTACCGAAACATGCAAAACGTTTGAAGAATCTCCGGCACCTTTACTTAGATGGATGTAGAGGATTATCTGAGATGCCGCCAGATATTAGGCAAATCACTTGCCTAAAGACTTTAACTCGCTTTATTGTGGGTAAAAAGAGAGGTGGTCACTTAGATGAATTGAAAGACTTAAACTTGGGTGGAAAGTTAAGTATTGAACACCTCCAGAGAGTGGAGAATCCACGTGATGCAAAAGAAGCCAATTTGGTTGAAAAACTAAATCTTCGTCAATTGTCCTTGTCTTGGGAAAATGAGAGTGATCTTCAAAAGCCGGAAGATGTAGAAAAGGTACTTGAAGCTTTGAAACCTCACACAAACCTTAAACAGCTACACATATCGGGGTATAAAGGTGACCAATTTCCTTCTTGGATGAGGGACAACATTCTTAATAATGTTGTTTGTATTGAGATCTCAAAGTGTGACAAATGTTCTCAACTTCCTCCCTTAGCGCTATTACCTTTTCTCCGAACTCTTCATTTATCTAATATGAGTCAGTTGATGTATATTGACGATCATTTTCAAGATAGTGGAATGGCAAGAGGATTCCCATCTTTGCAGAGTCTTGAAATTGAAAATTTGCCAAGTTTGCAGAGATTCTCAAGAGAAGATGGAAGGAAGCTGCTCCCACGTCTAACCTCCTTAAGAATTGTTAAATGCCCTAAATTGACCTTGCAACATCTTCCTTCGGTGGAACAGTTAACGGTTTCAAAATGCAATGAGGTGGTACTAGGATCAATCTCGAATCTCAAAAACCTCATCTCCCTGTATATTGGGTCTAATGATGAATTAAATTACCTTCCAGAAGGTACGCTTTTAAACCTCACCTCTCTGAAGACACTTAATATTTCTTGGTTCACAAAGCTGAAGTGTTTGCCCACAGAAATAGGCAGCCTCAGTTCTCTTGAAAAACTAGATATTGTGCGGTGCTATGAGTTAGAGTCATTTCCAGAGCAAGGGATGGAAGGTCTGAAACGTCTTAAATATTTGAGCCTTATTTGCTGCCCTGAGGTGGTGGCTTTACCGGATGGTATGAAGTACCTTACTTCCCTCTGTCACTTAGAATTAGATGCTTCCAAGTTGGAAGTCTTGCCTGATGTTCTGCGGTATGTTCCTCTGCAATTCATGTCAATATCCGACTGCCCAAATCTAGAATCATTGCCTCACTGGCTTGGAGACCTTACATCTCTTCAGACTTTGAGAATAAATTTTTGCCCGAAGTTGCCATCTCTTCCTGCGAGCATTCAGGGCCTCACAATGCTACAGAAAGTGTGTATTAGCGCATGCCCTGAACTGGAGAAGCGAATTGAGAAGGACAAAGGAGAGGACTGGTACAAGATAGCACACATACCAAATGTTGAAGTAAGTACCCCTTTCAGCTCTTGTTTTGTTCTCTTAAGTTTTAACATGTTTGTCCTAATTCCATGACATTATATTTGGATCCACTGCAGATACTAAAGTGTTGGAAAAAACTTTTGTGGTAATGCTGGTATTGGCAGACGGTTCGTGATATTCTTTAGAGTATAAATGTATGTATTTCCTTTTATGTTTCCACGCTAATTTGAAAAAATAAATCTCGTCTCTTTAGTCAAGGAATTGTTATGTGATATCAATGCCAATAAAAAGAAAATAATTTATATAAATTTGAGAAAACAGAACTACAACTTTCTTCGATGTGGTTTTATTTTTAAAATGATAATTAATATGTTTTTATAAGCTGACAATCAATCGTACTAAATTAAATTTATGTGAGTGTTTTATGTTGTCAAATTCTTTGCTAATATAAATAAAAAGCAGCTCTTATCTTGTTATATATTATATAAGTTCTTATCTTGTTTATGTGAGAATATTTTGGTTTTATATAATATTTTAAGTTTACTTTTAGTGAAATTGTTACTTAAATAGTTAATTAAAAAAACAATATATGTTTATTTATTATTATATTAACATCGGAATTGATAATTGACATCTCTCTAAAAAGAAAAAAGAAAAATGAGTAACAACCCTAAGATAGCTTTGTTAAATACTGGGCCTGTTTGGTTAAGCTTTTGGGACCAAAAGTGACTTTTGGAACTGTTTGGATGATATGGAAGAAGAGCTTTTAAGATTTGAAAGAGCTTTTTTTTGAATAAGCTCAACCCATGGATCTTCTTCTAAAAGGGCATATCAAAAACACACGAAGCCACAATTAAGTTAAATAAATATTTCATATTACCAATTTTACCCTTTTAATTAAAAATAACAAAAAAAAATTGCCTCCCATGTCCTTCGATATGTTTTCATGATCGTTTTTCTTTTATTTCTTTTGTAATATTCTTTTAACTTAAAAACTATCTGTAGTAAACAAATTTGTATAAGGAAATTGATTATTGATGTATAGAAACCATTGTGTTGTTCATTGGTCACATAAGAAATTAGAGGGAAGTATGATAGGTATCCAATTAAAGGGAAGTCTGGTAGGTATCCAACTACTATTGATCCTATTCCAAATGGAACCCAGTTTGAAGCTTGTGTTTTAATCAATTTTTTTTAAAGGTTTTTTAATCAACTTTACCAGCTAAACTAATGGAGAATAACATGATTTAAAGATTATACAAGACGTGGGTTTTTGTATTTTAAGGTAATCGTTTGTTTGGCTTGATTTAAAGATTTAAAGGTGGGTTTTTTTTTGGTAGTTTAAGATTAAGATTACACAACACTTAATTTATGTTTTGTTATAATCCGCATTTTGGATTTGACAACTTAATGCTTACATAAGTTCTGTTTTTACAATTTGTAAAGGCTTGCTGCAATCCCCTTGCACATCAACTTTGTTTTAGATTTGCACACCAAATTTAGTACTATTTGCAAGCAAGTTTTTCTATGGTAGGTGTTATCCTTAAGTGACTGCAAAATTGGGGCTAGGGCTGTGAACTGGTAAGGTCTTTCATCCTCTTAGGTCAAACACCTGTCTTGGGTGGTAAACATTCTCTGTGGTTAAACAGTAAGGAGAGTAGAAAGCCGAAGAAAAGGTTCAAATGTGACTAAATTAGAATTATTATTTTTTTGTTATTAACCAATATTTTCATTGGATACCCTGCACAACTTATTCTAATTGCCTCTAGTACACCCTGTCGTGGAAGAACATTGTTAGTAGAAGCAACTTTGCAAATAGTTTGAAACTGCTTTGTATTTTGTGGTGGAAGAATCTTAACCGGTTTAAGACTTTGAAGTTCTCAAAAATTCCAGGCTTCGAAACTGTATTTTGCTTGCAATGTGGTTCTATTGTGTTGAGTTTTTCCATTAAGGCTGTTAGTTTTTGGTAGATGTTAAATTTGATTAGAAGATTAGGATCTTTGTCTTCTTTAAATTACATGGAATGCCTATACTCTAGGTATGAGTAGAAGAGAAGTTGGATTGCATTGATGTCCCCTCAAAAGTGCATTTGGAAACATTTTTAGAATCATGCTTTTGGCTCTAGTTCAGCTATTTACAATTGATTTACCAGTAACACATGTCTGCAACAACAAAAAGATGTGGGCTTGGCTCTCCAAAAGCAGCCCATTTAATACATGCATTTTTCAAGTATTTTGTTTGATGAGTAATCATAACCTATATAATTATATTCTATTTATGTGCAGGAATTCATAGGTGTCTTTCCGGTATCTCTGTTGGAGGTTTTACTAGGAAAAGCAAAGAAAGATGAGAAGATTGACATCACTCAGCTGCCAAAGTTGGCTCCAAAGTTTGATGGAGTTGAATTGTTTTGAGACATTTGTTGGTTATTGATTTTCTTCTTTTTGTTGTCTGGGACATGTCTTGCTTAATTGTATTATTGTAAATGTATTCAACTCCCTATTGGAGAATCATCATGTTGCTTTAACGAGGATTATGGCTTAAGGTACACATAAGGTATTGACAAGTTATTATTCTTCCTGTAAAGTCTGACTTATATATTTGAGCCATTGGATATTTATAAAAGCTTTTATATAAAAGCTCTTTTGAATTACATTATCTAAATAGTAACTAAAAAGCTTATACTTTTACTTCTCTTTTTCAACTGTCAAATGTCAAAAAAGTAAAAGCTATCCCAAATGAGTCTATAGTCTTGTAGTAACTATCTCCACTACGGTACAAACTAAAACGGTCCAAAACTTTACAGGTAAAATGAAAAAGGACAAAACAAAATGTTAAGTGTAACCAAATAATTGTCCGATGGTCGGTAAAAAATTATAATCGGATTATTTAATCAGTGGATAATTTAATTAGGCCTATTGTTATAGTCAAAAATGACTTCTCGGGGTACGATCTTCGGGTTGTAATATGGTGAGATGACAATACGCATAAGCGACTGGAAAGGGAACGAAAGGGGCAATTTTATTGAATAATGCGGAAGTAAATTCCCACTTCCAAAGGGGATTATACAATGTTCTTGTCAAAGAGTAAGGAAAACAGAAAATTTCTCAGCCCCCATTTTGGTGCAAAATGAGGGCATATATAGCCAAAGTTCTGACGCTTCAGGCACGTGTCGAGGGATCAGTGGCTGAGTCCGACAGCTGTCTGTACGTGGTCAGATATGTTGCTGTTCATCGAAGTTATCCTCCGAATCATAGTTCGGTATTTTATTTACGGTGGCAAGGAGAACCGAGGGAAAACAGTGTTCAGAATATACTCCGAACATATGATCGGTCATACAAGTTCGGGGGATAAGGCTAATAGTCGGTATCTAAGGAAGTTCACGATCGGGCACAACAGTTCCCCCTCGAGCTCATAATTCGGTATGGAGCACCCGATTGTGGGCTCGAAGTCGGAGTGTCCCTATGTTCCGAAGATTGCTTGGGTCTCGTTTGGCGAAAGATCAACCTCGTTCGCTGTTAGTATGCGGGTGACACGTGGCTAACGGAACGGGACGGCGTACACGTGTCGGGCTGTGGGAGGTCGGTTTCGCGCCGCTTCGTGTACTGTGCTGAGGGGCCTTATAAATAGTGGTGTAGGGCCGACCATAGCTCCCCACCTGCGTTTTTTTCAACTGATCAGAGCGTCTTCGGTATCTGAGGGAGTGCAAAACAGAAGGAAAGGGAAAACAGGTTAGTCTCCGATTTTTGATTCTCGTCCGCTCTTTTCGTTTCGTTTCGCTATTACATTCACCGATGGTTCGAAAAGTCGGGGCGCCAAGCCCTGTGGTCTCGTCAAGTTCGGAATCTGGTTCGTCGGAGTCTACGTCAGGAAGGGTCTCCGTAGGTAGCAGTACCAGGAGCGCTTTCGGTGATGCTGACGTGCAAGATGCAGGAAGTCCTGAGGTCCAACAGATTCATGAGGGCGCTCAGGAATCGGGGGCAGGCCCTCGCACAATAGAACTTCGTGAGGGATACAACTCCGAAGAGTTAGTTCGGGGTGAGATAGATCACTCAAGGTTTGCGATAAACCATCTGAGGGAGAACAAAGTGGACGCACGTAAACTTAACCGACTAGCCACAGAGTTCTCGATCCCCCGAACTGTGGGTATGAGGGTTCCTCGAGATGGGGAGAAAGCGAGTAACCCTGAAGGAACATCGGTGGCCTTTCACCCCGCATTTCTGGAAATCGGGGCCAGGTTACCGTTGCAACAGTATATCCGGAGGGTCCTACGAGAGATTGGGATTGCCCCGGCTCAGTTGAATCCGAACGCTTGGAGAATAGTGATCGGGATGTATTCGCTATGGAGAAGCATGGGGTTTCCGGAGCCAACACTTGCGGAGATTGGGCACTGCTACCGGCTATACTCCCATAAATCTGGGGGTGATGGCTGGTGGGCTCTTGCTTGTTGCGACAAGCAAGACGGCGAACCTCTGATCACCGGGCTTCCTTCCTCGAACAAAGAATGGAAGAAGACTTGGTTCGTCGCCCGAGGCGACTGGGGCAAAGACCTACAGCTCGGTGGTCGTCCACAGAGGGTTCGCTCGGTGTTCAATATCCCAGGTGTTTGGGTTTTCCATAGGTTTATTTTCTGTGTTTACCGAATTAATCGTCATTTTAATTTGTTATGTTTATCGAAATGCTTTCATTTTGCAGCACCGTGGGAACGTGTTACCTTCGAGGAATTATCCCAGGTGGAGAGGAAGCACGTGTCGGACGCTTGGCAAGTTTCCCCCGAAAGGAGGCACGTGGATCACCTGTTAGACGACCGGAGGCTACACGATCTCGGGTTCATCGGGGTCCTTACGGAGGCGAGGAAGCGGAAGGTTGAGAAAGCCTTATCAAAGAAGAGTAAGGACCTCTGTAATTCGTAGTCTTCCGATTTTTTATGCCCGAATGGGAAGACTTGTACAATTATTAATATCATTAATCAACTTTATACAGGAAAAATTACCGCGAAAGCCAAACGGAAGATGGCCGATAAGGGGAGAGGAGGCACCGACAAACGCAAGGATGAAAAGAAGAAGAGGAAGCTGAATCTTCCCCAGGGCCCAAGGTTGGTGGCTGAGGAGGAATCTGAGAGTAACTCTCCTCTGCGGACAAGGGCCAGCAGACCTACGGTAACTGTGGCCGCTGCTGGAACATCTGGGCAAATTCCGCATGCCATTCCCATGAGATCCGGAGGCCAGGGGACCACCGAGGGCGATCAAGGTGCGATCGGTGGCGGACCAATAAATGTGGAGCTGGTTGACTCCGATAAGGATATGCCCGAGGAGGCTCCTCTGAGTAAAGGCAAGGACGTTCGGGGGGACACTACATCTCCTCCGAATTATTTTAGGCATCCCTCTTCTAGGGCTTCTGTGTCTGGCACAAAGCCCATCAACCCCGTAACCGGAGTGGAGTACCTCTGCATCCACGGGAAGGATCTCCTGAGGAGTGGTGAGATATCGGGGTACGGAAAGATGTCTAACGTAGACAGGATCCGACATGGACAGGCTAACCTTCTGCAGGTAATGCTATTAGCTTTCGTAGGTCTAATGCTTGTTTGTGTTATTTGGCATTCGGATAACAATTTCCTCTTATTAATCGTTAGGCCATCGGCAACCTCCTCCACATGGAGAACAGGTACGGGGATGCGAAGGCAAAATGCGAGAAGCTGCAGAAGGAGAAAGAGAGGGTGGAGGAGGAACTGAATGAATCAATGGCGGCTCTGGAGTCGCAGAAGTCTATGGTCGGAGACATATCCTCCGCATATCAGAAAGTGAAGGCCGGGTGCAGAGATAAGCATGCGAAGCTCTGTGACTACCGGGCTCGGCTGAAGAGAGCAAACGAATCCATTCGGAGCATGAAGGAAGACCTTCCGGACAACGCCGTGAATATATTTGTGAATTCGGAAGACTTCTCCGAAATTCAGGAGAAGACATTCGATTCGGCGGTCCAGGACGTGAGGACCTTACTGCTCCGAGCTTATCCAAATTTTGATTTCTCCGCGTTTGATGCGGATGTTGCAAAGGCGACCGAATCCCGGGTCAGGAGGCAGAGCGAGTCTGTCAGGGACATCTCCGAAGATTTTCAGGAGGAACCACTTTCGGAGGAGGAACCTGAGGCGGTATCGACTGATGATGAAAGGTTCGTCCCAAACCCTGCCTCCGATAAGGGAAAAAGATCCAGGGGTGATTAAATTCCGAGGGACATGTCTTTCTATTTTTTGATTTTATCTATTTGGGGATTCATTCGGGGATTGTCCCGAGATTTTTGTAGGCCTCGGGCCATATTTAAACGTTATCTATATATCCAAGTAAATGTGTTCGGAGTTTTTGATTCAGATTTTATTCCTTAAATAATTTTGTTATGCTACTTAATGGTTCTGCCATCGGAAGTTATAAACACGCCAATATCCGCTATAACAAACATGCCAATATCCGATATAACAAACATGCCAATATCCGATATAATGAACATAACAATATTGCATCCATTATTAGGTTAAGTATCCGTGGCATTCAAAGGAAAATTGCATTCCTTTCGGAATCGTCGGTGCTCCCGTGGGGGTGGAGACTTTTTTGCTCCTTTCGGAGTCTTTCGGTGCTCCCATGGGGGTGGAGACTTTTGTGCTCCTTTCGGAGTCTTTCGGTGCTCCCATGGGGGTGGAGACTTTTGTGCTCCTTTCGGAGTCTTTCGGTGCTCCCATGGGGGTGGAGACTTTTTTGCTCCTTTCGGAGTCTTTCGGTGCTCCCATGGGGGTGGAGACTTTTGTGCTCCTTTCGGAGTCTTTCTATTGAGGATACATGAATGAAATTCTTTCTGAAAGTAGAAATTTAGAAATGCACATTCAGTAAATTTAAAAATGCACATTCAGTAAGTAGAGCAAGTTACCGAAAAACTGTATCGGACGGTACATTCTGTGAGCCATTATGGGTAGTACTTCTTCAGGTGGTCTGCATTCCATGGGTTCTTCAAAGGTGTGCCATCTTCCCTTTTTAACTTGTAGGCGCCCTTCATGGATACCGAATCAACGATGTATGGGCCTTCCCACTTGTCCCCCAGACTACCTGAGGAAGCTGACTTGGTTGATGGTAATATCTTTTTGAGAACAAGGTCCCCGGGGTTAAACCTTCGGATTCGGGCTCGTCTGTCATGATATTTGGCTATCTGTTGCTGATGATGTGCGGTTCGGATCCTGGCCAGGTCCCTTCTTTCTTCTAACTCTTCGAGGCACGCTCGGAGTTCAGTTTCATTATCACTTGGAGTGTAGGCAGAGACCCTTCTTGTTGGGATATTAGTTTCGGTGGGTATAACTGCCTCGGTTCCAAAAGCTAATGAGAACGGGGTCTCTCCTGTGGCCGAGTGTGGCGTCGTACGTATTGCCCATAAAACCTCCGGAAGTTTCTCTACCCAACACCCCTTTCGGGCTTGCAATTTTCTTTTAAGGAGGGTCTTTATGGTCTTGTTGACGGCTTCCACTTGTCCGTTACTCTGGGGATGGGATGGCGAGGCAAACTTCAAATTGATATTGTAATCCGAGCATACTTTGCGGAGCTTGTGATTGTCGAACTGAGTCCCATGATCGGCTACCAGCGTGTGGGGAACTCCGAATCGGAAGATTACAGAATGCTTGATGAAGTTTGTTGTATTTGCTTCGGTAATGTGTTTCAGGGCCTCCGCCTCCACCCACTTGGTAAAATAGTCAATGGCAACTACTGCATAGCGCTTATCGGCTGTTCCCCTCGGAAGGGGTCCGATAATGTCGACTCCGATTCTGGCAAAGGGCCAAGGTGATGACATGGGGGTTAAAGTTTCGGCTGGCAAACGAGGGATCGGGCTGGTCCTTTGGCATCGGTCACACGACTCGGAGTGCGCTTTCGATTCCTTGAAAAGGGTCGGCCAATAATACCCTTGTCTGGTTATCCGGTGACCCAGATTTTTCCCAGCGGAGTGGCTACCGCAAGATCCACTGTGGACTTCCTGGAGGATTTGCTCTGTCTGTGGGGGACTGACACATCTGAGATATGGTAGGGAAAATCCTCTCCGAAACAGCAGCCCGTTGATGATGAGATACCGGGGTGCCTGTCTCCTCACCCTTTGTGCCGTTCCCTTATCTTCCGGGAGGGTACCATCGCGGAGGTAGTTCATGATTGGTGTCATCCAGGATTCACCTACAGGCTCCGGGATCAATACTCCGATTTGATGATCTTCCGACAAATTAGAGCTCGGTAGGCGAAATACGGTTATAGTCCGTGGTAGCTTCATGTCCGAAGTCGATGCGAGTTTGGCTAGTGCATCTGCTTGGGAGTTATGCTCTCTCGAGATCCGGATGAGGTCACATCGGATGAACCTAGACATCAGAGATCTGACTTGCCTAAGGTACCTGATCATTTCGGGATCTCGGGCTTGGTAGTCCTGGTTCACTTGATTGACTATCAGCTGGGAATCACTATACACCGTAACATACTCAGCGCCCATGTTCAAGATGATCTTTAGTCCGGTGACTAGGGCTTCATATTCCGCAACATTGTTGGTTGCCCTGAAATCAAACCGGAGTGCGGCTTGAGTGAGAGTTCCTTCGGGAGTGATAATGATTATTCCTGCCCCGCTACCGTGACGGTTGGAAGATCCGTCTACGAACATTTCCCACTGGTGTACATGCCCGGTTGACAGATTGAAAACCTCCGGATTTGAGTGTTCGGCGATAAAATCGGCCACCGCTTGGCCCTTCACTGAAGTTCTGGTTCTGAACTGAATGTCGAATTCGCTAATTTCCATCGCCCATTTGATGAGTCTTCCGGCCAGCTCTGGCCTCTGAAGGACTTGACGGAGTGGTTGATTCGTCAAAACTACTATGGGGTGTGATTGGAAATATGGTCTTAGCTTCCGAGAGGCCACAATTAGGCTCAGTGCCAGCTTCTCCACTCCCGGGTATCTGGTTTCCGGTTCGGTCATGCTCTTGCTGACATAATAAACTGCCCTTTGGATAGACCCCTCTTCTTTGACCAATACCGAGCTTACTGCAGCCTCGGAGAAGGCAAGGTACAAAAATAGAGTCTCCCCGGTGGCTGGTTTGGCAAGTATCGGTGGTTGTTGGAGGTACGCCTTCAGGTCTTCGAAAGCGGCCTGACACTCGGCAGTCCAACAAAAATCCCCCTTGTGCTTCAGGGCTTTAAAGAATGGGAGACACCTATCTGTTAATTTTGATATGAATCGGGACAGGGCCACAATCATGCCGTTGAGTCTCTGTATATCCTTGGCTTTCCTCGGGGGTTGGAGTTCGATCACTGCCCTGATTTTATCGGGGTTGGCCTCGATCCCTCTCTGGTGGACCATAAAGCCGAGGAACTTTCCAGATGACACTCCGAATGCGCACTTCATAGGGTTGAGTCGCATTTGATACTGCCTCAGGAGCATGAACGTGTTTCGGAGATTTGGCACATGTCCTTCGGCGGTTACCGATTTGGTCAGCATATCATCGACATATACCTCCATTGTTCTCCCTATCTCGGCCGCGAATATCCGATTAACTAACCTCTGATAGGTTGCTCCGGCATTTTTGAGGCCGAAAGGCATCACCCTGTAGCAATATACTCCACGATCAGTGATAAAGGCGGTCTTGGCCTCATCGTCTTCTTTCATTCGGATTTGGTTATACCCGGAATATGCATCCATAAAGCTGAGCAATTCATGACCGGAGGTCGCGTCCACCAACTGGTCAATTCTTGGCAGGGGAAAGCTGTCCTTTGGGCATGCCTTATTTAGATCGGTGAAATCAACACACATCCTCCACCTTCCGTCCTTTTTCTTTACCAAAACGACGTTCGATAACCATTCGTTATAATCCAGGTTCCGGATGAATCCTGCCTTCAAGAGCTTGTCTATTTCTGTGGCTATTGCTTCGTACCTTTCATTGTTGAAGGACCTTCTCTTCTGTGACACTGGCTTGAACATCGGATCTACACAAAGAGAGTGAGATATGACCGAGGGGTCTATGCCTGGCATGTCTGCATGACTCCATGCAAAGATATCCGAAAATTCCTTTAACAGTTCTATGAGTTCAATCCTTACTCGGGGTTCCAAATTTCCCCCGATAAGGACGGTTTTCTCGGGGTTATCTTCGCGGAGTGCTATCTTCAGTAATGGTTCGGTAGGTTCTCCTGCTGGCTGCGATCCGACCTCCCGGGGATCAAGACTGGTGACATGAATTTCATCTAGTGGGGTATCATCTGACATTTGTGTAGTCGCTATATCTCCGATCCGCTTTTTCTTAAGCCTCCGTTGTTTCGGTGTATTCCTTCGTGATACAGGTGCTGCGCTGTAGTTCCCGATGGTGAGTACTGGGTTCGATCCGATCTGGATACATCTCTTGTATTCCTCTTGATCTCCGGTTACCTCCCCCGGACCGAGTTCAGTCGGGAACTTCAGTTTCAGAGAGTAGATGCTGGTAGCTGCTCTCAGGGCATAGAGCGTTGGCCTTCCGATGAGAATGTTGAAGGGAAAGGGGATGTCTATCACCTGGAAGCTAACCCATACGGTTCGTATCCGGGGTCTAGTCCCGAATCGGACTGGCAAGTCGATCTGCCCCACCGGCCTAGTGCGATGCCCCCCGATGCCTCTTATGCAATATCTGGAGGCTTGAAGCTGCGGAATTGTGTATCCGAGTTTCTGTAGGGGGTCCCAGTGGATAATGTCCAAAGAGCTTCCATGATCAATCAGGGTTCTCTTTACCGTCCGATTCCCAACCTTCACGGAAATAACAAGGGCATCACAATGGGGATATCTTATTCCGTAGGAATCCTCGGTAGAGAACGATAACGGTACCCAATTTCTCGGTGCATCTTCTGGTGTAGTGGTCAGGCATACTGAGGCGGTCGCCTTCCCGGAAGAGGTTGATCCGGGGTCTCCCGTGACGGGGATAGCATCAATGAAGTTGATGGGTTCTTCATCATCTGAATCCGGCACATTTACTGGATTTTTGTGGTCTTGGTGCTGCTGAGCCTTCGGAACCTTTTCAACCGATTCTTGTGGCTTCACACAGTCTCGGAGTTTTCCGCTTCGGACTAACTCCTCTACCTGGTCTCTCAAGTCGCGACATTTTCTGGTTTCGTGTCCATGGTCGTTATGAAACTTGCAGTGTATCCTCCGATCTCTCCTTTCGGGGGCTGAATACAAGGGTTCGGGCTTTCGTAGTAATTTCTCTTTATTTGCAATTTCAAGTATTCTGTCCAGGGGGAATCTCAGCGGGGTATACTCTTCGAATTTGTCTCTTGGGGGAAATCGGGGATTTCGAACAGTGTTCCCAGTGTTTACTTGCTTGGACGTCAGAGGTTCTTTGCCTTTGTCACGTGTCTGCCTACCCCATCTCTTGGGTACCTCGTAGGGTTCCGCGGAAGTAGCATGGCTCTTAGACTCAGAAATATCTTCGGCTGTGGCATATTTTTCAGCCCTTTCTATCAATTCCCTATAAGTGGTCGGGCCTTTCTTTGAGAGGGACCAACTCAGGTTGCCTTTCTGGAGGCCTTGTATAAAAGCCATGACTGCCCCAGCTTCGCTGAAGTCCTGAACTTGCCTTGCCGCTTCCGTGAATCTCCCCATGTAATCTCTGATGGACTCAGATTCACGTTGTCTGATGGAGGTGAGATGAACCATGTGCCTCCGTCTTCTCCTGCTTGCGGCGAACCCGCTACGAAATTCTTTCGAGAGCTCATTGAACGAAGAAATACTCTGTCTTTTGAGACCCCCGTACCATGTTCGTGCATCCCCCGAAAGTGTGAGCGGAAAAACCCTGCATTTTACGGCATCGGATGTCCCCTGCATGTTCATCCAGTCCAGGTAAGAGTCTAGGTGGTCGTCTGGATCTCCCGTGCCACTATATCCGCACATATCCTTCCGCGGCATTTTGAAGCTAGTTGGAATTTCAGCGTTGGCAATACCTTCGATGAATGGGCTCTCTCTGTGGGTCAGGGATCTCCGATGGCCGTAATGTATCTGGTCTTGAATGTCCGCAAGCTGATCTTGAAGCTCACGAAAGGCTTCCGGGTCCGCGAAGGTATTTCTCTCCGTATCCCCATGGTGAGGGTAAGATGCGCCCGCATTTTCTTGTCGGTGGCGAGTCCTTCGAGGCACGTCCTCTTGGACTACTCCGTCACGCTCCTCCCGACTTCGGGTCATCCCCGCAACTCTATTCGGTGTCTCATGGTTCTCATTTTCTTCTGGGTCGGGTTCGACAAATTGAGTTGCCTGTTGTCTTCTCCTTCTCTCCCTCGGTCGGGTCCTAGCCGGGTTACCTTCGGCCCGGGAATTAGCTTCTTCAGAGTCCCCTTGCTGGCCACCGCCATCCACAACATTTATTACCCGGGTTACGTTCTGGGCCAGGGTATCCAGCCGGCTAGTGATCGCTCGGATGACCGGATCTTCGGTCTGTGGGTGGAGTTGCTGCGGCGGTTGGTGTGAATACACCGGTGGGTAACCCTGAGGGTAATAGGCCTGATATGGCATCTGCGGGTAGAACGGGTTCACCGGCCCCTGAGGATACGGTTGTGATCCCCCCTGATATCCGTAGAACTGACCTTGGAACGGGTATTGCGCTTGATGGGGGTTGTACCCATAATTCGGTTGGTGTTGTTGCTCCCCCGCAAGTCCTGGATAGGGCGAAATGTGGTGGGGTAAAGGTTGTTGTTGCTGTGGAGCCTGTGCATAGTTTTGAGTTCCGGGTGGCCTTAGCCCGAGGTTTACGTCCGGATACTGATCTTCCGGCTGTGGATTCATTGTTTTCCCGCGAAGATGCTGGCACACCCCCTCCTTCTAGCGCCAAATGTTATAGTCAAAAATGACTTCTCGGGGTACGATCTTCGGGTTGTAATATGGTGAGATGACAATACGCATAAGCGACTGGAAAGGGAACGAAAGGGGCAATTTTATTGAATAATGCGGAAGTAAATTCCCACTTCCAAAGGGGATTATACAATGTTCTTGTCAAAGAGTAAGGAAAACAGAAAATTTCTCAGCCCCCATTTTGGTGCAAAATGAGGGCATATATAGCCAAAGTTCTGACGCTTCAGGCACGTGTCGAGGGATCAGTGGCTGAGTCCGACAGCTGTCTGTACGTGGTCAGATATGTTGCTGTTCATCGAAGTTATCCTCCGAATCATAGTTCGGTATTTTATTTACGGTGGCAAGGAGAACCGAGGGAAAACAGTGTTCAGAATATACTCCGAACATATGATCGGTCATACAAGTTCGGGGGATAAGGCTAATAGTCGGTATCTAAGGAAGTTCACGATCGGGCACAACACCTATATAATACTATTCAATCCGGTCCATGTATGCCTGTTACAGCCGAACTTCACTTCATTGGCGCTATACTCAGGCTTTTTTTTTTCGGGTTCGAAATTTTTTTTGATGATGTTTCTTCCATCTGCAAAATTTTTGTTTTGTTTTTAATTGTTTTTATTTGTATTTAGTAGTCCACCCCGTAAAGTTTTAGCAGAAAGAAACACTTTGTTTCTTCCATCATGTTGCTTTTGATGCTAGTTCTGTGCAACCGTTATGGTTGAAATACTAATAGGCCTTGTTGTGATTTGCTTGAAATAATATTTGCTCATTTAGTTATCAATAATCGACATCTGAATCCGTCGGTTAGGTTTCTGGATATTTAGATTGCGATCATGAAAAGGAAAAATTGGAAATTGTTGTCTTGATCTTGAATGTGCTTGTCAATATTATGCACATGTTTTGTTTTCATAAAACATTATGGGTAAAGCCAATGAGTTGGAAGTTTGGAACAATCAATCAATCTCACATCATCTCCTACTAACAACAGTTTTCCCATTAAGTTGTCTCATGTCTTTAATTGAGTTAATCTCTCCTTCACTTTCGGTGGTAATACATTTTCTTCTTTAAAATGTTTTTTTTTTTTAATTTTATATATATATCAAATTCCACTTTATTGGTTAACGCCTAACGCCCCACAATCCTCAAATCTTCAATGTTTTTCTGTGCTTGATAGATAGTTATGTTTTTTTTTATTTTTTATATATGTACCATTTATAAGTAATGGCGACTTGAACTGAATTATTGTCGGACTGAATAAATGCTTTTACTACCAAACCACATTGTACGAAGGTGATAGACAGCTATGTTAATCCTTAGATCCCACTACCAAGAGCTATTTAGCATGAGTTTGCTGTCTCTCTCTCATTGTGCGCGTGTGTTTCTCTCTCTCTCTCTCTGTCTTTGCTTCTCTCATTTTCTATTGCAAAAAAATTATATATCATGAGTGTTTGTGTCCAAATTGTGCTTTTGATTACGTGTAAGATTGGGCCTTTATTTTTATTTATTTTTATTTTTTTCTTTTTTAAATCATTGTTTTAGATTGCATTGTATAAGTACGTACGAATACGAATCGTAAAAGCTGACCTATTGATTGTTGGAATTCGAAGCCAGAGGTGTGTGGAAATCAGCTGGAACTTATTTAGAGGTCAAACAAATGGTGAATGGAGTAGTTGGTGACCCCAACAAGTCCACCTGTACAGATTTTTTATTTTTATTTTCCCAATTGAAATTTTAATCTCTATGTATATAATAAATCATGTGGAATGGTGGTGGTGGAATATTGGAAGGGCCATGGAGTTATAATTTGTTTTGAAGAATATCACTATCATCCCACTCTCCATGAAACAAAGTGCTTGTCAGTGGAATCACTTTCTAGCCCCCTCTATATAACAAAGCAGTAATATATATATACAAAGACTTTGGCATTTTCTAAAAAGCACTTGGCATTCTCCCACTTCTGCTTTTAAATATGTTTATGCTAATGGAATTCTTTGTCACAACAGTTTTCTCCACTTCAGAAGCCCCAAGTCTTCATTTCCACATCATTATAATGTTTAAATTATCATTATATTATTATTTAACTATTTAAACTATTATAAACATGTAAATTTATGTGGACACCATTTTACCCATATTTTTGTTCATTTTTTATGAGATGGGGAGGAAATCTTTTTCACTTTCTAATTTATATTATTAATAAAATTTCTCAAACCCACTTTTTAAAAGTTCATGATAAAATCATATATACAATCATCCGTAAATCATATACATCAATTCCATTTGTTTTTGAAATTTATAAACATTAATTGCTATATATCGTGAAAGACAAACATAAGATATTTGAATCAACTCTTATGTATAATTTTTTTATTCGATATGAATAACCTACTAACCTAGTATTGTACTATTGTATAGTAACCGGTAAGCATTCAAGTTTGGAATTTAGAAACCCATTTGGAAAAATAAATAAATTGATAATTAAAATTAAATTTAATGATAATATATGTTTCTTTGATTAGTGGTAAGTATTTTTTTTTTTCCCGTATTTATCTATCTACCTATTTAGATTAGATATTTTTTCTAAAGTTTTTACCATCTATGTGGGTCTGATTTTCTAAAAGGAACAACCAAGAACAATCAAAATCTAGTCAAATTCCAGAAGCTTAGTTGAGCCAAGAAAAGCTCAATAATTAATCAATATTCACAAATCAAATTCAAGTTCTGAATCCTATGCATTTCAGATTGGTTAATTGGTTCCAACGCAGCTTCATGTATTATTATTTCTTTTTAATTTGACAATTACAAAAATATTAATACATATAAAAATAATATTACACATTTGAAGTCCACCAACTAACATGTTAATTTCTAAAAATACCATCAATATCTAGTTCTAGCACTTTTTTCTTAGTGGTGCATTGCAATGTAAAACATGAATGACATTGATGCCTCACATCATCAAATCGAAATTCAAACACTCCAAGAGAAAATGACCTTCAATATTCTCAAAATAGATAAAACTATATATTTTACCTTTTTTTTATATAGATTTTAATTAAATAAATAAATAAACATTAATGTTTAGATCAAAGAAACACTTAAAGTACTTTAAAATATAAATTTTCTTCGAACTTTGTTTTGTTACTCCCCCTTATTATAGAAGGAGGCTGCATGTGTCAAAAAAAGAAGTTAAGTGGGTAGTTGCTAAATGCTATTGAACGGCTGTTTCTGTCTCAAAGAAAAAATGGTTTTGGACTTTAAGAAATGATTAAATCGAAATAATTATAAGCGGGATCCTTCTCTGGTTAAGTCCAGAAAAATAAAAAAAATAAAAAATCAAGACCGAAGTTACATAACGTTGTTAAACCAGATCCACAACGTTATGTAACGGTGGTCCTAAAATATTTTTTCAAGACCAACCTCATGACCTCATGACTAGAGAATGCAATAGCTTTATTGTTGCTCTTTTAATGTCAAGAATTCTTGCCCTTTTGAAGTTTTGCATGTTAGGTTTTGACTTGTATTCCAAAGCGAACCAAATGTGAACCAAACAAGACTCAACTAATGTGTTACTTCCTAGAGACATATGATATGTTTGGAAGTTGAATGGTGGTGTTTAAGGAAGATTGAAGATTGAAGAAGAACTGAAGAAGCATAATCTGGTAGGTATCGCAGCGCAGGACCGCGGCATAGGCAAGTGCCTAGGCCACGGCACATGGAGCGGTAAAGTCTAGAGGATCAAGCGCAGCATAGGATTGCCGCGTTGGCAAGTGTCTGGGCCGCGGCACATGGAGTGGTAAAGGAGTAGAATTGTTTCGTGGTGTTGGAAGCAGGGTGCACACTGCGACCAATACGGCGGAGACGATGTATTGCTGAGATCGAGAATGTTGTGCAAAATAGGAAAAGGAATTCTTCTGGAAGTTCTTGTGCTTGAAGGAAAAGGATTTACTCGTTACTAGAAGACTTTGTCATAAAAGGAAATAGTATTTATATGAAACAAGTAAGTCTTGTACGTTTAGGAGTAGAATTTCCTTTTATCTTAAACTCCATGTAACTAGTATAAATAGAACCTTGTAATTAGGTTGAATGAGTGAGTTGAACACCATGTAACATCAGAGAGTATGAGTGAGATCCGAGGAGATCCAAAGGGAATATCCGAGGAGGGATCCAAGGGAATATCGGTTGATCAAGTATGAGATCCGTGGGTGATATTTAGGGAAGACCTAGGGGATATTGTGGGGTTCTTGGTGAGGATCTTGTGAGAGTGGTTTGGGGTTAGGTGTGAGAGAGAATCTTGAAGTATATGGTTGTAACAATTTGTCATATAATGAAACTTTCTCTGTCGTCCTGACGGCCCGTGGTTTTTTTACCCGATTTGGGTTTTCCACGTATATCTTGTGTTGTGATTGTTTATTCTCTCTCATCTATTTTTTTGCTTTTTGACGTTATTATTTGCTATGAGTTATGAGCGCATATTAGGCACGATGGTTTCGCGTTCATCGTTCTAGAGGATTATCCCCAACATTGCATGCCTATATATATATATATATATATATATATATATAAAGCAGCATGCATGTACATATTGATCAAATCACAAGTACAATTGAGTTTCCTTGGAAGATTTTAAAATCTGATTCTGATCAAGTCACTACAAAAAAAGTGACCTATATTGACACATTTTTTTGTGACAAATTTTGATTGTATCACTATTGGTATTATTTTGTGACAAATTTTACTATTTGTCATTATGTTTTGTTCAATTGAAACTTTTTAAAAATAATTGTCACAATTAGTTACAAAACTTGATAATTTGTAACAAATAATATAATTAATCACAAAATTACCTTTTTTTAAAGGAAAGATTTTATTTTATAAATAATTATGTTTTTAAAAGGCATCAAAATCTATTAATATTTACATTAAAAAAAATCAATTGATATTTCTTTCTTTTTTTTTTCTTTTTTTTTTTTTTAAAAAAAGCCACACCAAAAAAATGACACAATCATGCTATGTTTTTTTTCCCTTCCTTTTTTTTTTCTTTACCTTAAAAATACTTTTTAGGTTTGAAACAGTGTTTCATCTGAAGAAGTACCAAGATTATAGAAAAACTTTTGCCCGGATAAAAATGTAAGTTTCTCTTGATTTTATTTGTTTAGGGTTTGTTTTCTTATATTTGTTTTTTAGGGTCGGAATCTCAAATTCAAGTTTCATATATTGAAAGTGTCTTTGAATAAGGTATGTTTTTTTTTTATTTTTTTTTTTTTTTTTTTATTTTTAATTTTAATTTGTTTTCATTTTTTGTAAGGAACCCATTATTATTATTTCATGACTTATAGTTGTTTATTCTTAGATTTTCACAGTATATGTTAATATTAGTTTTTATGCTTACTAACTGTTTGATAAAATGATTCTTATGGAACAACCAATTGTTTGATACAGCACTGAAACAAAACTCTTAAGCTTCCCTTTCTCTTGATTTCATATTTCTAGGGTTTGTTTTCTGGTACTTGTGTTTTCAAGGTCGGAATCTCAAATTCGAGTTTAATATATTAAAGGTGTCTTCGAATAAGGTATGCTTTTATTTTATTTAATTTTATTATTATTATTATTATTATTTTTTTTTTTGTATGTAGAATTATATATATGTTTAGTGATGTTTTTTAACTTTAATTTGTTTTCAGATTTTTTAAGGAACTCATTAGTATTATTTCATGATTTATAGTTTTTTGTTCTTAAATTTTCACAGTATATGTCAATTTAGTTTATATGCATGATAACTGTTTGATAAAATAATTCTTATAGAACAACCAATTTTTATATGCATACCAATTGTTTGATAAAAGAGTTCAAACACTAAATAAGATATTTGATATTTGGCTGGATGAATAGATTGACATTATTGAGGACTTTATATGAAGATGAATAGGTTAACAGTTCCAATAAGTTTTATACTTGGATATCAAACTTATAGAATTTATTTTATACTTGTACTAAGTTTTGTCTATATTGTTGCATTTTTCATCTGCTTTATTTTGGTGACTTTAATTTGTTCTCACTAATTTTTTTCTTCATGTCTTCATGTATATAGATTTCTCTTGCAAAACCTAAAGATTCTTTAGCTACCTGACAACTGGCAGTGGATCATTGGCTTCTAATATTTTACAATCAAGACCTCGGAAGTTTCAAGTTTTTGATTATGCAGTTGGAAGTTATTGTGTGTGACCCAACACTTGTGTTAACTTAGACTAGCCGGCTTACATGTGTTATTTAGTAGTAAACTTTGAAAGATGTTGGATTACTTTTATATCAATTCGATATTATGTTAATTTTTGGATATTTTTTAATGGATATGATTATTTATGGAACTCAATGTCATTCAATGAGTGACATATTTTATTTGGCTATATTTTTATATTTTATATTTTATATTTTTTTATACAATTTAAATTTATATTAAATTTTGACAATTGATTAAATTGTTACTAAATATCTATATAGTGAGTTAATATTCATATTGTTAATTGTCACTAAATCTGCATTGTAGTGACAATTATTATATGGTTAACTTAATTGTCACTGAGTTTGTCTGTAGTGACATAATTTTAAGATGATTATTTGTCACTAGATTTGTGAATAGTAATACTTTTTAAACAATAAATTGTCACTAAGAATATGTATAGTGACAAAATCTTCAAATGGTTAATTGTCACTAAATAATAATTTAGTGACACAATTTTTATTTTGTCACTAATTAAGGTCAAGTGATAATGTGTCACTAAAAGTTATGATTTGTGACAAGTATCAAAAAACTGTCACAAAAACTTTTAGTGACGGGGGCAAAAGTGACGAATTATTTGTGACACCTTTTTTTGTCACAATATTGAATTTGTGACAATTTCTTCACTTATAGTGATAAATATTTGTTGTGATTGTATGTGAATTCTCTTGTAGTGAGTGCTTCAATATTCAGAGAAGGGAATTGAACAAAAGAGTACATTTTTTATATTCATGGATGGGAATCTCCATTATTTGATGTGATAATAAGTTGACTTGGCGATGAAAAGAAAGATCATGATTCATGACCCCAAGTCATATTGAGCATAATTAGAAAAAGCACTTTCAAGTGATTTGTCAATGCATATATATATATATATATATATATATATTTACTTCTGCGATCTAACTTGTGATCAGTCCATTCTTTTGAATTACCTACAAAAGAGAGTGATATATATTCTCGTTCCACTATATACCAATATCTTTCTATTGTGGAAACATATTCTTAAGTCCACATTTATCGGTTAAGCAGCTTCTCCAGAAGCACTTTCTTTTGTATAACACTGCTTATATATATAGCTTCTACTAACCATATTTTTCAGATTCTTCAATATTTTAGAATAAGGCAACTCTTATGAGATTAGTGGGTTCAAACTAAGTCTATTCCAAGATCATGAACACTGACCATTTCCAATAAGAAAATAAATTTGCAAGCAACTATATATATATATATAAGCATTATAATACAAGCAACTTTCTGTAAGCTCTTCTGCTTGAACAGCATTGGCTGGCTCTCTCAGAAATTTGCAAAGTTTGAATCATCTGCTGATGCGTTTGTTTTTCTTTACTAATATGACACGGCTTGTCCATTAAACGAGTTATACGGATTATATATGTACGTACTACCTTATGTTGTATATAGTACACGTTAAACTATATTTGAATCGACTTGTATACTATTATATCTTTAATTTGATGTGATTTGAGATTTTGATCAATCCACAAATAAGATTTTACTAATCCTAATTATCCTTCCCATGGGGTCACAAATTAAAGATTGATGTAGATTAGTGGATTACCTTCCTTCCAAGCACAAATATAAACAAAACCCAAGAAGAACTGGCACTTTATAAAGCATCCAAAAAAAGAGTTCAAAAAAAAAAGAACTTTAAAATAATGTTGTGATTAAACTTTGGACAATAATCAAGTGGAAAAGATGGTTAGGAAGTTGTCATTTTCAGGCAATACTTTAAAACATATTATTATTTATATAATCTTCCATTTACTTGTTAGTGCTTGCTAAACTACTTTTATCACTCTTGAAAATATTATACCTTAAAAAAAATAAAAAATAAAAAAACCAAAGTTAATTGCCCTTTCCTTCTTGTTTATAGTTACCTAATTAAACACAACAATCAAGGTCAAATATTGGGTGTCTTTTTGTCTCAAAACATCATTGTGTTTTTGCATTGAATTGTATTGTTTTTCTTCTCTATGAATCACACCCAAGTCATTCATGAACTTTAAGTGAAGAATATTCTTTTGGGCTACTTGAAAATTTGGTGCTTTTATCAGCACATATAATTGTAGTTCAATTATTAAGCTTTTGATTTACTAACAATAATGGTCTTAGTCATTGATTCATTTGTGAACAGTGAAAGTGTCTTTTTTTATTTATTATTATTTTTTTTAATTTTATTTTTAGTTATAAAAGATATAACAAACGGAAGAAATTGAACGGGTCAGGGTTTGTCAGAACCTGTCAACTATAACTACAGATGCGACCCAGATATCTACTCTCATAATCGAGAGATATATATTCCCACAATACTGAAAAGAAGACTCTCCATATATGCTCGTAAAATTTACATAAGGGAACTCAAACCCCTTACCACTAACGTGAAAATAAAGGTGCACATCAAATATGAGTACCTTGAGATAAAAGAAAACCGATTTTTTTTTCCTCTCATCACAGTGGATTTTAAATGAATTGTAATGTCTCGGGATTATTATGATATTAGAGCTTCAAAGAAAATCATCAACCAAAAAAAAATGTAAACATATATTTAGGTGAGAAAAAAAAAAATGTAAACTTTAAGCTTGATAATCATCTAAGACAGAACATGAACAAAACTAAAAAGTCTTTGTCAGAAAATCAAGGAGATGTATATAATTTGTAGTATTGTTGTAGATCTGGATGACAACTGCAAGTGCTGTGAGGAAATTACGGTTTGTAAAGTGTGATACGATCTGCATCAACTTTCTAGTTTCTAGATCAAAGTTAGATTTGATTTGATCATCAGCTTTCATATCATTTATATATTATTATTCTAATTAGTGGAGCCAGAGACTCTTGGACTTGGAGCCCTTGTCAATTAATGGTGTGTCAAATATTATTTATTTTAGAACTTCACCAAAATGTTTTATGACTCGTTGGAATCTATTAGAATCAATCTTTATTAATTTCATCATAAACACCTTCTACTTTCATCACCGCCCAACATGGATCGGTGATAAGATAAGAACGCTTATCCAATCGGACAATGTTTTAGATTCGAGTTGCAACCACCATTATTATTATTATTATTATTATTATTATTATTATATATCTACTCTTACAACATCAAAGATAAATATATTACATGTGTGGCTAGAGGTGGCTAGAGGTGGCTTCTGGCTCTAGGATTTTGAAGGGACCAATTTGAAAAACTATTAGAATATTAACATAAAAATATAAATAATAAAAACATTTGGGTTAAAATGTTAATAATTTTAAAAATATATGTGTGGGCTTTGTGGGCCATAGCCCCCACTCAATAATGTGACTTTGCTACTTTACGGTTTAGATTTCTACTCTCATAACATCGAGGAGGAAACTATTGTTGATATCAAATAATACATACACAACTCAAATATTTATTCTCACAACATCAAAAAAAAAAAAAAAAACTCATAGTGAGATCAAGTACATATGTGGCAACTCAACTACTAAGTATATTACTCTCGCAACGTCAAAATGAAAACTCATTATGTATGTTTATAAAATTTGCACCGAATAACATGAACCAAAGTGGAAGTGAAAATTTATTATTCTTTTTTAAAAATTATTTGAATATATATTAGGGTGGAATTAGCTAACATGTGAAAGCCATTATTGAAATATGCTTTCCCCCCGAAAAAAAAGAAGAAGATAAAATAGCAGCCATTATTGAAAACTGTTGCATTGCTATTGGTGGCCAGAAACTTAAAAAAGTCTCTCCACCATTTCATGAGAGATTACAATTAAAATTTTGCTTTTTGTTTTGTGGGTTGACACATGGAGGAAATTATTGGACAATTTATGTTGCCACGTGAGTTGTTAAATTTGCATAATCATATTCGCCCACTAAATTATTTAGTGGGAAAATATGAATAATTTGTTATAATTGATTAATATGAATACAAATTTGTTTTAAACTATTATTATGAGTTGACATTGTTGCACCATTTACCTCCATATATTGACATGTCCTTAAGAGAGAAAAATATTAGAATCTATTTGAAAAGTAATAATAGTGTTATGGATTTTTGTTTTTATTTTTTTGAAAAAAGACAATAAATTATATCTAAATAAATACAATATATTTAAGAGAAATTATAAATAATAAATTAAGCTATCTAAATCTGATGAGAATATAAATTGATGCACTTGTATCAATATAACGCTAATTATGATGTCCAGGAATGATTAGTTTTATCGAATTACATTATAAGGGATCACACTAATTATCCTCTGATTTGGGAATCATTTACCTAAGTCCCAAGCTCGTTCATCTACCAGCTGTGCTACGTCCTTGGGGCAAAATTGTATTAATATTAAAAGCACTCTAAAATGCAAAAAATAAGAAGATTAACAAAATGGTGAGGGATAATTAGGATATTTAAAAAAAACATTAAACAGTTTTGTTAGGTTAGGCCGTACGAGTATTTGTTAGAGATACTGTTGGTATATTCTTTCTTTCGCGTAACATAAACATAACAACAGTCTTATTATTATATCCAAATTGCGATGTGAAATCACTCAACAAAACAGAAGAGAAAACCAGAGGGAAAACAAAAACACACGCACAGTAATCACACACAGCTGCCAACGTCTCACAAATTCAACAACAGAAGAGAAAACAGAGATATAGAGAGAGGGACTGCTCTGTGGACTCTGCAATGTTCTCAGGCTTCGTTAATGGCGTGATGGGTGGTGGTGGGTTTCAGAGAGGAATTCCACCTCTCTGAATTCCCCACCGAAAACCCTTTTCTTGTTTTTTGTTTTCTTGGAGGAAGAAAGTGCAGGAAAGTGATAGAAAATATTGGGGAATGAGTATTTCTGGACAAGGAAGGTTCTGGGAACCCATGTAGAGTTTCTGGTGTTTTCTGGGTTGTTCATGTGGAACCATTGATTTTCATCACCACAGAGCCTGCAAATGGTACAATTTCTTTTTCCCTGCAAAATTTCATCTTTTATTTGGTTCTGTTATGTTTATTAGGTGGTGGGTTAGTGAATAAGGTTCTATTTGTTATCAAGCTTTATTCTTTCCTTTATTGTTAATATTATAGGATTGTTTGGTGTTTTAAATTTTTGTTAACTTTAGGTGCGATTGAATTTTTATGGATGACAGCAAGTTGTAAGTGTGATATTCTTGATTATATATATGCCTTTATATGTTTGAAAGATATGTTCTTTAGAGGAATTTTCATTATAGAAATAGATGATAATGGAATCTGAATCTTTTCCTGCACCATGTTGTTCTGTTTTGTCCGTTTGTTGATGTTTGCGTTTTATGGTTCAGTGATGGACTTAAACTTTAACATATTTGGGTGTTGCTTGTTTATAAAATGTGATTTTCAATTGACATTTAATGTACTACTAAGAAGCGTTCTTGAAGAAAATTGATGTTGTTATTGAGTTATACATGTGGAGACCTTATTATGGAAATGATAAATCGAATTTCCTATAAAGTAAATTTATGTTTTTCTATATTTAATTCACAATTAGGTGCTATTCTTTTCATCTAGGATCCACATAACAAGTTTCGAAAGTAAAGTTGCCGGTCATGTTTCCAAATCCTCCTTTTATGTTTTGTCCTTAATCTACTCGTATTTCCCTCTTCTTGGCATTCTCTTTATTAAATATTTCATATGAATTATTTTCCATAGGTAAGGTTGTTGGAAATTCAATGGTCGAAATTAAAGTTTTATATTTTGCCATTTCTACTATGTTTTGGCTTTCAAAAGTTTTGATACAATTGTTGCTGTTGGTGTAGGTCCCATGAATTTGTAATACAGATTATACAAGCTCACTTCACTTTGGCAAGGAAAGATAGTCATTGAGATAACAGTTGTCTATGAGTGGTCATGGAATACGTGGCAATGATTATTTGGAACAAGCAGCTGCCATGTTACTGAGTAGTCGTTTCTGTTGGACAGCTAAGGCGTGATTAATCTCAATCCTTTCGGACATTCGGTGGTCGATGAACTGACAGAAACTTTGGCTTCATTTTGGGGGCAAATCTCCTTTGGCAATTCTTTTCTTTTCTTTTTTTACTGAAAGACGTTGGGCAAATCTTCTTTGTTTCATAAGGTTTCTTTGTTTAGGCAACTTTCCTTGGCAGTGGTTAATTGTGGAGCATCTATCTTTTGCTGGACGTATATCATTTGTTCAACAATCTACCACGCTATAGGGCATATCTCCTTTGGCATTCATAGCTTCAGTAAAACCTTTTGGAACTGTCTCATCTGGCAGCTGTAGCTCTTTGATACTTCTGCAGTTGTGAAGTCTCCTTTTGAAGTTTCTCTAGCAGAAACTTCAGTCCCCTTAATTGGGCAAATCTCCTTTGGCATTTGGAGTCTACAGTTGACTCCTCTTATCCCTGTCCTTGTAGGGCAAATCTCCTTTGGCATTTGGAGTCCTCAGTTGACTCCTCTTATCCCTGTCCTTGTAGGGCAAATCTCCTTTGGCATTTGATCTCAAATTTCGGGGTCAAAATATCCTCTTCGTGATATTGACTTATCGATTGGAAGATCTATTACTAAAGATTCTTAGAAAGAATTAGCTTTGCTGTATCATCTTTTGAATCAACATTATCCACAGACCCTTATTTCAATACACATTAAGAACCTTAGTTGGACTGGCTGTTGGAAATTCAATTTGATCAGCAGGGTGCAAAGTTGACGGTACGTCTCTTCATCCCTACACTTTACTTCTGTTCCTCTGCAGTTTTGTATCAAATGAGTGTCTAAGAATATATCCTAAGTAGCTCAAATTTTCTCTAATGATGTGATATGTAATTCACAAATGTTTTTATTTTTGTTTATAATCTGATTCAACATGTTCTTGTGACTGAGGTGAGAAATTTGAATGGTGGACTAAGCTAGTTGAAGTTTCTTTAGATGTTATCTTTTTTCTTTTCTCTCTTACTACGTTACTGATGGTAAACTAGATTGTTAATATATTGTCTTGTTTGACAGGCATCTGAAAGATGGATGTGTTTCTTAGTGACTCTGATTGGGAGAGTTTTAGTGAGAGTGGTAGCAGTGAGGGGCAGGAAGAGATTGATTTTCTCTTCGGTGGTCAGGCTACAAGCATTTTGTCAAGCCTGGAGGAGAGCATTGGGAAAATTGATGATTTCCTCTCATTTGAGAGAGGATTTATGTACGGGGACATTGTGTGCTCTGTGACAGATCCATCTGGGCAGATGGGAAGAGTGTTTAACATCAATATGCTTATCAATTTGGAGAATAATTATGGAGATATGATGAAAAATGTCAACTCCAAAAAGATTTTGAAGATCCGCTCCATTTCGGTAGGGGATTATGTCGTTCAAGGCGCATGGCTTGGCAGGGTGGACAAAATAATTGACCATGTTATTGTCGTCTTTGACGATGGATCTAAGTGTGAGGTCACCGCTATGGATCAAGAGAAGCTCTTACCTGTTTCAACCAACGTACTTGAAGATTCACAGTACCCATATTATCCTGGACAGAGAGTGCAGGTTAAGCTTTCAAACATGTCTAAATCAGTTAGATGGTTATGTGGTACATGGAGGGAAAATCAAGTTGAAGGTACTGTTTCTGTAGTAGATACAGGTCTGGTGTATGTTGATTGGATTGCTTCTGCTCTCATGGGTTGTGATTCAAATATAAATGCTCCACCACGTATACAGGACTCAAAAAACTTAACTTTGTTGTCTTGTTTCTCCCATGCGAACTGGCAGCTTGGTGACTGGTGTCTGCTTCCAACTGCTGACCCCAAGGGTATTATGGAGTCAACTTTTATTGATGCATCTGCTTGCGACACTGAGAAATTAGAAACAGGATTTAGGATGAGAAACCGTGGTTTCAGTTTAGCGGAAGTTTTTGCTATTGTGAAGACAATGACCAAGGTCGATGTCCTATGGCAGGACGGTAGCTGCTCTTTGGGATTAGATTCACAGACTCTGCTCCCTGTTACTGATGCAAATTCACATGAGTTTTGGCCTGAACAATTTGTGCTGGAGAAAGGCATTTGTGATGATCCACTTATTGCTAATGGTCAAAGATGGGGGGTTGTACGAGGTGTGGATGCGAAGGAAAAGACTGTAACCGTACAATGGAAGACTAAGGCCACAAATGAAGCAACTGATGTTAATGGAGATCTGATGGAGGAGACTCTGAGTGCTTATGAATTGGTTGAGCACCCAGACTACTCCTATTGTTATGGTGATGTTGTGCTTAGACTGATTCAAAAGCAGTTCGGTGATGAAACTGATAAAGACCTTACAAGTACAGAAGTTGGCATTGGTGAAGAGGCTGCTTCAGAAAGCAAGAACTGTGGTTGGGATGATTGCCTTGACAATGGTTACACATCTTGCATTGGCACCGTTATGGGATTCAAAGATGGTGCTGTGGAGGTGAGATGGGCTGCTGGTTTTACAACTAAGGTACGGGAAATTTAATCATCATAATTGTCTGATTGGATTCTGATGTACTCAAATGTTTTTTGTTGATCACGCTTCTTGTTATGCTATGTGATGAGAATTTGCATCGGTCATGGTGTTTTCAGTGTGCATTTATCTTCATGATTGGGTGCAAAAAATTTTGTGAACTTCTCCTGCTGAAAGGCTCGTAGAAAGGAGTTCAATAAACAAAAAGGGAATGCATGCTTAATTTTGAAATTCAATTATGGTTATGATAAGTTCTCACATTGCATATTTCGATGTATAATTGAATAATTTTAATCTGGCCATAACTGCCTACATGCATTTTTTTACTAATGCTATTCAAGTTCACTTCAGTAATTATAACTCCTGCGCATGAACATCCTACATGGCTTCAGATCCTATTGGTTCATACTACTGTTTAAGTTTACTCCAGGGTTGACATCTTCAATGAAAACTAAGCGTGATAGTTGTAATACTATATAAAACAGGAAACGTTTTACATCATTCAGCCAACTTGCCACACAATAAATTTTGTTTCTGATTGACTGTGTTCTTTGCATCACAGTTAGCGGTTTGGCATTCTTAAATTTTATACTTGGGCATTGTTACAGGTTGCACCTAATGAAATTTGTGGGATTGATAAATATGAAGGTTCAGCGACGACCCCTGTGCTCCGTGAAGAAAATGTTGAGGAATTGAATCAAGAAACAAGTGACAAACAATATTCCAGTCAGAAAGGAAAGGTAAATCCAACTTTTTCTCTCTGATACATAGGCGTTACACATGGTCTAAGACAATGTAACCAATGTTTTAGGGGCTGGTATGTGGCTTATTATGATTAAGCAACAACTTTGGTAATAATTGTATATCCATATGGACTTTTCGTACGGACAGCAAACTTTTAACCTTACAAGTACACTAAAAGACAAAAATTCCACCTGCTGAAACTTTGTCTCTTAGTAAGACTCGTTACGTTATAAGTTTGCTGTCCGCACAGAATTCCTAAATTTAATGAATATACGGTATCAAATATATTGAGGAGAAGCTTGTCATCTTGGTTGTATTATCTGCATTTTGTCCCTTAACAAGCTTTACATCAGTTGTATTTTTATGCTCAGAATCTTTCGAATTTCGATGGTACCGGTGAAAACTGCAAAAAGTGCTCATTGGAGTCTAGCTCCTTTTATCTTCCACAAGCTGCCATTGGATTTTTCACAAGCATTGCGACTAGCCTATTTGGATCTACTAGTTCAACATCACTCTCAGGCTCGGTGTCATCGGGTCCTATATCTGAAGATGCAAATGAATCTGGCATTCTCCTAGAAAAAGAAGTATTTGATCCAAGTGAATTGCAAACATTTGAAAAGAAAATTTTAATTCACGAAGTTGAAGAAAAGCAGGAGAAAGAAGAATTTTCATTTTCAACAGTGTGTGAGAAATCAGATCAATTTAAGCAGTTTGATATGGTTAGTGATTGCTCCGATCACCACTTTCTTGGTTTCAGTGAGGGATTAGCTGAATCTCAGGTCAGAAAAATAACTAGATTATCTCCTAAAGCATACCAGTTTTGACTATTCGAACGGTCAAAGATAATCCCTTTATTTTCCTTTTTCCCTCAATAGGTCAAAAGAGCTTGGTTGAAGAAGGTTCAGCAAGAATGGAGCATTCTGGGGAAAAATCTTCCCGGTTAGCACTTTATCTTATTTAATGTACTGCTTAAGTTTAATTAGCGATGTCATTACATGTATTAACCATAACCACAGAAAGCTAAAATGTCTATTGCTGATACCAAAATGTTTCAAATTTTCACTCTGGCTACTATTTATAATTCTTCTGGTGATCTGGACAGACACAATCTATGTACGCATCTATGAGGAGAGGATGGATCTCTTACGAGCAGCCATTATCGGTCCATCTGGCACTCCATATCACGATGGACTCTTCTTCTTTGACATCTTCCTTTCTCCAGAGTATCCACATGAGCCGCCTGTAAGTATTAGATATAATTTTATTGTGCTTTTTATTGAGGTTATGCTTCAACAAATGGTTACTGCCTCGTGAACCCAAATTTCGAGGTTTTAGTCTGTTGATGCTTTTCAATGCTCATATTTTTCTATGCAATAATGGATGTCGTATATACGAGTTTTCATTGACTTTATATTAAAGAGTTTCCTCCCAATACAAAACAAGTGTGTCCTATTTCACAGTTCATCTATCAACAGTGAAAATGTACTCGTTAAATTGATAGTTAAATTTGATCAAAATATTATGTTAGTAACCATGGACATATTTTTTCTGCAGTCGGTGCACTACCATTCTGGCGGGCTCCGGGTCAACCCTAACTTGTATGAGTCCGGAAAGGTCTGTCTTAGTCTGCTCAATACTTGGGCAGGTACAGGAACTGAAGTATGGAATTCGGGAAGCTCCACTATTCTTCAAGTTCTTCTCTCCCTCCAGGCTCTTGTGCTTAATGAGAAACCTTATTTCAATGAGGCTGGATACGACAAGCAGATGGGAAGAGCCGAGGGAGAGAAAAACTCAATAAGCTACAATGAAAATGCATTCCTCGTCACCTGCAGGACCATGCTTTACCAACTCCACAAGTCGCCCAAGGTAAGCCGATTATGTAAAATTTGGAAATGCCAATTGACAGAAACCGATACCATTTAGAATCCTGTTTATTTGATTAGTTAACAATGGTTGATTTTTGCCGATGCAGCATTTTGATAAGCTTGTGGAGGAGCACTTCAGCAGACGCTCACAATACATACTATCGGCTTGTAAGGCGTACATGGAAGGAGCTCAGGTAGGGTGTGCTTTTGAACCCAGAGAAACTGGGGAAAACTCCAACAAGTGTTGTTCTTTGGGATTCAAAATTATGCTCGCTAAGTTATTCCCGAAGCTCGTGGAGGCGTTTTCCGGTAAGGGAATCGACTGCAGCCAATTTATTACCATCCCAGAAAAATGAAGATCCTGCAAAGGTTCAAAAAAACTTCAAATTTACCTAATAAAGGCATTCCTTTTGTGTGAAATTAAAATGTAAAATATCCATGTTTATCTGTTTTCATGCTTGATGATTATGTATTATAAAAACAGCTTCATTGGTTTGAAGTGTTGTAATGTACAATATATAATCGGTTTCAGAATTCAGACTGTAAAATAAATAATGTCTGGATGGATTGGTGTGCAAGTTTTATATGACTTTTTTTGACAATGATACTAGGTGACCACTCACAATCAAGTATTATATAAATTCATTTTCAAAAATGATTTTGCTTTTACATGTTTTTATTTCAAGATTATTAGTTTAAAGTAAGAATGTGACAGGCATAGTTAAACAATCAGTACAATTAATGAAAAAAAAAAAAAAAAAAAAGTTATATTAATACACAATAATTTATTTCTGAAATTTTTTTTTAATTATAAACAACCATTGAGGTTGTGAGGTCAAGTTAAATCATTCTTTCGGTTCGATGTGTATCTTCGGTTGTCCTTCTCAAAAACCGAATTATTTGTAATTGTAAAAAAAATTGAGATTTTTTATTTGAGATTTTTGTAAAAATGATATATTGCTATTTATTTATTCATAATTATATATAACTAGTTTACGGTCTGCACGATATGCGGACATGGTACAATTATCATTGGATTTATATTTTAAATAATTTATTTGTATTCTTCTATTTTTGATTTCAATGAAACTAAAAAAATATGCAACCTCAAAAGAAAATATGATTAATTAATTTCTGTAAATTTGTTTTGTTACAAAGAAATTCATCTAAATTAAAGATAGTTATAATTGATTAACAAGGATAATTACCAAATCATGTAAAACTAATTTAACTTTAAAAATCATCCAGCAACTACATGAAACCACATTAAAATAGAAAACTTTCCTTTTTTCTGTCTTCATTTTGTTTTTGACGAACGAATTGGGCTACACTACATCTACTTTTTATGAAGAAAGAAAAGCCTTCCATAATATTTACACCCGATGAAAAAAAAAAAAAAGAGGTTTGATTGATGGGATTAAGAGAAAAGATGTGTCGTAACAGGTATTCATAGGACTTATGAGAGAGTTCTAGATCACTTTCATAAATACAATATTATATGCACCAAATTAACTAATACATAATATTATCTAAATACATGAATTCTTCAAATACATAAACATAAACTTCTAGATGAATCTGAAATTAAGAAAAATAAAAATGAATAATGAACTCATTAATATGTACAGCTAGCTAACTAATAGAAATCAAATAATTAATGAGTAATGTTACTTTGCCCAAATTTGGTGTCCAAATCTGGTGCACAAATGACGTGGCAACACTCTCGTCCATTCATTTAAATCAAGCAAATATAATACAATTTAAATTAATGGACGAAAGTGTTGCCATATCATTTGGACACCAGATTTGGGCACAAAATTGGAGTAAAGTAGCATTACTCATAATTAATTAATTCTAAAGCTCCCTCACGACGACATGTGGCGCTTTGAAGTTCCATTTTAATATATTACTAAATTGCATCTCACACGATGTGTGGGAATTATAAAATGTAACACAACAATAATTGCACATCACCTCTTATTAGAGATGGTTGTGCACCTCCCTTTCACACCTAGTGGTCAGGGGTTCGAGTCCCACCATATGCATTTTACAAGCATGTGACCAGATCGAAATAGGATTCTCATTTTGTTCGATTGTGTACTCCCCGTCCTCGTATACTAAGATGTTTTAGTTCGCCATGTTGTCTCAATCCCAATCAGCCCCTCTCACGGTCGAAGATCAAGAAAGAATATGTTTGATGGAATAATTCCTTGTAGAAGCAGCCCTCTCTCCGGTTATTAGAGTTGTAGTCCATATGTAACTTTTTCCTGATAGTGGGAGTAGTAATCTGGGTTGTGTTTGTAGAGTCTAATTAATCTCACAGGTCCCAATAGCATTCATATTTCAAAAAAAAAAAAAAAAAAAAAACACAACAATAATTTAAATAGTCATTATTTAACTGACTACTTTATCCAAATTTAGTGCCCAAATGATGTGGCATCACTCTGATTCTTTCATTTAAATTGTATTAGATTTGCATTATTTAAATTAATAGATTAGAGTGTTGACACATCATTTGAGCACCAAATTTGCACAAAGTAATATTACTCTTTAACTTATTGGTCTAAGATATTGGATGCATTGGTGATGAAAAATAATCATAGAGCATTTCTCTAGATTTATTTCTTTGACATCTCCAACATAAAATTAATTAATGGTCAGGTCAAGCCTTCTCATATAGTATGTTGAGGCTCTATGATAATATATTATGGATAACGCTTGGGTGCCCAAAATATTGACCAAATGATGTGGTCCAATTGAATTGTAACACCTTTTTTTTTTTTCTTTTATCCATTCCAAACAATTAAAACCCTTTGCTTTTGTGCAAAGGTAGTATCTCTTTGCATTCTTCACAAATTGGGTCATGTGTTACAATTCAATTGGATCATATCACTGGGTCAGTATTTTGGATGCTGACCGGTCAGCACCCAAGCATTAAAGGAAAAAAATATATGATCTAATAATAGTAACAATTCTCATTAAATTAGATACCGTCAAAAAAAAAATTCTCATTAGATCTAGAAAACCGTTAATTGAAAAAAATGAAGAGTTGAAGAATATAAAACTGAAGGGTTGATTTTTTTATTTTAAAAAAAAAAACTAATTAATGGTCAAACCTTCTCAAGCCGACACGTGACATATTAAGGCTCCAAAATAAGATAAAATAATTAATAGCATAGAAAAATCAATAGCCAATCCCATAATTAATTGGATAATGAATAGAATGAAGAGTCAATTCCATAACTAATGAGATAATTAATAAATTTTCTTAATGAACCAAAAATAAAATAAAATAACTTACCAAATATTATATATATATATATATATATATATATACATATACAGTCTTTCTATTATCAGTTCGAACTGATAAAAGTTATATCAGTTCCTTGTATGTGGGCCACTGGATTTAAATACTTTGACTGACAAGTGCATACAGCCAAGTCAAAGTATTTAAATCCAGAGGCCCACATGCAAGGAACTGATATAACTTTTGTCAATTCGAATTGATAATAGAATTTATGTATACATATATATATATATATATATATATATAGTTTTTCTATTGTCAGTTCGAACTAATATAAAATATATCAGTTCCTTGGGTCATTGGATTTAAATGCTTTGACTTAGCTGCATGCACTTGTTAAAACATCATATATATATATATATATATATACGGATTTTCTATTATCAGTTCGAACTTACAATAAATATATCAGGACGAAGAATATGTACCACTATATTTACATACTTTGACTCAAAATGTATACACTTGTCAAAACTTCTCCATAATCTGTAGTTCACATTCTTCGTCCTGATATATTTATTGTCGGTTCGAACTGATAATAGAAAGACTATATATATATATATATATATATATATATATGGCACTTGTTAAATCATCTTTTAAATTCAATAGTCCACATACAAGGAATTGATAATAGAAAGACTATATATATATAGTTAAATAATTAACAATACTTAAAAAACAAATTAATACGAATTTATGACTTGGTAAAAAAATAATTATGGCTTGTCTTTTAATCTTACAAAATAATGGAATACTTAAAAAGAAAAATACTTAATATTTAAAAATCAATTTATTCACTAACTCATTAATTATGAGATCGTCTTTTGATTACCTATAGATATATGTGATTTATAAAAAAAGATTATATTATGAAAAGTTATTACAACTTAATAACTATTTAATAGCTTTGGTATATATATATATATATATATATAATTTATGGTTTGTCTTTTAAATTTACCAAATAATGTAATACTTCAAATAATAATAATAATAATACATAATAATTAAAAATCAATTATGATATTGGTTTAGAGAATTTATTCACTATTCCATTAATTAGGAGATTACCTCCGGATTATTTATTGATATGTGATTTATGAAAAAAAAATATTATTTTATTAATTTATTTTACAATTATTAATAACTACTTAATAGCAAAAGCTTTATTGCTCTAAGAATTGAGACTCCATTATACTATATTTTCTAAACATAGATATAATAATATATTATTCATCGAGCATTAAAAGAAAAATATATGATTTAATAATAGTAACAATTCTCATTAAATCTAGAAAATCAACTATGAATTGAAAAAAATAAAGGGCTGAATATAAAACTGAATGGTTGAATATAATTTTAAAAATATTAATTAATAGTCAAGCCTTCTCATGTTGACACATGGCATGTTGAGGCTCTAGGATAATATATTATTCATCAAGCATTAAAGGAAATATATAGGATTTATTGATAGTAATAATTTTCATTAAATTTAGAAAATCAATTGTCAATTAAAAAAAAAAATGAAGAGTTGAATATAAAACCGAAGGGTTGAATATAATTTCTTTTAAAAATTCATCAATGGTCAAGCCTTCTTATACCGCATAGCATGTTGACTTGTTGAGGCTCTATTATAAGATATTATACAGATAATTTAATTTGTTTTGTAAAATATTTATTTATTACCATTTATAAGGATAATTAAAATTCAAAAACATTTATTTTTTGAAATAATCATAATGTATTTAATTCATATTTAATACATTCTAAACAATTAAGAAGAAAACAAAACTAAAAAGGTATATATAGATATAGATGAGTAATTTTTGTAATTAATTTATAGCTTATAATCTATAATTTGGGGAATATAATAATAAAATAAATATACCAAATATTTGATAAAATTTTAGGGTTTTGACTTTTAAAATTATTGCATCAAAGATGAGCCAAAATGGTTTTTTACAGAGACAACCCTAAGAAATTAACGGTCGTTATGGAAGAATCCGTCAAGTTACCAAGTTTGAATTATAAGAATTCCAAAACACCCTAGCATCATATTAAATAAAAACACAAAAAATAAAATAAAAAAGATGGAATGCTTAAAAATGCAGTAAAAAGACACACAGTAAAATCGATCTAAATTTTTTTTATATAAACTAGTCTCCTTATCCTCTCACATTCACAGAAAACTCCAAAGAGTAAAACACAAATAACCAAGCCCTTATTTGCAATAAGCTCAACACTAGAATTGACCAATGTTGTTAATATGACAATATTTGCGTATTCGTATCATAAATTCTTGCTTTTGTGAACTTATTGGTACTCAAGAGATCGATGACATTTTCTGACAGTGGCAATTTGACCATAATTGATCCCAAAAAGATGACTTCTCGTCGGAAACCATAATCTACAAATCAACACACAAAGACATAAGTTAATTTACACAATATAATATATCAATATTAGAAATGGAGAAAAGAGTATTTATAAAAAAATAAAAAATAAAAAATAAAAAACATGGATTACAGCGATTTTCCTTAAAAATGTTGCAATGTATAGCTAGGGTGAGAAAGAGAAATAGGGAGGGCCTTAAGAATGTTGAAATGAATCAAATAATTGGGGTAGTGGGCTATATACAGAAAAATATTAGAGAGGAGCGGAAGAGTGTAATGAATTCTTTTTGGGACTCTTCACATCACCGTATATGAGTATATAACTAATTAAAAATATATATTATTTGTCCAAATTTTTTTTAACAATATATATTAAACAGGGCGGTTCATATTATGCAAGAGAGGTGAACCAATAAGAGAGAATTTAATGTCAAAACTTTATTAATTATTAGATAGATGTTAAGAGTTTATGATGAGGAGAGCAAAACTCATTTAAATCTAAAGTTTCCTCATGGGGACTCGTGACATCGTGAGAGTTGGGTACTAACCAATCAGTATCCAAAATATTGATCTCACTGATAGGAGTATAGTACGTGGTCAAATTTGTGAGATAAAATTAAAAAAGTAAAAGAAGAAAGGTCATGTGCTACACTATCATCGGTGGGGTCAATGTTCTTACATAGATATAAACTGCACTCTTCATATATGGAATACCCTATGGACTAGGATTCTCTCCTCACCTCATCTCATCCTCACATTTTCCTCACCTTTTAAAAGCATGTGATTGGTTGTTAATAAAGTGTTTATCACATCTTAACCATTCATTCATTCAAATGCTTATGTGTCATAAGATTAAGTGAGGTGAGTACAAGGTGAGATGAGGAGAGGATCCTTGCCCATACCGTATATGTTTTTGGTACTGTATCACTGTTTTTCTCATGTGATTGGAACCGTTTATCAAATAAGATAGACGGTGTTCCGGCATGAAAAAAAATATACGAAATCCCGGACCGGATAATTTCCGTATAAATATTTTTATTTTTTAAAGAAACCAGACAGCTGTAATTTGAAGTTGCAAGTGTTGGGTTCAGGTTTCTCTGATTCCCGGACCACTCACAGAATCACAGTCACCACCAACCGACAATGGACTCAATTCCCATTCCATTAATAAAACCTCTAAAAACCCAAAAATACCCTTCACATCACCGCCACCGCCACCTCCTCCTCCAACTCCTCTTCATTTTTTCCCACCTCGCCGCAACCGCCACCTCTGAAATCGACTACTCCAAGTACTGCAACCACATCGTTCCAGAATCCCCCATTGACCCCACCAAGCACGCGACCGTTTCCGCTTCACAGTCGCTCTTCTTGACCGCCGCTTTTTTCTCCGGCGGCGACCCGTTCTTCCATTCCGACCCGATCAACTGGCCCAAATCGGCCAATTTTATCCCGTCTTTCGGTCGCAGAACCGCCAACGACAGCGTGGTCAATGTCCAAGCCAGATTGATTCTCACGAGCCCGCGGCCTAACAACGGTGACGTCGTGCGCTTCCGGAATCTGCGGCAGCAGCTGTTCAGGGTCCGTGGACCCAAATTCCCCGTCCGGAGAGGCGTGGCGCGTTTTCGGCTAAGTGGGTATTGGTCGGAATCCGATGGGAGGCTGTGTATGGTTGGATCGGGATCCATATACGAAAATTCAGGTAAAGATGAGACCTTTAATGTAGTAGTTCTCAAGCTTAATTACTCTAATCGTTTGAATATGAGTGTTGTTGATAGTTTGGTTAGTGGGGTTTTGGAGAGTGCAGATTTTGAGGGTAGTAAGAGTTATTTCAAGCCGGTTTCGATACTGGGTGTGTCTCAGTTTGGTGAGAGACATTATGAGTATCCATTGTTAGACAAAGAGAAAGATAATGGGAATTGGTTTGTTGGTGGAACTGATCAAGAGAAGAGTTTGTCTATTAATGATGTGGATCGAGGAGTGTGTTCAGTGCTCGGTTTAAGGGCTTTTAAGTTCGAATTGGAGTACGGTAGTGATTGTGATAGTGGTAATGTTAGCTGCAATCCTGTTGCTGGGAATGTTGGTGATGTACCGAGTTCTATGTTTTTTAAAGGGATTAGGTGTGAGCAGAAGCAAAAAATGCAGATGATGTTGGGGTTTTGGAACTCTAGCTTTATAAGTACAAGATTTCCTTTTGATCCGAATACCACATTGATTGCTGAGGGGTATTGGGATGAGAAGAGGAATCAGCTCCTTGGTGTGGCATGTCGGATCTTGAATTTCACGGAATCCTTGACAAATGCTCATGTTGGAGATTGCTCGGTCAGGTTGAGTTTGAGATTCCCAGCAGTTTTTTCGATAAGGAACAGGAATACGATTTTGGGGCAAATTTGGAGCAGCAAAAGTGAGAATGATCCTAAATATTTTGGTAAAATCGGGTTTGGAAGTTCTGAGGATGTATTAGTGGGTCTCCCTGGTTTCAAATATGATTATTCTTTGCTTGATGTTGCTAGGAAATATTGTGTACATAAGAATAGGGTTAGACACAAGGGAAAGACATATCCTAATGCTTATTCAGTAGACATGAGGTTTGACATGTCGATTAAAAATAGCAAAGGACAAAAAGCACGGGGTTTTGCTTCTCCATTATTTGTGGGTGATCGGTTTTATGAGCACCAGTTATATGGGCGCCAACTTGTGAAACCATCGCTTAGGTCAAATGCATCTGTTGTTCAGCTGATGAGTAATAACCACAGCAGCTTGCTGAACATTAGCTACAAGATGAGTTTCACACCTGAATTTGGTTTCAAGTTTGGTGGCGATGGTGAGATGTCTCCATCTGAAACAGTAAAAATTTCAGCTGAAGGAATCTATTATAAGGATACTGGTGTATTGTGCATGATAGGGTGTCGGCAATTGGGGTCAGGTCATCAAAAACAGAACTTAACGAAAAATGTTTCACTGGACTGTGAGATTGCAATTAATGTCCAGTTTCGTGCGTTGAACATAGAGGGCAGTGAAAATGTCAAGGGAACAATTGAAAGCAAGCGGGGAAAGTTAGATCCTTTATATTTTGGACGTCTTGAATTATCTTCAAATTCAATTTACACTAGACAAGCTGTAGATTCAGTTTGGAGAATGGATCTAGAGATTACTATGGTTCTGATTTCTAATACACTTGCTTGTGTCTTTGTCGGCATACAGCTCTATTATGTGAAGAAGCACCCTGATGTGCTTCCCTTCATATCTGTTGCGATGCTTATTATTCTTACTCTCAGGTACATGATTCCGTTACTATTGAACTTCGAGGCCTTATTCAAGGCAAACAGTAACCAGCCGCAGAACATTTTTCTTGGGAGCGGTGGATGGCTCGAAACAAATGAAATAATCGTAAGAGTGGTGACAATGGTAGCTTTTCTTTTGCAGTTCCGTCTTCTCCAACTTACTTGGTCTGCAAGACAAGGTGATGGAAGCCAAAAGGACTTGTGGATTTCTGAGAAAAAGGTTCTGTATGTGTGTCTACCATTGTATATTGCTGGCGGATTGATCGCATGGGCTGTTTATTTATGGAAGAACTCTTACCATAGTCATATTTTTAATCCTCGACTTGGTTTTCATCGCCGTTGGAACTTGTACAACCAGCATTCTCTTTGGGGTGATCTTAAATCCTATGTCGGGTTGGTCCTTGATGGGTTTTTGCTCCCACAGATAATGTTCAACGCGTTGTTTAACTCTAAAGAAAAGGCTCTTGCTGCATCCTTTTACCTCGGAACCACCGTCGTCCGTCTCTTGCCCCATGCTTATGATCTTTACAGGTCTCATAGTTCTGGTTGGTACAATGATATGTCATACATTTATGCAAATCCTAAAATGGACTTGTACTCCACAGCCTGGGACATCATCATACCCTGTGGTGGCCTGCTCTTTGCTGCCCTCATTTTCTTGCAGCAGCGACTCGGCGGCCGGTGCATTATCCCCAAGAGATTCAGAGACAGTTCTGGGTATGAGAAGGTTTCAGCAGTGAGCAGTGTTGAATTGCAAGAAGATGCTGTTAACAAAAACTCATATATAGTTCATGATACTTAAATTTTTTTATCTCAGTACACAAACAAACAGAAGGGATTATTTTTCACCATAGAAAATTATACTACAAATTTGCGTTATTTCTTTCTGTCAATAGAGATAGTGCTTCGAAGATGATCAGTGCTAATTGATTGGAGATATAATATATATATGTATTTATTGATCTTTTTGTAAACTGATAGTAAGTACTTGGAAGGAGAATGATAGTTGAGTTTTGTGGTTTTTGAATTATCCCATTTTTTTTTTTAATATATCATATGTGGTATGCGGTGTTGACGACTCGAATCCAGGATATTATAAGGTTGAATGAGTATTATCAATTGTGTCCATCAAGCTACGTTGGGCGGTTTCTGTTCCACAAGCGATCACCCCACTGTCCTATAGTGGGGTTGCATTCCGAACAATGTTTGTAGTTGTTGATATTGTTGGTATCGGAATCTAGCCCGATTGATATCAGATTTATAAAAAAAAAAATGTTTGACAACCATGACATTAAAAAAAAAGGTTTGTTTGACGACCACGCCAAAAATATTGATATTGGTGATTTTTCAACAGAAGAGTTTTTTAATGGGTATCTTTCCTGGAACAAAATTTCTCAAAATTGAAGTCTAACAATGAGTAAACATGAAAGAAAACCCAACGGAAATGCCATTAACTATCACAAAAAGCTACACTGTACAGTACGTGAACAATATGTACATAACTAACAACCAAAATAACTAGATCAAAAGTTTTGAAGAGGTCTTCGTTGCCCACCGGAAAACCGGACGCCAGTCTATACCTCCATGAGCTAATTCTACTCGAACCAGATTTTCTGAAACGGAAAGAAAGTCATCCAAGTCTATTAAGTTACTGTCAATGACAACATTACAACTTAGCAGAAAAGGGAAAACGATAACAAACAGAAATTGTGCATGTATGAATTATGATGATATCAGAGTTTGTATTGTTTTGTTGAGAAAGAAGTAGTAGACGTTCAAGTCAAGTTGGCCACTCGAGTAAGACCTTCGAGTTCAACAAGGATACAAAGAAAATTTATCACAATTTATTTGGAAAGATTTTGATTCTTAATAGCAATCAAACAATACCAAATTAGTAATCAAGGATTTTGATGCTAAAGCCCCAAATTCGGTAAGCTTCGACCACCCCGCAAATCCTCTTGATGTTACTACATTTGAAAACTTGTATAAACTCCATGGATACCTCAAGTTTCAGTTCCCAAATTCAGATGCTAACTCAATAGAGATATCAAGCTATCCTAATCAGGTTGATTCAGTGGAGTTCACGTATAAGTGATAAGCATTTGGGTAATGTGAGTTCTTCTTTAAATGTTGTTCTCAAACTAAACTATACAACGGATGTCAGCAATATTAGCAGTTTTGTTAGAGGGGTTTTAGAAAGTTTGGATGATAATAAAAGTTTGAGCTATTTTGATCAGGTTTCGATATTAGCATTCCTCACTATGGCCGGAATTATGAGCATACATCAATAGATCAAGAAAAAGAAAATAAGTGGTTTGGTGAATATGATGATAATGAAGAGAATCTAGCTCTTAATTTGTTTTAACTTTTATGAGGTAAATAGATGTATAATGCTACTTAGATAATTACACTAGTAGTTTTGAATTGGATTACTGGAGTCGTTGTGATAGAGTTAATTGCAATCCTCTTGGAGATAGAATCAGGAATCGGCCTAATTTCATGTATTTATGTGTATCGATGTGGAAACGGGCATCTACACTTGTTGATAGGGCTTTCTAATACTAGCAATGATGAGTTGGGATATAATAGAAAGGAAGTTTTTGATCCTAATTATGTGCTGATTGTTGAGGGAGCATGGGATAAGAAGAATATGTTAAATATTGTTGCATGTTCAATCTTGAACTTTAAAGGTTCTTTAACTGATGCTTATGTTGAAGATTGTTCAATTAGAATGAGCTTGAGATTCCCGCAAACCTTAACTGTGAGACACAGGAGTAATGTTTTAGGACAAATTTGGAGCAACAAGACAGTGAACGATCCAGGTTACTTTGATCGAATCAGGTTTCACGTGTCTCTTACAAGATTAGCAGGCCTCGAAGGTCAAGAATAAAAGTACAGTTTGCTTGACAGAGCAACAAAATCTTATGCAAAAGTGAGGCAAGTGAATGGCGAAGGAAAGACATTCAAATGAAAATTCATTCGACCTGAACTTTCATATGTTAGTGGGAAATAGTGAGGACTAATAGCACAGGGTTACTCATCTACACTATCTGTTGGTGATCAGTTTTATGGCCAGTTCTATCCAGAAAACAAAAATAATAGCCTGCTAAACATAAGCTACAAGATGAGATTCACACCTCCTCTTGATTTCACTTCAACAACTGAAACTGAAGCAGTAGAAATATCTGAAGGGGCATATGGAAATAACAGGGTTTTGATTATTTCATACATACATGAGTGTCAGCTATAAGGGGTTGTGACTCTTATATTTGATTTAGGGTAAGTCTTATTAACTAGCTTGGGCTAGAATTCTGTATCTCAGAAAGAATTTAAGAAAATTGATGATTTAACGTTGACATTAGATTTTACTTTTGTTGGGGTAAAGATATATGATTAAAGTTTCATGGTAAAGAAAGAAAGGAAGTTCATACCAATCCTATGACCAATGTATTTCATTACATTAGGATATAAACTCTGTTTCCCTATAGCACCTCAGAACAATGTTTCTGAAATACTGAATAATTCATTTGTGCAGAAAGATTCACGAGTCAAAACTACCACTGTACATGAACAATATGTACAGAAACACAATTAGACAAAATAGTTTTACCCTAACAATGGTCAAATATAATGTGCCAGGACAACTAAACAGAATATGAGAAATTGACCCGATATAAAAAGCAAGAAAAAATGAGAAGTTGAAGAAGCGAAAATCAAATTTCTCTTACCCATGAGATAACCGGATGCAATAGCAAGATACGTGTTAGACTGTTAGCAAAAATAAGGGCCAGTTTTGTCCATTTCCATCAGCTAAACCTACTACCCTGAATCACCTGAAACATGAAGAAAATGACATCAAAGTCAGTAAGTCACTGTAAACGGCAACATAATAATGAAATGCTGGAAAGAGAAAACGTCAACATAAATAAAATTTATACAAATAGTTTTAAATCTAGAGAAACAAGTAAATGACAGTACACATGCAACCTTGAACCATAAACTCAATTTAGTGAAATCTGAACGGTTAGTCATACCTAGACAACTTAGCAGTAGGGATGCCTCGATCAAAACCCTCGTAAATGGTAACTTGTTTATGGCTAATGTTTGTGAGGTATGCATATAGTCCATTACACACACCACTTATTTTATTTTTTTTAAGGGGAGAGGTATAAAAAATACCAAATGGAACCTTATATGGGACCTCAATGTGAGTGTAATGTAAACGGAATCAGTGACATTGCTCATCAATTTATTTCTTGAGGACTGATATTCTAATATTGTACCTCAAGTGTGGAACCCCACTAAGATTATAGGAACTTCCTGATGTTAATTCTAGATAACTTCCTCCTACATCACTTCTGAAACCAAAAATTGCAAGAATTAACCTATATGACAGTTTGCAAATAGGTTTAACCTCGTACCAAAATATATAACTATCAAAATAACCACTGATTCCAAGCCTAACAATCTTCTAGAAACCTAACAGAAATAGACTATAGATATGTTAAGTTCACTTTACTTTTCACCTTATGCAACTACTAATCAACAATATCAAATCAGTTAAATAGATTCTCCCAAATAGTTCACAAAGTCCAAGTTATCATTGAAACTAAGGCTGAGATGCATACGGGTTTCTTTTCCATGGGCCAAAACCGATGACTTGCTGCATCAATTTAGTGACTGGTTGATTTTGTGGCCATTAACGAGTGCCAAGAACTCACAAATCATTAATTCAAAAAGAAAGTCTTCCCCACTTTTAGATGCATAGCAAACAATTTTATGTTGTTAAAATTAAGTTGCTCAAAGAAAATACAGTAGATGTAGATTTTATCTGATATATCTGTGAATTATAGAAAAATGCATCTATTTCAATATAAAGTGTCGGCAGTGGACTCATTCAGATATAATAGTAGAATGTTTATTATGTTAGTGAAATGAGAAATAAGGATATGAACTAGAAATTTTGGGAGAAACAGTGAAATAGAAATTTACCTTAAAATGCATCAGTTAGATTTTTTGCCAGAGATAATACGAGAAATCTGTAGACCTCTGCTGAATGCTTCATTGAACAGGATCCTCGTCTGCATTGACTGGAACCCAGGCAACCATGACAGCAATGCCACAGGGACCATGACAACCACTCCAAACAACAAATCATACAACCGAGACAAGGAAACCACTGTATCCCAGACCACACTGGACTGCAGAAAAGATCTAAGAACCTGGGCAATCAATAATATGCCCCATCCTGTAGGGATGAATGCCAAGAGGCTTGTGAAGAGATCCACAAATTGGAATTTTGTGAATTTCAGCAATAGGACTACCACAAGTACTATAAGCACAATGACTAGCAGCTGAACTAGACGATAATAGATGTGATCCTTTGCAGCATATTTATCCTGAGCATATGCTAAGATTACATAAATCCCAACCGCCACAAGCATGTATATCCATGATAGCAAGTAAACAGCTATACTGGTGTCATTATCAGTAATGCGCAGCTGATACACAATGCCATACTGAAAGAGGAAGAAACGAATATCTAAAATGATTTCCAACAGCTTTCCCCAAAGACCAGTTGTCCTCAGATGGTCTTGTTCCTCGTACCACCATGTTTCCCAACTCTGATCTGCTTTTGTAAAAACCCCTTTATACCATATCCAATTTATAAAATCCTCAAAGTCATAGACAGTCTTCAGCCAATCAAATCCAGAAGGATTGAACACAAAGGGAGACATTATCCATGAGACCACAAGGAACCAGCTTGAGATTGACATTGCTATGTAAACAAAAGTATACTTTGCCATAGGGCTGTGAACAGCATACACTATCAGAATAACCCCAAGCTCAATTGCCTTCACAAAATGGCTTCTAGCATACTGTCTATAGTTCTCAGCAAAGCTCTTGTGCTGAACCACAAAACCACGTCCAGTGGCTCGGTACTTGGCACCCCCATGAAGAATAGTCCGACCAAAAAAATGGGCACGAGTTCCCAAAGAGAATGTGTAAAAAAAAGATGCAAGCTGCAACTGCATTGTCAGAAAGTCCCAAACGGCTGGAAGAAACCCATGCTCAAGAGAGTTTTCTACAATCATGGGTAGAGCAGTGAACAGACCAAGTTGGATGATAAACTGCTGATTCAGAATTGTGCCAAGAGCCTCATTGTCACTACTTTTCAAGGCCGCCTTCTCAATCCCACTGAGAGCAAGATAAAGACGGCACCATAAAAATGTATAAACAGTCAAGACTACAATCAATGAGTTAAAGTAGAACCCCACAGTTGTATAGAAAAAAGAGAGCATTCGGAAGAAGTCCAATCTATGACCCAAGCGATATACATCTCTGCTCAATACCTGCTCCCCATTGCCGCTAGAAACCTTGGCCTCAAACATGGCAATCTGATTTAACCCAACATCCCTTCCCTTCGCCACCTGTAAATATTCATGGTGCGTCACATTACCACCTCGCAATGTACAATTGAAGCCGGCAAATATATCCTCACTGATATTAATTACTTTAGAGGCCTTGCTAATCCCACCACGAGGCAAGAACCAGAATCTATCAAACACGTCTGGATGGCCATAGTGCATTCGCACCTTTAAAGGATTAGCTAGAACACGCTGCCCAAGGGTCACGAAACTAGTTTCCTGTGCAGACATGAACCAAGCAAGAGAAGACACTGAACCAGAGAAGATATTCTCGCGAACTCCCAAAATGGTTGGCTTTCTAATACCATAATAATTGTTGAATTCCTCCAACAAATTGCGCATCTTGAGCGCCTCCTCAAAATAATGGTCTTGGTTCATGTCAATGGTTTGAAGTGCATCACCTCGAGTAAAGATTATGGCATGGTTTTGATTTTCTGGTTTGCCTTCCCCAATCTTCAAGGGGCCAGGTAACATGATCCGATATATTTCCACCTCCCTTTGTAGCTGCTGATCATACTTCACAAGAACTGAGTAATACTCAGCCGTATCATACCCCAAGCGAACCTCATCAACATAGGCAACTCGAAGGGACTCATTGTTTTTCAACAGATTGAAAATCTCCTCTGCACGATGGTCCTTCTGCTGTCCATACAGCTGGCAAGAGATAACATATGTGAATTTCATCAGAGCACTCCCATACTCGTGCCCTTTAAACAAATTACTTACACCACTTTTTGTTCTAAGGAGTCTCCTAGAAGATGGTGCCCCGGTTCTGTCCAAACCACTGTTAAGTCTGTGTGAACCATGAGAAGCTAGTTCCTGTGATCCCATCCTGATGTCCATCTCAGATGCAGAATCAAGAAAGGCAAGCATCTTGAGAGCCCTATAATAATACATCATTCCCCTCACAGTACGGGATAATGTCTGTCCTCTGTATGATGCCCAAAAACGGAGATCCCTTACCTTTTCTGACCAGATATCATCGTCATTCTCCATGCCCTCTCTGTGCATCCGCTCCAGAAAATTTTTCCATTCATCTGCATAGATCTTCTGCAGATAAAACAGAGTGGAAACGCCATCTTCGTTCTCACTTCGAAGCATTTCTTTGCGATACACCACGTCTTCATCATAATAAGGAGTTAGAACACTGAAGGCCAACATTTTCTCAACATAAGGTGCACGAGGCATGTTCATAAACAGTGAGTTGCTGAAGAAAGCAATACGCCGTCTTGCCTCCATATTCACTGGGACACTGCGCATCGAGTCTTTTGAAGAAAGCATAGTATGTAAACGTCGAAGCTGCCTATAGAAGAAAACCTCTTCAGCATCAGGGAAATACAAAGCATTTTCAAAGAGCAATCCTTCGTCTGAGGTTGAACTGCGAGGTGCTAGACCTTCATGCCTCAACATGGCAGCTGACCTCTTCTTCCTAGGAAATTCTCGAACAGAAAGTTCATATAAGGCCTGCAATATATCCACTGCCTTACTCTGATCCTTCTCTGGTTTCATCAGAAGCTCAACAAGAGATATCAACTGGGCATGAATTTGAGGTAGGATGGTCATCTTGTATTCCTCAGTCAACTTCTCAATATGCATGTAGTTCTCTATCTCTTCGAAAATTTTTGAAACAATATTATTCTCTTCTGTGCCTACTTTGACAACGGTAAGAAGCAAATACTTGATACTATCATAAGCTTCAATGACAGCACACCGCCTGTACTCATTCGTGCAGACCTTTAACCAAAGCCACTGGTCAGGTGCATCTGCCAGCTCTGTCGCCTGACTGAGAGCAAGCAGAAGCTCATTGCAGAGGAGGATGCAAGGCCATCGAATAACCCTAATGTTCCAAAAGTTAGGAGGCAGCTCCAAGAGCTCAAGCTCTCTATCACTGATAATATCTTCCTCCCTGAAACTAGAGATTATTTCATTCCATATCATGGCAAACCGGGTAGTTTCCACTTGGCTTGATTCAACCTTCTTGTACACCTGACCAAGTCCATATCGCAACTTGAATCGGCGGATTGCATCTCGAAGCTTCCTCACCAATGTTGCATTTGGACTTAGCAGTTGTTCTTCTGGCATTAGGTTAAATTGCAAGGCACTAGCAAAGAACTGAAATCTGAGCCTAAGCTGCTCAATATTCCTAATCTCACCCAAATGTGAAAACAATCCAATTGTTGCACCAACAGCAGATGAAAAAATGGAATACCAAATTTGCAGATCCATTAAATAAATCAAAACAACCGGAATCCACAAAAAAACAACAGAAACCCTATTCTTGCCACCAAAAAACTCGTGCCAACGGTACTCCACCCTCTGCACACTCAAAAGTGCCTTGGTTGGCCCAACTAGGGGCTTGATCTGAAGAAAATAGCTAAATGAAAACTTCGATGCCAGTACCACAATCCAAAACAATGTATACTTGATATTATCAACCAGTCCTTCCCTCAATCCACGACCCACAAAAATCCGAGTGTAAAACCACCATGTCAATATGTACACAGCAGGCCAATCCAACTCCTCAATCAAATTCCTTATCCAAGGAAGAATAAAAAGCACAATCGACAGTAGTTCCGGTATAACAAACACAAGAACAGCCTCAAGAAATGTCACAATCCTCCTATTTGCCTCATCTGACCACCTCTGATCAGCATTCTTCTGGCTCCAAATCCTCCCATATAGAACTCCAAACACAACAGTCCACATCAAAGCAACAAGACTTTTCAACACCATCCTCACACAAAGCCACATTGTCTCCCTCGTCACCAAACTATACTGAGTCCCAGCATCAAGCAGCGACTGCAAAAATCTAAGCCCACCCCAAGTGATAAAAACACTCAACAACTGAACCTGATTATCACGAACATCTAATGCTTGCCACGGAAAGTCAGTACCCACCCAAGCAACAATAACAGCTGCCTGAAGAAACAATATCAACATAATAAAAAGCCGATCAAAGCTCCTAAACACATTCCAGAACAACCTTTGCTCAACGAACCCTGTCTTCCCCACCCTATTCTTCTTACTAACATTCGCGAAAAAATTACTCCCAATATCAATAGGCCATTTCAAACTCCTAAAACACCTTCTACTCCAAAAATACTCATTTATATCATCATAATTCCTCCACGCTGAATGTGGCGCCGTCCCATTCCTACTACTCTCAGCCTCAACCTTAATAGTCTGATAAATTGGCATCACCACATACTTCAAAAACGCACGATCACCAGAAATCAAAGGAACAAAAGGCCTACCAGTATCTTCATCTATCTTTTCATCGAGAATATAATTCAATTCCATTGCCATATGATGATAAATGTAACATATACATTCAGGTACAAAACGTAAATTCGCTGACTCACCCCAAATCAGCAGAAAGAGCGCGACATATAGTAGCTCTCTCCGGAGAGTGGTCTCGTCGCGGCGGCTAGAGAGGATGATCTGAGGCCTGCGGCATAGGAACGAACACCAGGAGGAGTAGTTTTGAAGCAACTTGCGGCGGAATTTGCGGAGGACGCTCTGGTCGAGCGTTCCCGGAGACGACGACGGCGGATTGAGTCGCATTTGGGAGTTTGCCAGGTGGAGGACTATGTGCTCCCGCTGGTTGCGGACGTTGTCGTTTTGGAAACCGAAGAAGTAACCCAGCCAGTCCATCAGGTCATAGCGAGGCTCCCATCGAATGAACGGCGGTTTCCGGAGGTCGCTCACGTGACGTAGCGCCGCCGCCGCGGCGCGCACCTCTGGGTACCTCAACGACGGGTGTTCTGTTAAGAGGTCGTGGATTGGGATTATGTTGTAGTTGACTTCATGCATCGGAGTTGGAGGAGGAGGTGGCGCGTGGAATGCATCCCGGCCGCGCGTGGGGTATTGTCGCTGTCTCATACTCACTTCAACAAGTTCAAACAAACTGTTTTTTTTTTTCCCTTCACATGTTTCAAATTTTGGCTCCTGTTTCTGCTAGAGAGCTAGAAGTTGAAGAAGCTGCTTCGAAAAACAAGAGAGAGAGAGAGAGAAGATAATTTTTTTAAAAAAAAAAATAAATAAATGAAAAAAGTTTGCTTTTGTGATCGTTTTTGAGGAATTTGAGCAAAAGAAATTTGGATGATACACGAAAACTGAAAAGCTGTGCTTATTTTTGGTTTCACTGTTCATAATCTGAAAAATGTTGTCATAACGAGCACGCGCACTTTACGGAGGTGGTGTGCACGCTCCAATCGTTGAGGTGGAGTGTGGAATTCAGTAGAAGTTACAGAGACAGCAAACAATGAATGGATTGAAAACTGAAAACAAGTTACCAACTTACCATTATTTCGTGATGTCAAAACGGTGACGTATAAGAGCCGGGCTAGTTAAAGAGACTGGCTGGTGTTGCGTGGTGTTTGGCTGATGAACGAAGATACTTGAATATAATACAATATTCAAATTAATATTCGAATATATTTTTGAAAAAAATGGCGAATGACTAACCAAACACGTCCAAAAAAAATTAAATAAAGTTGACGTTAAAAGGATTAACAGTAAATGATATTAGTAGTTTAAAAAAATAAAAAGTAAATGTTATTAATTGTGGGAGATTCTAGGGTTTGTACATATACATTGAGCGCATTCAAAGTTTCAAACATTTCTAGGGTTTTTACAGTTGTAAAACGGAACTGTAAAACTGTTAAAAGTGATCGTTTGGATATTGGTGAGGTTGATGACGTGGAGAGAGAATCTGTGTTCAGAAGAATTTGTCGTGTTGTGGACAGAGGAATGCATAGTGTCACGTGCTGTGTTTAAGTTGTGGGGTGTGTGTAATAAGTGTTGTTGTGTATGGTTTTTATGTTTTTGTATATCCACATGTCCGCCATCGAAAGCATATTGATTCGATTGATTGCCATCAAAGGCATAAACTTTATTATTAAGTGATGATTGAAGATTTGATGGATGGTCTTTCTTGCTTTTTGATACCATACGGTCCATAATGGTCATTTCATTTGGGAATAAACGTGTTTTTTTTATGTTTTGGGCTTTTCACATGGGCTTTTTATGTGCAACTTGCATAATAAGGTGGATCGAATTAGTTCCGTTTGAACTTCGGATAGATATTGTCAGACTAATATATTGAATCGTAATGAAGATTTTCATTTTTTTTTTTAATTAAATACTAAATTTTCAATTTTTTATTCCACTTAAATGAATGGTACTAAAACACATGCAAACTAAATTTAGAGTTTCAATTCTTAATTTGTCGTGACAAGATAAGGTTAGCCTGCTCTCACACCTACACCAAGAGGTTGTAGATTTGAATCCGTCTCTTATCCTTAAACCCTGAATTATTATAATATTTGAAAATAATAATAAACTAAATTTAAAGTTGAAGGAATGATTAATGAGAAAAACATTTATTTATTTTTTGTGCTTTTCAATCTTGTCAAATTCATCAATATCGAGACTTGAGGGTGTTCTACTAATTTACGTCCAAACCAGTAATAAACTCAAAAATCAAGGTCATTTGGTGTTATTCACCCCTATTCTCACAATTTAATTGCACTTACTCTGAGTTTAGACATAATTGGTTGATCATTCATGAAATTTAGGTTGTGTCAAATAGTTAGTTTTAGACAAATTGAGAGTCTCTTCAATGATGATTTTCTTGGTTAAGCATACACATGTACATATAAATATATAATATGTATATCAGTTAATGAACAAGAAATTTGTCACCCATTTTGTAAGAAAAATGTTGATCGAAAAAATAGAAAGAATCAATGTCAAAGTTTTGAGAGATGATATGATATGCAAATCCACCTGCAAATTAATAGCAGACAAAATTCATCACCAGTAATCCAAACAAGAACACGAACCATCTTTGAAATGGTGGAAACGGAGCCGATCCCGAACAATTATTTCTCTTTTGGCAACAACTGAGATGAACTTGATTGCTGAATGACAATCCTCGCACATTCTAAGGTTTTTCACAATTCTGATAGCCATACCGTCACTGGTTTTCATTAACCCGAATGCAATCGCAAGCTTCTCGCTGTGATATCTAAGCGCAAATTCCCTCTCCTCTTCCTCTACTTCGTGCATTACTGATTCAGATTCCGGTACATATCCTGCTTCTCTACACCTACTCATCAACTCATCTAAATACCGATAAATTTGATTAGTTTCCGGGTGGGATTTGTCACCCATGCTAAATAAGTAAGTCCTTTGATCGATTTCTACAGTGCTATATCCGACTTCTTTCTTCAAGCTTTTACTTATCATCATGTTTCGAACCATTTCTACTCTATCCATCCTACCTGCCAAAGCGTATATATTCGATAGCATTACATAATGGCCTGGATTTTCTGGTTCGACAGATAAAAGATGCTCAGCGATTTCAACTCCAAGATTGAAATTCTTATGCATCTTGCAAGCTCCAAGCATAGCAGTCCAAACTGCAGGAGCTGGCTTCTCACGAATCACTTCTTTGATAAACTGATATGCTTCGTTGAGTAATCCTGCACGCCCAAACATATCGACCATGCAAACGTGATGCTCCACCCCTGGCACCAATCGATACTCTTGCTTCATGCTAGCAAATACATGGCACCCTTTGTGAACCAGCCCTGCGTGAGCACACGCAGATAATACAGCAACAAACGTGATTCTGTTAGGCCTCAAACCATGAGCTCCCATTTGATTAAACAGCTCCACTGCTTGAGTACCATATCCGTGCATTCCATACCCAGATATCATTGCAGTCCAAGCAACAACATTCGATTCCATCATCGAATCAAAAACCTCTCGCGCTCTACTCACATGCCCACACCTAGCATACATATTAATCAACGAGGTTCCAAGTATCACATTCACATCAAAATCTTGACCAACGACGTATTCGTGCACCCAATTCCCCAATCCAATATCCCCTGACTGAGCAGAAGCCGCTAAAACAATAACACACGTAGCTGAATCTGGTTCTATACCCAAATCTCTCATCATATAAAACAACCCAATTGCTTCCTTAGCAAACCCATTTTGCTCATAAGCTGAAATCATAGAATTCCAAGCTACAACAGTTCTCTCAGGCATTTTATCGAAAACTTTCCTCGCAACACCCAAATCACCGGCTTTTGCATAAAAACTAACAAGCGCAGCCTGAACATGTGAATCCAGATCATACCCAGATGCCAAAACATGGCCATGAATCACTCTACCGACTTCCAAAGCCGATAAATCAGCACAAGATTTAATCACAGCCGTAAGAGTATAGTTCGAAGGTGAAATATTCGATAAAATCATACGACGATAAAACAGAAGAGAATCGATAGAGAAACCCAATTTAGAGGTTTTGACAATGACAGTGTTGAAGAGGAAGGAGTCAGGAACGGGAATGGCAAAGAAGAGGCGGCGAGTGTAGGTGATGGAAGCGGCAGCACAAGCCAGAGAAAGGAGCTTGGTGAGGAGTGAACGAATGCGACCGGAGCCGGAGACAATGAGGTGGGCATGGACTTGTTGCAGAGGCTTGAGGCGTGTACCTGCTAGTAGTAGAGCTCGATAGGCTGGAGAGTGGTGTTGTTTGTTTTCCATGAAAACGCAAGCTTGCCATGAAGAAGAAGAAAGTGATTAAAAAGCGAGGGAAAATTTTAAAAACAATGTTTTCAACTGTTTTTTTTTTTTTTTAAACAGAAAACATGCTTTGTTAATGGGGAAATTATTAAAAAAATTTCCCTATTATTTGTCTTATTCTCCCGATCTCCCCTATAATTTGTTTTTTTCTCCAAAATCTCCCTTGCCGTTAAATCTAATCCCCAAAATACCCCTATCAGAGTATCATTAGGAATTCTCGTTTCAGTTAAAAATATAAGGGTAAACAGATAAATTCGTAAAAAAAAAAAAAAAAAATCAAAGATCGGAAGTCACATTTTCTCTCTCTCTGCGTCTCATCGTCTTCTCTCTCCGGTGGCCTTGAAAATTTTCCCCTATAATTTGTCCTATTCTCCCGATCCACTATTCCACTCTATAATTTGTTTTTTTCTCCAAAATCTCCTTTGCTGTTAAATCAAATCCCCAAAATACCCCTACCATTAGGAATTCCCGATTCCGTTTAAAGACATAAGGGTAAACAGATAAATTCCTAAAAAAATAAATAAATTCAAAGATCAGAAATCACATTTTCTCTCTCTCCTTGTCTCATCTTCTTCTCTCTCCGGTGGCCTATTTAAGGTGTATGTTAAAATTCACAGCAATGATTAAAGTAAAATTTTATACAGTAGTTGTTTATAATAATACATAAGTGTTCTCTCATGGCAACTGGTCGGTTGAAATCTTAATTAACTTCATCTGTGCAATATGCCATTATATATATATAGCTAAATCATTGTGATGGGAAAAGAAATGAAAAGAAAACAAAGTCATCACAGAATGAAAAACTGAAACTGACAGGTTCCTGGTATTGAATTGCCTGAAGTTCTGATATTTTCTTGTATAATTCATTGAGAAGGAAACATGAAACCCAATGGAGAATAGCAGAATAACATGCAAAAGAGAATGCAAGTCAAGGTATTATAGATATATAGTCAGGAACCAATTCATGGTTGCGGTCATGTCTCGAAATGTACCATTAAATTTGGACAAGAGTAACTCAAGAGGTTGTAGAGGGAAAATATGATCTTTTGTCTCTTCATTCCACTCACCATACACAACGATTGATGTTTTGACTGGTAGCGACTGGTAACGGGCAGCTAAATAGGCATGTTCCTCACAATTCAGCGCAATGTACGTATCGCAGAGTTTCAGTAAAAATACTCGTAATCACTGTACATGTGTGCTGTCATGTTCAAAGACTGAAGCATTGCTTCTCCTTGTTGGTTGACAATAAACACGGATATGCCACCGTTATTCACATCTACTGAATGGAACCTGAAAATGATAAGAAATTAAGAACATAGTAAGTGCCGTGGCTGTCAAAGCAAAGCACACGTCATTATTGCCATGCTGAGAGCTAATTTCACTTCTGAGCCAGAGATGACAAAGACCTTAGCAAACAAATTTTACTACAAAGAGATAGATAAAACATTTTTGAAGATAAATTGGAAGAGATAGATAGAGCTATACAGATAATATTCATATTCATGAAACTTTCACACCCTATCTACATAAAAATGAAAAGTACTCTTCTTTCTGACCAGTGGTGACTCAAAACCGCAATAATGATAAGACCATCACATACCTCTCCGGGGGAAGCCCGAGTGCTGTGCAAATCAGCGCCCTTAAAATTGATTTGTGAGTGACAACCAAAATGTTTTCTCCCTGATGAATGAGAATAAAGAACATGTCAAACAAATTTATTTAGAATACAAGGGTTACAAAAATCTACAGCTAGAAAAAGTGAGTACAGGTGTTAATAGTATTTCCCTCCAAGCCTCTCTAGCTGTTCCCCAGAGTTTTCTTACAGGGTACACTCCATTGACATAAAAATTAGCAGGATTTTCTCTCCATGTTGTATACTCCTTCGTATATATCTGCCTAGCATCTGCTGCCTCCAGATTCTGAATGCGATTTAGTCTTATAGATGCATAATAAAGTGATATTTATGAAAGAAGCATTGTTCCAAAGTTCAACAGATTAATAAACTCAACCAGGTACCAAGACGGTTAGTAAATAACTTCAAAATGTAAACACAACCAGTTTAAGTTTAAAATTGACAAAGTTTGAACAAGTAAACTTTGTATTGAATATAACATGGCCAATTTCATGTGTAAGCAGAACAAAATCTGTAGGCACAGTAAATCTAATATGAATATCATACTAAAACGAAGGAGAAGATGTTTCACGAAAATATAATGAGTTTTAAAACTTTCTGAACAAATAAAACAAAAGGACAGCAAAAGGGGACAGACAGACCGTTTTTCATGCCTTCAAGGAAAAATAGATGGGCTTCCTTCAGTGAATCGAGGAAAACCAGTGGCTCATCCCTCCCTTGCCACAGAACTTCAGCAGTGGACTGCATTAAGAACCCATAGCCGAATATTATAAACCCAACATTAAATATTAGTGGGATTAACAGTGCTATTTATACCTTGGCACGAGATATTGGACTCGAAAAGCATTGATCAAAGTGTATATTCTTTAAGGCTTCACGACACCTCTCAGCTTGCCTGACTCCAATTTCTGTTAATATAGACAAGTTTGAGCTTCCCTGCACAAGTATATAAAGCGATCAAGTTGGAGAAGTTTTAGGACACAAAGATGTATTAGATGTTTTAGAAAGTGGATGTTACAACGAAAACGTCTGCAGTCTGCACTTGTCAAGGACATTTAATTTGAACACTTCATAACATCATATTGTAACTGCCCCCACCACCAAGAAGCGTGATGTAAAATAAGTTAACGAAAAAAGAGAATCAACTAACCTGAACTCTACCCTCATTGTTCCAAGAGCTGAGACCATGCCTTACAAGAGTGACCTTCTTAGGTGCTGATAACAACTTTTGAGTGAGAGATGTTGTTGCTCTTTGAAAATCAATTGCACCGCCAGTCACAGAAGCATCATCGTGAAGTTTTTCTGTAGTAAACACATTGTTGAAATCAATTTCAAGCTGGAATAAGCAAATACAAAAACTTTGCGAAATTGTTTGGACTAACCTCACAGTTCTTAGTGAGAAGATACTATGTATACTATGATGATCAATTAGGTTCAGCCATTTCAATATCCCTAAATCTCTAAAAAAATTCCACCTTTTACACAAAAATTCCCATCCCCTCGCCGAACAAGAAAATCCATCCATCACATAAGAAACAACAATACATCCTTTGCACATATAGTTAACCCATGGATCAATCTAGGAATTTAAAGTTACTAATTGGGTTATTAATTATTTTACCACCTATTAATGTTTAGACTTTGTGCATCAATCATCAAAATTTCCCATGATTCACCACACAATCACCAATGTGTCAAAGCCTGAAGGGCAGCCCCTAAAATTAATCACAAACAGACCCTAACATGTAAAAAAAAATCATGCCAAAATCCTCCCAGAGGAAAAATTCACATGGGTTCTTGTAAATTTTCCTAGAAGAACAAAATATTGCACTAAGACATGCTTATCTGATCCCACCTAACAAAAATACTCTAAACCAATCAGTTATTTACCAAAAGTTTGAATTTTTTTATACAAAAAATGAAACTTTTCCATCTACAAACAATTATCACCTAGAATTTTAATATCTCATCAAGGTATCATGTAGTATTGATCAAAGGAGAGAGAGAGTAATGAGATTACCAGCGGTTGCAGACGACTCTGGACTGGAATTTGAACATGTAACTACTCTAAGTGTTGAACATGAAGTGGGTTGATAACTAAAAGAACTTTTAGAATCGAATTTGGAGGGTAACTTTGGACACAGAGTCAGAGGGATGGTCGTCAAAGACAGAACTCCGGAAACCATCTTATTTTGAACTGGGTGTGTTCATAGTTTGAAGCTTCTCTGTTTTACTTACATTTCACTATATAATACAAGTTTGTGACAGTTGCAAGACATTAATGAGAAGCATTTAATGTGTGGATGTTGATGTTGTTTACAGATTATGGGAAAAGTGAAATCTTATTGGATGGTGGAGATTGATCTGCCTGGTGGAATTTGGTAGCTTTTAAGAATTGAATAATCTTCGGCGTATGTAATAAAAAAGGTTCTTTATAAACATATTAATTTCTTTGAATTATTTCTCTCTTTTAGTTTTCTATTTTACTTTTTTTTTTTTTTCAATTGTTTTTAAGTTATAAATATTGAATTTTTACCAACCAGGGAGAAAACTTATGGGATGTCAATTGAGATAGTGTTACCATACATTTGGAATAGTAAAAATTGTTTTGGATTTATTTTTCAAAGCCTGAAAATATATATATATATATATATATATATATATATATACAGAAATTCTATTATCAGTTCGAACTGACAAAAGTTATATCAGTTCCTTACATGTGAACCACTGGATTTAAATACTTTGACTTGGCTGTATGCACTTGTCAGTCAAAGTATTTAAATCCAGTAGCCCACATACAAGGAACTGATATAACTTTTGTCAGTTCGAACTAATAATAGAACAACTGATATACAGAAATTCTATATATATATATATTTGTTTTAACAAGAATATTTATAATATTTTTTGAAGGAAAATATATATATATATATTCTCTACAAAAATGTTTTTTCTGGTAAAAAATATGCTTTGTAAAAAAATAAAAAAAAAATAAAAAAAATAAAAAAAAAAAAAAGCCTATGATTTGTTTTTAATAAAAGTATGTAGTATTTTATGTAATATTGTTACACAAAAGCATTTTTTTTTTTTAATCAAATCTACTCACAGTCAATTATGGATCTATTTGACGAGATTTGGTTTGCTCAGTGTTTTATCTATTAATATAAGTCCTCTAATTATTCACGCAAAAAAAAAAAAAAAAATGTTTAATTTTGATTATAGAATGATAGTATCATTAATATAGTCAATGGCCACAAACCAAAAAACGTATATATGGAACATTCGGTAAGCACTTTAAACTTAGGGCGCGTTTGGTATCGTTTTTAAAATGGTGTTTTTGAAAACTTTTTTTAAAAATGGAAATCATGTTTTAAAAATGATGTTTTTAAAAATGTAATGTGTTTGGTAGTGTTTTTAAAAAGTAGTATTTTGAAACGGAAAACGATATAAAAGTGTTTGGTTATTGTTTTTAAAATGAGTAAAATAGTTGTTTGAAGGGAAAAGTTAAAGTTTATTTTGAAAACTTGTTTTGCAAACAATAAAAAGTTGTTTTTAACTTTTCAGTTATAACTTTTAAAAAATTGTTTTTTGTTTTCAAAAACAGTTTTATAAAATGCTCAACCAAACAACATTTTAGTTGTTTTTTGTTTTTAAAAACAAAAAACAGTTTTTAAAAACGGATCCAAACACCACCTTAAGTCTCATAAGTCATAAGTAAATATCGGATCGATTGTAGAAAGTAAATATTGGATCAATGGTAGAAATTTATAGAAATGTCGTCGATATTCCCGATATCTCCACGATATTTTTATATCGGTACCCCTAAAATTTCAAAAATATCAAAGATACCATACAATATTATCCATATTAATTACTTCTTCATCTAATCTCAAAATCATCCATTGTTCTCAATTAAGCACAAGCTATACATCATTTCATATGATACTTGATCATTAATTAACCATTAACATATCTAATTGCAAGTATACATATATTCATATAAGCTTATACATACAAGAATATATATATATATATATATTTGTATAGATGGATATATAGAAAATAAAAATAATATTTTAAAATACAAGAAAAAGAAATTAATTAGAACAAAATATGCAGCATATATAGAAATTTAAGGATTGAGAGCTATAACAGGAGTGAGGATAGCATGGAGAGAAGAAAGAAGAAGCAACAAGTAGATAATAGCAGCAGCAAAACCAGAAACAAGAGAGCCAGTGACTTGATCACAGAATTTGGGAACTTGTGAACAAATTGGTAGCCAGCCAGCATGACTGTTCCCTTTCTTCCCCACATAAGCTATTGCCAATGCTGCTGAGATGCTTGAAATCAACAGTCCTGTTATAACCTAAATAAATAAATCAACCCCAGTTAATTAGAGTCAAATATTATCATAATTAAATCAAGAGAAAATAGCAATAAATAGCAACCAAATATATATATATGGTTTTCTATATATATATATATATATATATATATATATATATATATATATATATTTTGATAATACAACAACTGCCGAGACCGGCGAGATTTGAGCTCTACAAGCACAGCTCGGACTACAGCTCCCACAACGGGGAGATGGAAGCTCCCGGAATCGGGAGAGAACACCCACACTTGGGATTTCATGGCCAAGGTGGGACAAGGAAAATTTGCACAAATATATGCACACTCTTGGCGTTGAACTCTGGTGGCGAAGGCTCGCTCGGGAGCGTTCAGCCACATTGGCAAGAGGCCAAGTGTGTTTTCTATATTTATTCCTTTAAAAAAAAAAATTATATTGCTGTCAACTTTAACAGTTGAAGTGAACAAAATACGATAAATACCCCTTCATGTATTGATATGTAATTAACTTTTGTTTTGACAAACTTGTAATTTTTGTTTTCACTAGAATATAGCCAATAAAATAAATCAACGGCCTAGTTAGAGTCAAATATTATCATAATTGAATCAACACGAAATAGCAACAAATAGACACAAAATAATTTGGTTATTAGCTTAAAAAAAAAATTATAATGTTGACAGCTTTAATCTTTAAGTGGCCAAAATACCCCTCTATGTAGTTTTGACTAATATGTAATTTTTGTTTTGATTAGCTTTTTTGTCCAAAAACTGGAAATATATGACATTTTTTCACTAGCATGTAACTTTGGTTTTCTAACATTTGGCTTTTTTTTTTTTTTTTCTTTTGCATAGACCCTTGAATAAAAGATAAATTTGAAAAGAAAAAGAAACGAAAAAATTGCTTCATTAATTACCACATCCAGGATGATTATCAATCTCCAAAGCTTACTCTGCTTGGAAAAGAATATGAGAACTAGAAGGCTGTAGCCACCTGCAATGGCTTCTGCAACCACAAAATACCTATACATATACCACCAAACATTAATTTACAAATAAATATACATGGCCAATTCTCTAAGCAGTAAGGTCAATCCTGAACAAAAATTTCAAGGACACAACCATGTAACGTTACATGATTAACTCTTTAATATTATATAGTCATACAAAAAGCAATAATATTTTCCATATAACTATGTAACGTACATATATAGTCTACTACATATCATTAAATAGTTATGTAATGTACAGTTGTGAATTTGATGACATCGGAGATGCATGAAAATAACTCACTTGAAAACTGGGTCATTGGTATACTTAGCAGTGAATGTCAGGTTCAAAACTGTAGCTGATTGATGGCTTGTAACCATGACAACTATTGCAGAAACCATGGCTCCCAAGGCCAGAATCCTCATAAGAATAATGAAAAAGCTCTTGCTTTTTGCCATCTTCTTCTTCTTCTTCTTCTTCTTCTAGATACTGATCAGTAGTCAAGTGTTGATTGAAGAGTGAAATGGGATTCTTTGCACAAATTTAAATGAAATTAATTCAAAAGAATTCAATCTGCTGATGACTTGACAAGAAAATTTATCTTCTTTCTGTGTGTGTGTGTTAGGAGAAGACAGATAGAGGGTGGTGCACTACTTTGTGTATGCGTTGCCTTCATGCATCTCAAAGGAACTAGCTTTGGTTACCTGCCAATGCATGAAAATTATGTGCTCTCTTTGCCAAAATGCACCATCTGTGACAACAATTAAGCAACATTAGTTAGAGATCATAATCCAGTATTATGCAGCTAATTATTACACGTGTGAGACTCGGGAGTTGGTTTCACGAAGAATTCATGCCTCTTTGGACCATGTATTGTCTGCTCAACTACCTAGCTAGCTATATCGGGATTTGTACGGCTGTCACCATTGACTGCCACGTGGACATCAAAGTTCCTACTTTAAAATGGGCTTCCAAGAAGATGGTAGGGTAGGTGGGTTACATGTCAATTACTCAATTTGTACATTGAAATTATAAACGTTTGTTGGTAAGTTCTGATTAGACACTAATTAATTTAGTCTTCTCTATTTATATAGAAAAGGAAAAAAAATAAAAAAAAATTAAGTCATACCAAACTCAAAAGTTGTGATCCTTTGATTAGTAAATGAGAGTGATGACTGATGAGTCCTTGTCTAATGATTTTTATGTATTTTCTTTTTCTTTTTCTTTTTTGGTTATCGTATAGATTTATAGATATTAGGTGCGATCATTTCTCTCGTGTTGAGATTGATTAAAACTATCAATTATGTGTTAAATTTGTTAATCTCACCATCTCTCAACGGGCTTTGACTCAATCGATATCGATTATAAGAAAAATATATATATATATATATATATATATATCTTTGAAACTTGCTATTTTACTTAGCAAGATGATTTAATTCAAGGTATTACTGATATCTAAATTTGATGATCTAATATGCAATAAAATGGTTTTTAAAAATTACAATTATAAAATATTAAAAGGAGAAATTTCATTCAAGTCTTTACTTTTTGGTGAAATATTACGTTTTTAAATGTTTTCTTTTGTCATACTAGTAACTTATTCAATATTTTTTTCAAAATACATTACTTTAGTCACTTTGTCTAAAATACTAATGGTCAACTATGATTTTATATAGAAAAGTATGATTTTTCCCTTGTTAAGAGCATCTCCAATGCAATGCTAAATCATTGTGTCAATGCTATAATTTAGTACAAAGTAAAAAAAAACATGCTCCAATGCAATGCTAAAAGCCGTGCCAAATTTGGCAGATGCTATACACTGTGCCAAATTTGGCACAACAATAAATGCAGTCGTATTTGTTGACTTTTTAATTTTATATAATAAAATTTTAACAAATTTGATAGGGAAAAATGAGATTGAAACAATTCTAACAAAATATTCAATGCATTCATTGAAAGCATTGGTTGTATTTGTTGACTTTTTTAATTTTAAATAATTAAAAAATAAAAAATAGCATATCAAATAGAATTTTGCATTGTACTCATTGGAGTACAATGAGTACAATGCTAAAATGATATGTCAAATATAACATTTCACTATATTTTGTACCAAATTTGGCATTGGTATTGGCATATGCATTGGAGATGGTCTAATAAATAGGACAAGTTGAAAAGATCAATTTTGACCCTAGACTTTTTTGGTTATTACACCTTTATTTTTAGAACTTCTTTCAAATAATTTCCATATTTTAATATTAAATAAAAATCAAATTAACAACAAAAAACTTCTAAAAAAACAGGAAAAATAACATAAAAATAATTATTAACAACTTTAAGATCATGTAAATGTAGAATATTAATTATTATTAAAAAAAAATTAAAGAGATCAATCAATTGATCTCCACCGCTGGATGTGGATATCCAGTGGATATCTATTGTTGAAACCCATGGACCTCCATCACTCGCTGAGCGATGAACATCAAGACGATGGATCTCCATCAGCCAGCGATGGAGATCCGTTGAGCGATGGAGATCCGTTGAGGGGTCTACATCAGCCGACAATTGATACCGATGAAGGATCTCTATCGGTCGAGTGAGTGGAGATCCCGTGATCTATATCGCTGAAATGGTGGAGATCTTCATATCTCCATTGTTATATCGATCTAGATCCAACAGTGGAGATCCATTGATTTCTTTTTTTTTTTTTTTTTTTCTTTAATTTAGTTGCCATGTATTATTATGTAAAAGACCAAAATAATCCTAGTTCCGTTAAGTTTGACTTATAGAAGAACAAAAGTGATGTGTTTTGGAAAAACTAAGGACTAAAATTGCTAATATAACAAATATGTTTAAATGTATGACATTTTGTTAAAAAATAGAGATTTAGTGAAATTTCCCCATGTTACAATAACATCAAATATAGGTAAAGTTATATTTTCTAAATAATTAGTTAATTTTAATTTATAAAATCTAATATAATCTTAATGTCCATTTGAAACACTGTTTCATCAAATATCAAATAAAATAAAAACTATGTTATATGCCCTCATTTTTAACATTATGTCTTTTAAGTAGCTGCAAATTAAAATTGGGAGAATCGTAAATAATTCTCTGACTTTTGATTAAATCAAACCCTCTAAATCGAACAATAAGCAAACAAAAAAAATCATATCATTAGTTAATTGTTAGTTGACCGTTAGTAGGCTTTAATTAATCTTATGATATATGATTATTTAAGTGATTTTTTTTTTCTGCAATTGAGCTAAAATCATAATGAAAAAAAAAAAAAAAAAAAAACTTAATATTCTTAAATATGTTAGAAAATAAAAATAAAAAATAATTTTAATAAAAAAATTAAATATTCACCTTCAATATATATATATATATATATATATTAAAAGCAATAAAATCATTAAAAAAATTAAAATAAAAACAAATTTATTTTAAAATATATAAAAAATATATATATGGATGAGATGATCAACGACACATATCCATATTGGTAATGTACATGTCTTCTCCATAGTTTCTGTTTCTTACATCAAATGTTATTAGGTTTCTATTTTAATTTTAATTTGTAATTTATAGATTCATTTTTTATTTTTTATTTATAATATAATTTTTTTATTATTATTAGTATATTTTTTATAATACTTACCTTTTTTTTATTCAGTTTATAATAAATGATTTTTTTTTTTTTTTTAATGAAAATAGGCACTAATCATATGATTCAAGGATCAACTTATTACAATCACCATAAGAGTTTTGGTCGAAATACAACATAAAACATACACAACTAAAAACTCAAGTCAAGTTTCATTCGAAGCTCAGAGGCTTTGGAGTCAAGCATCTAGCCTCCGGTTCCGCACTCAAGTCAAGTTTCATTCCCAGCTCAAGATGCTCTTCTTTGTCAAGATTAGAGGCTTTAGAGTCGAGAATTATAGCCTCTAGTTTCACACTCAAGTCCGCGGAGTGCACCTTTTGTGAATCAATTTCAGGCAGAACTCCGACTTCTACAACGCTGGCTTTGACGACGCAGACTTCGACGATGTCATCGTTAGGCACCTCATCCTCACTGTTACTAGCAATGACTTCATCAGGCACCTCATCGCTGCTACCGCCGTTGTCCGATTTCACGTGTTTGGATTGAACATGTGTCTCCAGTTGATCTGCATCATGAAAGACATTATGGCTGACATTACAAAGTTTCCTACACTCTCTGTGTTTCTTCCTATTGTGCAATGAAAGAATAGCAAGACGTTCAAAAGTTTTTGAACAGCTGTAGCAAATAAAATCTCCCTCCATCTTTTGGTTTGAATCTAATAAATGGAGTTTATAATAAAATGAATTAAATTTTCATATTTAATTTAAATAAATGGAGTTTTTTCACTAATTGATCAAACCATGGGATTTGATTTGGCATTTGTTCAAATATCAAAGGGTTATTTACATTTCTTCTATTAAAATTTCATCAATAGATCATAAAATGCTATGTTTTGCAAAATAGTATCGTTTTGATAAAAAGCGGATACGTCTACTAACTTCAAAGTTCATCCCACTCATCGTTTAATTCAATTGAGAACCCAAAAACACTTTCTCAAACCACACCATCTGCCAAGAAATCCATCCGTTAAGTACTCTGACTATTTTTTTATTTTATTTATTTATTTATTTATAATTTATCTATATATATAATTACAAATTTAATTTTGGCGCTAACCACTATAACAAACGTATGAAATTGATTCCCTCTCATAATTGTCTCAAAATGTCCAACAATGCAGAAAACAAATCGATGATCAGCGACGAAGAGATCTCGGCAAAATACGTTTGGCCGGTCGTCTCGGCTCTCCTCCATTCCAAAGGATTAATTCGTCATCAAATTGACTCCTTCAACGACTTCTTTCGTATAACCTTACCGGATATTGTGAAAATCAGTGGTATTGGCTTATGATCGGAACCACATCATCTTCATGGTTGCAACTACAATTTCTCCGAGGTAATATCACTAGAGTATTATGAAATAGAATGTTCCATTGATAATATAGAACTAATCATTGAAATTTTTGAGAAAGCCAATTTTATTTTTCATGTATCTCATATTTAGACTACATATTGTGAAGCCGAAAAATCTTTACGATTTAATTACTACAATTTATGTATCTCATATTCAGACTAAGGTTGCAGCAAAGCCAAAGGTTATTGTCTTCATATTCATCTCTTGAAAGTAACAAATTTAAATTAGATCATAGACATTTTTAAATCATTTATAAAAAATCAGTTCATGTACGTTTTCATCCACTTGAACTTTGCATTCTAGGTTTACTAACGGTTATATGTAAATTGGATCATTTACATTTTTAAATCATTTGTAAATTAAAACTTTGATCTATTATTTACCGACATCATATGTTGAGAGGAATTTTGCACTATATCCACTTAAATGCTCTTATATGTGAAGACATTTGCAAGTTCCAATCAATACTAAAGTTGGACTTGTTAGAGATATTAGTTTGAATGAATTACACACACACATATATATATATATATATATATATATATATATATATGACTATGGTCGATGTTGTTGTCAACTATTCGTCGTGGAGATACAAAGACTTGACATAAACAAGAGAGATATTCGCGAACTGTTGAACATGGTGAGCTTATTAGAAATTTCTATATGATTTTGTGACTAGTTATTTTATTTTGATAGTACTTACATGAGTGTTATTCTTTAGGAATCTAGTTAGACTGTTCTCTTTGAAAAATGATAAGGTTTGTAAAGTTTTACAATAATAAGGTTTGTAAAATATTACAATAAAATCAAATATAGCTAAAGTTCTATTTTATAATTAATTAGTTAATTGTAATTTTAATTTATAAAATTTAATATAACCTTAATATTCATTTGAAACATCGTTTCATCAAATATCACTTTAAAAAAAAAATGCCATATGAATATAGCCTTATTTTTATAGAACCATTTGAAAAATTTAGGGACCAGTTTGGTCAAAAACAGAAAGGTTGTAAACTAATTAGAATTAAGAAAAAATACCAGTGCATATTTGGTAATCTCCCGTGAAAGAACTACAAAACAAAACATCACTCACTTGAAAAAATCTAACCCTTTTGTACAAAACGAACCGTTTTTATAAACCGCACTGTTTTGTACAAAATACGCATCGTTCTGATAAAAGCTGCTACAGCTACTTACTTCTACGTTCTACCTTCCCTCTCATCATCGTTTGAGAACAACTCAAAACAGATTTTCTCATTCTCAAAGCACACGCTAAGTCGAGAACATCCATTCTGGTAGTCTCTATTTTTTTAATTAATTAATTATTTTTAATTTATCTCTCTCTCTCTCTCTCTCTCTCTCTCTCTATATATATATATATTATTTTTTTATTTATTTTGGCACGCACAATTCACAACAAACTTTTGAATTTCCTCTCACCTCCGACTCTCAAAAATGTCGAACAATGCAGACAGGTCGTCAATCGGTAGCGATAGCGACGAAGAAATCTCGGAGAAGGAAGACGTTTGGAAGGTCGTCTCGGCTCTCCTCCGTTCAAGAGGATTCATTCAAAATCAACTCAATTCCTTCAACAAGTTCTTCAATCAAACCTTACCGGAAATGGTGACCGACTCCGTTATCAGCTTCCGGCACCGCAACAACGAGGTACTATCACTCTACAAAAATAGAAATTTTCAATGTAATTTGCAATTTCATTTTGCATGTTCTAAATTTACTGGGTTATACTATATTTTAGGACAATAACTATTGTTCTGGCCTTGATTACTTGAGAACAACTCAAAATAGATTTTCTCATTCTCAAAGCACGCGCTATGTCGAGAACATCCATTCTAGTAGTCTCTATTTTTTTTAATTAATTAATTATTTTTAATTTTTCTCTCTCTCTCTCTCTACATATATATATTTTTTATTTTATTTTTGTTTTGGCGCTCACAATTCACAACAAACTTTTGAATTTCCTCTGACCTCCAACTCTCAAAATGTCGAACAATGCAGACATTTGCAAGTTCCATTCAATACTAAAGTTCAACTTGTTAGAGATATTAGTTTGAATGAATTACATATATATATATATATATATATATGACTATGGTCGATGTTATTGTCAACTATTCGTCATGGAGATACAAATACTTGACATAAACAAGAGAGATATTCGCGAACTATTGAACATGGTGAGCTTATTATAAATTTCTATATGATTTTGTGACTAGTTATTTTATTTTGATAGTACTTACATGAGTGCTATTCTTTAGGAATCTAGTTAAACTGTTTTCTTTGAATAATGATTTTTGAAATATCTTGACACAGAATAAGAGGAGAAAGCAATGATTGTCATGAAAATCCATATGAATATCATGATTTTGTTAGATATACTAGTTTGAATGAATTACACACACACACACACACACATATATATATATATATATATATATATATATATATTTGCACTTACTAATCAAATTTTCCAATTTCAATTTTCCAACTACGTACTTTAAAAAATCCCCGAAACTTATTACTTGAAAAATCCAAATTTGTGACCTCACTAAATGCCTTGTAATCACTAAATGCCTTGTGAAACTTATTACATGAAAAATCCAAGTTTACATGCGTATATCTTCATAATCGAAGCTGCAAAATCAGGAATATCCACTGAATATCCAAGGTTACGTACGAATTTCTTCATATGCTTTTCACTCCTCTTGTTCTGCGAATTTGATCCCAGCTTCCCATTAAGACATATATATATAACTATGGTTGATGTTGTTGTCAACTATTTGTCGTGTAGATACAAAGACTTGGTATAAATAAGAGAGATATTCATGAACTGTTGAACATGATGAGCTTATTAGAAATTTTTATAAGATTTTGTGAGTAGTTATTTTATTTTGACATTACTTACATGAGTGTTATTCTTTAGGAATCTAGTTAGACTGTTCTCTTTGAAAAATGATAAGGTTTGTAAAGTTTTACAATAATAAGGTTTGTAAAATATTACAATAAAATCAAATATAGCTAAAGTTCTATTTTATAATTAATTAGTTAATTGTAATTTTAATTTATAAAATTTAATATAACCTTAATATTCATTTGAAACATCGTTTCATCAAATATCACTTAAAAAAAAAAATGCCGTATGCATATAGCCTTATTTTTATAGAACCATTTGAAAAATTTAGGGACCAGTTTGGTCAAAAACAGAAAGGTTGTAAACTAATTAGAATTAAGAAAAAATACCAGTGCATATTTGGTAATCTCCCGTGAAAGAACTACAAAACAAAACATCACTCACTTGAAAAAATCTAACCCTTTTGTACAAAACAAACCGTTTTGATAAACCGCACCGTTTTGTACAAAACGCGCATCGTTCTGATAAAAGCTGCTACAGCTACTTACTTCTACGTTCTACCTTCCCTCTCATCATCGTTTGAGAACAACTCAAAACAGATTTTCTCATTCTCAAAGCACGCGCTAAGTCGAGAACATCCATTCTGGTAGTCTCTATTTTTTTAATTAATTAATTATTTTTAATTTATCTCTCTCTCTCTCTCTCTCTCTATATATATATATTATTTTTTATTTATTTTGGCACGCACAATTCACAACAAACTTTTGAATTTCCTCTCACCTCCGACTCTCAAAAATGTCGAACAATGCAGACAGGTCATCAATCGGCAGCGATAGCGACGAAGAAATCTCGGAGAAGGAAGACGTTTGGAAGGTCGTCTCGGCTCTCCTCCGTTCAAGAGGATTCATTCAAAATCAACTCAATTCCTTCAACAAGTTCTTCAATCAAACCTTACCGGAAATGGTGACCGACTCCGTTATCAGCTTCCGGCACCGCAACAACGAGGTACTATCACTCTACAAAAATAGAAATTTTCAATGTAATTTGCAATTTCATTTTGCATGTTCTAAATTTACTGGGTTATACTATATTTTAGGACAATAACTATTGTTCTGGCCTTGATTACTTGAGAACAACTCAAAACAGATTTTCTCATTCTCAAAGCACGCGCTATGTCGAGAACATCCATTCTAGTAGTCTCTATTTTTTTTAATTAATTAATTATTTTTAATTTTTCTCTCTCTCTCTCTCTACATATATATATTTTTTATTTTATTTTTATTTTGGCGCTCACAATTCACAACAAACTTTTGAATTTCCTCTGACCTCCAACTCTCAAAATGTCGAACAATGCAGACATTTGCAAGTTCCATTCAATACTAAAGTTCAACTTATTAGAGATATTAGTTTGAATGAATTACATATATATATATATATATATATATATAACTATGGTCGATGTTATTGTCAACTCTTCGTCATGGAGATACAAATACTTGACATAAACAAGAGAGATATTCGCGAACTATTGAACATGGTGAGCTTATTAGAAATTTCTATATGATTTTGTGACTAGTTATTTTATTTTGATAGTTACATGAGTGCTATTCTTTAGGAATCTAGTTAAACTGTTCTCTTTGAATAATGATTTTTGAAATATCTTGACACAGAATAAGAGGAGAAAGCAATGATTGTCATGAAAATCCATATGAATATCATGATTTTGTTAGATATACTAGTTTGAATGAATTACACACACACATATATATATATATATATATTTTTTTGCACTTACTAATCAAATTTTCCAATTTCAATTTTCCAACTACGTACATTAAAAAATCCCAGAAACTTATTACTTGAAAAATCCAAATTTGTGACCTCACTAAATGCCTTGTAATCACTAAATGCCTTGTGAAACTTATTACATGAAAAATCCAAGTTTACATGCGTATATCTTCATAATCGAAGCTGCAAAATCAGGAATATCCACTGAATATCCAAGGTTATGTACGAATTTCTTCATATGCTTTTCACTCCTCTTGTTCTGTGAATTCGATCCCAGCTTCCCATTAAGACATATATATATAACTATGGTTGATGTTGTTGTCAACTATTTGTCGTGTAGATACAAAGACTTGGCATAAATAAGAGAGATATTCATGAACTGTTGAACATGATGTGCTTATTAGAAATTTCTATAAGATTTTGTGAGTAGTTATTTTATTTTGACATTACTTACATGAGTGTTATTCTTTAGGAATCTAGTTAGACTGTTCTCTTTGAAAAATGATAAGGTTTGTAAAGTTTTACAATAATAAGGTTTGTAAAATATTACAATAAAATCAAATATGCAGTAATATATGTATGGAAGGGTGGCATGAATATACCACTAAGAAGAGCTATGCAGTAATATATTTTCCTATACAAAGACTGAAGCACATGGATTCAATCTCGAGCGCGTGGTCCTATACAAATTCTCACAAGACAGCCTATTAAGGGACGAGGTCATGGTGGTGGCCTTCAATTTAGAGAAATGGAATAAAATTGTCTAATTTCTCATTGTTTTGCCCTCTCTCAAAAAGAGGTTGTAATATATTTTCCTATACAAAGACTAAAGCACATAGATTCAATCTTGAGCACGTGGTCCTATACAAATTCTCACAAGACAACCTGTTAAGGGACAAGCTCATGGTGGTGGCCTTCGATTTGGAGAAATGGAATAAGATTGTCTAATTTCTCATTGTTCTACTCTCTCTCAAAAAGAGGTTGTTCTGCGTATAAGGTTCATGTCTGTTAGCATTGCGGGTTAATGGCTACTGCAGATCTTAAGCAGAATTAATTACTACAATTTATGAATTAAATCTTTACAATTTAATTACTACAATTAATGTATCTCATATTCAAACTAAGGTTGCAGCAAATGCTAACATAATTGCTTAGATGCACGATCAGCACGGGTAAAGAATCATGTTGAGAATGTTGTGTATTCATACCGGTTATTGTCTTCATATTCATCTCTTGAAAGTAACAAATCCAAATTGGATCATAGACATTTTTAAATCATTTGTAAAAAATCAGTTTATGTACATTTTCATCCACTTGAACTTTGTATTCTAGGTTTTTGAAAGGTCTCATATTAAAAACAAATCATTTCTTGAATTAGTATATTCTGATATCTGTGGTCTTTCTCCCATGATATCTACAACTGGGCATAGGTATTATATAGTGTTTGTTGATGACTATACTAGATTCTCTTGGCTGTTTCCTATTGTCTGAGGCCTTTCCTACATTCTTGAGTTTTAAGAAACAAGTGGAGTTTCAATTCAACTCTAAACAAAAAATCTTACTCTTTTCTTAAAAGTTCTAGTGTTGTTCATCATTTTTTATGTGCTTACACTCATCAACAAAACAGTGTGTGGTGTGCCTGAGCGTAAGCATGGGCACATTGTAGAAACTGGCCTTGCCCTTTTAGAGCTCAAGGTAGTTCATTTATTGATACCCATAAGAAGACCAATTAGGGTTAAGATTTGTGTCGACAAATATCCTCATGTATGAATAAACATCTTGCCTTTGTTTTACATTTTCAATCTTTTTAGCATCTTATGATAATTTAATGTTGTAGTACATCTTGTCTATTGTTGTATCATGCCTTAGTCCAATGAGAGGGTCATGGACTCATGGCAGTAGCAAGGATTCAACAAGAATTGAGCATTTGAATGAAGCTTCCTCCATCCGGCAAAAAGAAACAGTTCAAATGCAAACTTGAAAATTTGGTTCCCTATGGTGAGTAACCTTCTTTCTTCTCCCATTATGCCGACTTCTACTTTCTTTCTAGCATTATCACCTTCTTTCTTGTGTATAATATCCACTTAATTTGTCTGTGTTTTCATTTAGGACAAATCCAAAGATTTCTATAAGAATCAACAAGTACACTACAACAAAATTGGCATAGCATAGCATAACATGAGATGAATGCTATGATTACACTTCACGGAGAAGGTTCTCCCATGTGCAGTTGTGTATTTCCCTTCATGCAACAGCCTTGGTATGTATGAAGAGAGCAAAGACAAGGAGATAATGAACCCTCGGCTATTGGATTTTAGAGCTGTGTTTTTTCTCTAATATACACAACAGCTTCTAGGCTCTGGAACTAGGACTGTCATGTGCCAACCCTAATATTTTAAATACCAAGTGTATGTTTATGTTCTGTCTAGACAATCATGTACAAAGAGATCAGTTGAGTTCTTGGAGTTTGAATTCGTATGTACTGTGTTTGCTTTATGGAGTTGTTCATTAGGCCATACTACAAGTTTGTAATGACAGCTTTGACAAAAGTTGGATCCGTCTGATTTCTGAATGGATAGTTATATTTATTAAATTTCGATTCCAAATATTTAAAAATTTAGTTGTCATTTTTATTTCTCAAAACACACTTCAAAACATCAAATTGCATGCAGTTACATGAACATTTAGTTAGACAAATGTTGAAAATCCTAACATAAATTGAAAGACATGGAATGGAACACTTAAAAGATTATAATTTACAGGATATATGAACAAAACATTGGTAGAATATCAGCCAAAGGTAAGCATATATATAGTCAAAAGAGAGAAATTAAAACATCAATGTGATACAATTTTCATATAATCCTCATCCCAATATAAAGACACATGAACCACATCTAGTACTTGTAGGCCTTAATGTACAAACTCTCCGAAGCCGATCTACCGGTGCCACTGCCGGTGTACATGACGATGGTGGCCTCACCTTAGAATTTTTTGAACACGACGATGCTTCAATCTTACCATTACATGCTACTTCATGTTACTACTATTAATGCACGGACCCCAATTAGGAGATTTGCCCATCTTCCATTAGCAGCATCACATGCACCAAAGACACTTTTTCGGTATTTTTCTATCAATACATCGGCTCTGTCAATGGCAGGATATAATATCCACAATTTTGCTATCAATAAAATTTGGGAAGCAACATGAACAATCCATTACTTTTGAGAACACTCCATTTCAAGTTAAACATGTCTTTTAGGATTCAAAGAAGAGAAGCAACATGAACAACAATGGGAGAAATAGAATCAAAATTCCTTTTGTGCAAGCGGGACGAATCTATCTCGAAAAATTCATTTTTAGTCCTTATAATTAATTGAAATATTTTTCATTTACTTCTCTAAAATGACAATTATAGAATTTGGCCCCCCCAAACTTAGTGAACTTTGAAATTCTAGCTATGCCCATGTGTGCAAGTCTAACTCAAACCGGTTCTACGGAAACAATGTCACATCACATGATGCATCCTACATTCCTACTAAAATGATTAAACAACTAATATTAGAAAGAGGAAAAACTGATGGCATGTTACAACAGGGTTTAGCTACTATACATTTCCAGTATAGCTATTATGTTATTATTCGTTTTGATGTATTTTTAAAAAGTAAAGGACCAAAGGTTATAAAAAAGCAACCATGTTTAAAAAATTGATGTTTCACTAAAACTTGGGGACTAAATTGATAATACCCCTTAAATTATTTAATAGCAATTTTATTTAAGGGTTTTTCTGTATTACAAAAGAGTAATTTCTGAATGAGAAAAAAAAAAAGTAATTTATGTAAATCCATTGAAAAAAAGCTTGATCGGAAAATAGTCTCTTTTTTTTTTTGGTGTATTTTTGGAAATCTTGCTTCTCGAGATTTTGATTTCAGACTTTAAAGAGAGAAAGCAAAATCAGGGTGACTCAAAAATCAATGGAGAACAATGAAAAAGAATCAACTGTAAAACCACAAGTAGACGATGAAGATGAAGAAGATGACGGCCCCCCACCAGGATGGCAACCCATTACGCACCCACATCAGCCACCTCCACAACAGCCGCCTCCGCAGCCGCAGCAGCCGCCGCCGCCGCCGTCTTCCGGTCAGTCACACATACAAAACTCTTCCACTGTACATACATTTTATTATACATTACTAGTGGCATGAAATGTGATTGTAGTAGGTGAAATATTTTTGGGAAATTATTATGAAACCAATTGATATGGTGGAAAGAGAGGGTCATTGATAGATTTATCAGATGAATTTTGTGGAATTTTTATTCCTGATTTTGTTATTCGTAGTGGCGATAATGTAAATTGAGTAGCAGTGATGTGTTTATAAGACTTTGCATTTTGTGTAATTTGATGCAGAGATGGCTCGGATGGTTTGGGAAATTATTATGAAACCAATTGATATGGTGGAGAGAGGGGAATTGATAGATTGATCAAATGAATTTTGTGGAATTTGTTTTTTTCCTGATCTTAGTTTTCGTAGCGATAATGTAAATTGAGTAGGAGTGAAGAGTGGTGTGTTTATAAGACTTTGCATTTTGGGTAATTTGATGCAGAGATGGCTCAGATGGTCTGTGGTTCTTGCCGCCGACTACTTACATATCCAAGAGGATCCAAACATGTTTCATGTTCATGTTGTCAAACAGTCAACTATGTGCTTCAAGGTCAGTCCCTTAACTTCTTTATGTAATTAATACAATTCAAATTCAAATTATTGTATTTTATAGGCTATATACAAGATAATCAAATCAAGAATATGATATGTTTGTGACATCTTTGTTTTCCATGTATGTATATGAGATTTTATTCTTGATTTGATTATCTTGTACATGTTATTAATAGGCTCACATATTGTACATTCAACCCAAAGTGAAAATACACATGGTTCTCGAGCCCCTCTTATGGTATTGAGTGGAACAACTGGGTCTTTGACAACCTTAATTGTAATAAGACAATTTTAGGCCGTATGCCTGGTTATCTCCTTTTTGCGGTCACTCTTTGGTTCATCTGGAACTGGAGATGCGAGAAGGTATTTATCACGAATTTCATCCTTCCTGCGTGCCCTGGTAAGATCATCTTGAATTATGTGGATGACTGGTTGAAGGCCAATTCCATTACTGCCAACAGCCCTCCTAAAGAATCTTGTCACATCTCTTGGATTCCCCCTCCGAGGGATTGGGTGAAGCTCAATGTGGATGGCAGCTGGAAACCTGAGGGGGGGTCTATTTCTGCTGGTGGTATCATTAGGAACGAGGGGAAAGATTGGCTGGTTGGCTTCGCCTTGAATAAAGGAGCTGGTCTGATCGAAGAAGCAGAGTTGTGGGGTGTTTTTGAAGGCCTAAAGTTGGCTTGGCAGTCTGGTTTCAGGCAGGTGATTGTGGAGTCAGATTCGAAATGTGTTGTGTTGTTGCTTTCGAATGATACTCCTGCGTTTCATCCTCTTTTCCATATCATTCAAGATTGTAAGTCTCTCATAAGGAAGGACTGGAACTGCATTGTCCATCATTCCTATAGGGAAGGGAACAGAGTTGCAGATGCTCTTGCCAACCTCGGGCATTCTTTGGACTTGGGGCTATCGGTTTTTGATGCTCCGCCTCTTCAGATTCTCCCTATTTTGGAGGATGACATCAAGGGCATGGCTTCTGCTAGAATGATCCCTTGTGTCTAGTTCGTTGGGCTGTTTGCCTCCTTTTTACCAAAAAAAAAATACACACGGTTCATTCTAATATTTTCAGTTTTATGGTAGAGCTATGAGGTCTTGAGTTCGAAACCCCCCTACTGTCTTTCTCTAGATTTCTTATTCATTACACACATTACATGGTATGGGGGGGTTGAAGTGAACATATGTTCGACATTGGCATTCGCCATCTATTTTCACATTGCACATAAGGGAACATGTTAATGGGATTTCAATTTTATGGACGCATTCTTAATAGCTTAAGCTTTTGGGACTAGTGACGATTGTCAACTATTATCAATTTCAATCATAAATGGTGAAAAAGTTTTTAATTGTAACTAAAGAATGGATAGAGCCAAAGGTTTCCTTGTTCCAACTTATGTTTGACATTGGCGTTCGCCATCTATTTTCACATTGCATGTGAGGGAACATGTTAATGTATTCATAAATCCCATCAATCTATGCTTAATAGCTTAAGCTTTTTGGTCTAGTGATTACTGTCAACAACTATTAATTTCAATCATAAACGGTGAAAAAGCTCTTAATCATAACTAAAGAATTGACAGAGTCACATGTTTCCTTGTTTTTTTGGGTCTTCTATCATTCTCTACCAAATCCCGGAATCTTTCAACCTTGTTAATTGCCTAGGGTTTAAGAGTTCATGATAGATTTATCTCAATGACGAAGTCTAATATCTGGATGATTATGGTATGTAGCTATGATTTCATTGCATCAGTGCATCTATTCAATATCTATTGTTGGCCAAGCCTGTGGACTTCACTGCCCTATGCCTATACACATATGTTATATTATAGAGCAACACTCATACTTGTCCCCAAGTGCAATACATTTCTGGAGGTGAAATAACCTCGTGTTACCAAATCCACGAACATTCATTGAGTTTAATAGCTCATATAAGGTTCCTTATATTAAGATTACGATGAATATATATTTATATTCTACCGCAATAGACATGTTAACATCTCCATAAATGTATAGATTTCCTAAGATTCTAGTGCTGAACATATTGTCAATGTAGTGACACGTTATCTTCTGCTTTGCAAATCTCTTCATTTAATCTTCTATTATCCACTTTTTCAGCTCATCAGGTTGGGCAAGTGAAGTGTGGAAGTTGTACAGTACTCCTGATGTATCCATATGGAGCTTCATCAGTTAAATGTTCTTCTTGCCATTTTGTGACGGAAATTGGGGTATGTCATCTTTAACTTACAATATGTCTGAATTGATTACCGTGTGTTCTAGATCTAGACTGCTATCTTATTATCTAGCTTGCAAGACAAACTCGCCAAATTTTGTTTAATAAGGAGGTAGAGTATAAGATTCAACAGTCCAATTACAAGTGTGTAGGGCAACTATATCATATTCATATTTCATACTGTTTTACATGAATTCACGGACTTTTCGTAAATGCTTTATTTGCAGGATCACAACAGGCGACTGCCGTGGTCTGTACAACAGGGTCAACACACCCCTCCTTTTCATACTGTACGCTAAACTACTTGTATACCACCAGCAGAAGAGTTCGCGCATTTTCCTGTCTCTGATCCTTTCTGGTTCAAGTACAAGTTCAACCCAGTTTTCTTCTCTGGATGTGGAATCACATGTTCAATCTTCAATGTACAGAAATAGTGTATTGCTCTAATATAAGATCATGAGCTTTTCAAGTTGTTTCACTAGTTTAATTTGAGTTTTGTGTATGTTCTGACTCTGATCCTGTTATAGAGCTATTATTTTAATGGGTTGGGCTTAGCTTTGGGCCTCGTTTTCGGGCCTAATCAAGTTGTGTAATGTTTTTGCTGGGGTTACTAACATGTGGTCGTGCAGAGAAAATGTGCAGATGTGCAAAAACTAGAGCATTTATTCTTTTCCTGCATAACTTTAAACATGTATTCTAAAGAGTTCTTGTATTTAACAGCAGTTTAACAGATATTTCATAATCCAGATTTAGACGCATGAGTTTCCATACACAATATATCATAAGCAGCACTTTTTCCGACAACGAAAAGGTTATGAGTTAGATGTTCACATCACATGCCATTGGAGCAACAAACCTTCAATCATCAGGCAGGAAGTCCTCATCGGAGGCATTTACGAGGAATGAACAGAGAGTTATCTTCAAGATGCTGAAAGTTTTGTCATCCTGTTTTCAAAAAAGTAGAAATCTAGTTTTCAGCTTTATCCATGAGAGCAACAAATAGACCAACAATCCATTAATTGGTGATGATGATATAATCAACTAGTTAATTACCTGCTTCTCCTTTTCCAAAGACACCACCAGTTTAGCAATTTGTTCAGCACAAAACTTCTCTTGTTCAGATATCAAATTCTTCTCTGTCGTCTCTGATTTCAATCCCCACCAAAATATGAGGGATTATTATGTTCAACAAAAAGAAGGGAAGAGAGTCTTGTTGCTTACCCAGTTGTTCATTTCGCATCAACATCCTTTTCTTGTTCTCTTTAATGTTATGGCTAGCATCTGCAAAAAAAAGAATAGAAATCAACAGTACACTAACCAAATGTAATCAATCAATATCACTATGATTAATCGACAAGTACTCGAGTTGCTATATGTTTAACTACAGAAAGCTGCGTTTTCGTTCTATGCACAATGTGATGAGGAAGACTAGTGTTTGCAGTTTATAACAACAAACTGATCCTAAAAGCTTGCACATTGTATCACTTTCACAAATTTTACATTTCAAATGACAGAAATTTTTAGATCAAGTCCTTGTTATACTACTTGTAGCTATGAAACCAAAACCCTTCGAATAAATATTAGCAACAGGGAGTGTACCTCTCATGCCCTCAAAACTGTCGCCTTTCTCCTTGTCCTTGTCCACGCTGAATTTCTCAAAAACTCCAAGGTTCAACATGCTCTCAAAATTGACACCTTTCTCCTTGTAAAATTTCTCATAAACCTCCTTGATCTTGGCAGTCTCATGCTCTAAGAAATTTCCACACTAAAATTATTCAACAACGTCGTTAGTCAAAACCAAAATGCAATTGCCAAAACCAAACATTCTAATCTATATATATATATACACTGCAATTTCATGTTAAGCTTCTTCATCGGTACAGACCTCTGTCAAGTTCTCAGAATATGCCTTAGCAAAATCTTGTCTACATTAAGAAAAAAAAGATACAAAATCATTTAAATAACTTTGAACACAAGTAAGAGTTTTAACAGCTTAATATGATCATTATAGTGAGCTTATAGGTTTTGAATTTACCTATCCTTCACAAGTTTCGAGTTCAACTGATCAATTTTAGACCTGATTTCAGAGGCCACACTGCCACCACACACAATTTTAAAATCACAGAATCTCAATACATGAACAGAACATGAACAGAATCTCAATAGATTAGATTTTCAAAATTAAAAAATTAAAAATTAAATAAAATTAAATAATAAAAAAAAACAGAGAACAGAATCTCACAAGAAGCAAGCTTAAGTCGACAATCATTTCATCTTAAAATATACTATAGAAATTATAAACAAAACATCATCTAAAAAAATTAAAATTCAAAATTCAAAACAAATTTAATTAACGATTCAGTCTCAAAGATCACAACATATTGCAGATTCAACGAGAAATTTTAAACAAAAACATCATCTAAAAAAATCTTCAAAATTCAAAGCAAATTTAATTACGATTCAGTCTCGAAGATCACAACATATTGCAGATTCAACGAGAAATTACCTAGAAATAATCTCTTCGATCCTCTTTTGTCCATCCTTGTGCGCTTTCTCTTTGATTTGCCGCAGTGCTGACATTATGTCTTTGAAGTCACTGCAATTTCATCAATAGATCAGAAACACGAACTGTCAACAACAAAACGAAAAATTCTAATACGGTTTTGCCGATGAACCTGGAGAAACCAGCATCAAAATCGTCCACGACTCGTTTCTTCGACTCCGATTTGTTGAGTGAAGAATCGGAGCCTCGTTTTCTGGAAATCGATTTGGATGTTGACATTTTTTTTTCCTGCTTTTTTAGGAATTCAAAGCGAGAGAAAGTGAGTGCTAGAGAGTTTTTTGTTTCAGATTTGAAAATAAAAATCGAAGTGGTTTCAGGTTTTGTATGCAGGTGACGCTTGAACGAACGCGAACGGAGTTCGTTTGTGGCGCGCCTTTTCAAATAGATAGCAATTCAAATTTTCAAATTAGAAAGTTTAATTTTCTTTATTTTTCCCTTTATCCAACTCAAATAAAATTTTAATTTCAAATTCACAAAATTAATTATCCAATAATTATGATTTTTGAAAAAGAAAATGTGAATACTATCTTATAATATAAATATATATATATAAGTACATTTTAATTTTCTCAAAAAAAAAATTATTTATGTTTCAAATTTGTTTGAAACTTGTATGTGAATATGAGATAAAAGTTTTTTCTTTTCTTTTAAGAAAAAAAATATGTCAAAGGTACTTGCCAAGATCAAACATTGCATGAATATCTGTTCTTATGACATTGAGGAGGAAAGTCATCACACGTGGTTACTTGAAATTTTAAAAATTAATTATAATAATTAATATTAGATAATGTTAAGAAATTATAATTAGAATAAATATCGTCCAATGTGACTTGGTAGGAAAGACGCTCATTCATATTCGAGTTGCGGCTAGAGATACACATTTTTCCCCGGATCCCCACATCCTTATCCCCATTTGGGGATTTTTTTTTTTTTTTTTTTTTTTGGGGAACCATCCCCGTTTCCCCACTTTCCTCACAATTATATTCCCCATTTCCTCATTTCCTCCAAACATATATAAATATAATTATAATATATATTTTTTAATTTTTTTTATTCTTTAAAAACCCTAACTATATATACTCATTTACTCTTTTTAAAGACAAAACCTAAAACCTAAATCTAAAATCTCCTCTCAAGATTTGTAATGAAATGTTTGTTTTTTTTTTAGGTTAATTTGTAATTTTTAGGCAATGTGGAAATTGAAAAATGGGGAAAAATAGAGAAAATAGGGAACTAGGGATGGATATACCTCCCCCCAAAAGTCCAAATTACAATTAAGTTATCTATTTTACTAACTATTATAATACTATCTTCTAAATAATTGTTAAAAAACAATTTAAAATTTTAAAAATATCCGATAAATTAACAAAATAGATTTCTTTTAAAAAATAATGAATAACTATTAACTTGAACGGCGGCGGAGTAAAAATAGAATACAAATATCTTTAGTCGATTTCAATTTCATTGTTAATGAATAATGTTTATATGATCATGATCTTGTCAAAACTCCTAAGATTGTTTTGAAGGACTTTATATCCGTCGAAGCCAAAATTGAATACGGTATCTCAAACGTTATTTGTTAAACTTTTATGATTAATCTGTTAAACGTGATTTTTTTTCAAAAAGGTCAAAAAAATTGCTATTCAAATGCACGTGCATGTCAACCGTAAGAACAGTAAACCGCTAAAATCATTTTTCTTTCTTTACGTCCCCTCTCCTTCAGTATTGAGAAAAATGCATGATAGATTGATTAATAATGATAGGTAAAAAGAAATCTTTTGTAAGTCAAAATTTAACAATAAAAACTTTGTTGGAAAGTTACAAAAAAAAAAAAAAAAAAAAAAGGAGTTTAAAGTTTAAACACACCTTTAACTTTAAACATGTTCTTCAAAATGTATTTTAAGTTGTGAATTGTGACAGTAATTAAGTACTAATATACGAAGGAAAATACTCAAATACATGTCAAAGCATGTTCATCTGCACAGATATCTCATAATACAGATTTAGACAACAAATGATGTTATGAGATTTTTCTTAATTTTCTACTCTAGTGAAAATGCATAGGAGTTTACATAGACAGAATGTATCATAAGGTATACTTTTTCCGAGAACGAAAAAGTTACGAGTTAGATGTTCACATCACTTTCCATTGGAGCAAACCTTCAATCATCAGGCGGGAAGTCCTCATCGGAAGCATTTCCGAGGAATGAACCAAGAGTTTTCTTCAAAATGCTGAAAGTTTTGCCATCCTGTTTTCCAAAAAGTTGACTTTTTACAATAAAGCAAATAGACCAGCAATACAGTAATTAGTGATGATAAATTGATAATCAACTATAGTTACCTGCTTCTTCTTCTTCAAAGACTCCTCAAGTTTAGCAATTTTTTCAGCACAAAACTTCTCTTGTTCTGATAACAAATTCTTCTCTTTCTTCCCTGATTTCAATCAATCCACCAGAATATCAGATTTAGAGAAATTATAATGTTCAACAAAGAGAGGGGATGAGAGTCATGTTGCTTACTCAGTTGTTCATATCTCATGAACAGCCTTTCCTTGTCTTCCTCAAATTTAGAGATAGTATCTACCAAAAAAAGACTAGAAATCAACATTTCAGTAAACCAAATGTAATCAATCAGTATCAGTGTATCACTTTAGTTTTAGGACAGCCTTTTGTCTTCCTTAAATTTAGAGATGGTATCTGCCAAACAAAGACTGGAAATCAACAATGCACTAACCAAATGTAATCAACCAGTATCACTATGATTAGTTTTAGGAAAACAACTATCGTTCTAACCCTGATTACTTGATTTTCCATGTCTCCGGAAAAAAATGAATTCGACAACTCAAGTTGCCACATGTGTGGAGGAAAACATCACAATTATGCAATCAGGATAGACACACTCTATCACTAAAAGCTGGTGTATGCAATATAGAACTGGTCCTAAAAGCTGCACACTATCACTTCCACAAATTTCACACTTCAAAAGACAGCTGAATTACCGTGAAAGTAATTTAATAGTCTGATTTTGATACAGATACATAATGTGAATAACAATTTTTTAGCTTAAAGTCCTTGTTGCTGCTATGAAACCAAAACTCTTCTAATAAAATTAGCAGCAGGGAGTACCTTTTAAGGCCTCAAGATGAGAGCCTTTCTCCTTGCAGAATTTGTCATAGACCTCCTGGAACTTAGCAGTCTCATTCTTTAAGCAATTTTCACACTAAAATTATTCAACCACGTTGTTATTCATCAAAAACAGAAAGCAATTGCCAAAACCAAACATTCTAATATATATATATATATATATATACACACACACACACTGCAATTTTAAGTTAAGTTTCTTCATTGGTACCGAGTCTACAGACCTCTTTCGAGCTCTTCGAAAGTGCCTTAGCAAAACCTTGTCTACAGTAAGAAAAAAGATACAAGATCATTTAAATAACTTGCACACAAGTAAGAGTTTTAACAATTTAATCTGGTCATTATAGTGAGCTTATAGGTTTTCAATTTACCTATCCTTCTCAAGTTTCGACTTCAAATCATCAATTTTAGACCTGATTTCAGTGGCCACACTGCCACACACACAATTTAAAGTCACTTGTAGTTGCAGAATTCAATACATGAAGATATAAAGGAAGCATAAAAGTAACTCGAGAACAGAAGAGAAACTGCAGTAAATCTTTTCTGAGAGAAGACGAGGATGATGCATGCTCTTTTGATACCTTGCTATTTTAAGCTTAATTTGATTTAATTTGAAATAGTGTGCGAAGAACAATACGAGTCCAATAAATTGTTTCAGATCTCAAAAAATGACTATCAAGACAATCAGTTATATCAATTTGTCAAAAAAAAAAAAAAACACAAAATGTGATCCATAATCGATTCCTATACAAAGCAACAATGACATTGAAGTAGCATGTGCAATCAATTTTAAAAAGAAACAGAGAACATAATCTCACAACAAGCAAGCTCAGAATCACTTCATCTTGAAATATACTAAAGAAATTATTATAAACAAAACATCACCTAAAAAAATATTCAAAATTCAAAACAAATTTAATAACCGATTCAGTCTTCAGAGATCACAACATATTGCAGATTCAACGAGAAATCACCTAGAAATCGTCTCTTCGTTCTTCTTTTGTCCATCCTTGTGCGTTTTCTCTTTGATCTGCTGCAGTGCTGACATAATGCCTTTGAAGTCGCTGCCATTTCATCAACAAATCAGAAACACAAACAATCAACAACAAAACGCAAAATTCTAATACGGTTTTGACGACGAACCTGGAGAGTTCAGCATCAAAATCGTCCACGACTCGTTTCTTCGAGTCCGATTTGTTGAGTAAAGACTCGGAGCCTCGTTTTCTGGAAACCGATTTGGTTGTAGACATTTTTTTCCTTCTGTTTAGGGATTCAAAGCGAGAGAGAGAGAGAGAGAGAGAGAGTTTTTCTTCTTCTTTTTTTGTTTCAGATTTGAAAACAGAAATTGAAAAATCGAAGTGGTTTCAGGTTTTATATACGCGGGTGACGGGTGAGGAGGCTATAATGAACGCGAACGGTGTTCGTGTGTGGCGCGAGTTTTCAAATTGATAGCAATTCAAATTTTCAAATTATAAGTTTTTTTTTTTTTTTTTTTTTTTTTTTTTCTCTTTTTCTCTTTTTATCAGACTCAAATAAACTTTTTATTCAAATCCATAGAAATATTATCCAAAAATTATGATTTTTTTAAACAAATAGATAAATAATTATGATTGTATGAAAAAAGAGAATGTGAATACAGTACTATCTTATAATAATATATAATGAAATTTAATTTTCTCACAAAATTATTTATGTTTCAAATTTGTTTGAAACTTGTATGATATAAAATTCTCATTTTTTTATAAAAAAATATATATAAAATAAATGCTGACACCAAGCTATTCATGGTCTATCATACACCGAATATGTCAAAGGTCTACCTGCTTTGTCAAGATTAAACATTATATAAGATTTCTATATTTTTTTTCTACGAGATCGACTTTATAACATTACAAAGTAACCTGGCCACTATCTCAAAAGTGATCATATCACTTTATAACCTTACAATATATAGTTAGTAACGTTATAGAATCGATCTTACACAATACGAAAAGCCCACACCTGAAACCTATAACATCAATGTGGGAAGAAAACTAGTGTGTGTATTTATTTATTTAGTCTTGTTTGGCAAGACTCTCGAGGACATAATTGATACATACTAATTTATCCTACCATGATTATTATTGTAATAGAGATATACCTTCAACAACGAAAAAAAATTGCTATTTGAATTGATAAGTCTTGTTTGTCAAGGTTTTCATGTCTCATATATGGACATAATTTATATGTGCATACTAACTTATTTTCCCTCGCAATTATTGTGGTAAGACTCATAGACCCTTCAACAACATTGAGAAAAAAAAAGAAAAAAAAAATCATTTTTTAAAGAAAGAACATTGAGAAAAAAATTGCTATTTGTGTGTAAGTATTGTTTTATATATCTAGTAATCGAATTATTTGTATTGTATCAAGAACACTCTTCGATAGGACAACAATACACGTACGTGTGTATATATATATATATATATATAGTCTTTCTATTATCGGTTCAAACTGATATAAAATATATCAGTTTCTTGCATGTGGGCCATTGGATTTAAAAGATGCTTTGACAAGTGCATACAGTCAAATCAAAGTATTTAAATACAATGGCCCATATGTAAAAAACTAATATATCTTTTGTCAGTTCGAACTAACAATAGAAAAACTGTATATATATATATATATATATATATATATATATATATGTGTGTGTTATTTGTTGATAATATATTCATGTGAACTCTAGCCGGTCAAGTTACTTTTTTTGTGCGATTTTGTTTAGTTAAAACTTTGACGATTTGATAACAACACCTTAAAATAAACATTTAATTTCCTTTAAAAAAATGTCCAACAAGCAATAGTTTTGAATTGAATTTCCAATAGTCAACAATTACTCAACATTATACACAACCTACTATAGTATTTTTTATTTTTTTGAAAACATATTAATTTTATTTTCTATCTCTCGATCTATAAATCTATAATTGTATTATATTTTTAATTTTTTATTGCCACCCAAAAAAAACCACTATTTACATTAATTTACTCAAGAGTCAAGACACCCTTTTATTAAATTTTACTCTCCACAAATTTCTAAATGCCAAAACTAACTTAATTAGTTTATATTATACCATAAGTTATAATATGGTATAATATAAACTAAAGGTTTTACACTCCAAAATATCAAATAAAGAATTAAGTTTCAATTAAAACTTAATTTTTAACAATTAATTTTGTGTACGGTTGGGAAGAATTTTTATTGTTCATGATACTCACCCTATTTATACTTACTTTCGTACACGTATCAATAAAATGATAAAGTTATCATCAATTTGAATTATTGATTAAGAAATAAACCATAAAGTATGAACAATATTCCATTAATTTGAGTTAAAAAGCCATAATTTGACAAGTTCATAATGAAAAGATATTTAGATTTAATTATTCAAACAACTTGCATAATCAATAATTCGTCCGGCCCGATCCTCTCTTCCGGAGCACTTGCCGGTAGCCAAGGAATTCCTCCTCCTCTGATTGATGTTAGGTTCAGTCGGTTAGTTTAGTTTTGTTAGTTTTTTAGTTTAGTTTCAGTCCTCTTTTTGAGGTTTGTTGGGTAGTTTTGATCTCTCTTGTAAGGGTTTGTGGTCTGGGTGTTCTCTCCCCAGTGAGGGCTAGATTTGCTAGTTGTAATCCCCTCTGAGTGAGGGTGTCTATCCCACCTTTGTGTGTGGTTTTTTTCTCCTGGGACTTTCGTCTGGGCTGTGCTTGTGTTTCTTATGAAGCTGAGTCCCAGTTGTACTTGTAAACATGTTTTTCATGTTTCATGCCCTGTATTTGATTTCCAGGTGTTGTAAGCCTCTGGCTTTTTCCATCAAAAAATAAAAAATAAAAAATTATTCAAACAACTTGCAATTTACTATTATTATTTTTAGCCTTGCAATTTACTATTATTAATAACACATAATTTCACTTCGTTCATCAAATTATGTGACATTTGTGACATGTATGAGTAGCTTGAGTGCTCGACCGATTCCTATTTCACACCCACCAATAAAAGAAAAAAAAAAAGTGGGTGTGGGGACCAAGTTATTAATTACGAAACAATGCTTGACATGTGAACTACATAATTCAATTTGTACCTTTTTTTTTTTTTTTTTTTTTTTAAGTATTATAATAAATATTAATAGCAAATAGGTCAAGGCGTGTTGGGATTACCGAGATTAAACGCTAAATGTATGGGTCCGGATATATATCTACCTCTACCACCAATGAGAAAATTTCTCACACATATTTGTAAATACACAGATGATTGGACTTGAACCCTACGTCGATAATATGGGAGAGGAAATGATTTAACACACGTATTAATATGTAATGTGTAATTTGTAGGTTTTTTTTTTTTTTTTTTGGCATCCGTGGGTGTCCATGCCAGTTTGCACGCACCTCAACTAATCCCACGAGGTACTGAAGTTAACAGCCAGGTAAATCTCCAGTGGCCCCAAGAGAAACGTGGCTGCCAGGGATCGAACCCAATTTGTAGCTATTTTATTAGGTGTTATTTTAGTTAATTGACATACGACTCCTAACCAATAAATGACATCTTAATGTGGAATGGTTAATGGGAGTAGTATGGGACTAAAATTATTGATTACGAAATAATTCTGGACATGTCAACTATATATCTTAATTTGTATTTAATTTAAGACGTATTCTTTTAATTATCGGACATATAAAAGTAAGGTAATATTTTTTTTAAAAAAAAAAAACTAAAAAATTTAATGTCTCCCTTATAACAAAATTAATATAATATTTTATCATTTAGTTTAGAAAAAATTGAGATACGTCTAACCTTTTTTTTTTTTTTTTTTTTTTTTTTTTTTTTTTTTTGACAATCAACAATTTTTCACTTTAATTCAATTGATATGTTTACGCGTTAATTCAACGTCACATATTCAATTCAAATTGATATGTTTACACGTTAATGTAACGTCACATATCAAATTGAATTCAAAAGACACCTCATCGAGCTGAAGAGCCAATTGAGATATATATCTAGTATTATATTGCAACAAAATTGACCAACAATTATGAATATATGAGATGTAATAATTGGTATACTCAACAGTCAACAATCATACCCCATCTAACTCATTTTTTCCAAACTAAAAATTGACTATGATCTTTGGGTTTATAAGTATTCAATTAGGGAAATAAGACTGGTCCGATGATAAGTAAGTCCATTATGTTCGTATCAATAAAATGACAAGTTATAATCATGTTATCGCACTTTAAACCCTAAATTATAATAATTTAAAAATAAATAAATTATACGTATAAGATTGTCACTTTACGGAACATATTTCATAATTTGCTTCTCTAAACGTCATCAAAGGTGCCATCTCTGACAGTTCAATTTCATTCGTCTATTGTATAATAATTTTATAATTTAGTGATTTTGCTAAATATATTTTTCTAATTTTTCAAAAATAAAGTTAATTTACCGAATACATACTTACTTATATATATATTAATCCAGGATTAGATTTTTTTTTTTTTTAAGCTTTCACCATTGTAGGACTCAAACCGTTAATGTAGGAGTTATTTATCTAAGGGGAATGCTATCTACCTTTCCCATTTGCCTTTCCCATTTACCTTTCCCACTCATTGTTTGACACGTGTACACTTTTTCATTTAATAAAGAGCTCTCACTTTTTTGCTACAAAGTTTGTTTACGTATCTACCCTTGATGGTTGCTTTTATCATTTCATTAATAAGGGGTAAATACGTAAACAAGCTTTGTAGTAAAAAGTGAGAGCTCTTTATTAAATGAAAAAGTGTACACGTGTCAAACAATGAGTGGGAAAGGTAAATGGGAAAGGCAAATGGAAAAGGTAGATAGCATTCCCCTTTATCTAAACCTCAAGTTCATTTATCTCCAAGCTGAACCTGTTGGCTCAAACATATCCTTGGATAATGACATTATGTTCAAAATTCAACAAAAATGGCAATTATTGGTTTCCAGCTCAATTTCAACAAGTATCAGTCCCAATAAATAAATAAAATAAAATAAAAATGCCTTGGACAAAGGTTTCATACTTTCATTAATGGCCCTCCCACGCGCATTATTATTGCACGACAGTCTTCACTAACTTACAGTGAAAATCCAAAATAATAATGATGATGAATTGATAATAATAAAAATAGACTAATTGCCGCTCGATTCCCTTGAATTGTACGTGAATTTACAATGTGTCCCTTGAATGTTTGTTTTAGACGTTAAACCCTTTAAACCCTCCTTTTCTTTGTACCAGCTTGTTTTATTATCCTCTAATGAGAGGATATCTACATTAGAGTGGTGCAAAGAAAATTAGAGTTCCGATGGTTTAACGTATAAAAAAAACGTTCATGAGACACATTGTAAATTTACATAGTGCGGATAAGTCTAAAAATAAAAAAATAAAAAGAAGATGCAACAAAATTCATTGTTCACGAAAGGACTCCCCCACATCACCAACTTTTTTAGCACAATTGGATTATTTATCAAATAAATTGTTTTTATATCATGCGAATCCACACTTGTTTTGTTTTGTTTATAGATTTTTGTTGATTGTTTTAAGGAAAAACGTGAGTGAAATAATTATAAAAAATTGAGAGAAAGCTACTTAATGACCGAAAGGCGAAAGAAGTGTACTGACATAATGAAAAGAATAAATATGATTGGATGAAAGAAAAAGTAAAATATTATAAAGTTGATATAATATCAGTTTTTAAATAAACCGATCCAATTAAAAATCAAACCCCATGTTATGAAAAAGACAAATTCTAAATCCTACTTTATATATAACACGTTGGTGATAAGTGATAATAACGTGAATTAAAAATCTCCTCACAATATTTATAAAATTCATAATTCTAATTTCTAACAAGTGGAAATTGCCAAAACTGACCCATCTAATTATGAGATTTTCTTTTTTAACCACATCCATACTTTTAATTGTTTTTAACCATTTTTTTGAGAAATTACTGGAAAGCCCTCATATAAAAAGGGTCCCCAAACACCCTCTCTCTCTCTTTTCTCTTCTAGTCTCTCTCTCTCACGATCTCTCTCTCTCTCCCCGCGATCTCCCTCGCCGGCAAGCTTTTGAGGGTCGCCGAGCGTCGATGAAGGTGTCGCCGAGCGCCGGCGACCTTCTGGGCCACGTCCGGCGATACTTCGTGCGATGGCGCTTGGTCGTGCGACGGCTGCTGCTTTGCCAGCGACGGGATTGCGCTTGGTCGACGACGTCCGGCGGCTCGGTGTGCTTCGCGATCGCCAGCGAATAGATCTGAAAAACAAACAAAAAACCTAAACCTAATTTGAATTTGGGGAAGAAGAAGAGGAAGAAGAAAGAGGGGGAAAAAAAAACTTATCCTAATTTCAATTTAGTCCAGATTTCAAGTTTGGATATTTCTATTTTAGGCATACTTTCAAGTTTGGATATTTCCATTTAGGCATGATTTCAAGTTTGTGTATTTCAATTTAGTCGTGATTTCAAGTTTGTTTCGAGGTTTAAAGAACACTATTTTCAGGGGTACTCTGGTAATTCATGGTACTAAACTGAATTTTTTTTTTTAAAAGTGGTTATTAACAATTAAAAATTCAAAAGTGGTTAAAAACAAAAGTATGATAAGTTGGATGGCTTCTTATGGTTTTCTCTCTTTCTAACATAACTTATATTTATTACTATCATCACTTATATATATATATATATATATATATATAACAGAAAGAACGTGACAGAAAGAACAAACAATTGGACCATAATCAGGAGAATCCAACTGAATAGCTCTCCTAACACATGGAGGAAAACCCTCGATCCAGAAAAGATCATCATTAATCTTTAAAGCATTCTTCGCAAGGCCGTGAGCGACTGAATTGGCCAATCTAGGAACATGACTCCCAGATAAAACCTGAAGACTGGAAACAAGGCTAGAGATCTCAGCAAGGATATTACCACATGAAGAATCAAGATGACTGCCATCATTGATCCATTTGCATGATCTCTTTTAGTTTTGATATGGCATTGTTTACTACTAATTGATTATGTGGATTTTTATTACTCCATAATCCTAAAATGTGCTTCCACATCTACATGAGTGAGAATTTTTAATTTTTGTTAGAATATATTTTATAATAAAATTCAATATTAATTTAAATAAATATTTTTGCTGGATATAAAAATAATAACGATTTTAATAATAATAATAATAATATATATATATATATATATATATATATATATATCAGATAATCAGAAATTATTTGACGCCAATGACTTTAAAAGTTGCTCTTGTTCTAGAAGAGAGCATTTTTCCACTGGTGTGGTGTCCACATATATCTTCAAGATTTGATTCTTTAATGTTTGGGCATGATGATCGGAATCAGAAGTCTTAACTGGTTAATAATCCGTCGAATGAGTTAGGCACACGTCTTTGTCGGACAAAGAAATGTTTCAATAAGCTTGGTGTATACGTTAAAATCTATTCAAATCATGTCACGTGATATATACATCTTACATGACATGTAAGTTGTATATGCCACGTGATATGATTTGATTTGAAAGAATTTAGATGTATACCTCAAACCGCACGACATATTTCGTATAATGAGATCATTTTTGTGTTGAACTCAAATAATTAAAAGATAATACAATAAAAAATCTTTGGTGCATCGGCTACGCTATTGATTGGTGCATCAGACCACTAGAGATTAGATATGTGGCAAAAAAAAAATAATAATAATAAGTATCACATATGCACCACATATGTTTTTCTTACCATGATCTCCGATGGCTGGGTATATCACTCATTAGTGCATCCGATGAATCGAAGATTTTATATCGGCTCTGATTTGAGATTTTCATTTAGAAAAAGATATGTAATATTTTTAATTTATCATTTTGTAGTTGAAGATATTCTAGTGATGGTCTGATGGACCGAAAGTGGACCACCAAAAGCAAGCTGGTGCTCTACTTATCTTTATTTAACTTGTCCTTTTATCCATTTTTTTCCAAATGTCTGTTACTTTATTTTATTTTTCCTATCTTTTTGTCTCAATGTCTAACCTTTTCTTAATGGGTCGGATTTTTATTTTATTTGCTTTCAAATGCAATCGCTTTTTATCGATTCCTTCAAGAAGAGTACATACATTTGTTTGGTTGCAATTGCATTTGGTATATGTTTTTTTTTTTTTTTTTAATGCAAATACTGTCATATAATCTAGTAATCAATCATCTTTATTTTATATTATATAATTAAATTTGAATAGAAAATGGATGGTGTATTTAGGGATGTCAAAAATCCCTATGGGTATAGGGCTCCGTGAGGACCCACCCTGTTTAGGACGGGTTTGGTACATGTTAATTGGGGCATGCCCCCATCCCCGCCCCATTTTAATTTTGACTGTCACTCACACAGCTACAATTCTTAATTATAGCTAACAATTACTTCACTTTTTAAAATATCTTGCTCTTTCAACCAATGCATAACTATATATATTTCAATCGATGCATGATTATTTTTTGAGAGACTTACTATGAATTAGAGTTTATTTATTTATTTTATCTAATTTTTTTCTTCAATTATTTAATATTTTTAAAGACCGATTGACACTTGTGATTGTGGCTTACAATATAAGGTGTATAATTATTAATATTATCTTAATCAAACGGGGTGGGGCAAGGTGGGGCAAGTACCGGGAGCCCTCTCCCTAAATGTGGATTCCCCGTCCCCGTTCCAAGTGGGAAATGGGGCAGGGAATATGAATCCTAGTTATATTTGGGTTTGGGGAATGGGGATGGTATCCCCACCCCGTACCCACCCCATTGACATCTTTAGGTGCATTGTGAATTTATGATCCACCCAAGTTTTCATTAGCAAGAAAATCCTTTGTGTAATTCACCAAAAAATAAAAATAAAAAATCCTTCGTGTTTTTTATTTTTATTTTATTATAATAAAATCCTTAAATATAATAATTAATTTAGGGATAATTTAGTCATTTTAAATTTTAAGGTTAATCAAACAATTAGTCAATAAACAATAGGGTAAGTATGTACAATTTTGACGAAAGTTACATTTGAGTGTGGTATTGATTAAACTCATGGGAAGTTAAAATAAATTATTGTATTGATTGTGTGATCAATGTGTACACACACATGGGTCCAAAAATTGTCACTGCTGGAACCTGACATTTTATAATTGCCCCAATTTGCACGTTTTACGGTCTGAATTCAACAGAAAATCTAAATTCGGTACATATATGTGTGACTGAACAAAATAAAAGTAAACAATTTACGGTAAATATATATTTTTTAAATGAGTAAATATAAAATTAGTTCCTCAGAACATGAGATTATCAACTTTAATCATGATGTCTATTTAGAAGAGGCGTTGGTTTTACAAAATTTCAAACGTAACCCACACGATCGGTCTTCCTGTTGGGATCGAAGAAAATTTAGAATTTGTTTACCTTGTATCGAGAGTTATTAACATGAATCGAAAATTCGTACAGAATTATACATCGAATCATTGCCATAAAAATACAAATTGTATGCTTCAGCCTTTAAGACACGATATTGATGACGTTTTTTTAAAAACACTATTTACATTCACCAATCGAATGTTGCACCGGATTATGAAAATATGTCTCTAGAAATATGAATTCAATGAAACATCGGTGTTTATCCATTTGGTAGGTCAAACTAAATTTAACAACTCAACGTTGTTAAATTTCAGGGTGGTTGTTGAATAAAAACATACTTTTCTACACTTATTATAATAGTTGAAAAGTCAGGGAGGTTTTTGATTTTAATCCAAGTATAAAATATGCAGAGAGACATTTCTTTGATTCGACGTGGCAGTCCTGCGTAGGTCCAATGAGAGATGAGCACACGCGTGGGTACGCAGTGGATTGATGCCACGTGAGCGTCAGACCAAAACAAAAAGTTAACAACATTTCCAATTGTATATTGTAAATTACAAAAACACCCACAAACAAACAGAAACATCGCCAAACTCCTTTATATAAACAACACACCACTCACTCTCTCTCTCTGTACACCAACCATTCACTTTTCATCGACAAATCACTCACTGTATCCAAGCATTTTTTTTTCCTTATCTGAAGCTCTGCGGAGGAGTTTCGAAACGTTTCGCATTTTCCGGTAAGTGCCCGCGCTCTCGCGCTTCTATGCTCGTTTCATTTTTATTTTACTCTATTGGGAGTTCCAGTTTCTGCGTTTGTGTGTGTGGTTTCATTAAAACGGTATGGATCTTGTGCGTTTCTTTGAATATGTTTAATTGTTGAACTTTTAGGAACTATTTATATTTTTTTTATATTATTTTCTCACAAATTTTATCGGGATTGTTTGGAATCTGAGAAAATTGGCTTTGCTTGTTAGATTAAAATTGATTATTTGGTAAAAAATTGTGTTCTGATTCGATTAATTCATTTTTTGTGTTAGAGATGTGGTTGTCGTCGGTGAATATATATATTTTGATATGGTTTCATCAAATATTTGAAAAGATGGTTAGAGATATTTTCTGATGTACTTTCGATTGAAGGATGAGATCTGGACCATTATTACAGTGTATAAGCGGGACCTAATATGTTGCATATTTGTTAGAACACGATGTAATTGATAGGACCCACATTATTACACCATTTAGTCCTTTTGAGAACTGTAAATTTGTCAATTTGAAGCTCGATGGACCTGAACATTTGGCTTTTTGGGTGTTATATGTTCCGTTACTGGTTACAATTCACTTTCAGTCAATGCGAAACCTTGTTGTTGTTCTGTGAAAGCATACAATACCCTCTTGGTGTCTCCTTTCGTTCGTGACGTTCCTGAATTTGTTACCTGCCTTTGATGACTTCTTTGTGTAGATCCAATTGTTAGTAGAAGCCTTTGCTCTTGCTTTTATTTATGTGTTATAGAAGATAAACTGGAATTGGCTGCTTTGTTGCTGCAATTTGATGGAAATAAGAATTTTGAATTTGTTCATTTAAAAAAAAAAAAGTTATGTCACTTCTGCTTTACCATGTATTTATATTAAAGAGTTAGAAGGAGCTTATATTGGCTGTTTTATGGAATTGTTTGGTGATAGCACTGTGCTGGTAGGGGAGATGATGGATGGTTTTAATGGTTGTGTTTGTCGTAATTGGAATATAAGTGGGTTCTGTATTCAGGTTATCGGTATTATATTTTGGGAAGACATGGATTTCAGAGATATTAGTGCTGCTAAGTTACTTTCTTTGTAAATTCTTGTTAGATATGTGTATTTATACCCATTGTATTTTCTTTTGTACTCTTATTTATAGGGATAGAAGTGGATTGCATGCCTTTTTAAATCCAAATTCCACCTTGTAATTGCTTCATATTCCAATTTTGTTAACCTTTTTATTCATCTATCTATTTTTTGCTAAATTTCTAGAAGTGGGAAACTACAATTGACGTTTTAGAAGCAGGCGCTCAATGTTATATTAGTTTGTCATTTTGTATGTTAGCAGCATTTTTGTTGCAAATGAACTGGAACTTTTTGCATTGTTGAGTCTTGGAAACCATACTAGATTTATGTGATGGAACTTGTTCTTTCTTTTTCTAAAGTTTCGATGAGAAGGCTGTTTCAAAATTTGTTCGTGTTTTTGCAGGGCAGAGTTAAAAGAAGAGTTTATGTAATATTTTGATGAAAGTACAATCAATAAGATGCTAATGTTTTTTATAAAATACATCATTGATGCTCTATCTATTAATATTTTTGCCTATGTTATGTTCCATTCATTAATATTTTATCTACTGGTTTTGCTTGATCTAATTATTTTTGGGTGAAACAAGTTGTTAGTATTTATCGTTATCACCTTGGATGCAACGACTTTGTAGTTTCCAAAGTATTAATACATGTTACTCAGCTTTTTGTTATCGCTATCAGCAGCATACTTAATTTAGAGAAAAAAAAAAAAAAAAAACTGTAGTTGGCTTGAAGTGGCTATTTGTGAAACACAGATTTTTCATTTGACTGAAGTCAGAAGTTGCATATTTCTCCGGTTGTTTATCGGGAGAACCTCTTTTTTATTAGTTTTCTATTCTTTGTTGAAATATTCTCTTCCTTATTGGATTTCTTCCACCTTTTTTTTTATTCCTTTGATTTTCAGCACCATCAATTCCATTGTCAAAGCCAAAATAAACAAATATCTTTAACCATTAACAGTGCCTTGGAATTTTTTTTTTTCCTTTCTGATTCTTATTCTTCCTCTTTGTGCTTTCATATTATATCTCATTGGTAGTTCAGCCATGTTTCAGTGCTTTTGCTAGATAATTTTTTCTATTTAATTAAAAATTATTGAATTTGTATAAATATATATTCTATTTCTATGGCCACGTTTCATATGATGTTTGTACATGTCATATTTTGATTAAATCAAACTGAGTCCAAAGTTGTGGGTCCTTTTAGTTTCCTCACGTCTTTATCCTTTTGGTGGGATTAGGTGCATCAGCTCTTGGCTCTTTATGTGTAAATTAATACATATCGTGGGACCATTTCTGTTTGATGCCTTTCATAATCACGAGGAACCTCATTATATTGTTGCAATTAGTAGCATATTTCTCTTGAAAATTTAGTTGCTTGAGGTTATCTGAGGGTTAAATATCATCTTGTTTGTTGCAATTTCTTTCTTCCTCGCAAATAGCGTAGATTTCTGGTTTTGGTTTTGCTGCAAGGTGGATGCATATCTTTTAAGTTTATGTATTACTGAAATATTAATCGAATGATGGATCTGAGTTCTAATGTAATTTCATTTCTTTTGTGTATCTCAGGATCGAAATTCGAAAGAATACTGGTAGCTGCATCAATTTCTAGGGAAGATCATGGCCTTGGAGCAGTACTTTTCCAGGGAATGGAAGTCCGTCTCAGGGCCAGCAACAGAGAACTATAATGGTTGCTTTGACTGCAACATATGCTTGGACTTTGCGTATGAGCCGGTGGTCACCTTATGTGGCCATCTCTACTGCTGGCCCTGCATCTACAAGTGGCTTCACGTTCAGAGCACCTCTCTTGCCTCCGATGAGCACCCACAGTGCCCGGTTTGCAAGGCTGACATATCACACGAGACCATGGTTCCTCTCTATGGCCGGGGCCAAGCCCAAACCGAATCTGAGGTTGAAAGCAAGACACCATATCGCGGCATGGCCATCCCCCCTAGACCGCCAGCTTGTGGTCCCCAAGCTCTTATGAATCCAACATCACCTAACGTTCAACAACTTCCATATCGCAATCCTTACCAGAATCATCACTATAATCCTCATCTGAACAGCAGTCTTGAACAGGAACCCACATCTCCACTGCTTAATCTCGGGGGCACAGCGTTGAATGGGTTTCCTCATCCAGTAGTTGGCATGTTCGGAGAAATGGTTTATGCACGGGTGTTTGGAAACTCCTCCGAGAGCTTATATGCTTATCCGAACACCTATCACCTAAGTGGTAGTAGTACTCCCAGGTTGAGAAGGCAGGAGATGCAAGCCGACAAGTCGCTAAACAGAATTTCGATTTTCCTCTTCTGCTGCTTTCTTTTGTGCCTGATTGTATTTTGAAGATTATAGTTGTTTTAGGTAATTTCTATCCTTCTTCTTCTTGTATACTTTGTAAAGTGAGCTATGTATGCTTGTTAAAATGTTAGTTGAAATATATATATATATATATATATATATATATTTATATATGAGGTTATAATATAGAATTTTACTTTGGGTGATGGTATTCCATTATCATCCAATTATGTTATATGTATGTGTAAAGATTTTTGGAGGCAAAAACTTTCTTAATTGAGATTCCAAGATTGATTAACTTCGATAGCATTTCAATTCTATTAGGTATGTGAAAGTGTTGTAAGGCTATTTACATATTATTATTAATAAATAAATCAAAATCTACTACCAAATGTTTCGTTCGGGGTTTACCTAACTTAATAACGGTATGAATGTACGATAATATTATCGAGATAATTAATAACTATTGTATTGTACAAGAGCCCTATTGAATTGAATTGCATAACAAGATCCTTATGCTTGAATTAGTAAAATGCCACAGCTTGATGTGGTTTGGTGGCGAATGATACCCCTTCAATCGGATAATGTTCCTTGATTGAGTAATATGGATCATGTGGTTTATATTTATATATATATATGTAACTTTTGTTTGATATGATTTGTCAACTAGGGCACTACTGGCTGCTAGAAGAAAAAAAAAAAAAAAAAAAACAGAGGAAGTGGGGAAGGTGAGTAATGGTAGCCATATAAGGAGTGATGTTAGGGGGTGCATTATATAAAAAACTTGGTGGTTGAATTAGATTGCATTTAGGGAATTGCTAGGTATTGTTCGGAGACGGAGGTTTGATTCAAATTTATAATTTCGTTAACATAGGTATGATAGATATACTATTTTATTAACATCATCTCGTCTACAACTATAGTAAAAATTTTCAAGTTTATGATATTTACGAAATTAACATGTTACGAAAAATCATCCATGATATTAGATTTATCATTTATGACTAGCAAAGTAGCAATAAGCATTAAAAAAAAAAAAATAGCATGACATGACATGACATGTTAATAAAGAACACAACAACTTGTTTGTTGACAGTTGACATATACATACTCTCATTTAAATTAGGGTAATTAAGGAGTCACATGCCACGAACAAGATTGGTGAAGGAGAGACGAGAGGAGGTCGGTGGTGGAGTAAACAAACCCAAAAAGGTGACTTGTTTTATTATAATATATGTGTGGGTACTCGTACTTCCATCAAGTTGTGTATTTATGATTAATTATTTTAAAATTTATTTTGAATTAAATAATTAGTCTACGGATTACAAAAGTTGAGGTACGTAACTTATTATAAATCTCTCACAACCACGTATTGTAATCGTAACGTATCTTCCTCCAAAGATCTCAAAGTTAAATTAAAAAAAAAAAAAAAAAAAGTCGATGGATAGTTTTGACTTTAAAAATAATGTATGCATATATAATAATAATATAGTTTGGGGAGATTTGGATAGAGCCTAGAGGTAATTAAAGAAAAGAAAATATTAATGCAAATTTGCAATTGAAAACTGCTTGAGAGTTGAGGCTGTACGTGGTTGAATATAATTAATTAAAAGGCATTTGTGTTAATGAAGCTTTGAAATAAGACGTCATCGGAGAATAGTATCAAAAGGGTTGGTTTGACAATCGACAAAAGAGAGTGAAAAATGGTTATTATAATTTGCAAATATAATTAGTACTAATTGGAAAGTGGTTCCGTTGTAATTATGTGATATTAAGAATTTTAATTCATATAATTTTATTTATATCCTATTGAAATTCTTGTCCATCCTAAATTATAATATTCCAATCGGTTCATAATCAAATTTGAAAATCAATACCGACGGTTTTAATAGTGCATTTAATATTGTTTTTTATTTGCTGTTTTTGATTACTTTATTCGAAATCTAAAACACGTCTGGTAATATATATTGAAACAATATTCTGAGAATGAGAATATAAATTAAAAATTATATATTCCTTCATTGGATTTTTTATTTTATTTTTTCCTTTTTCAGTCATGCCTTCAAATTGATTTTATTTTAATACATATAACTTGATTAGAGTGAAAAAGACCACCATCTTCTGTAATTTTTAAAGCTACTAGTCAATAACCACTACTACAATGATTTTGATTTCTCAATAAACTATGAAAATAGATATCAATCCAAAAGATTAATTAACTTAAAACATTTAACAACTTTATATATTTATAACGACTCGAACTTAAAACATTTAACAACTTTATATATATAAATACAATTTTTCTATTATCAATTCATCCTGATATAAAATATATCAGGACAAAGAATGTAGACCATTAGATTTACATACTTTGACTCAAAGTGTAAGTACTTGTCAAAATTTCTCCATAATCTATGGTTCACATTCTCCATCCTGATATATTTTATATCAGGACGAACTAACAGTAGAAAGACTGTGTGTATATATATACAGATTTTCTATTATCAGTTCGTTCTGACAATAAATATATCAGGACGAAGAATGTGAACCACTAGATTTACATACTTTGACTCAAAGTGTATGCACTTGTCAAAGCTTCTCCATAATCTGTGGTCCATATTCTTCGTCCTGATATATTTATTGTCAGGACGAACTGACAATAGAAAGATTATATATATATATATATATATATATATATATATATATATATATGCATCCTATACTATTAAGTCATGTTGAACGGAAACACCAGAAAACTCATAAAGTCAAGAAATCAATTCACAAAATGACTCCAAATATTTTTTAGTTCAATACAATTTTTGTTATTGTCAAAGATTTTGAGTTTTTGACTGATTTCTTACCACAATTTGACTCCAAGGATCCATAATTTGCGCCACCCCACCAAATTCAACAACAAAAATGACTCGTGATCCAATTTGCATCTGTTAATCTAATTGTGTCTTTTGATTTTGTGGTAATTAATTAGCGATCACAATCACAATTTTCTATGAATTTTCTCTGCTGGAAACAAATAAACTTCCAAGCTAGCTTTTTGATTGGATTTCTTGATGTTTTTTCTTGTTGTGACGTGCCTGTGATTTATAAATTATATTAAGGTGGAAGAAGGGTGCATGGCATTCAAACTAATACATAATTGAGACATCTAAATAAGATTTGTTAATCATGGTTGTTTGATAATCTTTTGATTTTTCCAAGTTTAAAGCCACCCACTTACATTAAAAATAATAAGAAATTAAAATTTGAAAAGTTGGTAAAACTTTAGTCTTTTTTTTTTTTTTTTTTTTTAAAGGTATTATAATAGATTCTTCCTAGACTTGCCTTGCCATGTATGGTTCGTACAACAATTTTCTCCCAAATTTTATATAGATTCATGTAATTAAGTAGTTCAAATGACATACTTATAAAAATATTTTTTTTAATTAACCACACCCTATGAAATTTGATGTTAAACTCACCCGTTCATTCCGGTAAAATTTTAGATTTGAGTCACCATCGTTGGTATATATATTAATTAGCCCAAATTCCAACAACCCTATCTCTTCACCACTATTCATCATCACTCTGTTTTTAGTGATCGTTCTTATCTCCCAATTTCCACTAAAATTTATTATCAAAACAAAATCACACAAGGTGGTTGTGACTTGTGAGAACAACTCGAAGCAAGAATGGCTTATTATATTTTAATTTAATTGCACTCATTGTGTTTGTTGACAAGATCCTCACATTATATTTTTACCAACAGGGGTGTAGTTCAGCTAGTAGATGAACGAGCTTGAAGTTTAGGTAAATGACTCTCAGGTTAACAGCTCAAATCCTACCAGTGGCAAAAGCTTTCATAAAAAATATTTGGTCTCAAATTAATAGGTATTGTCAAAATAAATAAATAAATAAATAAATCCTCACTTTCATAGCCCTTTACATGAACTCAAGTCTAATTGGGTCCTCAAAATGGGTTCGCAATGGGTCATGAACAACGACCTTGTTTGATCACATCACATTGGAGGAGGGCCTTTACATAAACCCAAGCCCAAACTATTATTTTTTGGGTTTTAATAATCCAATTCAATTCATTAATGATCCGACCCAATAAAACTAGTCCCACAACCATTTTTTAAGAGTGGGTTTGGATTGAATTTAATTCTGCTAGGGTTCACATACTGATTATTTTATACATGAGAAGAGGCAAATGGATATATAGAAATGTGTTTATTTCTAACGAAGCAAAATAAATATACAATAATAAGTTGTTCAAAAGAACGATTTTTATTAATATTGAAGAAAAGTCACAAACAAACTCCTTTGACTAATGCTTAAATAGAAAATAAAACAAAAAATGAATCTTCTAAGATTCAAGATTCCTGACTTGACTTGACTTGATTGATACGGTTCCAACAACATATTATGGATCCACCATCATAAGGGTAAATCCACGGTAACAAATGTAGGGCTCATCGATACGGTTCCAACGACATATTATAAGCCCAAAACAGATATCGTTTGCCCCTCCAACAACCTTCCGGAAGTGTCCTACATCACAACCTTTTATCCGAATTCTACCATAAATTTGGTAGCACTGTAGCTCAATGGCATGGGTGATGCGGGGTGGAGGAATCAAAGCAAGTGGTAACTTTCCTTTGAAATGCCATGAACAACGATCAGCTTGTGATCACCTCACATTGAAGAGGGGTTTTTGTAATTCTCATGCATCATTGCTTGAAGAAAGAATTTTTACAAGTCTTTTAATTGTTTTTTGCTGTGGAGAATGTGGTTGGAGGTTTACCGGTTTATATAGGAGAGAGAGAGAGAGAGAGAGAGAGACAAAGGGATAAGAATGTAAATATTAGGTAATATAATAGTAATATATTAGGGATAAGAATGTATATATTAGGAAATAATGTGTATATTAGGAAATAGTATATATATTAGGGATAAGAATCAAGAATGTACATATAATAAGGACTACATCATTAAGGATTAACCATACTATAAGATTTATTCAAAAAAAAGAAGAAGATTTTTATACTAAATATAAATGTAGTGACCATTAAAATATTAGATTTGCTATATTATGAGATGAATAATGTTTGGGTACTGACTAGTCAGTACTCAAAATACTATCCGCACCAATGAGAGTATAGCACGCGACCCAATTTATAAGATAAATGTATAAAATAAAGGAAAAAAGGCCACGTTCTACATTATTATTGGTGAGGTCAATATTTTGGGTACTGACCGGTCAGTTTCCAAATATTATTCTTATGAGATTGATTCATTATTACAGTATCCAAATGACAACTTTTAAACTAAATATAAATGTACTGACATGTTAAGATATTTTCATTAATTGATTACTAAAACAAAGATTCACATACTATATGTATATTGACCATGCAAGGAAATTTATTAATTGATTACTAAAACAACTAACTTTATTATTATTATTATTATTATTTCAAAACATTTATTTTTATTTAAAAAGAAAAGAAAAGAGGTTTTGTTCATTACTTCAACTTTATCTTATCGCCTCCAATTTCTTTCTAAATGCACCCTAGTAAAAAAAGAAAAAATATGTATAATTTCTTATTATCCCCTTAAATTCCATAATTACCCTTTACTTACATAAAGTGAATTTTTCCTTTTAGATTGCTCTTTCCTTCTTGTGTTTTGCAATGGGCTTCTAGAAAAGTTAGGGATGGCAATTGGGCGGGTTCGAGGTAGGGTGGTCTTCCCACACCCCATCCTATTTATTTTTTGAAAATTCATCTCCTCATAAAACCCCACAATAGATGGAGCGAGGCAGGGAATGCTTTCCCCATCCCCACCCCATTTAACCTATTTATCAAAATTATTTATTAAAATCTTGTCAAAAAAATTATTTATTAATTTTATAATTAATATATAACCCAATGAATATAATATAATATATAACGTGATTCCAAAAAAAATATTGAAAATAATCTCATAAACATAAATCTCAAAACTAAACTAACAAATTCAATCATTTTAAAACATAAACATTGAACTAAATAATTTTAAAAATAAAGATTATATTTTAAGTAGTGCAGGGTAGGGATTATAAAACTCATCCCTACCTTATACCCATTACGGGTTTTACTATCTATCCTCATCCCCGTCCCATTCTCACCAAAATTGAAACCCATCCCTAATTCCCCACCCCATAAGTACGAGTCCCCGTCCCAACGGGTTATTTTGCTATTCCTAGGAAAAGTCTTTCGAACCATTATACTATCATAAATTCCATACAATTAAACAACCAAATCAACACTGTCATAAATTCTATATAAAACAACTCTAAAAGCACCCTACTAAAAAAGATAAAATTTATATAATTTCTTACTAAACCCCTTTAATTCCATTCCATGATTATCCTTTACTTACATAAATGAACTTTCCCTTTTAGATTGCTCTTTCCTTCATGTGTTTTGCAATGGGCTTCTAGAAGTATTTCCAACCATTAAACTATCATAAATTCCACACAAAACCATATCAAGAGCGAAGTTAGGGATTTTGATTTTTGAGAGAACAAAAGTATTATCTTTACGTCAACGAACAAGGGTTGGAACAAGGGTGTACCCAGGATTTTTTGCTAGGTTGGGTTAAAACAAAACTATAATAATTTTTTAGTAAACATCGACGATACTAAGAAATTTCATTACTTGAAAAACAAAGATACACCTATAACATCTAGTTATAGGTGGATATAATGATTTTTAATTACCCCCTCAAAAATGCATATATATATATATATATATTTTATTTTTTATTTTTTGAGGGAAAAAAATGCATATACTATACATAGTATATGAACTTTCAATGAGACAACTATTATAAAAGATGCAATGCAAATACAAATATTTCAGTAAAAACAAAACCCAAAAATACTAGAAGTAACAAATTGCGGAGAAAAAAAAAAAAATCATAAATTAGCAATAACATAACACGAACCCAAAATTAGGAATAACAAGCCCAAAATTCTTAACTTGTTAATTAGAATAAATAAATAAAAATAAAAATCACTTGAGTGCAAGAACAGAGGAGGGACGATTGTTTTGCATTCCTTTGAGATTTTGATCTTTAATTGAGACTTGTGAGGGAGACATCAAGATGCGTGGGATTGAGATTTGAGAGCAAACCAAATAATTGAAGCTAAAAGGCTAGACCTTTTTTATTTTTACTTATTTATTTATTTATTTATTTATTTAGGGGCAACTTAGTAATAATAGATAAAATTAAGGATAATATAGTAATACAAGGATGAGGGAATATTGCTGTAATTATATTTAAGATAAAATTTTAAAAGCTAACCCGGGCTATAGCCCGGGTCTTCCCTCACTCAAATCCGCCACCGGGTTGAAATGTCAACAATTACAAATTCACAATCACAGTTACAATCATATCGATGATCTTATTTGGAAAACGGATCCAAATCTTTAACCCTTAACTGGAAAAATTATCTTTTACTTATGGGAAAATAATATATTTGGACAATTTTTCGATATGGAATATGAATGATAAATGAGATTAGGTGTAAAGGGTTTATTCGGATCTAGAAAAGTTACTTTAGCGAAAAATATGTTGTGGAAACATTCTATATATTATAAAATAAAAACTTTTCTAAATGATTAATCAAATCAAAGTACCCAAACCGCGTATATGGCTTTCAATAATCATTTGAGTATTAGAGACTTACCGATAAATGGTTGATATCAATTCTAGACCACTCGTCATGTGATTTGTGTTAGAATCAATTTCCCAATCACCTATTTATGAACCTGCAAGATTAGCAAAAACAAATATGTTTCTCCTTTGACTTGAATATCTTATTGAAGTTTCATTATTATTATTATTATTTTTAAAATTTTTTTTTTTTGAGAAAAAGGCCAAATAACATTAACAAGAAGAAAACATAAAACAAAAACTATTGTCCAATAAGAGAATCTCCTCATTGGACGCAAAAACTGATTTACCCAACTTACAAGCCAAGGAATTCCCTTCCTTGGAAATGGCCCGACAAGCAGTAACCCCAATATCAGACATTAAATGGTTTACATCTTGAATGATAAAAGAAGCATCACCGAAATAAGAACCAGGGGAGCTAAGAAGGGAACAAACCGGAGAGAAATCAATTTCAGCAACCCACACAGGAACACCAAGGAACTTAGCCAACAAAAGGTCATCCCTGAGAGCTATCAGAACACCAGATTCTTTGTTGAAAGCACTAAATATTTTCCTAGCACCGGCTGCAATAATTTTTCCCTTATCATCCCTAATAACAGCCCCCAAAGCTGAGAACCTGTTGGACCTATGTGTTACCACAACAGAATTGAGTTTCAGGCAACCCGGACGCGGAGGGATCCAATCACCAAAGGGGGGAGGTCTTGCAGAAGGCCCACCCACTGGAGTGATTGCTGATAAAGAATGCTGATATTCCCCTAATAAAATCTCAGCTTTAGAAATCACTTGGTCCAAGACTAGGCCTTTTCTGTACATGGAAAACAGGTTCCTGTGGTCCCAAATTGCCCAGACAATCATACAGAAGATATTCAAATCATCAATGGAGTGACTAGACCAAAACAAACTAAAAGTATCCAGAACCGAGAGAGAAAACAACTTGTCAAAGAAACAATCAAATCGAGTCCTGCCCCACACCTTTCTAGAATCAGGACACCAAAACAGAGCATGCTCGGAAGTTTCGACAGCTGAATTGCATCGGACACAGTACCTATCAGCCACAATCTTGCGCAACCAGAGATTAGTAAGAGACGATAGAGCATTTAGACAGGCCCTCCAGACGAAAATACGAACTTTGGGTGGAATGTTAAGTTTCCACAATGTTGTCCACCACTTCCTGGTTGAGGAAACATTGGAGGTGCTCTCTCTAATCTTCTCTAGAAGCGCCAATCGGTAATCACTCTTGACCGAATACCTACCAGCTTTATCATAATGCCATGAGAGAAAGTCCTTACCCCCCAAATTACTGATCGGAATAGAGGCAACAATGTTTCTATCAATAGGAAGCAGAAATTGGTTTAACCTTGAGTGATCCCAGCCCAAATGGTTCCTGTCTAGGAGATCAGAAACCCGCAAATCAATACCCCAGGGTCGGGGGAGATTTTCCTCATGATTTTTTACTTTCATTTGCCTTAATCAAGTGCGTGGACACACTACTAGGGGAGAGGGAAAAAAAAAAGAAACACCATTGTGGATACTCTTAGTCTTTAGGGGATGTCGACTATGAAGGGGGAGTCGAAGATTTTTTTTTTTTTTTCCTAACTTAGAACCCTAGTCGAAGTTATGAGTGATGAGATACTAAGTTGTTGCCCTCGTATACCCCTTTATATAGTGTGCGATTAGGATTTCCTAAGAATTGTATTTTACCCATTTACCCTTATGTTTTAATGGTTCACTGACGAAATAGTATCGCAGTACACACACTAAAATTTTACCCATTTACCCTTTGGTTTTTAAGGGTTTATTGACGAAATAGTAACTTAAGAGTTTTTTTTGGCTATTTACTGAAATTACAGGGTGAATTCTGGAAAAAGAAAAAGAAAAAAAAAAAAAAAAAAAACTACCTGGCACGTTTTGAATAATACCCCAAAGTACATGAGGATTTTAATAATTTCATTATTTTTAACGAAGATAGTGATATTTAGAGCCACTGATTTGGTGAAATGGTCCCTAAATGGCCATTAATTTTTCAAAATGGCTCAAATTAGCCATTTCATTGAAAGAATGTATCAATTGTTGCTACTTCGGCCATTAATTGTTTGAAGTCCATTTTCTTATGTCATAATCCGTTTGCTTATGTCATAACCTGTTAGAATCGAGGTTAAAATAGTAAAACAAGAAGGGGCAATATTGTAAAATCATAAAGTCACCACTTAGGGCACAATTTGACAAAGATATTCAAAGCGTTATTTCACTTTTCTTTTCAATAGAAGCTCTACAACAATGGAGGATTATCTTGAACGGAACGGGAGAAGGACAATTTTTTATATCTTTTTCTCTTAGCCGAAAGAGACTCTTTGCTTCCTATTTGTATATTCTTTGTACATGGACATGCACTTTGGATGATTAGCATTGCACATATGAATATTATATTATATATATAGCACTAGCATTTACTTTTGTATCACAAGACAATATAGACTTTGTAATATAATCATACAAATTATTCCATGCCATCCATAACATTTTTATTCTTGCTACTATATTTGGTGTTCCATCCATAAGCATATTATTCTTGCTATGTTTCTTTGGCTTTGGTTTTGCATTACATGTTTAGTTTTGTACCTGTTGCTCTGTTTTACTCTGTTTTTTTCTTTCGTCTTCGGTGTTTGTTGAGCTTTTAACTCTTGTTGTTGTTGTTGCTTTGCCTTGTCTCTTTCCTTTTGAAATATATTAGTGCAATTCAAAAAATAATAATAATAATAATAATGCTTCTACAAACCTTGTTCTATCCAGAACAATCCTCTAAAACCTAATCTAATCCCTATATTAATTAATGCTTCTACATTAATCTAAAGTGAAACCCAAAAAAAAAAAAAAAAAAATAGAAAGAGGCTAACTAATTTGATTGATGTTATATATAAATATATATGTGAACGGATGAGCTTATGGATCTATTTTGAAATAGTTTTTTTTTTTCCTGTTCTTTAGCTTTGAGCATCTAATTATTTTTATATTGTATATAATGGATATTGAAGTTAAAATCTCAAAGTGAGTGTTGGAATTTGACCTGAAATGAGTTGCAGATCAAGTAATTTATTCATGTTGAACAAATGTGTGAGTGAGGTGTGTTCATTGCTCTTTTTCCTTAAAACTGTATCTTTTGGCAAGGAAATAAATTTTTTCATCCATGTTGGGCTCTTCGATTTTTCAATATGAATCCAACGGTATAAAGAACGTAAAATTCTATGTGGTATTTTGAAAGTTAGGATCAATTATTCAGTCAAAGGTCAAAAGCGAGTGAGGTGTGTTCATTACTCTTTTTCCTTAAAACTGTATCTTTTGGTAAGGAAATAAATTTTTTCGTCCATGTTGGGTTCTTCGATTTTTTGATACAAATCCAACGGTATAAATAATGTAAAATTATGGACTGTATTTTGCAAGTTATGATCAATTATTCAGTTAAAGGTCAGAAGCGACGCAAATCCGCGAGTGAACTGTGTTCATCGCTCATTTGCACACTTTTCCAAATCAATTTTTGGAATATTTTCTGAATGAAAAGTGTTTGTTTGCATGTCTAATTTCTTGTGTCAAAATTTGAGCAAATAACGTTGAGTATTTTTAGAGATGCGCACTTGAATGTGGACATATGTCAGATTTGATTAGTTTGTAAAGATGAAAATAATGGTCTTTTTAGGACTCCACCCACCAATTAATGGTATATAGTGCTATTTTATTCTTTAGGAGTGCCATATCATAGATAACGGCAGCTTTCCATTAGATTTAACTGAATGGCTGCCAATGAACAATGTTTAATCAAAATGGTGATTTTGGAACAATTTGAATAGTCGGTGACCTTTTTGAGACTCCATCTACCAATTAATGGTGTCTAGTGCTATTTTCTTTTTTTAGCGCGGCATGTAGTCAAATCCTACAAAGTTCACAAAGCCCAAGCTCGTATCTGAATTTTGCAAGTTACATACTCATCCATATACTTTTGAGTTTTGATACGTATTGACTTACAATGACAAAATTGTTACTCATTATTTTGATAATTGATATAATCTATTCTTTTTTGTCACTTAAAACGGCAAATGATATGATTTATTTATTTTTATTTTGTTTTTATGGAACGGCAAATGATATGATGATTTGACTACATTTAGCGTTCATAACAGCCTAACAAGTAAGACAATTTAACATTCAAAACAACGAAAAATTATTTATACTAAACTATGATTCAAGGAGGTTGGTTCAAAACGGTATATCCATCACAGTTACATCAATGAAGTTATAGATTTGAGTCAACCCTCCCACCAATCGTAAATTGTAACAATTAAGAAAAAGTAAATTCATTTATTAAGTAAATCTCATGCATAAATAGTTCCCAAAGTTTTATCTTCAATTTTAAAGAATGTTAATAACATGTTTTTTTTATATAAAAAAAAAAAAAAAACAATTGTCCAAAGCTCAACACCCCAAGTTAAAAGAAAAAAAAAATACTAAATAATTAAGAAAAAACAAATCAAGACTTTTATGTATATTGTGAAAAAAATTCATGTGACAAGATAATATTAAATTAAAATTTAATTGTAGTAGCAAACAGCATGAATTTATGTTTTGAGAATGCATTAAAACTAACTCAATATTACAAAATTAATGAAAATAATTAATAATCTTAACAAAGTTTACAAATTTATGGACATCTTATCATGCTATTAATAAGATATCTTAATGGATTCTTCATGCCCAATCAATCTACAAGAAAATTGCAATGATGGTATTGATGCCAATTGTCGATTAAAGTTAGTTTTAATACAGACACATTCACAACTCTAACAGTGAAGTTGCTGTGGTGTAGTGGTTATCACGTTAGTCTTACACACTAAAGGTCTCCAGTTCGATCCTGGGCAGCAACATTATATTTTTATTTTTATTTTTATTTTTTGAGTAGTTTTGAATTTGAAGAGAAAGTTATCTCAGTATTTAACATCATATACTTATTTTTTGTGGTGAATATATGTAAAGATAGAGAAACCAAAATGAGTTAAAAGCACTGCCGGATTGTTGTAAGTTGTCACCACGGTGGCACGGTTGTGTGATCGATCCACGAGAAATTTAAATTTATTTATAATATTTTCTTTGATTTATTCCTAATAAGAATATACCGTTACAATTAAATAATTTTTCTTTTTTTGACATTATCTATATACCTATCTAGACCGTATATATATTTATATATATATATATATATATATTGTTGAAGCTTTTTATCATTGGTAGAAAAAGCTACGTCTTCGGGGATAAATTATTATTATTATTATTTTATTTTATTTGAAAAATGCAAGTTGGTGTATCGGTAACCCTATTAAAGTTTGATTGAATTGAAGATTCATGGATCTATATTGTTAAAATAAATTGGGTTGATTAAAATGAACATAAAATATCAATGTAAAGAAGAAGAAAAAAACAATAAATAAATTTTAAAAAAGAATTAATTAAGCACGTGATTAAGTGTGTTGTTGGTAAACACCTAACCAGCTGCTTTACCAGTCAAATCAAGCTACCTTTTTTTCTTTCTTTTTTTTGTTTTTTTAAGGGTTAATATTAAAAACCTCCCCTCACCTTTGAACTATTATTGGATGTATAGTTACAAATACTTTTATTTTAAAAACCTCCCCTATAAACTAATTTATTTGGTAAAAGTATGAGAGTATAATGGTCAATTCATACAATTGAAGTTTAAATAGAGATATTTTTGGACTTTTTTAACGGTCAAACTCAGTCAATACAAACGGAATGCTAACGGTATTATAATATTAACCCTTTTTTTTGTTTTTTGAAATACAAATCAAGCTTCCTAGTTACAAGTACTTACAACCAACTCCGATTCCGGGAGTTTCTTCTCAATATTTTTTAAAGAATATTTTAATTAATTAGATTAATTAATCTCATAAATAACATCACTGATTCTCAGTTATTAATCACAACATTTCTATATCATTAGATTAATGGATAAGGATCTTCTCCTCACTTCACCTCATAATGAGTTTGTTCTTTGCTAACTTCTATCATTTATTATTATTATTATTTTTTCGTATTGGATCCTAATTGAGTGTAAAATAAAAAAAATAAAAATTCATTTTACATCGATATCAATTGAATTGAGTTCCTATACGAAATAAACATGTGAAGTCCCACTAAAACAAACTTATTCATGCTTAATTAATTAGCAGACAACCAGACATTATAGTACGTTTTGGTCAAAATTATCCGCAATTTTATTGGCTTTTCAACATATAGGGCCGCAAATCGTGTTCCACTTTTTGATGAGAGATTTTCAATTTCACTTTAAACAATAAAAGGATAAATCTTTTATATATATATATATATATATATATATATATATATATAATTTTTCTATTATCAGTTTGAATTGACAAAAGATATATCAATTCCTTACATGTGGGTCATTGGATTTAAATACTTTAACTTGGTTGTCTGCACTTGTCAAAGTATCTTTTAAATCCAATGGCTCACATGTAAAGAACTGATATATTTTATATCAGTTCGAACTGATAATAGAAAGATTGTATATATATAGTCTTTCTATTGTTAGTTCATCCTGACAATAAATATATCAGGACGGAGAATGTGGCAAAGTATGTAAATCTAGTAATCCACATTTTTCGTTCTGATATATTTATTGTCAGGACTAACTGATAATAGAAAATCTGTATATATATATATATTATTATAAATTATCAAGTACACATAATTTTTATATCCTCTAAATAATCGTCATACTTATATATAATTATTCAAGCTTTATGTGCTCGTTTACATTTAGATATTTTAATATCATATATATATTAGAATTTTTCTTATTAGTATCCTCTTATTTTAATATAATGAGCATTTTTGATGAAATTGTATGCAATTGAATGTGTTTTGATGATATTTTTTGTATGTTTCTTGGGAAAATTATAATACACATTTAGTAAAAATTTGAAGTTTTCTTGGATTTGACAACTATTTTTTCCGTTTTAATTTTGTCTTATTTTTAAATGCTTTATCATAAAAAAAGTCGGAAAAAAATTAGTTATTGTATTCGAAAAATTTTCAATTTTTTTTCTACAAATGTATTTCATTATTTTTATCATCTATACAAAAAAAAATCACATCAAAACTGATAATCAGATAGAAGATTTCGTTTATTTTTTATATAGAAAAACTGATAATCAAGTACAGTAATATAAGAATCTGCATGAAATTAAAATGCGAGCTAGTGTCTCTACCAAGCACCGAAATCTTGAAACTTAAGTTTCATCTATTAAAGTCCAAACACTTGAAATCTCAATTATTCAAGATGTACATACTATTATTGTCTTTTGCTTAGAATTTAAAAGTTTATATAATAAAATTTAAAAAGTTACAAAAAGATAAGATAAAAAAATGTCCACCATCCACAGGCCAGCTAATAGTTTCCATGAGTTTGGTCTAATTTAATGGCTTATAAGTAGAAATCTGCGGAGTGATGAAGAGACATTTTGGTTGCTTTAGACTAGCAAAAGTGCTTTTTTTTTTTGGTGGTTGGGTGTGTGTAGAAAAGTGCTTTTTAATAAGCATGAAGCTTCTTAATCAAGAAATTAACGTTATCAACTCATCACCAACAAGTCAGTCTTCACCAAGAAAAACAAAGAATCCTACTCCATTTTTATCAAAAACTTATGATTTGGTAGAAGAAGGAGATCATCATGGAGGATCTAACGATGATCGTGAAAACGGTAACACGAACATCGTTTCGTGGAATGCAGAAGGAACCGGGTTTGTGGTATGGTCTCCGGCAGAGTTTTCGGAGCTCACGTTGCCAAAATATTTCAAGCACAACAACTTCTCTAGCTTCATTCGCCAGCTGAATACCTATGTGAGTAATATATATATATATATATATATATCATATCTTATCTTGTATTATTTGATGCTTTGATTGACGGAAATAAAATGCGAACGTCTGCATCAATTGATTAGAACATAAATATTTAATTGACTTGATCAATAATTTCGAGCAGGGATTCAAGAAAACTTCACCGAAGAAATGGGAATTCAAGCACGAGAAGTTTCGAAAAGGTTGCAGGCAGATGCTAGTGGAGATAACTAGGAAGAGAAGTGATACAAGTGTGTTTCCAGCATTTTTGAAGGCTGCTAACAGTGATCAAGGGAAATGTAATTATGCAAGAATTGAAATGGATGATAAGGAGGAAGAAGAGAATTGTTGTTTGTCATTGCTGGAAGAAAACAAGAATCTGAGAGAAGAGAAGCTGCAACTAGAGATGCAAATTGAACAATTCAAAGCACTTGAAATCAAGTTGTTGGATTGTCTTTCTCAGTACATGGCAGCTGATCACAGCCACCAGAACAAAGTTAGGAGGCTGTGTTAATTAACTAGCTTGTAAATTAATCATGAGAAACATCAAATTTGTATATCTAATCTCTTGATTATTGAGAAGTCATCTACTCAATTAATTAAGACTCAATAACTCTTTAAACTTGCTAGTGTATATTCAATCTAGTTTAATTTGTTGATAAAAAGTATGATATTTTATTCCTTTTATACACATTTCTAACAGCTAGAAGTGTAGAATGCCAATAATTCTGGAGTAGTTTCAACTGCTTGATTACAAGATATCAGCTAATAACAATAAAAAATTACTTGCTAATAACAATTTAACATTAAAAAAACCCAGAAAACATCCATTCTTGTTTTTTTGAACTAGTCAATTGACTAGTTCTTCTACCAATAAGTTACTGCTATGGTAACGGTATATGATTTGTATAATTTCTTATTTTTTGACCAACAGGGACGTAGCTCAGCTCGTAAATGAACGAGCGTAGGGTTTATATTTCGTTACATTTCAAAATCTCGTTACATTTCAAAGTTCTAGTTTTACATCCATTATTTATATTGAACTAGTCAATTGAACTAGTTCTTCTACCAATAAGTTACTGCTATGGTAACGGTATATGATTTGTATAATTTTTTATTTTAATATTTTATATTTTTTGACCAACAGGGACGTAGCTCAGCTCGTAAATGAACGAGCGTAGGGTTTATATTTCGTTACATTTCAAAATCTCGGTACATTTCAAAGTTCTAGTTTTACATCCATTATTTCTATTGAACCAGTCAATTCTTGTTTTATTGAACTAGTTCTTCTACCAATAAGTTACTGCTATGGTAACGGTATATGATTTGTATAATGTTTTATTTTAATATTTTATATTTTTTGGCCAACAAGAGCGTAGCTCAGCTAGTAGATAGACGAGCGTAGGGTTTATATTTCGTTACATTTCAAAGTTGTAGTTTTACATCCATTATTTCTATTGGACTAGTCAATTCTTGTTTTATTGAACTAGTCAATTGAACTAGTTCTTCTACCAGTAAGTTGCTGCTATGGTAACGGTATATGATTTGTATAACTTTTTATTTTAATATTTTATATTTTTTGGCCAACAAGAGCGTAGCTCAGTTAGTAGATAGACGAGCTTAGGGCTTGGGCAAATGACTCCCAAGTCAACGACTCAAATCTTACCAATGGTGAAAGCTTTCAAAAATATATATTAAAAATATATAGACATACTATTCACAATAACAATCAGCCCTAAAAATGAGAAGTCCTTCAAAGGTAAAGAATTTAAACCACTAAAAGTTGTGGTTGTCACATGTCAAATATATGACATGTTAAATACTTATTGAATTATCATACAAATGACAATTTCATTATTATTACAAATAAATAAATATCAATAATGTTTCCGAAATTAAAGCTATATTTTTAGAATTTTAGTAGTACTAGAATTGGTTACGGATATTGCCACCCAAAGAAATTATTTGTACACCCATTTTTTTATGGGAAAATTACACAAACTGACACCGGTTATATGCATAATTACACTAAAATCGGTAAAAAAAATTATAATAACACTGATTTACCCTTGACCCGTTAACTAACGGTTGACTAACCATTGAGAATAGTTAGTCACTAACTAGGGAAAGGTAATTTGGTATTTCTTTAGTGTTATTAAATAAATGGAAAAAAAAAAAAACTATCCAATAACATATCGCCACATCAGCCATAACAATTTATTATTTAAATATAATATTAATAAATAAAAAATATACTTCATCCTCTCTTTCAATTTTTAGAGACCAAATCGCAACCCAATTCAAAGCAAATCACAACCCAAAATCCTTCTGCTTCTTTCTTCTCCACCCTTTATCTCCTTCACCTCCACCCTTCATCTTCTTTACCATCACAATCTCATCCAAAAACACAAACAATAAAAATTATTTAAAAAATTTAGAGAATATATATATATATATATTAGAGATTCTCCATGGAGGAGATATGGTTCAGATCTTCTCCATTTTTGTATTATATCTAGAACAAAAATCTTCATGGAGAATCTAGATCTCCTCCATTTTTGGAGAAGATCTAGAACCAAAATCTCCATTAATTAATGGAGATCGAGTTCTCTTCCATTTGATCTCCATGGAGATCTGGAGAGATCATATATATATATATATATATATATATATACGGTCCCGTTCACATCAGTGCACATTGATGTAAATATATAAAGACATTGAATGTGAAACACTCATTATGGAGAAGTTTTGACAAGTGCATACACACTAAGTCAAAGCATGGAAAATGAGTGGTTCACATTCAATGTCCTCATATATTTACATCGGTATGCACTGACTTGAATATTTATATATATATATATTCTTCTAATTTTGTAGTAGTTTTTTTATTTCTTTTAATTATTTGATTTTTACATCCCTTTTTTCAAAATTTTCTGATTTATTTTACAGTTATTTGATTTTTTTATATACATATATTTTCTGATTTTTAATTCATTAATTTATGAATTTAGATCCCTTTCTCACCTCATCTTGTCCTCACCTTTATAATCTATTTTAAGGGTGATAAAATAAACATTTTTCCTTTTCTATGATTGACTAACGGTGGTCAACTGTTAATCAACGGGTCAAGAGGAGTTTAGTGTTATTATGATTCTTTTAACAGTTTTAGTGTAATTATTCATGTAACCAGGATATGTTTATGTAATTTGCCGATAAAAAAAATAATATGTATACAAGTAATTTCTTTGGTGGCATTGTGGCAATATCTGCCTCCACTAAAATTTCTATAAATTTACACCATAATTTACATTGAATTTTTATTTGCTACCATAAAATAACAATTTCTTGCCGATGAGCTCTTGCCACAGTGGCTGGACTCTCCTTGTGAGAAATCCACCACCATGGTTCAAACCCATGGCATGCCATTTGTGTATATATATATTATTTGTCCACCTTGACTTTACTCCCAAGTGTGGTGTTGTCTCACCAATGTGTGAGTGTTATCTCCCCGTTCATGGGAGCTGTGATCCAGGCTGTCTCGTCGGTCCTGCTTGTTGTAATATTAAAAAAAAAAAAAAAAAAAAAAAAAAAATTCTTGGTAAAATGCCATAATCCCCTCCCTAAACCCCAACGGCCAGCACGAAAACCGGAAATAAACCCCAAAGTATGATATCAAGTTCAAAGCTTTTATCAAAAACCCAGATTCAAAATGCAATTTTTAGCAGATTTTACTACACAAACAGGGTCAATAAATCGACCCTCCACTCAAAAATCAGTACTTTGGGTAACCTGAAGACGAGTGTGGTCCCGGAGCTTGAAAACTGGGTCAAAAATGGAAACAAAGTTCAATTTGGGGATCTTCAACGCATCATTCATGATCTTCGCCAGCGAAAGCGTTTCACTCAAGCTCTTGAGGTTGGGTTCTTTAAATTGAATTCTTTTAAGGGTCTGTTTAGGTGCTCTGCAATTTTTTTACTTGTTGGTTCTTGTTAGTTGATTTGTGTGATAATAATTGATTACTTAAGCATCAACTTAGCTGAACATTAGTGTGTGGAAAATTTCTGTACTTTGATTGAGAATTTTGTTCAAATTTGATTATTTGAAAATCTGATTATTAATTGATTGCTAAACAACATTAGTGTGTGGAACATTAGTGTCACATGGATTGGAGGCTTGGAGCAAAGAGAAATTGGTGAATGAGGCATTCAGATATAGAGTTTGTATGTTTTACATTAGAAACCATGTTGAATGTTGAAAATCGATAACAAGAGAGTGTGAATTAATACCACATTTGCCCGGTCGTTGGTTTTAGTTCAGAAACAAGAATGGCTTATAACTTTTGTTTTGCAGTGGAGAATGAATAAGCAAAAAACTTATAATTTGAATTTAAGGTGTTTCACTGTATGTTTTCTTTCGTTTATTTTTCGCCTTGGCTCTGCGGTCAGCATAAATTGTTAAGTGTTAATTGCAGCTGTAGGATTACTATAAAATTTGACCCCATAGGAGTTAAGTCTTGGTAGATACTCCGTGTTCATGGAAAATTGTAGCGATAGTCATGAAAATGCTTGTCTAACTAGTAATATGACAGATTCTTGTCGGAATGTCGGTAATGGGATTTTTCAACAGTATGTAATGAGCTCGCCCTTGCATGAGTTTTCTCGTCATACACCTAGGAAGATACTGTTAAAACTTAAAAGAGAATAGCTACTCAAGTAAGCACTATTATATGCACTATTTTATATGCACAAATACGCATAGACGACTCTTGTTGGTAAACGGATGTTTCAACAGTACGTTATGCGTTCGCCCTTGCAAGAGTTTTCACGTCACACACATAGGGAGATATAGTTGAAAGAGAATAACTATTCAAATAATCACTATTATAGTTTCTTGCTTTATGGTTTCGTTTTGGTTGCTGCAGGTTTCTGAGTGGATGAATGGAAAAGGTATTTGTGTTTTTACACCAGTCGAACATGCTGTGCAGTTGGATCTGATTGGTAGAGTCCACGGGTTTCTTTCTGCGGAAAGCTATTTCAATAACCTGAAGGACCATGAAAAAACTGATAAGACATATGGAGCTCTTCTGAACTGTTATGTTCGGCAGCGCCAAACTGAAAAGTCCTTAGCCCATTTAAAGAAAATGAAGGAGATGGGTTTTGCATCTTCACCTCTCGCTTACAATAACATCATGAGCCTCTACACGAAGCTTGGTCAGTATGAGAAGGTCCCGGATGTGCTAACTGAGATGAAGGAGAACAATGTCTTCCCTGACAACTTCAGCTACAGAATTTGCATCAATTCCTATGGTGCAAGATCCGATATTGAAGGAATGGAAAATTTTTTACAAGAGACGGAGAGCAAATCTAGAATTTACATGGACTGGAGCAATTATGCTTCTGTAGCAAGTTTTTACATAAAAGCCAACTTGAATGATAAAGCCTTCGATGCTTTAAAGAAAGCAGAAGCAAGACTAGGGAATGAAGACGGGACAGGTTATAATTTTCTGATTTCACTCTATGCTAGTTTAGGCAAAACGTCTGAGGTCCTGAGATTATGGAATCTAGGAAAAGAAGCTCATAAAAGGTATATGAACAGGGACTATATCACTATGTTGGAATCTCTAGTGAAGCTTAGCGAGCTTGAAGAAGCTGAGAAAGTGCTAAAGGACTGGGAATCATCTGGCAACATTTACGATGTTCAGGTACCGAACCGTCTCATTATCGGGTACTGTAAAAACGGACTGCATGAGAAAGCAGAAGCTATGCTTGAAGGCTTGATGAAGAAAGGATTGGTTACCGCCCCAAACAGTTGGGCGATTGTGGCAACAGGTTACCATCACAAAGATCAAAAGGAGAAAGCTTTCAAGTGCATGAAGGTTTCGCTAAACATGAAGGGGAAAGGGTGGGATCCCAACCCTAAGGTGGTTACAAGCATTCTGAATTGGATTGGCGATGAAGGTAGTATTCAAGACGTCGAAGCCTTCGTAGCTTCATTGAGGACTGCCATGCCAGTGAGCAGAGAAATGTATCATGCATTGATAAAGGCATATATAAGAAATGGTAAAAAAGTGGATCAGCTTTTGAACCAAATGAAAGCTGATAAAATAGATGAAGATGAAGAAACAAAGAAACTACTTTGCATGAGACACAAGTGAATTCAATGATCTATGCCTTGTTTTCTCACAAACTATATTGGTTTTTTATTCTTTCTTTTTTTCTCAATAAAAGATCCTGATGGTTGCATTTCTATTTTAATATGATCAATTTGAAGATGCTGGATATGGGTAATTGGTCCTATGCTTTGCTTGGCTTGGCTTGTAAATGTCATATTAGTGTCATAAAATTTCCATCTTGATTGTGTTGCAAAAGTAAGTTGTGTAACATTACTCTAACATGATATATTTCATCATAATCAAAATTTGAAATTTTTTTAAGAACTAAAACTATTTTTTCCTGATTTTATTGAAAATCAAGCATTGGAAAATGAGACGAAAAAAAAAAAAAACAGTTGTAGGTTTTTAAAAAATTTCAAATTTTGTTTTATCATCTACAAAAATATTCAGATCAAAATTCATTAAAATCAATAGATTTTAAGACGATTCTTATTTTATATTAAAATAAAGTATTCCTTAATGAGAGACTCACTAATATATGAGTGTGTATATATATATATATATATATATATTATACTTATTTATAGTTTTTTACTAATTGAATGATCATACAAATGACAATTTCATTATTATTAAAAAGGGTAAGTTACACTGACACCCTTAAGGTTTGAGGCAAAGACACTTACATGGAAAAGTTTAGTTATTCTACACTCACACCCCTATTTGACCAAAGTAAGGTCCAAAATGCCCTTGGGTGTTAGTGTAAAAAAACTTTTATTTTTTATTATTATGTAAGGGCATTTTTGACAATACAGGGGTGTTAGTGTAGAATAACTAAACTTTTCCATGTAAGTGTCTTTGCCTCAAACCTTAAGGGTGTCAATGTAATTTACCCTATTAAAAAAAATAGAATATCAATAATGCTTCCAAAATTAAAACCGTATTTTTAGAATTTTGATAGTACTAGAAAAGTTGTTTTAATATATCATAATTTTGAAAATATTTTTAACATTTTCACTAAAATTTCTATAAATTTAGACCATAATTTACATTTCCCTTTTTTTTTTTGAAATAAATTTACATTGAATTTTTACTTGCTATCACAAAATAACAATTTCATGGCAAAATCCCCTCCCTAAAACCCCAACACAAAAACCTCACTCGAGTCACACACGCCTACCCTGAAGAACCCCAAAAGCATGATATCAAGTTCAAAGCTTTTATCAAAAACCCAGATACAAAATGCAATTTTTAGCAGATTTTACTACACAAACAGGGTCAATAAATCGACCCTCTACTCAAAAATCAGTCCTTTGGGTAACCTGAAGACGAGTGTAGTCCCGGAGATTGAAAACTGGATCAAAGATGGAAACAAAGTTCGATTTGCGGAGCTTCAACGAATCATTCATGATCTTCGCAAGCGAAAGCGTTTCACTCAAGCTCTTGAGGTTTGGGTTCTTCAAAATTGAATTCTTTTAATGGTCTGTTTAGTTGCTCTGCAATTATTTTTTTTACTTGTTGGTTCCTGTTAATTGTTTTGTGTGTTTTAATAATTGATTACTTAAGCATCAACTTAGCTGAACATTAGTGTGTGGAAAATTTCTGTACTTTAATAGATAATTTTGTTCGAATTTGATTATTTGAAAATCTTATATAGTTGAAAATCTGATTATTAATTGATTGCTAAAGAACATTAGTGTCACACTGATTGGAGCAAAGAGAAATTGATGGAGAAATTTGAATTTTTAAGGCGTTTCTCTGTATCTTTTCTTTCGTTTATTTTTCGCCATGGCCCTTCAGTCAGCAAAATTTTTGGTTGCTGCAGGTTTCTGAGTGGATGAATGGAAAAGGTATTTGTGTTTTTACACCAGTCGAACATGCTGTGCAGTTGGATTTGATTGGTAGAGTCCATGGTTTTCTTTCTGCAGAAAGCTACTTCAATAACCTGAAGGACCATGAAAAAACTGATAAGACTTATGGAGCTCTTCTGAACTGTTATGTACGGCAGCGCCAAACTGAAAAGTCCTTAGCCCATTTAAAGAAAATGAAGGAGATGGGTTTTGCATCTTCGCCTCTCACATACAATAACATCATGGGCCTCTACACGAAACTTGGGCAGTATGAGAAGGTCCCGGATGTGCTAACTGAGATGAAGGAGAACAATGTCTTCCCTGACAACTTCAGCTACAGAATTTGCATCAATTCCTATGGTGCAAGATCCGATATTGAGGGAATGGAAAATTTTTTAAAAGAGATGGAGAGTAAATCTAGAATTGTCGTGGACTGGAACACGTATGCTGTTGCTGCAAATTTTTACATAAAAGCCAGCCTGAATGATAAAGCATTGATTGCTTTAAAGAAAGCAGAAGCAAGACTAGGGAATGAAGACGGGACAGGTTACAATTTTCTGATTTCACTCTATGCTAGTTTAGGCAATATGTCCGAGGTCCTGAGATTATGGAATCTAGAAAAAGAAGCTTGTAAAAGGTATATAAACAGGGACTATAACACTATGTTGGAATCTCTAGTGAAGCTTGGCGAGCTTGAAGAAGCTGAGAAAGTGCTTAAGGACTGGGAATCATCTGGCAACGTTTACGATGTTCAGGTACCGAACCGTCTCATTATCGGGTACTGTAAAAACGGACTGTATGAGAAAGCAGAAGCAATGCTCGAAGGCTTGATGGAGAAAGGAAGGGTTACCACCCCAAACAGTTGGGCGACTGTGGCAACGGGTTACCATCACAAAGACCAAAAGGAGAAAGCTTTCAAGTGCATGAAGATTTCGCTGTCCTTATATGTTAAGGGGAAAGGGTGGGATCCCAACCCTAAGTTGGTTACAAGCATTTTGAGTTGGATTGGCGATGAAGGTAGTATTCAAGACGTCGAAGCCTTCGTAGCTTCATTGAGGAAAGCCATGCCAGTGAGCAGAGAAATGTATCATGCCTTGATAAAGGCAAATATAAGAAGTGGTAAAGAAGTGGATCAGCTTTTGGACCAAATGAATGCTGATAAAATAGATGAAGATGAAGAAACAAAGAAATTACTTAGCTTGAAGCAGTAGTGAATTCAATGATCTATGCCTTCGTCTTCTTACAAACTACATTGGTGATTTGGATTCTAAGGAGAATTTTACATTGGTGATTTGGTTTCTAACCATATACATTTCAACAAAATTCAAACCTGTGGCATATAAAGCATTGGAAAAAATTTGTAAGGCAAGAATCAACATCTATCTCATACTGAGATGATTGAATTATAGACTCAAAAAACTCGAAAAAAAACGTACAGCAAGAAAAAATAAACTCCATAACAGCTCTCAGATTTATCATAAATAATGCAGTATCCAGACGATGTTTATACCAGAACCATATCATATCAAATTGTCAAGACACTAAATGTATTATGAAAACTTTGGAACATGCGATAATGTCAAAGACGCCTCCGACAAAGATGACTGGAACTTAACTCAATGTTTATCATGTATAAATGATCAAATAACAACATCCACCCTACTCGGATAGGGTGGATTTCAGCTCTCCATTGTTTCGTAGCTCCAATACAATATCGCAACCTCCTATCAGCTCTCCTTTGTAGTATAACTGAGGAAAGGTTGGCCAGTTTGAGTAAACTTTCAGCCCCTGCCTGACTTCCTCGTCACTTAAAATGTCAAAGGAACCAAAACTCACACCCTCCTCCCTGAGCGCATTAACAACTTTGGAACTGAAACCACATCTGGGAGAATCTGGGGTACCCTTCATGAATAGCATCACTGGTGAAGTCGTGATCACATTCTTCAGACGATCTTCAAGACTCTCCTTCTGAACAATGATTCCTTTTTCAGTTAGAACTTTTTTAAGTTCCCCACTTTTCTGCATCTCCAACACAATGTCTGATCCTCCAATAAGTTCGTCTTTAATATATAGTTGAGGGTAACTAGACCAGTTAGAATAAACTTTAAGACCTTGTCGAACTTCTTCATCAGTAAGTATGTCGAAACTCCCAAAATCAACCTTTTCTTGTCGAAGGATTTCAACTACCTTTCCACTGAAACCACACTTGGGTTCATCTGGTGTTCCCTTCATAAACAGCATTACAGGGCTAGAATTAACTAGGCTTTTAAGCCGAGAGGATAGAGTTGCACTCAAGCCAGTGGACTCTGAGATGTCACTCTTTCCACTTCCACTACCAGTATCAATCCCGTGTTCTTGGAAAACGTCTTTTAGCTCACCACTCTTATGCATTGCAATTGCAATGTCACACCCACCCAGAAGCTCTCCTTTGCAATAGAGCTGAGGAAATGTTGGCCAATTAGAATATTTCTTCAACCCCTCACGAACCTCATTGTCAGAAAGAATATCAAAAGTTCCAAATTTGACCTTTTCATCCTTCAAAATGTCAATAACTTGCCTACTGAAGCCACACTTGGGCTCTTCAGGGTTTCCTTTCATAAACAACATGATTGGGTGTGAGTCAATCAGCTGCTGCAGTCGCTTGTTGAGTGCATCTTGGGAAGAGCCATTATCTGTGAACATCTCTTTCACTGTTTCAAGGACAGTGGGTCCTGCAGCCATACCGAGGCTGGCAGGAGCTGCAGGTTCTCCTGGGTTAACAAACCCAGTAACCTTAGCAACCTTGTTGGCCAAACTGGAAGGATCTGCACCCTCCAATGTATCAACAGTCTTTCCATCCTACATGGAAAATCGTTATAAGGACTTCTAAGAAGAAATTAAGTGCAAGGAAAAAGATTGAGCCACTTATATAATTAGTAATTTCATCAGCTGAGCTGTAATCATTAAATACCAAATTCAGAATATATAAAAAGAATCTCACCCATGAAAGAAACTAAGAATAAAACTAAATGGGGAAAATTTTTCTATGTAACTGCTGCCAACCATATAATCAGCTTATTGACCACAAACCTATCCCTAAACTGAAATAAGCAACAGCAAGCAGAAACTACAGAAGGAAAATTAAAATAACAGCAAAATCATCTAAATAACAGCAAGAAAGGAAGGGCATGTATTCTCATCTCATGCATTTCAAATTTCAATTATTTCAAGCCACTGACAATAATGGTCCCATTTTAATTGACAAATCTTGTAAGTTCAATGGAAGCTTTCAATATCCATAATGTGTCAAACATCTAAATATCACAAATTGATTGCAGTAACAAACAGAGTCTCTTGGTCGGCGGACCAAATTCATGAAACACACTTTCCTTAACAGGAAATGAAAGCATCATTTGTTTGTTCACAGGCAAATCCAATATTTGTTCACTGAAAGATCAACCACACATTCAACAGGCTAAGTGTACAGATTAACTAACTGCTGATTAAAAAGACGAAGAACATCTTTTAGATTCTACGTCTCATTCTTCCCTCTTTATGTCTACTGTCCCAGTATTTTAGTTGAAAAGGCCAGAGGCCAAATTATTGTAGACTGCTTGCATCTCCTCCAATTGGCTTAAAATGTTGTACAGTTGTACTTCAATATTATATGTCTCTCTCCCTCTTATATTGTTCTAACATCTCATTTGCCAATTGATAAACACTAAGGTGTTCATCCTATCATAAAAGATTATATTTTTAGTTCCTCACACCAAAAATGGTCCATAGTTTGACAGTTTTCATTGAACATAGACATGTTATAAGCAATTTCATCATCCCAACCTTGCCTAAAATCTCCAACACAAGAATCAATAGCTGGCTATTTGCTAAATTATCTTATTAGCAAAGAAAAAGCATTATGAAATAATTCACGTTTCCCTTGTCTTGCCACCAACGTTATCAAGACCTCTCTATGAAGGATCCATATTCTTCATGAAAGGCATGCAACCAACGGATCAATCAAAAAGTTAATGATGTTACTAAAAAGTTCTAATTTCCCCTTGAGATCTTCACAATATCGTTAGTTCGTTACAAATCCTCAAATAAATCTCTTCCACTTTGTAAGATAAGCTATTTTGGAGTAAATCATATACCAATTTTCTCAGCAAAATCCTAGATTTCCCCGTAACAAGTTTCCCTAAGTTGAAGCAAGAAAACAATAAATTTCAATAACAACAGAAAAATACTCAACCTAAAATCGTCAAGTCAAACACAATCAACAAAACCAATCAATACTCGAAAACAAAAGACTCAAAAGTACAATTACATATTTAATAGCGATTCGCATTATTTTCAACGACAACTAAATAAACGAAAACAAAACAAAATCATAAATGAAATAAGGAAAAAAAAAAAAAAAAAAAAACTACCTTGAAGAAGACGAAAAAAGGCACGGCAGAAACCGAATAAGCCTCCGATACTTCGGGTTGTTCCTCAGCTTCAACCTACAAAATCCATTTCAATTGTGTTAACAAAAACAACACTTCAAATAAAAAAATAAAAAATAAAAAATAAAAAATAATTATTAAGAAAAAAAAGTGTTTAAGCGAACCCTGAAGAAATGGGCATGAGGGAAATCGATGGAGAGGTGAGAAAAGACTTTGTCCATGTGCTTTGATGCATCGCACCATGATGCCCAGAAGTGAAGGATAACAGGTGCGCCGCTCTGGCGCACGTTATCAAGCTCCGCCTTTGATTTCAACTCCTTAACTGATCCACCACCACTCATTCTTGTTTACTGTGATTGAACTTTGAAGAGAAGGAAAGAAGAGAGACACCACTGAGGCACTGAGAAATATATTTTACAAAACCTAGAAGAAAGAACCCACCTTTACACTAGCAGTAGCAGCAGATTATTCTCCTTTTTCTCTGGGTCCCACTATTTTTTGGGCCGGGTCAACGATTCTCCATGGTTAGATTGTTCAAATAAAAAGAACTAATACTAAATACAACCCACTTGAATTTGAGAGCACCCATTATAATTTCTTTTTTTTTTTTTTATCTACTTGAAACTGTCGAAATCAAACACAACATAAACAATCATAATATTTACTTTTATAACATGAGAGAAAACTCCCCACACAGTTGTAAAATACATATGGTAGAACTTGAACCTTCTACCGAGTTTTATAATTTATAAACATCCATCAATTTCATTGCAATATGTTTTTTTTTTTATTACAATATATATAAACCAAAACCCTCCAACAAATGAATTCATAATGATATTTTAACACAAGAAATGAATTCCAAAGCTCAAAATAGAGCAAAAATCATCAAATTACAACAATTTCACTACAAAAAGTACATCATAATTTCAGATACATATATATCTCTGCTTGTGTTGCAATCAAAAACTCAATCCAAGAAGCCAAAATTTGTAAAGCTTTGATACTACTGACAGCTTACAAAAAACTTCAGCCAATAATAAAATCTTCAAAGCTTCAAAATGCATCACAATCCTTCGCAAAACAAAAAACAAAAACAAAAAGGCTCTTCGAGTCTTCATTGTCCTTCATCGATCATCCAATAACTTAGTTTTTATATTCTTGATTCATAACTAGGTTTCGATATAGATTATTTTTTAGAACCAACTTGATTCCATGGAGGGTGGCTACTACTTCTTGAGAAAACTCAAACTTTTTGGATTGATTTTCTCCAAACAGATTAGTATTGTTCCGGGATTTCCTTCTTCAATCCACTCGATGGATTCTTTCTCGAGTAGTTTCATAACCTGTCCAGATGATAATATTAAACCAACATTAATCCTCGTGTAAGATATGTAGGAAGTAAAAGAAAAGAATTGTAACTAATGCTAAATGAATATGGGCTCATGCTATAGCATAAACGAGTATCGTTTCTTTAATTGAAATCTGTGACATGAATTCCATAAAGTTCGGCAATCTTACCAGTCGTCTTCGAGCACCCTTTGAGGTATCTGCATCATTTGTCTCCAAGATGACCTTGAGGTACTTCATAGCTGGTTGAAACAATGACTCAAAATCATTTCATATAAAATGACACAAATCAGGAGCAAATTAGAAATACAGAAACTATGACTCACATGGTATGCCTGCAAGTGACGAAAGATGACATTTCAAAAGACGAATTGCCTCCTTTGCACCATGGTCATGCAAGTCCAGCATCATGTCGTCATCACCCGTGTTGTCATCATCCGTCTCCACATTTCTGACAACGAAAACAATTGGAAACAAATATAAAACAGCAAATTCACCATCTCCCTCTCTCCCTTCTCTAAAAATACAAAACATTACACAGATATTAAAGAAAGGTGCACCAACCTGGTTTCAAAAATTTTCAGATTGGACTCTTCATCTGCTTCATGAGCCTTTCTGTGAAAGAAATGTCCCTGCCATGCACACAGCATTCAGACTTAAATCATTTATTTTGTCCAGCATGGACATTCTAACATGCGAAAGTTGATCTATGAGGTCAAACTGAAACTAATTTCGGGTCATCATACAACTACTACTATATCTTCTTTACCAATTTAAGAGGTATCTTGAATGTCAACTGTCTTACCGAAGGAGAATCTATTCATTATAAATGGAAGAATGCTAAGTAGAAGCAGAAGAAAGAATCTAAGTGTCCATATCTACTTCCGGTCTAATACTGTCATCAATAGATGGAATGTTGGAACTTTACCTTTTCAAGAAGTTTGCTGGCTCGAGTGTGATCACCGTCAGTAAATGCATCAACAGCCTGACAACCGCACATTCTTACATCAGAGTGTCTAAACTTAGAAGGAAATAGAAACAGCATTGTATCTTTGATATATATAACAAAGGTGAGTATGCAAAACAGATCGGTATAAAGGAACCTACAGCTTTATAATAGTCCTTCATTATGCCCCTATTTTCCACCACAGCTTTACGGAGAGCCTGGTATTTGCTATTTTCGTCATCATCCGCAACTGAAATGGATGGAAAACTTGAAAATATGATAACACAAAGCAAAGATAAATATTAAAAACATTAGAAATTATCTCCCAAGGACCATCCTGATTTTAAAAAAGTCAGGACAGAGCCTGTTCGGCACCAAACAAGCACACACAGGAGACATTTAGCAAGTATTAATTTTAATATGTGTGTGTATGCATGTATGTATGTATGTATTTTCCAATGAAAATATGAAAAAACAAAGCCAGGATAAGTATAAAAAACAAGTGTCGGGAATAATGCACTTTGATCCATATGAATTCATTACATGCATCTAACACCTGAAGAATTCCTATCTATATGTAGTATTGTTTTTGTGTGTCTGTCTACCTATCTGTGCATGCACAAGTGAGCTATCACGACAAACTTATTAAATACTTTAATATAAAAAAATTTAAATATTCGTAGATGTTTTAAGTCTTGAGCTTCTCAGGTGTAGCTCCATTTTCACTATACCATTTGCATCAATGTCTATGATAACTGGTGGAAGCCAATATGTGTGCGTGTGGGTATGTGTGCATTCAATTAACATTGTATCCAAAAGTATGAAAGAGTACATACTCTTGTCGTTATCTATTTGTATGTCCAACACAATAGGTTTGTGTTCTACTAAAAAGTCCATTGGAGGTCCTGTCACCACTTCTCCAAACGGTTTAGACCTTCTCACTGTCTTCATCATTCTTTTGGGTAATTCTTCATAATTCTCCGGAGAAGCAAACAATGCATCCCAAAGTTCCTTCTGGAGTTCATTTCTGTCTTTCAACTGTTTAGACAATTCTCCTCCATTTAAATTTGAATCCCTATTTCCAAATAATGAGGAAAATACAATAAAAAAGTTAATTATGACTTTGAAATGGTTATGCAGATAAAAGCATTTTCACCTCTTCCAAAATGAAGTCCAAACAGTGGCAGAAATTGTAACTAAATAACATTTGAATAAAAAAAGGAAAGAAAGAAAGAAAAAGAATACCCTCCAAAATTCAATTGTTGTGACTTTCTTTGGCATGAAACCCCTTCAGGATTTGAGCTCGTATTCATAAACTGTAACATGAAATCAAATCACAATAATAGGAAGACATAATATGTTAGTCATAAGTATCCCCTTAATTTTCAACTGTTGATAGAAATGACAACTCAATATGAGCTGATTCTCACAGAATAAGGTGACCTAAGATACAGCACACTGGACACATTCATAAGTTAATTATAGAAATTTAGTGAAATGTGCAAAGCTATAAGAGTTGAATTATATGAAGTCTTGTATAAAATCAAACTAATAATTCATCCTATATGGAAAATGGAAATTACAGATAGTGGCATACTGGCATGCTCAACTCAAGTTACTCCAACCCACCGGTAATTACTATCTGAGGCCTTAATACTGTAAGCCGAGTAACATGAAAAACAACCTATTGCTAGTCCTAATAAGAGAACAGAGCATCCATCATCGCCACATTCTAACAATTTCTAACTGAAAACAAAAACCAGGCACAACTTAGCAATTATGCTAACCTTTTCAGTGGATGTACCACGATATGTCGCCCTTTCATCTAAAGTCTCTGCTGATTGATCAAGTAGTTTCGACATGCTCTGAATATGAAAGAGATACTTTACTTTAAAAAGTGCTAATTATTAACAACATATTTAACTGTATTTCATGGTATAATAAAGAAAGGTATGCAAATTTCTAGCTCATGTAACTGTAATGAAGAGCTTTATGTATGTAGATATTGTTTTATATATAAAAAAAAAAAAAAAAAGAATGGAGGCCTTAATCAGAAGGAGAATATTATGCATACCTTTTGCATATCAAATCCACAATTCTCTGCACATTTAGCAGAAAGCCAAATTAGTAATAACACCAACACAAAAAATAATATAAAAAAAAAAAAAAAAAAAGAAGAAGTTAGACTTGGAATTAATATAACTACAATGTGAATCAAACCCATAAAAAAGTCATCAGTGCACAATAGTTTTCTCAACGATTCTAAACCAAATTTCCCTAGATGATCCCTTGTGCAATTACTACGTTTAAATAGAGGAACTGCCAGAGGACTGGCTGAAAATCAACCGTAGCAATAATTAATCAGCATAATTGCAGCTAGTTTTATTGATATTGTCACCAGAAGTTCCTAAGATCCTCAGAAAATGCTGAAGATTACTCAACGATGTAGCTGTCACTGATTCTTCAAGAGGATGTTCACATCCTTTGATTTTCTTGACACTTCATCAAAAAAGAACAAGCAATTTGGTACAAATAAACGAGCCAAGGTGTTTCATGAACACTCCATGTAAACTCACGAATCAAAGCACTCTACTAAAGATAAGTTGCTCAATCCACAGCTAGACAATGATAAGAAGACATCAAATAAATAATAATAATAGAAAAACATAACTATGTATTTTTTTTTTTTTTTTAAATAGAAAATTAAAGTTGATTAACATATCAAAAAACAAGGCAATTAGTAACTAAGTTATACAGAAAATTGTAAAGAAAGGTTTACCAAGAACTTCTCGAATCACATTCTTGTTCATCTGGAACCCTTCCCCTAGCATTTTGAACAGAAAATCCTCCATATCCTTGTGCAAATGATCGTCCTTGGATGGCTCCGGTTTCGCTTCTTCTCCCCAAATTGCAGACATTGGCAACTCCTTTGAATCCAACTTCAATGGTTTGGTTGCTACACAAGAGCCATTAGCTGGCTGTGTAGGTTTAAAATAGTCTTTACCAATAACACTTGATACAGAACCTCCTGAAACTGGACGCCATTTTTTCTTTGCAGCTTTGAACTTTTCATTTTCATGAGATTGATTCTGAGAGATACTATCATATGATGTCTCCAACAATTCTTTACCCTTTGCCTCACCATCAGATGAATTGGTACTTGAGGTTGAGGTGCTTGTCCGCTTGTCATACAGAAATTCACCAGCCAAAACTGCATTCCGTCCTGAATTACAATAAGCAAAAGCTATTTCTTGAAGAGTAAACGCAGAACCAAACGCATCAAACAAACCCTTCAATGCCTTTTCCTCAGTGTCATATGTTAATCCGTTGGAGCTCGACACTTCCATTCCGTACACACTTCACAGAATAATACAGGAAAAAAAAAAACAGATCAGTAAACAATCTAGGGCTTAAATTAGACAAAAATAATTGGGTAATCAAAGAAAACTGTGAGTGTTAAAACAGAACAAACAAGTCATTGTAATAAATATTGTATCAATTAATGCACAAACTCTTCCTATAGAAGCCAAACGACTTGCAAAAAGAGACTCCTTATCACACTTCTGTTCTAACATAAATTTTTCTAAAATCACCCACCATTCGTGATTAAATTCGGTCAATACAACATGAAATTAAACAAGGGAAGCTAAACCCACATGGAAAATCTCAAAATGAACAACACATTGACATCCGATCATGTCCAAACGAAAATCAATACATAAATACCCAACAGAATAACCCCACGACTGCGAAATCGCTCAAAAAAACAAATTTCACCATTGATGCCCCTGATTTTGCAGATCTTTGTAATTATCAACAATTCATTTCAAAAACCTAAGCAGAGTATAGTCAAAGACAGAAATACATATAAAAGATAATCAAAATTCCACCTATCATCAATCCCAAACAAAAGATCAATAATCCATTTCTTATCTATCAATCAAAACAAAAATTAATAGAATACCCAACTATACCACAAAATGCAGACCAGATTTTAATTCGAACAACAAATAAATCACTACCATAATTGGTTCTGGCAAGAATATAATGAAAGCACAAATCTTTTTTTTTTTTGGGTGATACAACAATACAAAAATTTCCAGTTCATGCAACAATAAAGTGAAATCTTTATACTAAGCAACCAAACAAGACTTAATTGTTATTTTTTCTCTGTAAATGAAAATAAAACAAGAGAAAAAGAGAGAATTGAAGAGACTTACAGGAGGGGTTTTGGTGAGTTTCTGGGAAAAAGAGAAGGGCTCAGACTGTGAAGTTGCAGCTGCAATTCTTGTGAAGGCGTTTGTTTAAATAGAGAAAAAAAGAAGATATATTTCTCTTTTCTTTTCTTTTTTTTTAATTTTTGGAATCATAAATTTTTAATTTTGTTTTTTTTTGAAAATAGTCATAAAATATTTATTGAATTTTAACTTTTGTTTTTTTTTTCTTATACCTCCACTTGCAGCGGGAAAAAATTACAATTTTATAGCAATAAAATATACAAATTGCACATTGAAATTGTGGTTCTCTTTCAACTTTCAAGTTTATAGTAGTTCTAAAGATATATAAATACATTAAAAAAAGATATTTATAACGAAAAACCTTGTTAATTTTATTTTCCTTACATATTTTTACTTTAAAAATTTTGTCTTCTTCAATATTGAATTTTTTTTTTGTCTTCTTTCAAACTTTTAATCCGAGATAAAATGTGAATGGACATATGCGATAGTAACCTATGAAAAAGAATGTCGTTGGATAGATACGATAATAACATATAATAAAGTCAAGCAAAAATATTATTGGACATATGCAACAATAACATACGAGAAAATAAATGTCCGTAAAAGAAATATGTTTGTTGTGTTGGATTTTTTTTTAATTTTTTTTTGGTGTAATCAATTTAAATATATTTAAAATGTTAAAATATTTTATTTAAATATATATAATAATATAAAATAATATAATATATAAGAGAGAGAGAGATGCTTTTTTTTTGGCGCTCAATTGCTTAAGAGGAGAGTTGGATTTGATTCCCTTTTTTTTTTGAAACGCGGCTGCGGTTTAGTTTCTGTTTTCGCCTTCCTTTGGAAGTTGTTGACTCTCTAGTTTCCACTCAAGCCCATTCATGCCTGTTTTGTCGTCTACCGTTTTTTAGGGTCATTACCTTCGTCATTACTTGTTTTTAATAACTTATGAGTTTGGAGTTTTTTTTTTTTTTTTTTTTTTTTGGAAAATATTAAATTAACTTCCAATATAATTTTTTATTTATTTAAAACATTTTCTCAAGGATTTTTACAATTTTTTTTATTTAAATATTACAATAATTCGGGGTTTTAGGAAAGAGAAAGACTTGAACCCACAATCTCGTGATGTAAATATAAGAGTCATATGCAAACAAGATTAAATTGTTTTTAAAAGAGTAATATTTCTAAAAATTTACTCAAATGACGTATCAAATTGATTTATTATTACATCTTCATTGTTACTTTATCGGATGAACAATATGATTGTAACAAATCTAACTCAATAGTCGATACGCATGATTACCCTTGCATGAGAATGAAACATTTGATTAAATAAAATGACAACTCCTTCCATGAGAAGGTGAGTATAGTATAAGCAAGACGACGACCCAAAAAAAAAAAAAAAAAAAGTGTACAAATGAATAAAAAAATAATAGAAAATAAATAAAATAAAAAGTGGTCTCCACACCACTCTAATAAATGCTAAGAATCATTGCTTCATTCATTGCCATGTGACTTTAGGTAAATAGAGTCATTAAATTGTGATTCTCATTTTTAGAAACAAATCTATTATTTTCAATCAAAACTCTTGTTCTTGTAAATATAATGAGTAAAAAACATATATTTAATAAATATTTTTACATATTTAACTTCAATTTAGTAAAAGCATACAAGTGTGGAACAAATAAGTATGGGTTTTTATCTTTTAATAAATTTTATGTATAAAAGGACTAACTTTAAGTATATAACTGAACTCAAAAAACATAATAAAAACTAACTAAAAATAATTAATATAAAAACTAACCAAACATAATAATATCACAATCTAATGTGGCTTGGTGGTAAGGCTAATGACACTAATTGTTTGGCAATTTCTCATGTTCGAATCGTCGCCACCATGTGTTATATATATAGTCCAATTCTGGTCAGTGGGTACTGATATAACTTACATCAGTGTGTTGCATGTGGGTCACTGATTATGGAGAAACACTGACAAGTGCATACACACTAAGTCAAAACATGTAAATCCAGTGGTCCACATGCAACACACTGATATAAGTTATATCAGTGTAAGGTAAGGACGTCTAACCACAGTCACACATTCATATTGGGTGTGGGTATTTGTTAATGTGGGGTTGTGGGCCCATTGTGAATGTGTGGCTGTGGTTAGACGTCATAAAATTATAAAGTCAAAACTATCATGATTGGAGGGAGAGAGAGAGTAATTTTTCAATGAGGACTTTTTACAATATATACTTTAAGCACATTTGATGAAATTGCATGGAATGCATTGAATCTTGATTTGATTTTTTGTATGGATGGTGAAAACATTGAAATACATTTGTGGAAAAATTTAAAAAAAAAAACGGGATGCAAGAACTAATTTTTTCCAATGTTTTTGAAGATAAAGCATTTAAAAATAGGGAAATATAAGAAAAAATAGTTCTCAAATCCAAAAAATTTCCAAATTTTTACCAAATGTGTATTTTAATTTTCTTAGGATGCATACAAAAAATCTCATCGAAAAACTTTTGATTATATGCAATTTCATCAAAAGTGCTTAAAGTGTGCATCGTAAAAGTCCTCATTGAAAAATTACTCATATATATATATATATATAATGCTAGGCTTCTCCTACATGTTCTTATTTTTCAATAAATAAAATTTGTATTTAATTTATGTCTCCGTACTTGACTGAAATTACATTTGGTGCATGTAAGTTTTACACTCACACAACCACCATGAATTGATACTTAATTACAATAACAAAGCGCATGAAATCATCTCCACATTTCATGCTATTGAATCCTAACTAACACCATCAAAAGCTTTCACTATATAAATCCATTGATTTGGTTCTAAAAAAAGCAAGCAAAAATCATCAAAATTTTGCTTTCTAAAATGGCACCACCACCACCATCAATTTGGATTTCCGTACCCATTTTGGCTTTACTAAGCTTATTACTAGGGCTCTGCTCTTCCCACAGAGATATGGGCTCTGATCAAGCCCAAACTAGACCCAGTTTGGGCCAAGCCCACCACCGCAATTTCAACAAAATGTACCCACCAATTTTGAGCAGTGGTGTGTACAATTGTGACAATGATGGAAATTGTGTGCCCATTGATAAATACTGTAACCCTTGTTATTCTGTTCCAAATTACCCACCTCCGTGCATACCCTCCGAAGATTACGGTTGTATCGATGATCCTGGCGGTGCTGTTGGCGGTGGTGGTGTTGGCGGGATACTACCGGATCCCCCTGGTGGTTTCAAGAAGGTCCAGAACGGTGTGGGCCGTGTAAATTATTACAGTAAGCCCATAGATAATACACAATTAACAAATCTTGTTTTAGTGCTACAAGATTTGTGTGAAGCGATTAACGACTTAGCTTCCACTGCAAGTAACATGTACGGTGCAGGTGGAAATCCCGGGGAAGGCACGTATGGTGTGGAGCCGAATGTGGAGGCTGAAGCACCGGAGGAGTCCGGTTAGGATAATAAATCGGGGATGTTCGTTGATCCGATCCGTGTGGTCTGTGCCTGATATATATATATGCATGTCCTTAATAAGTATATATATACAAATCCAAAGTCTATGAACTTGTGTGTGTAAACTTAAATATTGCATGTAATAAGAACTTCAGATGACTCAGTTTTATTATAGTTATTTTCTGTTCATGAAAAAAAAAAAAAAAAAAAAAAAAAAAAACCTTTAGTGAGACCAATGATGTTATATTGTTAATCGGTGATGCCATGCAAATTAATCTTTCAATTACGATGATTTAATATAATTCATTAGTTGCAAAATATAGGTCTGAGTCACGCAGTGTGTATATGTACTACTGGAAGTAGAATCAATAATGGCTTTATAAGATAGACAAAAAGTTGATTATATTGGATTAGGTTTTTTAATTAATATATAATACAAGGGTTGTTTTTTTTTTTTTTTTTTTTTTTTTTTTTTTTTTTTTTTTTGAAGTTCATAAATAGTTTTCTCAACCCATCAAACATGGAAAATTTGATCAAAACATTCACATGATTGATCAAGACCGTATTGAATTTTATTAAAATTAAGGCGAGTTAATGATACATATAAACTTTAATTTAGGAAACTTTTTTTTTTTTTTTAACCGAAGGCATCGAGAGTAATTAGAGAAAGATAATTTGTTCTAATCAAGGTTTAATCCATTAGATTTCCATCTATTATGGATTTAGCTCGTGTAATTGATTGTAGCTGTGCACGGTAGGTACAAGGGAATATTAATTTTTCAGTTATATATATATATATATTTTTAAAACTTTTCATTTATTTGATGTTGTGCCCGATCGTGAGCTTCCTTAGATGCCGACTATTAGCCTTATCCCCCGAACTTGTATGACCGATTATAGGTTCGGAGTATATTCTGAACACTGTTTTCCCTCGGCTCTCCTTGCCACCGTAAATAAAACACCGAACTATGCTTCGGAGGATAACGTTGATGAACAGCAGCATATCTGACCACGTACAGACAGCTGTCGGACTCAGCCACTGATCCCTCGACACGTGCCTGAAGCGTCAGGACTTTGGCTATATATGCCCTCATTTTGCACCAAAATGGGACCTGGGAAAAATTTTCTGTTTTCCTTACTCTTTGAAAAGAATATTGTATAATCCCTTTGGAAGTGGGAATTTACTTCCACATTATTCAATAAAATTGCCCCTTTCGTTCCTTTTCTAGTCATTTATGTGTATTGTAATCTCATCATATTACAACCCGAAGATCGTACCCCGAGAATTCATTTTTGACTCTAACATTTGGCGCTAGAAGGAGGGGGGTGCCAGCATCTTCGCGGGAAAACAATGAATCCACAGCCGGAAGATCAGTATCCGGACGTAAACCTCGGGCTAAGGCCACCCGGAACCCAAAACTATGCACAGGCTCCACAGCAACAACAACCTTTACCCCACCACATTTCGCCCTATCCAGGACTCGCGGGGGAGCAACAACACCAACCGAATTACGGGTACAACCCCCATCAAGCGCAATACCCGTTCCAAGGTCAGTTCTACGGATATCAGGGGGGATCGCAACCGTATCCTCAGGGGCCGGTGAACCCGTTCTACCCGCAGATGCCATATCAGGCCTATTACCCTCAGGGTTACCCACCGGTGTATTCACACCAACAGCCGCAGCAGCTCCACCCACAGACCGAAGACCCGGTCATCCGAGCGATCACTAGCCGGCTGGATACCCTGGCCCAGAACGTTATCCGGGTAATAAATGTTGTGGATGGCGGTGGCCAGCAAGGGGACTCTGAAGAAGCTAATTCCCGGGCCGAAGGTAACCCAGTTAGGACCCGACCGAGGGAGAGAAGGAGAAGACAACAGGCAACTCAATTTGTCGAACCCGACCCAGAAGAAAATGAGAACCATGAGACACCGAATAGAGTTGCGGGGATGACCCGAAGTCGGGAGGAGCGTGACGGAGTAGTCCAAGAGGATGTGCCTCGAAGGACTCGCCACCGACAAGAAAATGCGGGCGCATCTTACCCTCACCATGGGGATACGGAGAGAAATACCTTCGCGGACCCGGAAGCCTTTCGTGAGCTTCAAGATCAGCTTGCGGACATTCAAGACCAGATACATTACGGCCATCGGAGATCCCTGACCCACAGAGAGAGCCCATTCGTCGAAGGTATTACCACCGCCGAAATTCCAACTAGCTTCAAAATGCCGCGGAAGGATATGTGCGGATATAGTGGCACGGGAGATCCAGACGACCACCTAGACTCTTACCTGGACTGGATGAACATGCAGGGGACATCCGATGCCGTAAAATGCAGGGTTTTTCCGCTCACACTTTCGGGGGATGCACGAACATGGTACGGGGGTCTCAAAAGACAGAGTATTTCTTCGTTCAATGAGCTCTCGAAAGAATTCCGTAGCGGGTTCGCCGCAAGCAGAAGAAGACGGAGGCACATGGTTCATCTCACCTCCATCAGACAACGTGAATCTGAGTCTATCAGAGATTACATGGGGAGATTCACGGAAGCGGCAAGGCAAGTTCAGGACTTCAGCGAAGCTGGGGCAGTCATGGCTTTTATACAAGGCCTCCAGAAAGGCAACCTGAGTTGGTCCCTCTCAAAGAAAGGCCCGACCACTTATAGGGAGTTGATAGAAAGGGCTGAAAAATATGCCACAGCCGAAGATATTTCTGAGTCTAAGAGCCATGCTACTTCCGCGGAACCCTACGAGGCACCCAAGAGATGGGGTAGGCAGGCACGCGACAAAGGCAAAGAACCTCTGACATCCAAGCAAGTAAACACTGGGAACACTGGTCGAAATCCCCGATTTCCCCCAAGAGACAAATTTGAAGAGTATACCCCGCTGAGATTCCCCCTGGACAGAATACTTGAAATTTCAAATAAAGAAAAATTACTACGAAAGCCCGAACCCTTGTATTCAGCCCCCGATAGGAGAGATCGGAGGATACACTGTAAGTTTCATAATGACCATGGACACGAAACCAGAAAATGTCGCGACTTGAGAGACCAGGTAGAGGAGTTAGTCCGAAGCGAAAAACTCCGAGAATGTGTGAAGCCACAAGAATCGGTTGAAAAGGTTCCGAAGGCTCAGCAGCACCAAGACCACAAAAATCCAGTAAATGTGCCGGATTCAGATGATGAAGAACCCATCAACTTCATTGACGCTGTCCCCGTCACGGGAGACCCCGGATCAACCTCTTCCGGGAAGGCGACCGCCTCAGTATGCCTGACCACTACACCAGAAGATGCACCGAGACATTGGGTACCGTTATCGTTCTCTACCGAGGATTCCTACGGAATAAGATATCCCCATTGTGATGCCCTTGTTATTTCCGTGAAGGTTGGGAATCGGACGGTAAAGAGAACCCTGATTGATCATGGAAGCTCTTTGGACATTATCCACTGGGACCCCCTACAGAAACTCGGATACACAATTCCGCAGCTTCAAGCCTCCAGATATTGCATAAGAGGCATCGGAGGGCATCGCACTAGGCCGGTAGGGCAGATCTACTTGCCAGTCCGATTCGGGACTAGACCCCGGATACGAACCGTATGGGTTAGCTTCCAGGTGATAGATATCCCCTTTCCCTTCAACATTCTCATCGGAAGGCCAACGCTCTATGCCCTGAGAGCAGCTACCAGCATTTACTCTCTGAAACTGAAGTTCCCGACTGAACTCGGTCCGGGGGAGGTAACCGGAGATCAAGAGGAATACAAGAGATGTATCCAGATCGGATCGAACCCGGTACTCACCATCGGGAACTACAGCGCAGCACCTGTATCACGAAGGAATACACCGAAACAACGGAGGCTTAAGAAAAAGCGGATCGGAGATATAGCAACTGCACAAATGTCAGATAATACCCCACTAAATGAAATCCATGTCACCAGTCTTGATCCCCGGGAGGTCGGATCGCAGCCAGCAGGAGAACCTACCGAACCATTACTGAAGATAGCACTCCGCGAAGATAACCCCGAGAAAACCATCCTTGTCGGGGGAAATTTGGAACCCCGAGTAAGGATTGAACTCATAGAACTGTTAAAGGAATTTTCGGATATCTTTGCATGGAGTCATGCAGACATGCCAGGCATAGACCCCTCGATCATATCTCACTCTCTTTGTGTAGACCCGATGTTCAAGCCAGTGTCACAGAAGAGAAGATCCTTCAACAATGAAAGGTATGAAGCAATAGCCACAGAAATAGACAAGCTCTTGAAGGCAGGATTCATCCGGAACCTGGATTATAACGAATGGTTATCAAACGTCGTTTTGGTAAAGAAAAAGGACGGAAGGTGGAGGATGTGTGTTGATTTCACCGATCTAAACAAGGCATGCCCGAAGGACAGCTTTCCCCTGCCAAGAATTGACCAGTTGGTGGACGCGACCTCCGGTCATGAATTGCTCAGCTTTATGGATGCATATTCCGGGTACAACCAAATCCGAATGAATGAAGACGATGAGGCCAAGACCGCCTTTATCACTGATCGTGGAGTATATTGCTACAGGGTGATGCCTTTCGGCCTCAAAAATGCCGGAGCAACTTATCAGAGGTTAGTTAATCGGATATTTGCGGCCGAGATAGGGAGAACAATGGAGGTATATGTCGATGACATGCTGACCAAATCGGTAACCGCCGAAGGACATGTGCCAAATCTCCGAAACACGTTCATGCTCCTGAGGCAGTATCAAATGCGGCTTAACCCTATGAAGTGCGCATTCGGAGTGTCATCTGGAAAGTTCCTCGGCTTTATGGTCCACCAGAGAGGGATCGAGGCCAACCCCGATAAAATCAGGGCAGTGATCGAACTCCAACCTCCGAGGAAAGCCAAGGATATACAGAGAATGAACGGCATGATAGTGGCCCTGTCCCGATTCATATCAAAATTAACAGATAGGTGTCTCCCATTCTTTAAAGCCCTGAAGCACAAGGGGGATTTTTGTTGGACTGCCGAGTGTCAGGCCGCTTTCGAAGACCTGAAGGCGTACCTCCAACAACCACCGATACTTGCCAAACCAGCCACCGGGGAGACTCTATTTTTGTACCTTGCCTTTTCCGAGGCTGCAGTAAGCTCGGTATTGATCAAAGAAGAGGGGTCTGTCCAAAGGGCAGTTTATTATGTCAGCAAGAGCATGACCGAACCGGAAACCAGATACCCGGGAGTGGAGAAGCTGGCGCTGAGCCTAATTGTGGCCTCTCGGAAGCTAAGACCATATTTCCAATCGCACCCCATAGTAGTTTTGACGAATCAACCACTCCGCCAAGTCCTTCAGAAGCCAGAGCTGGCCGGAAGACTCATCAAATGGGCGATGGAAATTAGTGAATTTGACATTCAGTTCAGACCCAGAACTTCAGTGAAGGGCCAAGCGGTGGCCGATTTTATCGCCGAACACTCAAATCCGGAGGTGCTCAATCTGTCAACCGGGCATGTACACCAGTGGGAAATGTTCGTAGACGGATCTTCCAACCGTCACGGTAGCGGGGCAGGAATAATCATTATCACTCCCGAAGGAACTCTCACTCAAGCTGCACTCCGGTTTGATTTTAGGGCAACCAACAATGTTGCGGAGTATGAAGCCCTAGTCACCGGACTAAAGATCATCTTGAACATGGGCGCTGAGTATGTTACGGTGTATAGTGACTCCCAGCTGATAGTCAATCAAGTGAACCAGGACTACCAAGCCCGAGATCCCGAAATGATCAGGTACCTTAGGCAAGTCAGATCCCTGATGTCTAGGTTCATCCGGATCTCGAGAGAGCATAACTCCCAAGCAGACGCACTAGCTAAACTCGCGTCGACTTCGGACATGAAGCTACCACGTACTATAACCGTATTTCGCCTACCGATCTCTAATCTGTCGGAAGATCATCAAATCGGCGTATTGATCCCAGAACCTGTAGGTGAATCCTGGATGACACCAATCATGAACTACCTCCGCGATGGTACCCTCCCGGAAGATAAGGGAACGGCACAGAGGGTGAGGAGACAGGCACCCCGGTATCTCATCATCAACGGGTTGCTGTTTCGGAGAGGATTTTCCCTACCATATCTCAGATGTGTCAATCCCCCACAGACAGAGCAAATCCTCCAGGAAGTCCACAGTGGATCTTGCGGTAGCCACTCCGCTGGGAAAAATCTGGGTCACCGGATAACCAGACAAGGGTATTATTGGCCGACCCTTTTCAAAGAATCGAAAGCGCACTCCGAGTCGTGTGACCGATGCCAAAGGACCAGCCCGATCCCTCGTTTGCCAGCCGAAACTTTAACCCCCATGTCATCACCTTGGCCCTTTGCCAGAATCGGAGTCGACATTATCGGACCCCTGCCGAGGGGAACAGCCGATAAGCGCTATGCAGTAGTTGCCATTGATTATTTTACCAAGTGGGTGGAGGCGGAGGCCCTGAAACACATTACCGAAGCAAATACAACAAACTTCATCAAGCATTCTGTAATCTTCCGCTTCGGAGTTCCCCACACGCTGGTAGCCGATCATGGGACACAGTTCGACAATCATAAACTCCGCAAAGTATGCTCGGATTACAATATCAATTTGAAGTTTGCCTCGCCATCCCATCCCCAGAGTAACGGACAAGTGGAAGCTGTCAACAAGACCATAAAGACCCTCCTTAAAAGAAAATTGCAAGCCCGAAAGGGGTGTTGGGTAGAGAAACTTCCGGAGGTTTTATGGGCAATACGTACGACGCCACACTCGGCCATAGGAGAGACCCCGTTCTCATTAGCTTTCGGAACCGAGGCGGTTATACCCACCGAAACTAATATCCCAACAAGAAGGGTCTCTGCCTACACTCCAAGTGATAATGAAACTGAACTCCGAGCATGTCTCGAAGAGTTAGAAGAAAGAAGGGACCTGGCCAGGATCCGAACCGCACATCATCAGCAACAGATAGCCAAATATCATGACAAACGAGCCCGAATCCGAAGGTTTAACCCCGGGGACCTTGTTCTCAAAAAGATCTTACCATCAACCAAGTCAACTTCCTCAGGTAGTCTGGGGGACAAGTGGGAAGGCCCATACATCATTGATTCGGTATCCATGAAGGGCGCCTACAAGTTAAAAAGGGAAGATGGTACGCCTTTGAAGAACCCATGGAATGCAGACCACCTGAAGAAGTACTACCCATAATGGCTCACAGAATGTACCGTCCGATACAGTTTTTCGGTAGTCTGGGGGACAAGTGGGAAGGCCCATACATCGTTGATTCGGTATCCATGAAGGGCGCCTACAAGTTAAAAAGGGAAGATGGTACGCCTTTGAAGAACCCATGGAATGCAGACCACCTGAAGAAGTACTACCCATAATGGCTCACAGAATGTACCGTCCGATACAGTTTTTCGGTAACTTGCTCTACTTATTGAATGTGCATTTTTAAATTTCTACTTTCAGAAAGAATTTCATTCATGTATCCTCAATAGAAAGACTCCGAAAGGAGCACAAAAGTCTCCACCCCCATGGGAGCACCGAAAGACTCCGAAAGGAGCACAAAAGTCTCCACCCCCATGGGAGCACCGAAAGACTCCGAAAGGAGCACAAAGGTCTCCACCCCCACGGGAGTACCGAAAATTCCGAAAGGAACGCAATTTTCCTTTTAATGTCACGGATACTTAACCTAATAATGGATGCAATATTGGCATGTTTATTATATCGGATATTGGCATGTTTGTTATATCGGATATTAGCATGTTTGTTATATCGGATATTGGCGTGTTTATAACTTCCGATGGTAGAACCATTAAATAGCATAACAAAATTACTTAAGGAATAAAATTTGAATCAAAAACTCCGAACAAAGTTACTTGGATATTAAATATGGCCCAAGGCCTACAAAAATCTCGGGACAATCCCCGAATGATTAATCTCGGGACAATCCCCGAATGAATCCCCAAATGGATAAAATCAAAAAAAAATAGAAGACATGTCCCTCGGAATTTAATTACCCCTGGATCTTTTTCCCTTATCGGAGGCAGGGTTTGGGACGAACCTTTCATCATCAGTCGATACCGCCTCAGGTTCATCCTCCGAAAGTGGTTCCTCCTGAAAATCTTCGGAGATGTCCCTGACAGGCTCGCCCTGCCTCCTGACCCGGGATTCAGTCGCCTTTGCAACATCCGCATCGAACGCGGAGAAATCAAAATCTGGATAAGCTCGGAGCAGTAAGGTCCTCACGTCCTGGACCGCCGAATCGAATGTCTTCTCCTGAATTTCAGAGAAGTCTTCCGAATTCACAAATATATTCACGGCGTTGTCCGGAAGGTCTTCCTTCATGCTCCAAATGGACTCGTTTGCTCTCTTCAGCCGAGCCCGGTAGTCACAGAGCTTCGCATGCTTATCTCTGCAGCCGGCCTTCACTTTCTGATATGCGGAGGATATGTCTCCGACCATAGACTTCTGCGACTCCAGAGCCGCCACCGATTCATTCAGTTCCTCCTCCACCCTCTCTTTCTCCTTCTGCAGCTTCTCGCATTTTGCCTTCGCATCCCCGTACCTGTTCTCCATGTGGAGGAGGTTACCGATGGCCTAATGATTAATAAGAGGAAATCATTATCCGAGGCGCCTCACTTGAGAATGCCAAATAACACAAACAAGTATTAGACCTACGAAAGCTAATAGCATTACCTGCAGAAGGTTAGCCTGTCCATGTCGGATCCTGTCGACGTTAGACATCTTTCCGTACCCCGATATCTCACCACTCCTCAGGAGATCCTTCCCGTGGATGCAGAGGTACTCCACTCCGGTTACGGGGTTGATGGGCTTTGTGCCAGACACAGAAGCCCTAGAAGAGGGATGCCTAAAGTAGTTCGGAGGAGATGTAGTGTCCCCCCAAACGTCCTTGCCTTTGCTCAGAGGAGCCTCCTCGGGCATATCCTTATCGGAGTCAACCAGCTCCACATTTATTGGTCCACCACCGATCGCACCCTGATCGCCCTCGGTGGTCCCCTGGCCTCCGGATCTCATGGGGATGGCATGCGGAATTTGCCCGGATGTTCCAGCAGCGGCGACAGTTACCGTAGGTCTGCTGGCCCTTGTCCTCAGAGGAGAGTTACTCTCAGATGCCTCCTCAGCCACCAACCTTGGGCCCTGGGGAAGATTTAGCTTCCTCTTCTTCTTTTCGTCCTTGCGTTTGTCGGTGCCTCCTCTCCCCTTATCGGCCATCTTCCGTTTGGCTTTCGCGGAAATTTTTCCTGTATAAAGTTGATTAAGGATATTAATAATGTACAAGTCTTTCCATTCGAGTATCAAAAATCGGAAGACTACGAATTACAGAGGTCCTTACTCTTCTTTGATAAGGTTTTCTCAACCTTCCGCTTCCTTGCCTCCGTAAGGACCCCAATGAACCCGAGATCGTGTAGCCTCCGGTCGTCTAACAGGTGATCCACGTGCCTCCTTTCGGGGGAAACTTGCCAAGCGTCCGATACGTGCTTCCTCTCCACCTGGGATAATTCCTCGAAGGTAACACGTTCCCACGGTGCTGCAAAATGAAAGCATTCCGATAAACATAACAAATTAAAATGACGATTAAATCGACAAACACAGAAAATAAACCTATGGAAAACCCAAACACCTGGGATATTGAACACCGAGCGAACCCTCTGTGGACGACCACCGAGCTGTAGGTCTTTGCCCCAGTCGCCTCGGGCGACGAACCAAGTCTTCTTCCATTCTTTGTTCGAGGAAGGAAGCCCGGTGATCAGAGGTTCGCCGTCTTGCTTGTCGCAACAAGCAAGAGCCCACCAGCCATCACCCCCAGATTTATGGGAATATAGCCGGTAGCAGTGCCCAATCTCCGCAAGTGTTGGCTCCGGAAACCCCATGCTTCTCCACAGCGAATACATCCCGACCACTATTCTCCAAGCGTTCGGATTCAGCTGAGCCGGGGCAATCCCAATCTCTCGTAGGACCCTCCGGATATACTGTTGCAACGGTAACCTGGCCCCGATTTCCAGAAATGCGGGGTGAAAGGCCACCGATGTTCCTTCAGGGTTACTCGCTTTCTCCCCATCTCGAGGAACCCTCATACCCACAGTTCGGGGGATCGAGAACTCTGTGGCTAGCCGGCTGAGTTTACGTGCGTCCACTTTGTTCTCCCTCAGATGGTTTATCGCAAACCTTGAGTGATCTATCTCACCCCGAACTAATTCTTCGGAGTTGTATCCCTCACGAAGTTCTATTGTGCGAGGGCCTGCCCCCGATTCCTGAGCGCCCTCATGAATCTGTTGGACCTCAGGACTTCCTGCATCTTGCATGTCCGCATCACCGAAAGCGCTCCTGGTACTGCTACCTACGGAGACCCTTCCTGACGTAGACTCCGACGCACTAGATTCCGAACTTGACGAGACCACAGGGCTTGGTGCCCCAACTTTTCGAACCATCGGTGAATGTAATAGCAAAACGAAACAAAAAGAGCGGACGAGAATCAAAAATCGGAGACTAACCTGTTTTCCCTTTCTTTCTGTTTTGCACTCCCTCAGATACCGAAGACGCTCTGATCAGTTGAAAAAAACGCAGGTGGGGAGCTATGGTCGGCCCTACACCACTATTTATAAGGCCCCTCAGCACAGTACACGAAGCGGCGCGAAACCAACCTCCCACGGCCCGACACGTGTACGCCGCCCCGTTCCGTTGGCCACGTGGCACCCGCATACTGACCGCGAACGAGGTTGATCTTTCGCCAAACGAGACCCAAGCAATCTTCCGAACGTAGGGACACTCCGATTTCGAGCCCACAATCGGGTGCTTCATACCGAATTATGAGCTCGAGGGGGAACTGTTGTGCCCGATCGTGAGCTTCCTTAGATGCCGACTATTAGCCTTATCCCCCGAACTTGTATGACCGATTATAGGTTCGGAGTATATTCTGAACACTGTTTTCCCTCGGCTCTCCTTGCCACCGTAAATAAAACACCGAACTATGCTTCGGAGGATAACGTTGATGAACAGCAGCATATCTGACCACGTACAGACAGCTGTCGGACTCAGCCACTGATCCCTCGACACGTGCCTGAAGCGTCAGGACTTTGGCTATATATGCCCTCATTTTGCACCAAAATGGGACCTGGGAAAAATTTTCTGTTTTCCTTACTCTTTGAAAAGAATATTGTATAATCCCTTTGGAAGTGGGAATTTACTTCCACATTATTCAATAAAATTGCCCCTTTCGTTCCTTTTCTAGTCATTTATGTGTATTGTAATCTCATCATATTACAACCCGAAGATCGTACCCCGAGAATTCATTTTTGACTCTAACATTTGAATATTAACCTAATATTACTGGATGATCGTACTACACCTAAATAGTCATATTAACTTATTTATTTATGAATTATTATTATAAAATAGTCATATTAATTATACTTATTTGTATTGCAATTTTGGCAACCTAAAACTAAAAGAAAGTTACTGTCTAACGTGATTTGATTGGAAAAATATTCATTCAATTTGACAATTTTTATTATTATTATTTTTTTTTTGAAAAAAAGGTTTAAAAGAGAGTGAAAAGTATGTGATACCAAGATCAAGCAAGCGATGTTTATGCCAAGAACTTGAAATTTTGGGAATGAATAAATTTAACATTAAAAAAACAAGAAAAGAAAACTAATAATGTTGGAAAATCGAATTAATTAACAATCCCCGGTAATTACTGGGCTCACACAAGAATCATGAAACAAAAAAAAGTTGGCAAAAAATCAACCATCTTCATGCTGCCAATTTTCCCGCCTTTTTTTACTCACCAAATCCAAATAAAAACCATGCATGCATACATATATACTCAACTACTCTAATGTGTATAAATATGTATAGAAATAAATCGAAAATGTCGATGGTTGGTTAGAAATTAGAACTTAAAAGAATCCAAAAAAAAAAAAAATGGTGGAAGCAAAATGGGTTAAAATTGTTTATGTAGTTTTAGTAAGCTTAGAAATAATAGTATGTTGTGTTGTTGCTAATAATAAAGAAGAAGAAACATATAATAAACCAGACCATGATCAAACTGTTGTTTTTGAAAAAGGTGATGGAGCTAGGAAATGGTCATGGGGTGGTATTGGCAAGAGGGCTTGGGGCGGCTTGCCGGGTTACGGTGTCGGTGGTGGTGGTGCCAAGGTAGGTGGTGGAGCTGTTAATATTCCTGGTTTTGGTACTGGTGGTGGCATTAATGTGCCTGGGTATGGTACTGGTGGTGGTACTAATGTGCCTGTGTATGGTTCCGGTGGTGGCAATGTGCCAGGGTATGGTACTGGTGGTGGTGGAGTGGTGGTTGGTGTTCAGCCCACTCAATGTAATAATGGTGGTTGTGGGAATGCCGGTGGTGGAGGTGGGTATGGTTATGGTTATGGTTATGGTAATGGCGGAGGAAATTGTAATGGCAATGGCCATCTGCAAGGCGGAGGCAGCGGTGGTGTCGGTGGAGGCGTTGGCGTCGGTGTTGGTGTTGGTGGAGGTGGAAACAACGGTTTTGGTGTCGGTGTCGGTGTTGGTGTTGGTGGAGGCGGAAACATTGGTGTTGGTGTCGGTGGCGGAGGCATCGGTGTTGGCGTTGGCGGCGGTGTTGGAGGAGGCGGAGATAGAGGTATTGTATACAGTGGTGGCGGAGGCGCGGTTGGTGGGGGCGGATACAGCGGTGTTGGAAACGGTGAAGGCGGTGGTGGCGGAGGAGGAGGAGGAATAAGTGGTGGCGGAGGCGGAGGAGGTGGTGGTGGTGATGTTGGAGGCGGAGGAGGCGGAGGTGGCGGTGGAGGCGGCGGGTTTGTGATCCCTGGAATATCAGGCCAGCCATATTTTTGCACTCCAGTAATTTGCAGCGGTAAAGCATGTAGTATAACTGCATTATACATGAGTATTGGGCCCACCATCAACAATGATCCCCACACATCAACCCATCAAAACAACGGCCTAGATCATACCAGCCCAAATGGAGCTTCTGCCCCTGCCCCTGCTACTGCCAGTGAAGTGAACCGCAGATCTTCAATTGACCAGAAACAGGAGGGCCCCACCGGATGAATGGACGGTGAGAATGCAGGACATGATGATGATCATCATGAACAAGTTCTGATTGTATTTATTCTGTAATCTGTCAAATTAGTGTTAAATGTAGATCCCCAAATAAACCAACATTCACCATTCATAATATAAAGTTCATTCAATTGTTGATCAATTTTTTATTTTTATTTTTTTGATGATCTACGCTTAGCGAACCCGGATTCGAAACTAGAGTACAACTCTATAATCTTTGGAAAACATGAAACCAAAGCCAAATGAAAAAAAAAAAAAAAAAAAAAAAAAATGAATCCATAAACACATTCTCCATACAACTTCATTTTAAAGATTCTAATTATTACATTAGCTATATATTACAAAGAAGCCTCCAGTTTCTTACAGCAGTCTGAACATACATGGATCATTCTGCCTCAGCCACCGCGGCATCTGCCCAGTTGGCAGCGCTGCCAGAGCGTGGAATGCTGTGGAGGCGCGTGAACATGTCTACCTGAAAAGTAACTCTGCAGACTTGCCCTTCGTCATCTTCGAGCAAAATGGCTCTAACCTTGTGAAATGGATGGTCAAAGCTCGTCAACCCGCTTCCATTCATGAACATGCACCCTGTTTTAACCAAAGTAGAAAACACTCTTCAGCAATATAGATTATAGATTACAATGCCTTATATGATTTGTCCAATATTTAACCCGAAGAAAATCAAGACAGAGAGTGAACCTGGAGGGAAATTTGCGAAAGATTTTCCACAAGTTTCTGCCATGATGTTAGCATCATTGGAGCATATCAGAGAGCCATCTCCGGAAATTCCCCATTTAAAATCAACACTACCATCACGGTCCTAACATTATTAACCATAACATGTTAATAGTAATGTCATATATACAAGGCTAGAAACAAAGACAACACAATTGTTGCACTCTATAAACTATCTTCTCCAGGGTGTGTTAGCAATTTAGCATCAGGTGTCACACTGACATGCCATGTTGTTTTAGGCCTAACTGAATCCGTATTTATTCAGGTCTGATCGAGTCTAGACTCTAGAGTCAATTTTCATTTGTTCGGATTTGCAGCCTATGTTGTCAGGCTGGGCCGACTTAGCTTCAAGTTTCGGCTTTAGGGAAACAAGCAGGGCCTAGTACAGCTCGCTCTATATCATCTCTGCACTTGGTACATCCAAGGTTCGAATATACATGCTTTACCAATCAGTCTATGGTAGAAAACTATTTTAAGAGACCTAAATTATCACAGTGAGAAATAGCATATCATCAACATCAATCATTGTAAATTGGTTGAAACTGTAACTACTATGTTGAACTTACCCTGGCAGCAAAAAGGTTCAAAGATTTAGCATCAAAGATAATGAATGCAAACTTCCCTTGGAGATCCTTAACGACTTGATCAGGTGGGTAGGGAGCTCGATCTCGTAAGACCTTATAAGCCTCAATCAATACCATAGCTGCTGTTGCTTGCCTGGAAAGGCCGTAATGTCGCCTAAGTTCACACGTGTTCTCTACAGTCCCAATAAATATGCAGAAGATATCATCCATGACCACTATTGACCTGACCCATATCAAATCAAACAATTTAAAAGCACTTAGATTGCCTTCTCTTTCTATCAAGTTGTGACTCGATTAGTCTTAGTTAAATCAGTGATTCCTTCAAATCCTTGGAATTCAAGAACAACAGAGAGTTCAGTGAGTTTTTATATTGGCATAGCTTAATTCAACTACTTCAAAATAACAGGACTTCAAATATAAACAAAGAGGCAAGTTCATTTCATACGAAAGTGATAAAGAATTAAGAGTCCAACAATACCTAGGATGCAGAGGACTTTCATTTTCATGAGACAGAGCCATGAAATTCCCATTTGAAAGGTTGTACAGTGTGGATTCTGGCCAGGATGACTGAAAAGTCTCAGCAATTTCTTGCCGGCTTTTCGAACTTCCCAACCCGAAAGAAGGAATAAGACTGAACTCCTGGGGTGGTTTTCCGATTGCTTTGTCGAAAACCGCCAACATTTTCCTGCAAAAATCTCAAGAGAGTTCTAGGCTAATTGTTGCAAAGGCAAGTGCAGAGTTAAAGCATATCCTTAGCAAACACAATGCTGTATTGTAACTGAAGGACTGAAAAAGTTAGCTAGCTTACAAGAGCTCTTGCGTGAGAATGCATGTGGCAGCTCTCTAAAGCTCATTTGGTTATACGTGTAAACAAGCAGCTAAAGCAGAAAAAGCATAACATACAGAGATAATGCCAAAAGTTTTGGTTTATCCTTCAGGAAGGCTGACAAGCCATATTGAGCTATCCAATAAATAGAAATGGTTTATTTCAAATAAATAAATAATAAACAGAAAAGATTGAAGTAACCAGAAAAATTCAAAGGTGACATCTAGATTAGATGGCGATGAAGCATGTGAGCACTGTTATCCTCCACTAGGGTTCAAATTCTGAAAGACACTCTACATTAGCCTTCATTCACCACAGAACACAAAAATGTGCAGTCTCTTAAGGCATATTCCCCAAATATCGTCATTGCTTCTTATAGGGAAAAGAAGTCTACTACCTGTGGGCCTTCTACCTTTGCACAGCATCAGGTTTTCACCCATTGCGGAGAATATTCCTTTCCTTAATGTAACATAAAAAACAGCTCAAAATTAGCATCAATCTCAGGAACAATGTTGGAAATGCATGTATAGTATATATCAAGGAAACAATGGCTCAGACTGTCTATATAAATTACAACAAAGACTGAGGTAATTTGACCCGGTTATATACACATCAAAATTGGGCAGAAAGTCGAAGAATTCTAGAAATGTTTAAAATGTTGAGCATATTAGAACAAGGTAACTGAGGTTAAATAGCAAAGTAAACTGTAGATGTGACCACGGGAGCGATATTTCATTTGATGTAAGCAACTGTACAACCATAATTCATTGGACTTTCCTGCTCATACTTGGCCACACGAGGATGATTTCTCAATATGTCTAGTGCACGCTCCTTAACCACCCCAGTGCCCATCCCATGTATAACAAAGACAACCGATTGCGACTCTGTTGAAGAGATGGCCATATCAAGCTGGTGAGCAGCTTCTTCCACTCGCATACCACGTAGATCTACTGTGTTCTTGGATGTTTGCACCCTTGGGACATAAGATTCCTCTTCACCATTGTTTGTCGTGGAACTCTGAGACTCTTCGCTCTTTTGTACCTAGTTACATATCAACCTTGTAAGATTTAGCATTGCTCGATAACCATAAACAGAAACTACAATGCTAGTTAAACTAGTATGTTCAAACATCTCAAGTAAAACTATACAGTACATACCTGCTTTTTCAAAAATGGAGAAGAATTAGCGGTGTTTCTTTTGCTTCTTGGAATAGCCCTAATGTCGCTTTTCTTAGCACGCACCCTTATTTTACCGTATTGGACTAGGACTGTCTCGTCATCTCCAAGTGCTTCGACTACAGTAGCCAACTTACCTCCTAAACCCTTCACATGGACTTGCTCCCCAAATTGGGGTGTAAATGAATCGGTATTTGTTTCATTGACGGAAAAGTCATCAGGAGGGTGGTGAGCTTCAACGATTGATGCAATGGCATATTCTGATTTTTTAACCAGTGAATTAAACTGATCTGTAGCGGCAATTTTGAGTTGGTTTTCAAATTCCTGAACCACAGTTTCTATTTGAAACTTAGCAGCCTTTAATTCTTTCTGGACCTGCTGTGTTTCCTTTGCCCTGAGAGCTGCCTCACGTTTGTCTAGATCTTTTGCCTCATCTTGAATCTTCCACCATGAAATTAGAGGGAGGGGCAGGGGGCAAAAAAAATCAATAAGTTATTATAATTTTAATTCAAAGAATGTTTGGATGATACTTAGCACTCTGAATCCAAATGGACATTATTTTTACTGAAAATTAATGATGAAATTTAAAGAATTCTTCTTTGTAAAATATAATATATTGCCTACCTCCCTAAGTTTCATTTAGTTCCCAAAATTATCACCCACGATCTAGAATGTCCTTTTTCAGATACAAATTCATTAATCAATAAAGTAAGTGAACATTACAACTTTTGAAGAAAAATGTTAATCTCCAAAGGTCAATCAGACATATGGTCATTACTACTTTGGAACAAATATACTTCGGCCACCTTATATAAATTGGCCTTTGACCAATTGGATCGGAAGTTACAGCAAATTGACAACGATAAGCAATATAAGATGTCCATACTTGGATAAAATCATTCAGGATGAAAAATAAATGTGCGGGTGTGCACAGCTGCTTGTCTGGTAACACCAGCAACGCTATATTAGTGAGGCAGAGCACAAAGTCCCACGGGGCACACATATTATTCACCAGTAATCTTGCAATTTTACTCTCACTTCTTATTACAAAAAGAATTGAATTGAATTTCCAATGCAGCGTTTTAACTTAAACAGAATTCAGGTTTTAGATTTAATCTTGACCACACTATACATGTATGAAAAGAAGCAGTATAGAAGAAATGGCAACAACAAAAAAAAAAATGCTGTGCCTGACTAAAAATTATAGACACTATACCTCATTGTAAAGATCCATAATTTCTGCATGAAGAGATGCTGCTCTCCTGGCCTGACTTTCCAATTTGCTTCTTTCTTCCGTTAGTGATTGATATAGATCACCTTTCCACTGCTGCTCCTCCTCTGGCCTTAACCTCTCCACCCACTCTTTTGCACGTTCAATAATATATCTATCAAAACCAATTGATTTGGCAATATTCAGTGCATTTGAATTACCAGTATTTCCCCACAGAATTCGATAGGTAGGCTGTAAAGTTTCCAATGAAAATTCCATTGCTGCATTCTCAAATTGAGAATCCTTATCTTTTAGGTGACTTAAATCAGCATAATGAGTAGTTATAATTGCTAAACCAACACGGTCCCTGAGATACTGCAAAATGCTGGTGGCAAGAGCTACACCTTCTGAAGGATCAGTTCCACTACCAATTTCATCAATGAGGACAAGTGATTCTCTTGAAACAACTTCCAAAATTTCAATAATCTGAGATATGTGCCCACTGAAAGTTGAGAGATTTTGTTCAAGAGACTTCAATGAAAAGAGCCAGAGTCAGAACAAAAAGGAGCAACTAAATCTAAAAAAAAAAAAAAAAAAAAAAGATATTATCTAGTATAACAAGGTGAACTACTACCTGGTGATCACCAATATCTGCCAGAACAAGATCAAACCATGGAAGCCTTGGGTGGTTCTTAGCAGGTAAATACATGCCAGCCTTGGACATAAGAGATGCCAGACCCAGAGTTTTCATGGAAGCAGTTTTTCCTCCTGTATTAGGTCCGGAGATCACAACCACTCTGGTTCCATGTTCAACTTTTATGTCTATTGGTATAGGAAAATCAGAAACACCTTTTGACAAACTTCCAATAGTCATAACACCATTTGTCATATCCGATTGAATTGGGTTTGCAGATTTGGATGGAAAAACTGATGAACTTCTTAAAGAAGAACCAAGGAGTAGAGGATGTTGTATACCCTCAATATTTATAGATAAAGAACAATCTTTTCCACCAGAATTAGAGCTCTCATGGTTCTCTGAACTCAAAATAGGACATACTCCTTTCATCCACTGAGCATAACCAGCTTTTGCAAAAGCGAGATCAACTTCTACAACTCTATCCAACAAATACCTTATCTCTACCTCTGATTTTGCTATTTCCGTTGTAAGCAAACTCAGAATAGCCATTTCCTCTGCTTTCTCAGCGTTTGAAAGTCTCACCTCCATATTGTTCAACCCAACTGCCTCTTTGGGTTCCATAAAGTATGTTGCACCTGAACTACTAATATTTAGAACCACACCACCTGGAAGCAAATATTTGTGACTAGCCCTAAGACCCACACACAACCTAGACCGTCGCTTCGTTATTAAAGGTCTGTCAATCCCCCCAGCCTGAAAAATTCGAGTCGATACTTCCTTCAACAAAGATTCCAGATTTTCCATGTTCCTCTTCCTTTCTGATCTAATAATCTCCAAATCCTCACTAGCCCTATCAAGGATTACTGAAAGATTGCAGTCTATGGAAAATCCTATTTTTCGCTCCAACTCCATCTGAAAATCGCAATACTTAAGTATGTCAAGTAGAGGTGCATACCTGTTTGAAGTACAACAAGATAGATGAGACTATATAATACCAGTCCTCATTTCTAAAATGGATATTCATGCAACCAGACCCTAAATTCCAGTTTTATGAATGAATAGATATAAACATCACACTCTTTACGCAACAGTACCTTCAAATGATATTTCTTTTTGAGACCTTACTGAGACATGAGAACCCATCACTAACCGTATGATTATTCCTCTCTTCATATTGTGTCAAGCAAAAACGAAGACCTATCCACAGATGCATCAAATATGATTACTTACAAACAAAATCATTTCATGGTAACCATCTATTCTACACGTAGAATGGATTGAATTAAGTTCATAATCTATCGTGATCACCCATAATTATCCCAATAATAAACAACAACTACAATCTCTCACCTCTCTTCACTCTCACCTACGTCCAGCAAATATTTCACAATCTAATTTACGAATTCGACACTTAAAATCCAAAAACTCCCATCTCACACAAACAAAAGAACTAAAATTTCTCACTCATCAATCAATTGTATTCAAAATATGTATATCCTACTAGAGAAATTAGAACAAGGCGCTATAATATTACCTCTCCGAAGAATCTCCATCTAAAAGCGGAGCCTCCGATAGCTTCTCCCACACGTCACTGACGGCTCTCAGTGTCCTCCTAACCGCACAAATCTCACTCAGCGAGAGCAACTGACCGGAAGCAGCGGAGTCTACGATCCTGGAGATATCTTCGATTTTGGACAAATCCAACGGCTGAGACTGCATAATTGCAAGAGCGGCGGAGGTCTGGTCGAGAAGCGTCTGGCTCTCGGCCAGACATCGGCCGAAGGGAATTTGGGCCTTCTTGGTAACGGAGAGGCCCATGGAGGTCTGTGCGAAAGGCGAGAGCTGGTCGCAGAGCGACGGCCATTCGAGGCTCTTTAAGGTCTCCTGCTGGATAGAATCGGCGGAGGTGTGGGTGTGTTTGGGTGAGGTTGCTGTGGTGTAATTGCATATGAATCTACGGTGGTGGTGGTGGTGGTGGTGGGGGAGTATGGGAGGTTTTTGGAGGGAGAGAAAATGATTGGAGAGTTGCATTTGAGAAACGGACTCCAGGAATCTTTTCGAGTTTTTGAGTTTCTGTTTTATATACTAGTGTTTCTCTTATCCATTTCGATTTCCAACTGAAAACACACAAAAGCCGTTTGAGACTGACGTGGCGCGCTTTGGGGGTAGCCTTCCTCAGGAGTCTTGACTCCATTTTTTAATAATGTATTTTTGAAATTATATATATATATATATATATATCATAATTAATTCAAATTTATTTATTTTATTTTATTAGTTTTAATAAACACAGCAATTCTTTTTTAAGTGAATTTTGTTTTACATACAGCTGCAATGAAGATAAATTTCTGGTGAAATTATAACAAGCTAGGTTGATATTCACAACAAGAGGAGGATGATTATTCATTTATTCACCACCAGTAGATACAAAGGGTAGATTGTACAAAACAGGTCATTTATATAAATGACCCCCACCCCCCTTTAGTTTTAGAGAAAATAATACCAATAAACAAGGACTCCCTCATCCACATCTCTCCCTTTTTAACATTTAAAGACACTCATAATTCCTTCAGCTTTGTTCCTTCAATCTCCAAGTACGCCACTCAATCCTGATTTCCAAGCTTTTGCTAAGATTTCTTGAATTCTCCCTCCACTGGAAAACAAGACAATATCCAAGTCAATAATATAACCAAGTAGTCGAAGTTTTGTGATTTTGGTTATATGGGAATGAATCAGAATTCACTTACGAATTTAATTTTGATGTTGCGAGGATTTGAGCTCCACAGGCATCAGGAGCATGGATTCCTTTTTCGAACACAAGGTTTCCTCTAACAAAAGTGGCCACTACTTTTCCAGACAGTCTTCTTCCCAGGTAAGCAGATATACTCTGCATACAAGTAGATTATTACAATTTCGAAAAATTACAACCAAATAGGCTGCACTGCATCGTGTTATAGTGCTTAAAACTATTGTTAGTAACCATCAAACCTAAATCAGAGCTTGTCCCCGGAGTCCCCACGTGATTATTTGAATTTGTTTGTGTTTGTATTTGGTCTTGAGTCACGTGGCAAGCCTATTGGTCTTGCACGTGACTCAAGCCCAAATACAAGCCAATGTTAAGAGTAGTTCAATCATTTTCTAGCAACTAAAACTTTTAGGTCCTACAGTTACTAACACAGCAAATCCATCACTTGTTGATGCAAAAAATTGTATATGAAAACACTTACAGGGTGCTTGATGAATATAGGATAGTCATCATCGAGGTTGAACTCCGTTTCAGGCTTCCATATGACAATGTCTGCATGGTTTCCAATTGCTATGGCTCCCTGCAACATGTAATTTATTACATCAGCGTGACATGAACAAAATAGAATTCTGTGTGAAATGATGAAAATACAGCATGTAAGCAAGCTTGTATTGAACCTTTGAGTCTAGTCCAGCAAACTTGGCAGGCCTTTCACTCCACCAAGAAGCTACCTGCTCCAAAGTCACTCCATGTTTTTGCCCGTATGTCCATGTCACCGGAAGAACAAACTGCCAATGATCTCAAGAGAATGCCCGTGAGTTTTTGAAATTTTATAATAGAAAAATAGCAACTGGGAACAGAATATATATCAATTTGATTAGATATCGATAAACGACTTAAGGCTACAAACAAGTGTCTATGACAGAGTTTGATTCTCATGCATGTAGAACCATGTATAGAATTGTATTAATAAATTGTAACAATAAGATTTCCTCAATTGAATTTAACATCTTTTTCAACAGGTGAACCACAGAAGAAACATAGTTGCACATCAAAGAGGTTTCTATCAGACTCATCCAAGACTATCAAGTGATACTTTGATTTAGTATCACAGGTGGGTACATATCACTGAAAATCTGTAATACGCTACAAAGTTATCAGCAACTGAACAGTTTTAATCAATTAGGTTCTTACTGTAACACGTAATTTTATCTCAATAAATACACTATTCTGGAGAGCAAACGGTCAAATGAGCTCATTTTTACACGAGCTAGCCTCTTATAAGTAAAAAACCAACCTGCAAAGATGATACGCCACCCCAGGCCTTCAAAAAGTTGCCAGAATCGAGGAGTTTAAGTTCCGGTGTTGTTGGTGAATGATCAGAAGCTAGAAAATCAATATGTCCTTCCTGGAACAAATTAAAAGCAAGAACCAATCAACTCAATCAGAAAAGATAGTTGGAAATTGTGAGGTATAAGTAATCATCTGGAATCTCTAAATATAAGTACCATTAGAGCCTCCCATAATTTTTCTTTATTTGCTGCATCACGTAAGGGTGGAGAGCATTTAAACCGTGTGTCACCATCCCGAATCTCCTCTGCTGAAAAAGCCAAGTAATGTGGGCATGTCTCAAAAGTTATGCTGTCACCTTTATTTTTTGCTGCCTGGGCGTGTTGTGTAAACATAGATTGAAAAAAAAAAAAAACATGAAATTGTAACGCAGAAGTGCGAAAGTACCATTCCCAACAACAATTGCACACATTATTGAAGGAGATATATAGTTATGTACCTTCAAAAGATCTAATGAAGCACTAGCATCGGAAAGATGAACAACATGAAGATGAGCTCCTTCTAAAGGGCCACCGTTCCTAGTGTCTTTTGCTACTGACACGAGCTCTCTGATAGCTGCTTCCTCCCTGCAAGGAAAGCAATTAATAATGTAAAATGACATTGACTGATGCTGGGAGTCTGCGACATAGAGTCATATTAGAATAATCTGTTTCATTAAACAGAGAAAAAGGAAAATCTTACCATGAAGGTGGCCTTGACTTCAGATAGGTAGAATAAGATCGAGGATCACCTTCAATGTCTAACTGGGAATCTAGTTGAATCTCAGAATGTACAAGTAAAGGCCTTTTGTATTTGGCCAATACAGATAGTCCTTCCTAGAAAACAAAATTTTTAAAATAAGACTCTGCAAGTAAAACTGTAATATCACTAGAATAGTCAGCTTTTTAATAATGTATAGTTAGAGTTAACAAAACTAAATAAACAAACCTTAATTTGACTAGAATTTGTCATAGGAAAGTCATTGATCCCTGAAGGACACATAAAAGCCTACCAAAAGGAAAAAAAGGAAAACAGTCAGATGATAATTCATTGATACACTGTGATATACAATTACAAAGGCGAAATAAAAATCATTGAAATCGCTCATTATATAATTACTTACCTTCAAACCAAGAACACCAGCATTGAGAAGAGCTTCTAGAGCAGATGCATTGAATGCATTTTCAGGAACTAGACCTCCCCAAAAGCCTGTTGATATAGCATAGTTAGAAACAGAAGTACTTGATAAAATCAGTTTGCTAAGGAACATTTCAAGAGCATACCAACATTGACGTAGATTCTCTTCTCTGCAGCCGCTAGCTATAACGACACCAATATCAAAAATATTATGAGAGAAAGCAGTAGAGGTTTGGTTTGAGCAAGATTAACATGGTAAAAGTGTTTTGACTTCATACCTTGAGTTTCAGAGTTTCTGCAGAAACAGTACAGGGATAGCTGTTCAGGGGCATGTCAATGAGTGTTGTTACACCACCTGTAGAAACAAATTAATGCCACGGTTAGCATGTACATATGAACAGGGAAAATATTACTGCCAAGACCTAAAATAACATTTTCGTTGTCGTTCAAAGGTTTATATAGGATCATAAAATGCAGAATTTTGACTGAAAAGAACTTCAATTCTCATCCTCGAGAAGATTATTTGAAGTATCATGAGAAAAAAAAGAATATCGGAGGTAAGAAGTTACCAGCAGCAGCAGCTTTAGTCCCTGAAGGATATCCCTCCCACTCAGTTCTTCCCGGATCATCAAGATGCGCATGCCTGCCATGGACATAATCAGATTCATATAAAAGAATTTTAAGTATATCATAGCATGATTGAGACAATCCATTGCCAAGCAAAATCCAAACATTCAAATGTTTTTTTAAGTTTTCGATAGTTATAGAACATGTAAATTGAAACCCAGAATACAAAATTTTCCTACTGTTCCCATCAAACATCTACATCACCAACACCTCCCACACAAACCAAGTTTGAATAAGAGCTTTTTATAATTCCTCTTCTCAGTTCCATGATCTGTTTTTTTATCAAGCCAAGTTATTTTTATATCCTTCCATCAGCCAAATTAAGTTATATCATGAGTATAGAGTAATAAAAACCATGTCTTACACATCAATCAAGCCAGGCATGATTACATCCTCTCCATAATCAAATACTTGTCCCGTCTTGGATTTCTTACGCCAGTCGCCTTCACTAACAATAGATACAACATTCCCTCCCTTTACCTCCACTGCTCATTTAACAAATTTGAAAAAGAATATCAGTAACAATATTACAATTATCATATATGGATTTTGATATGCTAATTGTTCCAATTATGTAGACCTTTTGATCATGTTAAAATAAGATTTTTAACTTTACTGCAGATCAGGACTTAAAAGATGAATAAGACATATAAAATCATTAAAAAAAAAATCAATCATTCATTCATTTTTCAGGACTTGAAATGCAAAATTCAAATTTCAAACATATACCTGCACCAGAAATGACCCCTTGCGGAGTCACGATGCGCTTGCTGGTCAACCAGTAATGGTTGTAAGGAAGAAGACTGCATTTATTGAGAGATAGCTGCAAAACAAAAGGTTGTATTAGACGAGCATAGGCTAAAATATTATCCATTTTTTATATATATATATAAAAAATAAAAAATAAAAAAGAACAACGAATTGAATAAAGAAATACTGAAATCTAATTTGATTATAGAAAATAACAGTCTTTTATCTTCTCAAGACGAACTAGCATTAAAAATAAGGATCTCAGCAGTCAGCACCAAACAAGCCCAACTAGTCTTCATTTAAAAAAAAAAAATGTGGATGGTCCTCAAAAGATCAATTCTCGGTAACTCTAATAATGAATCTATATATATATTACACACAATACAAAGTAAAAAAAATACAACTATATTCTGTTTGGTTGCTGAGAAAATATATTGAAAAGAAGAAAACATAGAGAGAGAGAGAGAGAGAGAGAGAGGGAAATCAGAGCGTGATGAAATCGAAATATGGAGTCATCAGATGGATCTCACAGTGCAAGATACGACTATTTTGATTCATGAATCGTTTCCTGACTTTCTCTCTTATATCTTTCTTCTTCTCTATTTTCTTATCAACCAAACAGAAAATCAAACCTTACATACAACTATACAAGACCATAAACACACACACACACACACACCTCAACGGCTCAATATAATATACATCTCAATATATATATATATACAGACCTCGGAAGAGTCGTTGAAGTAAAAGAAGAAGAGTGAAGCAGCCAGCAGCGTCAACATAGGAAAAACACCCCATCGAAGACGGGTCCTCATTTCTCTGCTCTCTCTCTCTCGTCTCCGCCGCCTGTGATATGACTCTGTTTTTTATCAATGACACTCACTTGATTAACGTGCGTGTGCGCCTCTCTCTTCCTATATTGTGAAAAAACGAGCCAATGCCATTGGCTCCTCGTCGTCGTCGTCGTCGATGTAATAAACCAAAAGTAGATATCATATTACGATGTCTACTATTTTAATTGAATATACACAACAGTCTGTTTAATGAAATTAATCAATGGATTAGACCTATGTGACATGTATGTTTATCTTTGAGCATGAATGTTTATCTTTTGGAATTAATCAACAAAAAAAAATAAAAAACATGCATGCTCAGTGGATTAAACCTATGTGAGACATGGGAGATGCTCTTGGATCTAATCAATAAATTTGATTAATCTTGTCACTGCCAGCTCTCTCTTTTGTTTTTTCCAACTAATTTTGGATTCCAAATTTCCAATGACCCCCAGGCCCCAATTTGCAATTGCCAATCCCCACTTTCATTCAATCACGTGCCGACAACACAACACCTAATGGCCTCTTATTGGTTCGTATTTTTTTATATCCTTTATTTGTTGGCGGGAATCGGTCAGGTACTTGAAAATGGTCAATTGATTGAATCATGTCGTCTTTCGGATTTGGATAAGAGCATCCACAATGGTGGAGACCCAAACACAAGACCCATTTATGCCACATCATCAAAAATGGGTCTTGTTTTTAAAGAATGGGTCTTCTCATTTGGGTCCTATTTATTTGGGTCTCATTTTCCCACAATGGTGTTCAATTGAAAAAGTAAAAGTGGATCTATTTTTTTAACTTTTTTCCAAACAATCATTACTCTTCTTTAAAATATTATATATATATATATATATATATATATATATATATATATTCAATAATTATTTAACAAATTATGATTAATTTAAAATAATTTTTTCACAACTGAATTACATCAACAATAAAAATAAATATTTAAAACAAAATATTATATAAGATTAGACATGGCGTCGGTTTCAGTTCGGTTTTAGTTCGGTTCAGTTCGGTTGGGTTTCGGTTTCGGTTTCGGTTCCGATGGTTCAGTTTCGATTTCGATTCCAATGGCTCGGTTACGGTTCCGGTTCCAACTCTGGCTCCGGTTTCGATTCCGATTCCGATTCCGATTCCAACTCTGGCTCCGGATTCGGTTTCGGTTTCGGTTTCGGTTTCGATTTCGATTTTGGTTTCTGTTTCTGTTTCGGTTTCGGTTTTGGTTTTGGTTTCGAAAGTTTGGTTCCGATTCCAAACCTTCAAAAAATTAATGTTTTCATTCAAATTATTTTAATTTTATTGAACTAAATTTTATAATTGAAATTAAATTTATTTATATTTTTTTCATTATATATATAATTATTGAAGTTAATAATAATATATTTAAATTTAAATAATTGAAATATATATATTAAATTTATTTATATTTTTTCATTATATATAATTATTAAAATTAATAGTTATATATTTTAATTTAAATTATATATATATATAAGCCCAACCCAATGATTGGGAAGTGTTGGGAACCCAACCCAATCATTGGGTAAGACCCAAATTGAGTTCCAAATTTGGAACCCAATTTGAGTCTACTTGGGTGGACCCCACATTTGGGTCCCTTTTTTTGGATCCCTTTTTGCACCATTGTAGAAGAGTTTGATGGGTTCCAAAGTGGGTCTAGTGAAAGTGGGTCTCATTTTGCAACCATTGTGGATGCTCTAAGTTACCAATCAGAGAATGCCACGTCAGTGTATCTGTCATAGAAATCTTACCCAATCTTGGGTTGGGCCCATTGAAATTTTCAATGTCGTATTGTGGAGCTGACCCACAGCTACTCTATTTTTTACAGACTAAAAAAAGTTTTTTCTTGAAAAGAAAGATAATATTAAAAGCGGACAAACTGCTACGAAGACACTGGGCAATCAACCAACACAAGACTCTCTATGCAAGAAGGACAATCTTCCAGCCATACCGACTCGCCAACATACAACAAAGCCAATTTAGCTAACCCATGAGCAACAACATTCACAACACGGGGAACAAAGCTAACCGAAAGGACAAAACCCTCACAAAGAACACTTAAAATATCAGAAATAACCACCCCAACATCCGCACAAGGCGGATCCTTAGAACGGATAAAGTTAACAACATTCAAAGCATCAGACTCCAAAACTGCAGGAACAAGACTAGAGCTGACAGCAAGCAAAATGCCCTTAAAGACCGCCAAAGCTTCAGCAATTGGGGGAGAAAACTTGGACTCAAAACCATAGCAAATAGAAGCCATGACCAAACCACTGGAATCACGAATCACCACTCCAAGACCAAACCGACCTTTATTAGAAGAGATTGCAGCGTTAGTGTTTATCTTAAAAACACCCCTCTCAGGAGCTTGCCACCAAGGAACCACCTTGGAAACGCTCCCCCCAGACCCCACGCTGACAGAACTGCGCCGAAAATCCTCAATATAGGATTCAACCCAGCCAAAAATCTCATTAACATCCGAGACATTCTTCTTGTGCACCACCTGATTTCTTCTGTACCAGATCCTCCACCACAACACACACATCAGCTTAAAATCTGACCTCTACAATCGATCCCAACAATCCAAAACAAACTCAAAGAAAGAAGCAGAATCCAAAATAGACCCTCCTCCACTCAGCAGGGATAACAAACGAATCTCCTTCAAAGTGGAACACCTCCAGAGAGCATGGAGAGTTGTCTCATCCTTATTACGACAAAGCGGACACCAAACATCCGTCGGAACCTTATGAGAAACCAAATTAACCAGAGTTGGAATCCTCTTAAGACAAGCCTTCCAAACAAACAATTTAACCTTGGAAGGGAGCTTAATGCTCCAAAAAAACTTCCACCAAGATTCCATTCTACCCAAACCGGAAGAACTCGGGTTTAAATAAGTCAAACGCTCAACCCAATAACCACTACGGACTGAATAACACCCAGAAGGATTGAAATGCCACAATAAAGAGTCCTCCACATTAGACATACTAGGCGCCAACCCCAAAATCCTTTTCGCATCAACAGAAACAAGAGAATCACGCACTAACCTCTCATTCCAGTCCCCTGAAACTAGCTTCAGCCTATACACTGTGGCCAAATTCCTAAGCATCGGCTGAGAAACAACTTTAAAGGAATTAGGCCAAGGAATCCTAGGAATCCAGCGGTCCCCATAAATCAAAACCCTTCTACCATTACCCATCCGCCATCTTGAGCCCTTCTCAATCAACTCCCTACTCCAGAAAATACTTTTTCAAAGAAAAGAACCATTCTTACTATACTTCGCCTGAAATAAATCAGTAGATGGGTAATAACATCCCTTAATGACCTTTGCCGCCAAAGATTTTGGACACTGTAGAAGGCGCCAGAATTGCTTAGCAAGCATCACTTTATTAAAAGCACCCAGATCATGAAAGCCCATTCCCCCCTCAACCTTGGACTTGCATAATTGATCCCATGAACACCAATGCATTTTCCGCTTTGAATCTCCACCACCCCACCAAAATCTTGCGCACAAGCTATGAAGCTCCGAAATCAGAGAATAAGGCAATCTAAAAAGGTTCATAGAATACATAGGAATAGACTGGATTACTGCTTTTAACAGAACCTCCCGACCCCCTGTCGAAAACAGACGTTTTTGCCAACTTTGGAGTTTCTGTCAAACCCTCTCCTTAATATTACTGAAAAGAACCCGTTTATTCCTACTAGTAACACAAGGGACACCCAAAGAACCCGTTTACTGAAAAGATCAAGCAAGTGATGTTTATGCCAAGAACTTGAAAGTTTGGGAATGAATAAATTTAACATTAAAAAAACAAGAAAAGAAAACTAATAATGTTGGAAAATCGAATTAATTAACAATCCCCGGTAATTACTGGGCTCACACAAGAATCATGAAATCAAAAAAGTTGGCAAAAAATCAACCATCTTCATGCTGCCAATTTTCCCGACTTTTTTTACTCACCAAATCCAAATAAAAACCATGCATGCATACATATATACTCAACTACTCTAATGTGTATAAATATGTATAGAAATAAATCGAAAATGTAGGGTTGTGGGCCCATTGTGAATGTATGGTTGTGGTTAGACGTCCTAAAATTATAAAGTCAGGGATTGGAGAGAGAGAGAGAGTAATTTTTCAATGAGGACTTTTTACAATGCACACTTTATGCACCTTTGATGAAATTGCATGGAATGCATTGAATCTTGATTTGATTTTTTGTATGGATGGTGAAAACATTGAAATACATTTGTGGAAAAAAAATTAAAAACATTTGGATGCAAGAACTAATTTTTTTCCGATGTTTTTGAAGATAAAACATTTAAAAATAGGGAAATATAAGAAAAAATAGTTCTCAAATCCAAAAAATTTCCAAATTTTTACCAAATGTGTATTTTAATTTTCTTAGGATGCATACAAAAAATCTCATCGAAAAACTTTTGATTATATGCAATTTCATCAAAAGTGCTTAAAGTGTGCATCGTAAAAGTCCTCATTGAAAAATTACTCAAATATATATAATGCTAGGCTTCTCCTACATGCTCTTATTTTTCAATAAATAACATTTGTATTTAATTTATGTCTCCGCACTTGACTGAAATTACATTTGGTGCATGTAAGTTTTACACTCACACAACCACTATGAATTGATACTTAATTACAATAACAAAGCGCATGAAATCATCTCCACATTTCATGCTATTGAATCCTAACAAACACCATCAAAGCTTTCACTATATAAATCCATTGATTTGGTTTTAAAAATTTCAAGCAAAAATCATCAAAATTTTGCTTTCTAAAATGGCATCACCACCACCACCACCAATAATTTGGATTTCCATACCCATTTTGGCTTCACTAAGCTTACTAGGACTCTGCTCTTCTCACAGAAATATGGGCTCTGATCAGACAGAAATTGGGCCCAGTTTGGGACAAGCCCACCACAGCAATTTCAACAAAATGTACTCACCAATTTTGAGCAGTGGTGGTGGCAATGTGCCAGGGTATGGTACTGGTGGTGGTGGGGTGGTGGTTGGTGTTCAGCCCACTCTGTGTTTGGCGCGTAGGATTGGACTGGGATTGGACTATTTTAGTCCTAGTCCAGTGTTTGGCATCGTTTCAGATATGGGATTACTACTCCCAATAGCAAATTTAGTCCCATGATTATGGGACTAAATAATCCCACCACCCACCCCACTTTTATTTGTCCTCGGATTATTTTCACCATCCAATGCCAACTCATTTGATCACCGGTTTCTCATCATCATTCAACAAACAAACCCAGATCTTCAACACCATCACCACCGCCGCCGCCACTCAGAACCATCGCCGCCGCCACTGCCACCAAAAATTACAAACAAAAAAATATACAAAACAAAAATAAAATAAAAAAATTGAACTAGACCACCCAATCTTCACAAAACCCATCTTCATCAAAGAACATAGAACAGATCGTGGAACAGAAAAAAGAAAAGAAAAAATAAATTAAAAAAAAAAAAACAAAGAACAGAGCAGATCGTGCGTTATCGGAACCACCACCAAAAATTTAAACAAAAATTACAAGCAAAAAAATATATATACAAAACAAAAAAGAATTTTTTTTTTGAACTGGACCACCCAATCTTCACAAAACCCATCTTCATCAAAGAACATAGAACAGATCGTGGAACAGAACAAAGAAAAGAAAAAAGAAATTAAAATAAAAAAACAAAGAACAGAGCAGATCGTGCGTTATCAGAGATGGTGCATCCTACCAAACCACCACAAAAATCATTTCCATGGCGGCCTTCATGTGTTTGGTTACCAAGAAAATGAAAGAAAATTAAAGGAAAGAAGAGAAGAGTGAAAACGAAGTAGAGAAGAGAGGAGATTGACGAGTGAAGAAATTGAGTCAACTGAGGAGAGAAAGTGAGTCTAGTAAGAGGAGAGAGGAAGAGATTTAATGGAGGAGAGAAAGAGAGATGACAGGAGAGAGAGAGAGGAAAATTAAAATAATGATTTTTCTTTTTAAAAAATTATTATATTTAATCTAATCCTATGCTTCACCCAAACAAAACGTTGTATTAATTCAGTCTAGTCCTATGTTTCTCCAAACATAGTATAGTATTAATTTAGTCCAATTTAGTCCAATCCAGTCCAATCTAATCTCAGTCCCATCTTAATCCAATAAAATCCCATGAAATAGTCCAATCCAATCCCACGCACCAAACGGGACCTCAATGTAATAATGGTGGTTGTGGGAATGCCAGTGGTGGAGGTAGGTATGGTTATGGTAATGGCGGAGGAAATTGTAATGGCAATGGCCATCTGTAAGGCGGAGGCAGCGGTGGTGTCGGTGGAGCCGTTGGCGTCGGTGTTGGTGTTGGTGGAGGTGGAAACAACGGTTTCGGTGTCGGTGTCGGTGTTGGTATTGGTGGAGGCGGAAACATTGGTGTTGGAGTCGGTGGCGAAGGCATCGGTGTTGGAGTCGGTGGCGGAGGCATCGGTGTTGACGTTGGCGGTGGTGTTGGAGGAGGCGGAGATCGAGGTATTGTATACAGTGGTGGCGGAGGTGCTGTTGGTGGGGGTGGATACAGCAGTGTTGGAAACGGTGAAGGCGGTGGTGGCGGAGGAGGAGGAGGAGACATAAGTGATGGCGGAGGTGGAGGAGGCGGCGGTGGTGGTGATGTTGGAGGTGGAGGAGGCGGAGGTGGCGGTGGAGGCGGCGGGTTTGTGATCCCTGGAATATCAGGCCAGCCATATTTTTGCACTCCAGTAATTTGCAGCGGTGAAGCATGTAGTATAACTGCATTGTACATGAGTATTTGGCCCACCATCAACAATGAGCCCCACACATCAACCCATCAAAACAACGGCCTAGATCATACCAGCCCAAATGGAGTTTCAGCCCCTGCCCCTGCCCCTGCCCCTGCTACTGCCAGTGAAGTGAACGGCAGATATTCAATTGATCAGAAACAGGAGGGCCCCAACGGATAAATGGACGGTGAAGATGCAGGACATGACGCTAATCATCATGAACAAGTTCTGATTGTATTTATCCTGTAATCTGTCAAATTAGTGTTATATGTTGATCCCCAAATAAACAAACATTCACCATTCATAGTATAAAGTTCATTCAATTATTGATCAATTTATTTTTTGTTTTTTGTTTTGTTTTGTTTTTTTTTTGGATAATCTACGCCTAGCGAACCCGAATTCGAAACTAGAGTACAACTCTATAATCTTCGGGAAACATGAAACCAAAGCCAAATGAAGGAAAAAAAAAAAAAAAAAACCTTGAATCCATAAACACATTCTCCATACAACTTCATTCTTAAGATTCTAATTATTACACTAGCTATATATTATAAAGAAGACTCCAGTTTCTCACAGCAGTCTGATCATACATGGATCATTCTGCCTCAGCCACTCCGGCATCTGCCCAGTTGGCGGCGCTGCCAGAGCGTGGAATGCTGTGGAGGCGCGTAAACATGTCTACCTGAAAAGTAACTCTGCAGACTTGCCCTTCGTCATCTTCGAGCAAAATGGCTCTAACCTTGTGAAATGGATGGTCAAAGCTCGTCAACCCGCTTCCATTCATGAACATGCACCCTGTTTTAACCAAAGTAGAAAACACTCTTCAGCAATATAGATTATAGATTACAATGCCTTATATGATTTGTCCGATATTTAACCCAAAGAAAATCAAGACAGAGAGCGAACCTGGAGGGAAATTTGCGAAAGATTTTCCACAAGTTTCTGCCATGATGTTAGCATCATTGGAGCATATCAGAGAGCCATCTCCAGAAATTCCCCATTTAAAATCAACACTACCATCACGGTCCTAACATTATTAACCATAACATGTTAATAGTAATGTCATATATACAAGGCTAGAAACAAAGACAACACAATTGTTGCACTCTATAAACTATCTTCTTCAGGGTGTGTTAGCAATTTAACATCAGGTGTCACACTGACATGCCATGTTGTTTTAGGCCTAACTGAATCCATATTTATTCAGGTCTGATCGAGTCTAGACTCTAGAGTCGATTTTCATTTGTTCAGATTTGCAGCCTATATGGTCAGGCTGGGCCGACTTGGCCTCAAGTTTCGGCTTTAGGGAAACAAGCAGGGCCTAGTACAGCTCGCTCTATATCATTTCTGTACTTGGTACATCCAAGGTTCGAATATACATGCTTTACCAATCAGTATATGGTAGAAAACTATTTTAAGAGACCTAAATTATCACAGTGAGAAATAGCATATCATCAACATCAATCATTGTAAATTGGTTGAAACTGTAACTACTATGTTGAACTTACCCTGGCAGCAAAAAGGTTCAAAGATTTAGCATCAAAGATAATGAATGCAAACTTCCCTTGGAGATCCTTAACGACTTGATCAGGTGGGTAGGGAGCTCGATCTCTTAAGACCTTATAAGCCTCGATCAATACCATACCTGCTGTTGCTTGCCTGGAAAGGCCGTAATGTCGCCTAAGTTCACACGTGTTCTCTACAGTCCCAGTAAATATGCAGAAGATATCATCCATGACCACTATAGACCTGACACATATCAAATCAAACAATTTAAAAGCACTTAGATTGCCTTCTCTTTCTATCAAGTTGTGATTCAATTAGTCTTAGTTAAATCAGTGATTCCTTCAAATCCTTGGAATTCAAGAACCACAGAGAGTTCAGTGAGTTTTCATATTGGCATAGCTTAATTCAACTACTTCAAAATTACAGGACTTCTAATATAAATAGAGGCAAGTTCATTTCATATGAAAGTGATAAAGAATTAAGAGTCCAACAATACCTAGGATGCAGAGGACTTTCATTTTCATGAGACAGAGCCATGAAATTCCCATTTGAAAGGTTGTACAGTGTGGATTCTGGCCAGGATGACTGAAAAGTCTCAGCAATTTCTTGCCGGCTTTTCGAACTTCCCAACCCGAAAGAAGGAATAAGACTGAACTCCTGGGGTGGTTTTCCGATTGCTTTGTCGAAAACCGCCAACATTTTCCTGCAAAAATCTCAAGAGAGTTCTAGGCTAATTGTTGCAAAGGCAAGTGCAGAGTTAAAGCATATCCTTAGCAAACACAATGCTGTATTGTAACTGAAGGACTGAAAAAGTTAGCTAGCTTACAAGAGCTCTTGCGTGAGAATGCATGTGGCAGCTCTCTAAAGCTCATTTGGTTATACGTGTAAACAAGCAGCTAAAGCAGAAAAAGCATAACATACAGAGATAATGCCAAAAGTTTTGGTTTATCCTTCAGGAAGGCTGACAAGCCATATTGAGCTTTCCAATAAATAGAAATGGTTTATTTCAAATAAATAAATAATAAACAGAAAAGATTGAAGTAACCAGAAAAATTCAAAGGTGACATCTAGATTAGATTGCGATGAAGCATGTGAGCACTGTTATCCTCCACTAGGGTTCAAATTCTGAAAGACACTCTACATTAGCCTTCATTCACCACAGAACACAAAAATGTGCAGTCTCTTAAGGCTTAATCCCCAAATATCGTCATTGCTTCTTATAGGGAAAAGAAGTCTACTACCTGTGGGCCTTCTACCTTTGCACAGCATCAGGTTTTCACCCATTGCGGAGAATATTCCTTTCCTTAATGTAACATAAAAAACAGCTCAAAATTAGCATCAATCTCAGGAACAATGTTGGAAATGCATGTATAGTATATATCAAGGAAACAATGGCTCAGACTGTCTATATAAATTACAACAAAGACTGAGGTAATTTGACCCGGTTATATACACATCAGAATTGGGCAGAAAGTCGAAGAATTCTAGAAATGTTTAAAATGTTGAGCATATTAGAACAAGGTCACTGAGGTTAAATAGCAAAGTAAACTGTAGATGTGACCACGGGAGCGATATTTCATTTGATGTAAGCAACTGTACAACCATAATTCATTGGACTTTCCTGCTCATACTTGGTCACACAAGGATGATTTCTCAATATTTCTAGTGCACGCTCCTTAACCACCCCAGTGCCCATCCCATGTATAACAAAGACAACCGATTGCGACTGTTGAAGAGATGGCCATATCAAGCTGGTGAGCAGCTTCTTCCACTCGCATACCACGTAGATCTACTGTGTTCTTGGATGTTTGCACCCTTGGGACATAAGATTCCTCTTCACCATTGTTTGTCGTGGAACTCTGAGACTCTTTGCTCTTTTGTACCTAGTTACATATCAACCTTATAAGATTTAGCATTGCTGGATAACCATAAACAGAAACTACAATGCTAGTTAAACTAGTATGTTTGAACATCTCAAGTAAAACTATACAGTACATACCTGCTTTTTCAAAAATGGAGAAGAATTAGCGGTGTTTCTTTTGCTTCTTGGAATAGCCCTAATGTCGCTTTTCTTAGCACGCACCCTTATTTTACCGTATTGGACTAGGACTGTCTCATCATCTCCAAGTGCTTCGACTACAGTAGCCAACTTACCTCCTAAACCCTTCACGTGGACTTGCTCCCCAAATTGGGGTGTAAATGAATCGGTATTTGTTTCATTGACAGAAAAGTCATCAGGAGGGTTGTGAGCTTCAACGATTGATGCAATGGCATATTCTGATTTTTTAACCAGTGAATTAAACTGATCTGTAGCGGCAATTTTGAGTTGGTTTTCAAATTCCTGAACCACAGTTTCTATTTGGAACTTAGCAGCCTTTAATTCTTTCTGGACCTGCTGTGTTTCCTTTGCCCTGAGAGCTGCCTCACGTTTGTCTAGATCTTTTGCCTCATCTTGAATCTTCCACAATGAAATTAGAGGGAGAGGCAGGGGACAAAAAAAATCAATAAGTTATTATAATTTTAATTCAAAGAATGTTTGGATGATACTTAGCACTCTGAATCCAAATGGACATTATTTTTACTGAAAATTAATGATGAAATTTAAAGAATTCTTCTTTGTAAAATATAATATATTGCCTACCTCCCTAAGTTTCATTTAGTTCCCAAAATTATCACCCACGATCTAGAATGTCCTTTTTCAGATACAAATTCATTAATCAATAAAGTAAGTGAACATTACAACTTTTGAAGAAAAATGTTAATCTCCAAAGGTCAATCAGACATATGGTCATTACTACTTTGGAACAAATATACTTCGGCCACCTTATATAAATTGAACTTTGACCAATTGGATCGGAAGTTACAGCAAATTGACAACGATAAGCAATATAAGATGTCCATACTTGGATAAAATCATTCAGGATGAAAAATAAATGTGCGGGTGTGCACAGCTGCTTGTCTGGTAACACCAGCAACGCTATATTAGTGAGGCAGAGCACAAAGTCCCACGGGGCACACATATTATTCACCAGTAATCTTGCTATTTTACTCTCACTTTCTTATTAAAAAAAAAGAATTGAATTGAATTTCCAATGCAGCGTTTTAACTTAAACAGAATTCAGGTTTTAGATTTAATCTTGACCACACTATACATGTATGAAAAGAAGCAGTATAGAAGAAATGGCAACAAAAAAAAAAAATGCTGTGCCTGACTAAAAATTATAGACACTATACCTCATTGTAAAGATCCATAATTTCTGCATGAAGAGATGCTGCTCTCCTGGCCTGACTTTCCAATTTGCTTCTTTCTTCCGTTAGTGATTGATATAGATCACCTTTCCACTGCTGCTCCTCCTCTGGCCTTAACCTCTCCACCCACTCTTTTGCACGTTCAATAATATATCTATCAAAACCAATTGATTTGGCAATATTCAGTGCATTTGAATTACCAGTATTTCCCCACAGAATTCGATAGGTAGGCTGTAAAGTTTCCAATGAAAATTCCATTGCTGCATTCTCAAATTGAGAATCCTTCTTTTAGGTGACTTAAATCAGCATAATGAGTAGTTATAATTGCTAAACCAACACGGTCTCTGAGATACTGCAAAATGCTGGTGGCAAGAGCTACACCTTCTGAAGGATCAGTTCCACTACCAATTTCATCAATGAGGACAAGTGATTCTCTTGAAACAACTTCCAAAATTTCAATAATCTGAGATATGTGCCCACTGAAAGTTGAGAGATTTTGTTCAAGAGACTTCAATGAAAAGAGCCAGAGTCAGAACAAAAAGGAGCAACTAAATCTAAAAAAAAAAAAAAAAAAAAAAAAAAAAAAGATATTATCTAGTATAACAAGGTGAACTACTACCTGGTGATCACCAATATCTGCCAGAACAAGATCAAACCATGGAAGCCTTGGGTGGTTCTTAGCAGGTAAATACATGCCAGCCTTGGACATAAGAGATGCCAGACCCAGAGTTTTCATGGAAGCAGTTTTTCCTCCTGTATTAGGTCCGGAGATCACAACCACTCTGGTTCCATGTTCAACTTTTATGTCTATTGGTATAGGAAAATCAGAAACACCTTTTGACAAACTTCCAATAGTCATAACACCATTTGTCATATCCGATTGAATTAGGTTTGCAGATTTGGATGGAAAAACTGATGAACTTCTTAAAGAAGAACCAAGGAGTAGAGGATGTTGTATACCTTCAATATTTATAGATAAAGAACTATCTTTTCCACCAGAATTAGAGCTCTCATGGTTCTCCGAACTCAAAATAGGACATACTCCATTCATCCACCGAGCATAACCAGCTTTTGCAAAAGCGAGATCAACTTCTACAACTCTATCCAACAAATACCTTATCTCTACCTCTGATTTTGCTATTTCCGTTGTAAGCAAACTCAGAATAGCCATTTCCTCTGCTTTCTCAGCATTTGAAAGTCTTACCTCCATATTGTTCAACTCAACTGCCTCTTTGGGTTCCGTAAAGTATGTTGCACCTGAACTACTAATATTTAGAACCACACCACCTGGAAGCAAATATTTGTGACTAGCCCTAATACCCACACACAGCCTAGACCGTCGCTTCGTTATTAAAGGTCTGTCAATCCCCCCAGCCTGAAAAATTCGAGTCGATACTTCCTTCAACAAAGATTCCAGATTTTCCATGTTCCTCTTCCTTTCTGATCTAATGATCTCCAAATCCTCACTAGCCCTATCAAGGATTACTGAAAGATTGCAGTCTATGGAAAATCCTATTTTTCGCTCCAACTCCATCTGAAAATCGCAATACTTAAGTATTTCAAGTAGAGGTGCATACCTGTTTGAAGTACAACAAGATAGATGAGACCATATAATACCAGTCCTCATTTCTAAAATGGATATTCATGCAACCAGACCCTAAATTCCAGTTTTATGAATGAATAGATATAAACATCACACTCTTTACGCAACAGTACCTTCGAATGATATTTCTTTTTGAGACCTTACTGATACATGAGAACCCATCACTAACCGTATGATTATTCCTCTCTTCATATTGTGTCAAGCAAAAACGAAGACCTATCCACAGATGCATCAAATATGATTACTTACAAACAAAATCATTTCATGGTAACCATCTATTCTACACGTAGAATGGATCGAATTAAGTTCATAATCTATCGTGATCACCCATAATTATCCCAATAATAAACAACAACTACAATCTCTCACCTCTCTTCACTCTCACCTACGTCCAGCAAATATTTCACAATCTAATTTACGAATTCGACACTTAAAATCCAAAAACTCCCATCTCACACAAACAAAAGAACTAAAATTTCTCACTCATCAATCAATTGTATTCAAAATATGTATATCCTACTAGAGAAATTAGAACAAGGCGCTATAATATTACCTCTCCGAAGAATCTCCATCTAAAAGCGGAGCCTCCGATAGCTTCTCCCACACGTCACTGACGGCTCTCAGTGTCCTCCTAACCGCACAAATCTCACTCAGCGAGAGCAACTTACCGGAAGCAGCGGAGTCTACGATCCTGGAGATATCTTCGATTTTGGACAAATCCAACGGCTGAGACTGCATAATTGCAAGAGCGGCGGAGGTCTGGTCGAGAAGCGTCTGGCTCTCGGCCAGACATCGGCCGAAGGGAATTTGGGCCTTCTTGGTAACGGAGAGGCCCATGGAGGTCTGTGCGAAAGGCGAGAGCTGGTCGCAGAGCGACAGCCATTCGAGGCTCTTTAAGGTCTCCTGCTGGATAGAATCGGCGGAGGTGTGGGCGTGTTTGGGTGAGGTTGCTGTGGTGTAATTGCATATGAATCTACGGTGGTGGTGGTGGTGGGGGAGTCTGGGAGGTTTTTGGAGAGTTGCATTTGAGAAACGGACTCCAGGAATCTTTTCGAGTTTTTGAGTTTCTGTTTTATATACTAGTGTTTCTCTTATCCATTTCGATTTCCAACTGAAAACACACAAAAGCCGTTTGAGACTGACGTGGCGCGCTTTGGGGTTAGCCTTCCTCAGGAGTCTTGACTCCATTTTTTAATAATGTATTTTTGAAATTATATATATTTTATTAGTTTTAATAAACACAGCAATTCTTTTTTAAGTGAATTTTGTTTTACATACAGCTGCAATGAAGATAAATTTCTGGTGAAATTATAACAAGCTAGGTTGATATTCACAACAAGAGGAGGATGATTATTCATTTATTCACCACCAGTAGATACAAAGGGTAGATTGTACAAAACAGGTCATTTATATAAATGACCCCCACCCCCCTTTAGTTTTAGAGATAATAATACCAATAAACAAGGACTCCCTCATCCACATCTCTCCCTTTTTAACATTTTCAGGCACTCATAATTCCTTCAGCTTTGTTCCTTCAATCTCCAAGTACGCCACTCAATCCTGATTTCCAAGCTTTTGCTAAGATTTCTTGAATTCTCCCTCCACTGGAAAACAAGACAATATCCAAGTCAATAATATAACCAAGTAGTCGAAGTTTTGTGATTTTGGTTATATGGGAATGAATCAGAATTCACTTACGAATTTAATTTTGATGTTGCAAGGATTCGAGCTCCACAGGCATCAGGAGCATGGATTCCTTTTTCGAACACAAGGTTTCCTCTAACAAAAGTGGCCACTACTTTTCCAGACAGTCTTCTTCCCAGGTAAGCAGATATACTCTGCATACAAGTAGATTATTACAATTTCGAAAAATTACAACCAAATAGGCTGCACTGCATCGTGTTATAGTGCTTAAAACTATTGTTAGTAACCATCAAACCTAAATCAGAGCTTGTCCCCGGAGTCCCCACGTGATTATTTGAATTTGTTTGTGTTTGTATTTGGTGTTGAGTCACGTGGCAAGCCTATTGGTCTGGCACGTGACTCAAGCCCAAATACAAGCCAATGTTAAGAGTAGTTCAATCATTTTCTAGCAACTAAAACTTTTAGGTCCTACAGTTACTAACACAGCAAATCCATCACTTGTTGATGCAAAAAATTGTATATGAAAACACTTACAGGGTGCTTGATGAATATAGGATAGTCATCATCGAGGTTGAACTCCGTTTCAGGCTTCCATATGACAATGTCTGCATGGTTTCCAATTGCTATGGCTCCCTGCAACATGTAATTTATTACATCAGCGTGACATGAACAAAATAGAATTCTGTGTGAAATGATGAAAATACAGCATGTAAGCAAGCTTGTATTGAACCTTTGAGTCTAGTCCAGCAAACTTGGCAGGCCTTTCACTCCACCAAGAAGCTACCTGCTCCAAAGTCACTCCATGTTTTTGCCCGTATGTCCATGTCACCGGAAGAACAAACTGCCAATGATCTCAAGAGAATGCCCGTGAGTTTTTGAAATTTTATAATAGAAAAATAGCAACTGGGAACAGAATATATATCAATTTGATTAGATATCGATAAACGACTTAAGGCTACAAACAAGTGTCTATGACAGAGTTTGATTCTCATGCATGTAGAACCATGTATAGAATTGTATTAATAAATTGTAACAATAAGATTTCCTATTTTCCTCAATTGAATTTAACATCTTTTTCAACAGGTGAACCACAGAAGAAACATAGTTGCACATCAAAGAGGTTTCTATCAGACTCATCCAAGACTATCAAGTGATACTTTGATTTAGTATCACAGGTGGGTACATATCACTGAAAATCTGTAATACGCTACAAAGTTATCAGCAACTGAACAGTTTTAATCAATTAGGTTCTTACTGTAACACGTAATTTTATCTCAATAAATACACTATTCTGGAGAGCAAACAGTCAAATGAGCTCATTTTTACACGAGCTAGCCTCTTATAAGTAAAAAACCAACCTGCAAAGATGATACGCCACCCCAGGCCTTCAAAAAGTTGCCAGAATCGAGGAGTTTAAGTTCTGGTGTTGTTGGTGAATGATCAGAAGCTAGAAAATCAATATGTCCTTCCTGGAACAAATTAAAAGCAAGAACCAATCAACTCAATCAGAAAAGATAGTTGGAAATTGTGAGGTATAAGTAATCATCTGGAATCTCTAAATATAAGTACCATTAGAGCCTCCCATAATTTTTCTTTATTTGCTGCATCACGTAAGGGTGGAGAGCATTTAAACCGTGTGTCACCATCCCGAATCTCCTCTGCTGAAAAAGCCAAGTAATGTGGGCATGTCTCAAAAGTTATGCTGTCACCTTTATTTTTTGCTGCCTGGGCGTGTTGTGTAAACATAGATTGAAAAAAAAAAAAAAAACATGAAATTGTAACGCAGAAGTGCGAAAGTACCATTCCCAACAACAATTGCACACATTATTGAAGGAGATATATAGTTATGTACCTTCAAAAGATCTAATGAAGCACTAGCATCGGAAAGATGAACAACATGAAGATGAGCTCCTTCTAAAGAGCCACCGTTCCTAGTGTCTTTTGCTACTGACACGAGCTCTCTGATAGCTGCTTCCTCCCTGCAAGGAAAGCAATTAATAATGTAAAATGACATTGACTGATGCTGGGAGTCTGCGACATAGAGTCATATTAGAATAATCTGTTTCATTAAACAGAGAAAAAGGAAAATCTTACCATGAAGGTGGCCTTGACTTCAGATAGGTAGAATAAGATCGAGGATCACCTTCAATGTCTAACTGGGAATCTAGTTGAATCTCAGAATGTACAAGTAAAGGCCTTTTGTATTTGGCCAATACAGATAGTCCTTCCTAGAAAACAAAATTTTTAAAATAAGAATCTGCAAGTAAAACTGTAATATCACTAGAATAGTCAGCTTTTTAATAATGTATAGTTAGAGTTAACAAAACTAAATAAACAAACCTTAATATGACTAGAATTTGTCATAGGAAAGTCATTGATCCCTGAAGGACACATAAAAGCCTACCAAAAGGAAAAAAAGGAAAACAGTCAGATGATAATTCATTGATACACTGTGATATGCAAATACAAAGGCGAAATAAAAATCATTGAAATCGCTCATTATATAATTACTTACCTTCAAACCAAGAACACCAGCATTGAGAAGAGCTTCTAGAGCAGATGCATTGAATGCATTTTCAGGAACTAGACCTCCCCAAAAGCCTGTTGATATAGCATAGTTAGAAACAGAAGTACTTGATAAAATCAGTTTGCTAAGGAACATTTCAAGAGCATACCAACGTCAACGTAGATTCTCTTCTCTGCAGCCGCAAGCTATAACGACACCAATATCAAAAATATTATGAGAGAAAGCAGTAGAGGTTTGGTTTGAGCAAGATTAACATGGTAAAAGTGTTTGACTTCATACCTTGAGTTTCAGAGTTTCTGCAGAAACAGTACAGGGATAGCTGTTCAGGGGCATGTCAATGAGTGTTGTTACACCGCCTGTAGAAACAAATTAATGCCATGGTTAGCATGTACATTTGAACAAGGAAAATATTACTGCCAAGACCTAAAATAACATTTTCGTTGCCGTTCAAAGGTTTATATAGGATCATAAAATGCAGAATTTTGACTGAAAAGAACTTCAATTCTCATCCACGAGAAGATTATTTGAAGTATCATGAAACAAAAGAATATCGGAGGTAAAAAGTTACCAGCAGCAGCAGCTTTAGTCCCTGAAGGAAATCCCTCCCACTCAGTTCTTCCCGGATCATCAAGATGCGCATGTCTGCCATGGACATAATCAGATTCATATAAAAAGAATTTTAAGTATATCATAGCATGATTGAGACAATCCATTGCCAAGCAAAATCCAAACATTCAAATGTTTTTTTAAATTTTCAATAGTTATAGAACATGTAAATTGAAACCCAGAATACAAAATTTTCCTACTGTTCCCATCAAACATCTACATCACCAACACCTCCCACACAATCCAAGTTTGAATAAGAGCTTTTTATAATTCCTCTTCTCAGTTCCATGATCTGTTTTTTTTATCAAGCCAAGTTATTTTTATATCCTTCCATCAGCCAAATTAAGTTATATCATTTGTATAGAGTAATAAAAACCATGTCTTACACATCAATCAAGCCAGGCATGATTACAGCCTCTCCATAATCAAATACTTGTCCCGTCTTGGATTTCTTATGCCAGTCGCCTTCACTAACAATAGATACGACATTCCCTCCCTTTACCTCCACTGCTCATTTAACAAATTTGAAAAAGAATATCAGTAACAATATTATAATGATCATATATGGATTTTGATATGCTAATTGTTCCAATTACGTAGACCTTTTGATCATGTTAAACAAAGATTTTCAACTTTACTGCAGATCAGGACTTAAAAGATGAATAAGACATATAAAATCATTAAAAAAAAATCAATAATTCATTCATTTTTCAGGACTTGAAATGCAAAATTCAAAGTTCAAACATATACCTGCACCAGAAATGACCCCTTGCGGAGTCACGATGCGCTTGCTGGTCAACCAGTAATGGTTGTAAGGAAGAAGACTGCATTTATTGAGAGATAACTGCAAAAACAACAGTCTTTTATATATATTAAAAAAAAAAAAAACGAATTGACTGAAATCTAATTTGATTATAGAAATTAACAGTCTTTTATCTTCTCAAAACGAACTAGCATTAAAAATCAGGATCTCAGCAGTCAGCACCAAACAAGCCCAACTAGTCTTCATTTAAAAAAAAAATATGGATTGTCCTCAAAAGATCAAATCTCGGTAACTCTAATAATTAATCTATAAATATATATATATATATATATATATATATATATATATATATTACACATTTACACACAATACGAAGTACAAAAATACAACTATATTCTGTTTGGTTGCTGAGAAAGTATATTGAAAAGTAGAAAACATATAGAGAGAGAGAGAGAGAGGGGGAAGTCAGAGCGTGATGAAATCGAAATATGGAGTCATCAAATGGATCTCACAGTGCAAGATACGACTATTTTGATCCATGAATCGTTTCTGACTTTCTCTCTTATATCTTTTTTCTTCTCTATTTTCTTATCAACCAAACAGAACATCAGACCTTACATGCAAGACCATAAACACACACACCTCAATGGCTCAATATAATATACATCACGATATATATATATATATATATACAGACCTCAGAAGAGTCGTTTAAGTAAAAGAAGGAGAGTGAAGCAGCCAGCAGCGTCAAGATAGGAAAAATACTCCATAGAAGACGGGTCCTCATTTCTCTGCTCTCTGATCTCTCTCTCTCTCGCGTCTCCGTCGCCTGTGATATGACTTGTTTTTATCAAGGACAAGGATCCTCAGCTGAGCTACTTCTCCGCTGAATTATGCTGAGCTTTTGAGGATCGGATGACACATGTATATTAATTTGTTGGACGGTCTAGAATTTTTGCTTTAATTTTTTTTTCCTTTTTATACTTCTAAACGACTACGTATTAATATAATCTCACAATTATATCCGACTTTTCCACCAAATTCTATCTTCTTCATTTTGAGACACTCTTATCTTCTTTGTCAACAACTTCAAGCCAGAGAATCTCACAAATACTAGTTCAGAAATACCGGTTTACTTGTCTTCGTTTTGAGACACTCTCCAGTTTTTTTTTTTTAAATTAATCTCAGAAATAATTTGACACAAATTCTACTGATTGGAAACCAGAAAATCTTGCAATGGAAAATCACATGTAATCGGTGTCTATATCCTACCTACAACAAAAAATCATGGTCGCAATTTCATCATTCAAATCTTGAACAAAATAGTCATTTGCTTTAAGGTTATCTCCAATAGAGAGAGCTATATATTGATTTTAAGTCTCAAAACCTTTCCTAATAGAAAGTAAATGTGAGTGTTAAAATAGGTTGAGAGTTATTTGACCGAGTTAAATTTAGTAAAGGTGAGAGTGAGAGTTTTATGGTAGGACCCATGTGTAAGGTTGGGGGCGGACAATGGTAGACATCTAACACTTTTGTCCAACTGTTGATGTGTCAATTGATGAGTGAATACACATTAATAATGATTTATCCATGTATCCACTTACCAATTGACACATCAACGGTTGGATGTAAGTGTTGGACAAAAGTGTTGGATGTCTAACATTATCCAGTTGGAGGCAATGTGTTAGATGAATAAAATAGTGATATTTTTGTTTTTTTAATGGACCCATACCATAATTAAGAGAGATGAATTTGTAAGACCCGGTTGGATTTGTTAACCGTTAGAGATTGACGGATCAGATTTGCTGACCGTTAGAGATGAACAGTTTACAATTTTTCTGACATTAAAATTTGAAATAAATTAATTTTTTATCACAAAAATACTAGAAAATCAACAAAAAATCAAAATAAATTATAAAAAATTATAGAAAAATTCTAAAATTCTTCCGACGGCTAGTTTTTTGAAATTGTCTATATATATATATATATACACTTCATTCCCACATAATTTTACATCACATTCATCCATAGTTTGAGTTTCTAATTTTTTTTTTTTCTTTCTTTCATTGTGTTTGTGATCAATATGAGTGGAATTGTCTATATACACTTCATTCCCATATAATGTACTTTCGATTATACATATAATTTTTCTTTATGTATGTGTTTATGTTAAGTGTATTATAATCTATGAAATTTAAATTTTATGATGTTTCTTTATTTAAAAATTAAAATTTTCAATATTATCAAATTTGGTAATAATTTAAAAATACTTAAATATATTAAATAGAGTAATGCTACATTGCCCAAATCTGGTGCCCAAATGATGTGGCAGCACTCTCATTCATTCATTTAAAACAAGCAAATCTAATACAATCTAAATGAATGGATTCATTTAAAACAAGCAAATATAATACAATCTAAATGAATGAACGAGAGTGTTGTCACGACATTTGGGCATCAAATTTGGGCAAAGTATTACTCTATTAAATATTAGAACTAAAAGATCTCATTGAGAAATTTACAATGATATTATTTTTATCAACATTAAAATTTAAAAATTACAATTTATTAACCACTTATTATAAATTAGGCATAATTAAATTTGTTACAAAAATATCACTCTCAAATATCATTCTCAACATCACTAGAGCAAAAGTACATATAAACATCACTCTCAGCACTATTTGAGACCCAAATATAACTATAGCTCTCACTCTCTATTGGAGATGGCCTAAGTGTGATTTTTTTTCCAATGTAAATGAAAAAAAAAAAAAAAAAAAAATCAGATCCGATAGATAAACAAAAAAAAATATAAAATTCCCTCTATATGCAATATACCCAAAGCAAGAGATTTAACAAGCGCCGGATTTGTTTTTCTTTGCTAGTCATTGAGCTCCAAACAATTAAACTTCATCAGAGAACAACTTCAATTTCTTCAGACCCCAAAAAAAATCCCCAAAACAACCAGTTACAGATTCAGGAGGAGGAGGAGAAAGTTTGTTCAAGATTCGAAGTTAGAGAAGAAGAAATACAAATTTATTGGGATTTTAAGTGATAGATTTAGGTTATAAAAAAAAAAACACACACACACACAAACACACACAACACCACAAATCCACAGTTCGCCGAACGCCGGAATGGTAGGAGAAGATGAAGACCATAAAAGAAAATGTTTAGAATTTAGATTATGTTCGCTGAGGTTTGGTAATATAAAACGGTGTAGTTTTATTTTTTTCTTAATAGAATAAATAAGTAAATCAAATCTCAATCGTATGTTTTAATTAAAGCCACGTGTCAATGGATCCTAAAAAGTTTAAGGGATAATTACCCCAGTGGCCATCGAATTGATGACACACTATCAAAATAGCCACTGGATTGGAAAGTTGTTCCAAAATGGCCATTATTGGTAAACTTTGTGACACTAATGGCTATTCCATCAAATTCCATAAAACGAGTGGCATTTTGGTAAATAAAGAGATGCCATTAATTTATTTTAGATTTTTTTGGAAATCAATTTTTACAATGAGTGATATTTTGGTAAAAAAGTGGATGACATTAATCCATTTTAGATGTTTTGGGGAAATCAATTTTTTATTTTTTTTGAAAAGAATAATTATATTTAGTGTGTATAAATATATATATTTATATATTTACACAGGCTAAATATAATTATTATTTTCAAAAAAACAAAAAAAATGGTTTAGATCAATATACATATCTCTTCTTTGTTTTTTTAAATTTTTTATATTTTATAGTCTTGATCTTCTTAAAAAAGAAATATATATATAAACACCAAATCTAAATAAATATTGCGAGGTTCGAGAAAGCAAATTTGTTTAATAGACAGGGAGGCTATTTTTTTTTTCTTTGCTGTTGTTGCAGCGGTTATAATTATTTTTAATAAATAGTAATATATATATATATAAATATATTTACACACTGAATATAATTAATCTTTTCAAAAAATAAAAGAAATGATTTCCCAAAAAAATCTAAAATAAATTAATGTCATCCACTTATTTACCAAAATGTCACTCATTGAAAATTTTGATTTCCAAAAAACATCTAAAATAAATTAATGTCATCCATTTATTTACTAAAATGCCACTCATTGGATGGAATTGAATAGAATGGTCATTAGTGTCACAAAATTTGCCGATAATGGCCATTTTGGAACAACTTTCCAATCTAGTGGCCATTTTGATAGTGTGTCATCAATTCGATGGCCACCGGGGTAATTATCCCAAAGTTTAATATGGTTCAACAGAGGATTTTTGTCCTTTTATCAATGACACTCACTTGATTAACGTGTGTGTGTGTGCACCTCTTTCTTCCTATATTGTGAAAAAAAAAAAAAAAAAAAGCCAATGCTATTGGCTTATCGTCGTCGTGGTCCACCTTGGATTCATGGACCTAGTCAAAAGCGATCCAAACTTATGCTAAAAATCGTTGACATATATGTCAAGAGAGTTGCTTACTACGTGAGATAATAGATGTGAGTTTCGACAATAATCAACTCAAAATTATTTTTAATGGTGTTTCTAAATTTTATTTTATTTTATTTTTCTTATTAAAAATAAATAAAAAATTAATATCAATTTTAAATATTTACCGAATCAATTGAAAAAATAACGGTGTAATAGGCCGTCTAAAAGTAGATGTCATATTGACAATGTCTACTATTTTGATTGAATATACACAACCATCTAGGGGCGGATGGTAGAGGGGGTTGACCCGTTCTGTAGCCCGGGTAAGCTTTTTGTAAAATAATAATAATAATAATATAATTTTATATTAATTAATCAACAATGATCATGTGAGTCAAGTGAGTTAGAGCAGTAGCAGTAGTGTTTTTTTTTTTTTTAGTTTTTTTTATAGAGTAGCAGTAGTGTTAGAGTAGCATAAGATTAATTTCTCTTTTTTTTTTTTTCCTGACACATCAATGTCACATTAATCTCCTTTTTCTTTATATATCTTTTTGAATCCCAATTCTCTCCCACACGTTCTATTCTCATCTCTTCCCAATTAACACGTGTTCCAATTTTATCTCACTTTCCATTAATTAATAATCATTAACATTAGACAACTCAAAAATTAACCTAAAAATCAAATCAAATGACATGTAAAGTGGTTTTTTTATTAACCACATCATTCCATGAATTTTTGATAGCAACTCACTTATCGTATCATTTAGGTTAAATTTTAAATTAATTATTAGGGTTGTATAGTATTACTCATTAATAATTTTCTCTATCGTTTTGTTTTTTAATTTTTTTAAATTACATAAATCCGGGGTTTTTTTTTAAGGGAAGCCTCGTGACATAAGTGTGATAGGTTTACCACCGAACCAATCTCATCTCATCAATTAATCACTCCATCACTCAATCACTTTGATTTTTTTATTTATTTATTTTTTATTAATGAAATTTTATAGTATCATAGAAGTTTTTTTTTATTATTATTATTACTTATATATATACAGTCTTTCTATTATCAGTTCGAACTGACAATAAATATATCAGGACGAAGAATGTGGACCACAGATTATGAAGAAGTTTTGACAATTGCATACACTTTGGGTCAAAGTATGTAAATCTAGTGGCCCACATTCTTCGTCCTGATATATTTATTGTTAGTTCAAACTGATAATAGAAAATCCGTATATATATATATACTTTTGTGATAGCCCATCCTATAAAAAAAATCTTAGGTACGCCCATGCAACCATTTGTTTAATGAAATTAATCAATGGATTAGACCTATGTGACATGTATGTTTATCTTTGAGCATGAATGTTTATCTTTTGGAATTAATCAACAAAAAATAAAAAATAAACAATGCATGCTCAGAGGATTAAACCTATGTGACATTGGGAGATGCTCTTGGATCTAATCAATAAATTTGATTAATCTTGTCACTGCCAGCTCTCTCTTTTGTTTTTTCTAAATAATTTTGGATTCCAAATTTCCAATGACCCCCAGGCCCCAACATGCAAATTGCCAACCCCCACTTGCATTCGATCACGTGCCGACAAAACGACACCTAATGGGCTCTTATTGGTTCGTATTTTTTTATATCTTTTATTTGTTGGCGGGAATCGGTGTGGTACTGGAAATGGTCAATTGATTGAATCATGCGTCGTACGGATTTGGATAAGTTACCAATCAGAGAATGCCACGTCAGTGTATCTGTCATAGAATCTTACCCAATCTTGGGTTGGGCCCATTGAAATTTTCAATGTCGTATTGTGGAGCTGACCCACAGCTACTCTATTTTTTACAGACTAAAAAAAGTTATGAAATTTATTTTTTTGCTTAATTTATTTCATATAAATATTAAAATCTCTAAATCTAATGTAATGATAAGTATAAGGACTAATTGCACAAACTCCCCTGAGTTTAGGCATAATTGCATGTATATGGAATTTTTACCCATAATTACACAAACATCCCCTATAATTAGTTAACTTCGTTAAATCTAACCATTGTCCACAATTTTAACCAAAAAATGACTAAAGTACCCCTAGTTACCTATTTTATTATTAATTATATATATACTTTATTTTTTTTGACAATTTATATATATACTTAAAATAATAATTATATACAATACTTAATTTATTTATTTAACAATTTTTATAATCCATTTTTTTAAATAAATAAATTAAGTATTATATATAATTATTTTTTTAAATATATATATATATATATAATTATTTTTTTAAATATATATATATAATTATTTTTTTAAATATATATATATAATTATTTTTTTAAGTATATATATAAATTGTCAAAAAAAAAAGTATATATATAATTAATTATAAAATAGGTAACTAGGGGCACTTTAGTTATTTTTTGGTTAAAATTGTGGTCAATGGTTAGATTTAACGAAGTCAACTAATTACAGGGGATGTTTGTACAATTATGGGTAAAAATTCCATATACATGCAATTATGTCTAAACTCAGGGGTGTTTGTGCAATTAGTCCTAAGTATAATTATAACCTTGAAATTATTAGTTTATTATCAGATGCAAACGATATTGGCTGAGTTAAAAAATAGTTTTAGTTATAGGCAGTTCCGGTCCTGACTATTCCGATTTCCGAGATCCCTAGGTGAAATCTAAAAAATAAACCCCATCTCAATAAAAACATCCCCACTTAATCACAAAATCAAAATCAAAATTAAAAAAATCCATGATTTTTATATCTCCTTTAAAAAAATGATGATTTATAATTCATTTATAATTATATCTATCTAAAATAGAATAATGCTACTTTATCCAAATTTGGTGTTCAAATCTGGTGTCCAAATGACGTGACAACACTCTCATCCATTCATTTAAATCAAGCAAATCTAATATAATATAAATGAATTGACGAGAGTGTTGTCAGGTCATTTGGACACTAAATTTGGGTAAAGTAGTATTACTCATCTAAAATAAAAGTTACCATCAATAAGCCTCTCACGCTCATGTTAAATTTTGAAAATAAAATTAATTTAGAATTTCTTATAGTGGAGAAGCTTTTACATAACATCAAGCTTTGGCGAAAGCTAATTATGTTAGGATAAGATTCGCAAAGAATTTGATTGAATAGTTGAGTAGATAATTTGTGGTTGTTCGAGTAAAGCATGATCATTACTTCACGAGACAAGTTGATTTTTTAGATGTTCATGACGTTTCAAATATGCCCAAGTAAGTTTTAGATCTTTAATAGGTAACATATTGAATTATTACCTCAATAAATCATGATAACTCATAACAAGAAGATAGATGGAGAAAAACAAAAAGGAACGATTAGATATTAGTTAGAGGTAATTAAGGTCAACAATTTTTTTTTTAATACCTCTTTGTTATTATTACTTGTAAATAAAAAAAGGTTAACAATACAAAGAAATAATAATAATAATAATATAAGGAATTTGAAATTGTTGCTCGTCTTAGAGCATCTCCAATATTATTATGCATTTGGAGAAAATGAAGTGCCACATAGGATAGATATTAAAAAAGTTAGAAAAACTCTTTCCAATACTATCAGGGACGTAACCAGGATTAAACACTGTGGTGGGCTATAATTTTATTTTATTTTCAATTATTAAAAATACGAGGAAATTGTATTAATTACAAATAAAGATACAACTAGTTAAGAAGACATAGCAGTGATTACTCTGTAAATATAATTTCTAAATAAATACGTTAACATAATAAATAAATAAAATCAAAACAAATTATAAAATAAATACAATCAAATACTAATTAAGCTATATCCTACGATTTTTCAAAAGATCAAACTAATCAATTATGAAATCAGGATCAATAACACTATTTTTGAAATTAGGATCAATAGTTTTCCTCCAATTGTGTTTTTGGATAGATTGAGGCGGAGAAGATGAATTATGAATAATGCTTGGGTATTAACCAGTCAGTATCCAAAATATTGACCTCACCGATGGGAGCGTAGTACGTGATATTTTTTCTTTTCCTTTTTACATTTATCTTACAAATTGAGTCACGTGCTATACTCTCATTGACGGGGTCAGTATTTTGGGTATTGACTACTCAGTACCCGAGCATTATTCATGAATTATTGGAGTGTTGGAAATTGGAACAAAATTTGGGGAAAGATGGTAGAGATACTACTTATTAAATGGAAAGGAAAAAAAAAAATGATATATGATATCTCATTTGCCTCATGGGTGGTAATTAATGATTAGAAACCCTGTATAATTTAAACCATATATTCATTTACAACAAATCAATTATGTTGTACCCGCTTTTCTACATCATTAATTATATTATTATATATAAATTAAAGATGTCAGAAAGGACATTATACACTTGGCCTCTTACCAATGTGGCTGAACGCTCCTGAGCGAGCCTTCGCCACCAGGGTTCAACGCCAAAAGTATACATATATGGGTGTTCTCTCCCGATTCCGGGAGCTTTCGTCTCCTCTTTGTGAGAGCTGTAGTCCGAGCTGCGCTTGTAGATCTCAAATCTCACCGGTCTCGGCAGTTGTTGTATTATCAAAAAAAGAAAGGACATTATCTTTTCAATTTTTTGTGGAAAAGGCTAGGGTCTAGCCTAACCCTAGCTCTGTCTCTGAATGATATTATTTAAGTTGAATATAGAGATGATGTAGCAAAAAAAAAAAAGTTTGATAATATGGAGTTGAATTTTTAATTCTAGAAACTCTCCTAAAAATGCTGACTAAGATTTCTAACTCATTCCACCAATAAGATTAAAGCTCATTTAATTGTAGGAATAGGAGAGAGAGTTGGATAATTGTTTTATTATGATTGGTCATAAAATGGATGCATATTTGACTTTAGATAATTGCATTGGAGATGTGAATATGCATTTCTTAATTTTTTTTTTTTTCAAAAGTGGGTCTATAATGAATAGAAATACTGTTATGACACTATTTAAAAACTCAAAAAAAAAAAAAAAAATATTTACATAGAAGATGCTCTTAATCTTTTTTTTTTTTTTTTGAAAACTTTCGCCGTTAGTAGGATTTGAGCCGCTGACATGGGAGTCATTTGTCCAAGCCCCAAGCTCGTTCATTTATCAACTGAGCTACCCCCCTGTTGGTTAGCATTTCTTCACGACACCGACACTCGCATGGACTTGCTTGTCTTAGTTTTAATACTCAACCTTAATGATATAATTATGAAGACACAATTAGGTAAATCTCGCCAACATGGACGTAGTTCAGCTGGTAGATTGATGAGTTTGGGGTTTGAGCAAATGACTCTCAGGTCAGTGGCTCAAATCTTACCAATGAAGAAAGGTTTCAAAAAAATACATGGTCTCGGATTAATAGATATTGTCACAAAAAAAGAGAGGTAAATCTCATGTCAATAACGTTGATACATCTAGCACATATCCTTTCTTAAAGTTGTGTCTCCTCTTCCACGTTAATAATGTGGGTTCGAATATTACCGTGTAATCGCAGATATATTTCTTTATTAAAAAAAAACAAAAAATACCTAGCAAGTTAGATAACTATTAATATCTATCGAGTTCAAACACTATATGAGTTTGCCGCTAGCTATATATCTACTCTAGCTACAAAGAAGTCTCCCTTACACTATTACACTAGTTAGCTTATAAGCAATATGAAATTTGAACAGCCACCGAGAACATGGAAGTGGAAGAGTAGGTACACTACCCATCCATATTCCATACAAAGAGTGGTTATTCATCGATAGTTAATAGATGAAAATAGTAAATTGAACTATAATTCTCACAAATTTTATAAAGTTTAGATGGTTGATCGAATTATTCACATTCGTGTCTGCTGATGTAGACATGTAGTGATGTATATATTTTTAATTAATTAGGTGATGCTCGAATCAGAGTGAACTAAGGAATAGCATATTGTAATGTGAAAGTGGGTATAAATCTACACGTTTGCACGCACAATTACAGAATAAGATATTATGGTTTCAATATTTTGTGCTATTCTTACGTGGTCCAACACATTTTTAATATATATTATATATATAAATTTAAATATTATTTCTAGTTTTTCACTTGCTTCGAAAAAAACAGAGTTGCTGATAGTCTTGCTGATCTTGGGCATTCGTTGGAGTTGGGCACCTTTGTGTTCGAAAGCCCTCCTCCCCAGATTTCTACTCTTCTTGATGAAGATCTGAGAGGCCTTTCCTTTGCTAGGATGGTGCCCTATACTTAGTTTTTGTTCCTTTTTTTTCTTGTTTGGGTCTTGGCCCTCCTTCTTATCAAAAAAAAAAAAAAAAAAAAAACATTTATACTACGAGATTTTATCATAATTTATTTTATTATTAAAAGAATTGTACATGTCGATGCCCGGGGTTTTGAAGTCCAGGTATACATTTGGAAATAGGTTTCCCGGCATCCAATACCTAGATTCTATCTGTTTTTTTTTTTTTTTTTAATAATTATTAAAAAAAATTAACTTAAAAAAAAAAAAACCTTATTTTAAAGTTTAAAACTGAACTGATATAAAAGGAAAAAGTATTACGAAAGATCATATGCTGAAACTAAACAGTATCCATGTATATATCAGAGAGAAGAAAATAAATAAAATAAAATAAATAAATGAAAAAGAAATGTCAAGCAAAAAACATCAATGGTACACTCAACAACCAAAAAGAGAGGTATGTTGGCCACGACAAAAAAACGAAAAGAAAGCATTTAACGAAAATACGAAGACTCACGGTCCATGCAATCAATACCAATTTTAACTTGTTTGCAATCTATTTTAAACTTTTTTTTTTACCTTATAGGTTTTTTTTAAGTAAGTATTAAATATGCATTTTTTTTTAATTTTTTTTTCAATTATTAAATATACATTCAATATACTATGATTCCTCTTAAAAAAAAAGTGTTTTTCGATTTTAATTATTCTTATATAGGGTAATAAATAAATATTTTTCATAACAAATCAAAATAATAAATGTAATATCAAAGTAATGATAATTTTTTTTTTTAGGAATTAATGGTAAATTTTAAAAACATATTTATGACTCTGTGGGAATATATTAATAATAACATAATGAAAATTTTAAATAATTGTTTTTAAAAAAATATTAATAGTAACAAATTAAAAACATTAATTACTGCATTATCACAGTTCTGAGTGATAATTAATTATTGCATTAACACATTAATTAATTATTACATTATCACACATTAACTAGGCACGTCACGAATCGACTCTATACGTGATTTTGAACGTCTGACTCGTGACGTGTACATCACAAGTCAACTAGCAATGGGCCCAATCCAATTTAGACCTGATCCAACTCCAAAAAAGATAAAATAAAATGGTCTTGGACTGAAGTAACGAGCACTAAAACGAAGTATGAATGGGCTAATGTGCGGCCCAAACCCGAGCCTGTCTATATATATATATATATATTATATAATTTTATTTTTATTTTTTGCTTTGAAACAGATATATGTATATATATAAATTATAAAACCTTCTTTTTTTGGACATAATAAGACCTTCTATTACACAATAATTACTTAATTTCATATTTTCAATGGTAAAAAATATTAATACATCTTAATAAATAATAAATTCAGTCAATGTGTTAAAGTATTATAATATGCACTGTAATTTTTTTTTAAATATTTTTAACTATTATATTCTTTAAAAATTATATTATTCAACAAATTACAATAATTATAATTTTCTAAAACGTGATTTATTTTAATTTTTTATTGACATAAAATATTCTATAAATGATTTATAAATTTTATTTTGCTAATATATGTTTCAAAATAATTTCAATTTCAATATTAATTTGAAAACTAGTTAACAAATTATTTTAAAATTTTAATCTAATCTCATCAAATTCAATACAATCCAAATATACATCAAACAAAAGACGTATTATATCCAATTCAATATGGCATACCAAACGAAGCATTACTTACAAGAGATACTTTACGGTTTTTACTACCACAAGATTCAACTTCACCATTAATATTTTGGTTTCATATTGTGTTCATTTTTAATTTAGTATTTGTCTATACCTAACATTATTCTCTTTTTGAGGAAATAGGGGGAAATAGCACCAAATTTGATTGACTTTATGGTAATATCACCAACTTAATAATTCTATGTTTTATAGCACCAAAGTATAGAGGTGGGCAAAAATGCCCTTATTTCTTCTTTCTTCTTTGTTCTTGTTGGAGAAAAACAAAGCTCTCTCTCTCTCTCTCTCTCTCTCTCTCTCTCTCTCTCTCTCTCTCACTTGCCTGTCTCACACTCTCACTCCATCTATTTCAGATTTTCGTTGCCCTTGATTTCTTCTTTCTTCTTGTTGGAGAAAAACGAAGCTTTCTCTCTCTCTCTCTCACTTGTCTCTCTCACTCTATCTATTTCAGATTTTCGTTGACCTCACAAACCTCTGAAAATAGTCGATCTGGAGCTTACAAACATCGTTGGAAGGGCAACTTCTCTCCTCACTAAGGATTGTACAAGCTCATCACATTGTAAGGTAATTCATCTCCTGAATAAACCCTTTTTATAAGTTCATTCAAGCTTATTTGTTTCTTTGATTAGTGTTGGCATTTGGAGAAAAATGAACCTTTCTCTCTCTCTCTCTCTCTCTCTCTCTCTCTCTCTCTCACTTGTCTCTCTCACTCCATCTATTTCAGATTTTCGTTGACCTCACAAACCTTTGAAAATAGTCTTTCTGGAGCTTACAAATTTCATTGGAAAGGCAACTTCTCTCCTCAATAAGGATTGTACAAGCTCATCACATTGTAAGGTAATTCATCTCCTGAATAAACCTTTTTTATAAGTTCATTCAAGCTCATTAGTTTCTTTGATTAGTGTTGGCACTTGGAATCTGTTGTTGTTAAGCAAGACAGTAATCAACTAATAGTTTAAGGTTACCCGAGACTTATTTAAAGTTACTGGAGACTTATAAATTGTTATTCGAGACTTATTAAATGTTACCTGAGACTTACTGGAAGACTAAATGCACATTATTTGAGAATCATTCGTTTGTGCAGTTTATCAAATACTTAAAAATATAAATTAATTTTTTAGTATCTTGGACTTTATCAGAGACTTAAATTCACAGTACCTGAGACTTATTTGATACTATCCAGTGGTGTTGCTTTAGCTTTAATTTATGATACTGACAGTTTTACTTTCAGCAGTATTTTGTAAATGTTGACGTTTTGTTTTGGTAGTACAATGGATTTGGTTAGAATGTTGATATCATATAATGGACGGTGAGAGGAACTACCGTACGGAAGCCAATGGTATGTTGGTGCAGTAAATAAAGGAATTTTGGTGTAGAAGAACTTGACTTACGAAGAACTCTTGGGGGCTGTTCAGTTTATTGTGAAACACGATCAAAATAAATATGCTATTGAGATGCAATCAATAGCTGTTACTCCAGGCAGTACATGTCGCACGGTGATAAGCGACAATGACGATGTTCAAATTGTGCTTTGGGAAGACAAGACAGTTCCGCAAGTATGTCTCACTTTGGTCGAAAGAAGATTCGAAGATCCGCAACAAATACAGGATGAGCACTATGGATCGTTCAATGGCACTAACCAAGTGTTCACTCAACGAAGTTCAATATTTCCAAACAAAATTCACCAATGTTCAAATAATGTTTGCTTATAACTATATGAAACAGTCAACCTTGATAGAAGTTATGCTGCACCTAATTTCGATGATGTAGACAATCGTGTAATTGTTGATAACCATCCTCAAGAACATCAGACATTCGAATAATCTATTCATGAAGAACCTACCTGTGGTAGTGCACTACCACGATATGTGCGTGGGACTCCAGCTGATACTGAAAATGTGAACGCGAAAAATGTCAACACAGAAAATGTGAACACGGAAAATGTGAATGATATGACAGAGTGGACTATCCCAAGATCTAAGTCATATTCTTTTGGTGATGTGACGACTACCATGACATCGACCTCTTCCAACACTCTGATTTTCAAGGGACAATTTTTTCCAAGGAAAAAGGATGGCCTTCATGCTTTGAGATAGAATTTCGAATGGAAGGTGAAGAGGTCAAACAAGTCTATTATACATATGATATGCAAAATAGAAAATTGTTCTTGGAAATTAAGAGTGGTGAGGTTGAAGGAATGAACATACTTTCATTTTAGAAGTTTTGTTAATGATCACAGTTATCCGTTGGAGGTGGTTCACCGTTGACACCGGCAGGCCAATGCAGTTGTAATTAGGGAAGTGATAGCTCATAGGCTCCACAATGAAGATGGGCGTATTATGCATTCGAGTGATATCATCAGTGATATGAAGCAGATGTATGGCATCCAAATGTTGTATATTAAGGCTTATGAATCTTTGAAATATGTGTTATCATTGACTTATGGGACGCACGAGGAGTCGTTTCCAAACCTCCGCCGGTTCGCTTATGTGTTGAAACAACAAAATCTTGGCACAATAACGGACGTACAGTTCATGAATGACAATATATTTCTATACTTCTTCATGACACTCGGTGCTTTAATTCGAAGTTTCCGTTGGTGTATGTGTCCTGTAATTACTGTGGATGATACCTATTTGAATGGGAGTTATAAGGGAACAATGTTTGTGGCCGCAGTTATAGATGGTAATGAACAAATATATTCTCTAGCATTCGGTTATGGGGATTCTAAAAACAACGAATCATGGGAGTGGTTTTTGGAGAGTTTGAGGGGTGCCATTGGACATGTTGAAGATTTGGTATTCATTTCTGATCGACATCAAAGCATGCAAACCGATGTAGAAAAGGTCTTCCTATATGCAGCCCATGCTTTCTGTATTTGACACATTTCCGAGAATGTTAAAAAAACTTTTCATAGAAAGGATTTGGCGAAAATGTTCCAACATTGTGCCAAAGCATACACTCAACATGAATATGATTTCGAGATGGAAGAGTTACATAGGGTGCACAAGAAAGCATACGATTATGTTGTTAAGGTCGGGCCTAGGGTTGCACATTGGGGAAATGGGGATGGATATAGGTCCCCCCATCCCCATCCCCATCCCCATCCCCACTTCTCAAACCCTTCCCCATACCCCCCCATTTCCCCATTTGGGGAAAATATGGGGAAATGGGGATGGGGGAGTTTTGGGGGGAGGTCCCCCCATCCCCATCCCCATCCCTATCCCCATCCCTATCCCCATTTTCCCCGTTTCCCCATTTACCCTATTCCCCCATCTCCCCATTTGGTTGAAAATTACAAATTAAACTAAAAAAAAATAAAAATTCCATTACAAATGCAAAAGAAAATACATTACAAAATAATGTCAAATATATATATATATATATATATATATACACATTACAAAATAATGTCAAAGAAAATACATTACAAAAAAAAAAAAAAAAAATATATATATATATATATATATAATTATTTTTATAATATTTTAGGGGAAATGGGAAAATGGGGATGGGGGGAGGTCCCCCCATCCCCATTTCACTATATTAATGGGGAAAATGGGGAAATGGGGATGGGGGAGGGTCTCCCCATCCCCATCCCCATTTCAATTTGGGGATGAAAATCATCCCCATCCCCCCCAATTTCCCCATTTTCCCCCAAAAAATTTCCCCCAAATGGGGAAGGGGAAGCGGGGAAATGGGGATCCGGGGAAAAATGTGCAACCCTAGTCGGGCCTCCTAAATAGTCCTCTGGTCATAAAGGTTAATCAATAAAATGAAAACACCGTGTACGGAGGCTCTTGGGCTCGACTTGTTAGGCTGCTTAAAGAGCTCTCCCTTTTACATTTTTAAAATTTTAAAACCTAATATACACAAAATCAGATCCTCCATCGAAAGATGTATCCTCCACATCATGCTTTATAAATAAAAAAGCATTAGATACATATCAAATGATAGGCTCTCATACGAGCCTAATAAAATGAAAACATAACATACAGAGGCTCTTGGGCTCGACTTGTTGGGCTGCTTAAAGAGCTTTCCTATTTACATTTTTAAAATTTTGAAACCTAATAAACACAAAATCAGATCCCATATCGAAAGATATATCCTCCACAACATGCTTTATAAATAAGAAAGCATCAGATACCTATCGAATGACAGGCTCCCATACGGGCCAAATAAAATGAAAACATTAAATAGGGAGGCTCTTGGGCTCGACTTGTTGGGCTGCTTAAAGAGCTATCATTTTTACATTTTTAAAATTTTGAAACCCAATATGCACAAAATTAGATCCCACATCAAAAGATATATCCTCCACAGCATGCTTTATAAATAAGAAAGCATCAATTACCCATTGAATGACAGGCTCCCATACGGGCCTAATAAAATGAAAACATTTCATATGGAGGCTCTTAGGCTGCTTAAAGAGCTTTCCTTTTTTACATTTTTTAAATTTTAAAACCCAATATGCACAAAATCCGATCCCACATCGAAAGATATATCATCCACATCATGCTTTATAAATATGAAAGTATCATATAGATATCGAATGATAGGCTCCCATACGAACCTATTTAATTGAAAACACTACGTACGAAGGCTCTTGGGCTCGACGTTCCCTCCGCATATTGCGTATCAAGAATGTTTGTCCTCTGGTCATACACCACAGGGTAAGCACGTTGGCGCTTTTGTATGATTTGTAGATATGCATCAAGGTGCTGAAATTGAAAGTGTTGAAAACATATGTAAAACGGATTATCTCTATTAAAACAAAAAACAAAGTGTGGGTATGTATAAATAAATACCGTATCAAAGGTGTCCATGTTGCAGGTGTCTAACCGTTTGAACCATAGTACTCCAACTGCAGTCTCTAGGTCCACATCTTGCCTGCATCGGTGAACAATAAGTCAAATTATACGAAATACAACTTGGATTATAAATGTACAAGATGTAGTCATTTATACATTGTCGTTAGATTCTTTTTAAAGTCTTTGTATTCTCCAATGTGGCCATCATCAAGCAACTCCAAAGGTTGAAATTTATGGGCCCTAATCCTAGCCATTTTCGGCTTACATGGGTCAGTGCATGGGCTATTCAATTGCCAACCCCGTTTGCGCATTCGAATTGATCGTTCAACTGCCAAACATGGGGATGATGGTGATAGGACAAGTGGAGCAGCGGGTACGCTGTCAAATGACACAGGTGTAGGCTTTGAACGTAAAACTGGCGGGTGAATCGAGTCCATAACAGGCGTAGGACCCTAAGACAAGGATGAAGGGTCAATTGGGTCAACTTGAGGTGTAGAATGTTGTCCTCGATCCTACTGAATGTTTGAAGGATCCTGAGTAAAGGATGGAGGGTCAATCGGGTCCATTGGAGGTGTAGAATGATGTCCTTAATCCTGCTAAATGTCTGAATGATCTTAAGTAAATGATGGAGGATCAATCGGGTCTGTTGGAGGTTTAAGATCCTGCTGAATGTCTGAAGGATCCTGAGCAAAAGATGGAGGGTCAATCGGGTCCACTAAAGCTGTAAAATGATGTCCGATATCCCGCTGAATATCTAAAGGATCCTGAGTAAAGGATAGAGGTTAATCGGGTCCATTGGAGGTGTAGAATGCTGTCCTCGATCCCGTTGAAGTCTATGTAGCATACACATCACCTCCTTATGTTGTTTTTGTCTACCCCGTTCACTTGTAAGGAACTCCTCTTGTAATTTATGTACGGCCTCCTTCCTTTAGTCAAATTGACGAGTCCAATGGTCTTGTACTTCCTGTAGAAGAAAATCCAATGTAAAACTTATTGTTCATATTAATTGGACAAATTAAAAAGAAAAACAATTTGCATACCTCTCTTAGCGGAGACCGTGCATGTTCTACACCATCATACCTTGCACCAACATAAGTAGGATCAGAACACTGAGAACCATCTCCATTATCATCACACTCCTGTATCTATGAAGGTGCAACAAGTTTCCTGTTCAATCTGACTCTGATATGCATTTGCCTGATAGGACCAATATTCTCGGCTACCTTTGTTCTAGATCTGGTGCGGGGCATAATGTCATAGGCCTCCGTCCGATGTTCGGCGTCATCACCATCAGGTTCGATTGACACATCTTGTATATTCTCCATTGAATTAGGAAAGGGGTATAGATTGCCACCCTCATTTATCCCCTGATGGTACCATGTACCAAGCTCCTAATCTGTTGGTGTCAATTGTACTTCCGCAAACATCTGAAAATTATCGAATTGAAAATGCTAATGTTTTACATTACACCTTAAGATTATAATAAATGGATACGAACATGTTGTTACCCTTGCCTTAAACACCTTTGATAGTTTGTTTGGCTGAGGTCGCCTAGTAAACTCCTTACCTAAGAATATGTGGGATTGGGTCAACATTCCTACGAGTGGCGAATTCCCTTGCAAGTTTTGTAATAACTTCAAAAGAAAAAATCTACAAAAGTCCATTAGAAAATTAATTTAACAGTTAGAAAACATAATAAATCAATGAATAAAATAATGACAATCATAAAGTTTCAAATCCTCACCAATAAGACATATGAAAACTCGAAAATACTGTATCTCTCTTTCTTGTGATTTTCAATACCCTTCTCTTCCTGTCTTTGTTGAAATCGTTGTCTTCGACCATGCAAAGCGTTAATGAACCCATATATAGAGTATTTGTACACATGTGAACCTCACAGGAATGCTTCGAATGAAACCAAGTCCTTAACGAGGCGCAACTACCATATAAGAATATACTCCCTCTCATCCAATTTGATCAAAAAACAGTTCAGTAGCAACACCAAACAAAGCTTAACAACATCGTACTGCTGCTGCCATTCACCCTGTACAATCCTTGCTTGAAGTTCCTCCAAAGTTTTTGAATCACAATAACCGAAGTACCTTTGGTGTAAGCCATTCTCCACCTCCTCAATTTACGTCATGTCGGGGGTAACTCCAAACTTCAACCTGGTTATCAAGCAAAACTCGACCTTAGAAAACTGGACGCTACGACTACCCAACATGAACTGCATCTTATCAGTTGGTCCGTCGTGGTATAGCTCACATAGTAGCAACCGATACACAATACCATCGGAAAACTGTAACCCTCGATGCATGCGTAGAAAATGACCAAAACACGACTCAACAAACCTCCGTTGTTCGTTACCCCCATCTACTACTTCGTTAATTACTGGTTCGTTAATTGCAGCCTCAATTACATTGAGCAGTTTAATATGGTTGTGGCGAGTGATTGTTACGGGGTACCAAGAACTCTCAGGAGTTTTCAACCTCGACTTCAGGTTTACCATTTGCAGTTCATAACTAAATTAACAAACAGAAGATACACAATAATTATGTCTTTTTTAAGGGGGAAAAAAAAAAACAATGCAAAAAGCCACAACACAAAACAACAAAAGCTGAGCTTGAACCCACACAACACAAAAAACTAAACTTGAAAACGATGAAATCCAATCTAATCTAATGTTCAATATATTAAAATGCAAACCCATTCAATCTAATCAAGATTAATTAAACCAAATTCGTACTAATTTAAGTGAGCTAATTTTTCATAACACTTCTACATATTTCTTTTGCTAATCAGTATAATTTCATTTCTTCAAATCTGAAATGGGAAAAATACCTTTTTGACCAAAAATAATAATGAAAAAACTCAATATTGCAAATGAAATTAATGGGAACTCCAATGGAAGTTTGATGAATTACATCCACTGATCAAAGGGCCACCATTACAAAACCCATATATATTCTCATGAATACTCACATTGCCATATTTATATCTATAAGTTGCATAGTCATATCACACATTACGAATTTTCATAACTGACATTCAAATATGAAAAAAAAAAAATGAAGAAGCAAAGCAAACAATATACCATTCAACGACACTCAAAGAAAACATTAAAAAAAAAAAAAAAAAAAAGAGCCTCGGCTATCACAAGGTAGGATAGGCAAAAATAAGTCTCGGATACAAAAGAACAAGTCTCGACTATCACAAAACAAGTCTCGGAAACAAATTTTTTGAATCTGGGTCATGTTCATCTTCTCCACCACATTGATCCCAAACCAACAGAAAAGATAAAAATACCCTAACTTAGAAATCAAACCTTAGAAACTAAAATTGTAACTCTAACAACAGTCAAACACTTCTAACCACAAATCAACATCTAATCTTAGACCAAGCATGTTCAACAGACAATTTGAAGAATAACAACCAACATACATTCACTTCCTCGTCAACTTCTTCTATTTCACAAACAATTTCAAGTTCGTTGTCATCGTCGGCTTCTCCAATTCGTCGTCGCCATCCCATCTCCGATTCGTCGTCGTCAACGATAATGGTGGGTTTGGTGGGTCTCTTTTCAGACAATGAAAACGAAACAAATCGCCAAAATTCAAAGCTGAGGTGTATATTAGGGGCAAATTTGGCAGAGCACAATAATTGGTGCTATTTCCACAACACTTAATAACTTGGTGACTTTTCCACAAATAGCCTTGAAAACAGTGCTATTTAAAAAAAGAACCTTTCTTTTTTTCACACTCCTTATAATTGCATAGCTTAACCACTATACAACATGCATATAGTTTATATATATATATATATATACTAGATACGGTGATGGCGACTCGAACTTGATCATTATTAAGCTCTATTTTTATCAAGTCAGCTTGAATGATGGTTAAAAAAGAAATTTCAAGACCGAAGTTACATTAACTTTAACTTTGATGAATTCATATTTTCATGACTGAAAAATTATTATTGTTAGTATTATAATATATATATATATATATATATATATATATATATTTGAGTAAGTTTTTCATAAGGATCCCTTGTTTTAATATAGGAAATTCAAGAAAAGTAGTTGTAGTATTTGAAAAATTTTATTCATAAGTAGATTTCAATGAATATCATCCACACAAAAATTCAGATCAAAATTTATTCAAATCAATGTGATTTCATGGTGGTTCTTACCAAAATTCAAATAAGGGATCTCTCATGAGAGACTCACTCATATATATATATATATATATATATATATATATTGAAGTATTACATAATTACATAAATTTGGGTTATTTTTAGGGAGAACTAGGGGTTTATGGGCAAAGTAGCATTTTGCCATTATTGGGATTCGAGTCGCTGACTTAGGAGTCATTTGCCCAAGCCCCAAGTGTTGGGATTTATGCCCTAAAGCTTGTAATTTGTAAATGTTATAAATTCAATAATAAAATAAGTAATTATTTCATTCAAATATATTAATTCATACGCTTATATCATATATGCAAACATCCAAGATTGCTAGATGTAATTTCAAATCGAGTATATGAATGTCATATACAGAGGAATTCAATTTGAGACATGCAATCTAAATAGTCCGTAGAAAGCAAATAAAGCTGGGTAATTTATTTGTGGTTAATCTAAAGCTACGGTCCATTCTGTATTGTACGGTGGTCTTATCCTAAACTACTCATATGGTGTTATGAGAATGGAGGCACCTTATATGATGTGATCATATAGGATTGGGCCACGATCTATGTGAATTTGTCACTAAGATTCGTTAGTTGAAAAAATTTCATATATATCGACTAATGATGGCTATATATGGGTGATCTAAATCCTGAGTGTCTTACTGACTCTTTCAGGTTAGATCGTAGTTTTTGATTTACCATGGGTGAGATCAGAATATCATTCTCGGTCAATATCTCCGTATCTTGGAATCACGATTTAGCTTGTGGCTGGGAAGGTATGCACACAATAGTAGAATCCACTCATTCTTGCGATAAGTAGATAAGTAGTTCCCTTAAAAGTTTATTCGGGGCTTGAACGATTAAGAGCGCTCTCTTTATTCTATAAATGAATGAAGGATATAATCATTCAAGAGAATCAATGGTACTTAAAGGAAAATATATAATTAGAGAGGTATAACAGACTTTATAACCTAACTCTAATTATGAACTACTTGTGGAGGATCATGCCATATGTAATAGTTATATCAATGGACACTGATAAAATTAGTTGTAAAACATCTACAGTTATGAGAGTACAACCTTGGGTTTTTAGTGGAATAACTCCAAGGTTAATAAATGTGAAATATTAATTAAAGAGTTCAATTAATTTTTTCTAAGAATTCTTGGAGCTCAAAACTGTGGGTCCATTAGGTCCCCTTGCTAGCCCTATACGATTGATAGTAATAAAGACTCATGGAGAATTTGATGGTCCAATTAATTGTGTTACGAAAGTAACTTAAATATATTTTGGGAATTAATTAAATGATGTGATTATTTAATTAATATATTATTTAATTGTTGAATTAAATATTATTAAATAATATGATTATTTAATTGACATATTAATAATTAAGAATTATTAAATTGTCATATGGAGGTTTCAGTTTTTAACCTTGACAAGAGCAATAAAATAATAAATAATTATTTTATTTACTTTAAATAGGTCAAAAGTTTAAACCCTAGTAAAAAGTAATAATTAAAAAAGGATTTAGAATCTTATTTTAACTTGGATTACTAAACCCTAGGTTCCTAGTATATAAGATATACCTATCAGGAAAAAAAAGCTATTCGGAACCCTACGAAGAACCAAGGTGGGCGGCAACAAGAGAGGAAAAAGGAATTTTTTTTTTTTTTTTTTTCTCTCATAGGATTGGCCGAATTCACAAGGGGAAGCAAGGTGTTGTCTTTCGGTTCTGTCAAGCCTCCATTCAACCGCTCCTGGAATCCATGACGTGCCCACACACACAGTTACTAGATCGCGAGATATAGTTAGGAAGGCTTAGTGGTATTGGATCGTAAAGAAGGATCAAAAAGAAAACGAAGGAGTGTTCTTCAAAGGTATGAAAATAAATCTCTTCCTCATATTCGTGTATATACAAAAGGTCCCAAGAAGATGATAGAAATTTTTTGAAACCTATCGTTCTTAATTTATTTTATTGATTAATTTCAATTCTTTTCCGTTGCACGACTTACAACAAGTTCGTCCATCTACAGGTTGAATTACGCCCCTAGGGGTAGTAGCATTACTCTTATATATTCTTTTTTGATAATATACTCTTTAATGATGATTTTTTGGTATAGCAATATGATATTATTGAACAAATCATATCCAAGGGTGTGGATATTGACACCTATAAAACTTATTAGTACACCTATTTTTATAAATACACCAATGCCTAAAATTTTAAAAATAAATATTACTATAAGCACCCATCCTAATGCCAATAGTACCCTCATTAAAATAAATATATCCATTTTAATACATATTATTCATAAACACTCTTAAATTATTATCACACCCAATTTATAAAAAAAATCATATTATTTTTGGAATCAAATCGATATCTACGGCTATCTTAAAAAAAATAAATTGTTGATATCTACGGCTATCGTTAAAAAAAAATATATTTTGATTATTGATAAAGTTCATTACTATACATTAAAAAAAAGACAAAAACAATATGATAATCATGTGATGATGAGAAAGTTTGATACTTGAAATACAATTAGAGTTTAATTAGGGTTTATCATATGTTATGGTTTATCGGAAGTTTTTTTTTTTTTTTTAAATAAAAAAAATATAATTGAAGATATGAGTATAATTAATTAGAGCATCAACAATGTTATTATGCATTTTGAGAAAATAGAGTGCCACATAGGATAGATATTAAAAAGTTAGAAAAACTTTCTCCAATACTATTATCTAAATTGAATATGGAGATGATGTGGCCAAAAAAAAGTTAGAGAATATGGAGTTGGGTTTCTAATTCTAGAAACTCTCCTGGAAATGTTGACTAGGATTTTTAACTCTTTCCACCAATAAAATTAAAGCTTTTAACTCTTTCCACCAATAAGATTAATCATAATTTAATTGTAAAATAAAAGAGGAGAGAGAGTGTAATAATTGTTTTATTATGATTGGATATAAAATGGATGCATATTTGACTTTAGATAATTACATTGGAGATGTGAATATGAATTTCTCTAATTTTTTTTCAAAAGTGGGCCCATAATAAATAGAAATACTGATGTGGCACTATTTAGAAACTCAAAAATATATATTTGCAGTGGAGATGCTTTTAATGTATATAGTATTTGGTTTATTTTTAATTAGAGTAATTTGTTTTTATTGATAAATTTATATTAGAATATTTTTAAAATTAAATTTTTTAATAAAATATGAGTGTACTAGTAACTTATACAAGTATCAATACCCATATCCGGATATTAGATTTGCCCGAACCAAAGTTTAAAATGGTTCGAATCGAACGAAGAAGACCGGCAACGGCTCATATTAAATAGCCCTATACAAAAGGAAGTCTCCCTCTCTCCCTCTCTTTGTTTTCATTTGTTAACCGCGGTTACATACATAAGGAAAAAAAAAAAAAAGAGAGCGAGAAAATTGAATCAAAATCAAACGATGCCGCAACAATGGGGGTCTCCCTGTGGAAACGATTGCACTCACAAATTCTCAGCCCTCACTCAGATTCCATGTAACGTTTTCTTTTTTAGATTTTTGTTAAAAACAAAATATCTAATTATCTGTTATATTTGTTCTTATATATGCGAATTTTAGTGTGTTGTATGGATAATTGGATATAAAGTCAGTAGTCTCGTTGATTGGAGTCGTATGGAATTTGTTTCATTCTGTTTTCCGGTTTATAGTTTTAACATGTTTAATGAGAATGTTAAGAGGGATATTTTGCGTTTGCATTTCTTTGATTTTTGTTTGTTGCTGCCATTGTTGACATGTTTTCTGCAATTTTGGTTCCACATTGATGATACCATGTTGATAATGCATGAATAAAGGTTCAATTTTTTGTGCAAGTTTTGAATTGGTGGTGGGTACCGGCTAGTTTAGTTGATGATATATCTTGTAGTTATATTAAGAAGTCTATAGATCGAATCCTGACCGTTACGCTCTTAATTATGGATTAGTTATTATGTAAGACCTGCCTATGTTTTACGGTGTGCACGTTCCAAGACCAAATGGACCGGTTAAGTGTGAGTGATACATGTAACGTTTCACTTGGCAAACAGGTTAAGTGTGAGTGATACATGTAACGTTTCACTTGGCAAACACATATTCGCTGGTCATTATTTTCTTGAATTTGAGAGGTCTTATGGTAATCGGGATTTATTTTTTTTAATGGTAAAAATATAGAATTCCAAGTACGGTCACCACCTTTTTAGTTGTTGTTTCCGTGATTTCTTTCATGTATGAGCTTGCTGTTTAAAGTATCTAGTAGTGGGAATATGTTAGAGTTCTGACAGTTTTATTGGGCAATCTTAAATTAGTTTTGAATAGATGTCATCATGTGACGTTGGAATCCAAGTTTTGTGTTATCTTTAAGTAGTGCACCCTTTGAGTGTATTGTTTCTTGATTGTTTCATTTGTTTTGATTGTGTGAAATCCAAAGCTTAATCAGAAAACTGTAACAACTAGCATTTTTTTCTTGTAGGGAGAGTATTCTGCAAAAAAGCTTGTACCTCTGATGGGGAGACATGGGAAGAATGTAAGCATTTCTCATCTTTGTTCTATATTGTACCATTTTGGATAAAAATGTAAGTTTTTTGTTGTATGGAATTTGGAGTATAGACTTTACATAACTGTATTTTTGGACCAAGTTAGCATTCAAATTGTTTATCGGTTCCCAATGCATTAAGTAAAGGATTTAGTGTCAAAATAGATCTGATTAAGAATTGGGTTCTGCCATGTTGGCTCTATTTGTCTTAAGAGGAAAAATATTAATTAATATATAAATGCAATATTGTGGCTTTGAATGAGGAACTCTACTTCTGACAACGTTTCAATTTATTATAGATCTGAAAGAAAAAGGAAAGAAAAAGGAAAGAAAAAGGAATTAATTTATAGCGAGTCACTTATCTTATGGTCTGGACATTGATGTTTATAAAGCTCATTTGGTTAATGGCTTGGCCATTATGATTTCAACAATCTGCTTAATTATTGTAACTGCACGCAAAGGGAATATCTGGTTTGAAGAGTTTCTTCATGAATCCTAAATTAATCTTTCATTTAACTTGAAAGTGTCAATATATCAGTTTCAAGTTCATTACGAGCTCTATTTATTAAGATTACTGCATCTCCAGGCTTGGCAGGGTGCAATGAAATATGCTATAAGGACCCTGTATTGAAGGACCAGCAGTGGAGTGCTTACATTGACCGTTCTCCTGGATCTGCTAATTACTCTGCGGTAATAATTTTTTAAGCCATTTTTCACGCTTTGATGATTCTCGGTTTTTGTAATTTAGTATGATGTGATGGCTTTGTAAATTTGATGTGAAGGAGATGCAAATATAATATCAGTGCTTAGAAACAATGGTCAATGACCTCAGCCTTTTTTGTTAATTTTTTTTAAGCTAATTGATTAGCTCTGAGACGTAAGGAAAGTAGTAGTGACTAATGAGAAACGTTATATATGAACTGCTAAAAGTTAATTACAACGAGTATATAATCACTATACAGCTTATAAAATCTGAATTATGGAACTCCTTGTCACTAATGCTGAGCTGAATCAGGTGCTTTGCACCATTTGAATCATCTGTAGCATCAAAGATTGCTGTATTTAGTAAATCAGAATATTCATAGTCTATGATTTCGAACAAGCATAAGATCCATATGAAAAATTCAGAGTCCGAGAAGTGAGTTTGAATTTCAACAGTAAATGTTAATTTGGGTAATAGGTAGTGTCTGAAACTTCTTATTGATTTCATCCTATGTTGTATGCTCAACTTATTATTGGCTCTCAAATGCATTTTTTGATCTATGACAAAATGTAGGAAGCAGTAGGTTTTCTAGGTCACCTCTGATTGAGCTGTTAGAAAAGTAGTGCTTATTTTAATTTAATGTCTTTGAATGAGTAAGTAATACATATGGATTGTGAAAAAGAAGAAAATAATGTAACAACTATAAGAATTTTATCCTATATCGAACATGTGAACGATTAATGTGGTCAATAATGGCCAATTACCTTATTATCACGTGTGAAAACTGCACGGATTTAAAAACTGAAAGTGATTAGTTTAGATGTGTACATATTTCCAGCCAGTAGTGAAAACCCATTATTAGACACATAGGAACCGATGTTCAACTGGATAGGCACTGCATCTTGCAGCACTGGTACTGGTTCCCATTCAACCTGGGGAGCTTGATAAGCACAAAAATTGTAGCAGTCTGTTCTGCATCTTTGTTTCGAACTTCATAACCCTTACAAAATACTTTTTAATACAGACAAGAGCCATGGTTAAACATGCTATAATGCACTCTTGCTTCAGCTGCTGACAGCATGTAGGAGGAAAAACAGCTCTAAAATCTTGCAAAAGTCTATCATGAGAGATAGATCTTCAAATTTATATTTGCACGTGCTTTATCTGTTGAATAACCTAAAATGGATCAGAATTATTTCATCCAAATGTATTGCATTTTTTTTTTGCTCTTCTTTCGTCTGATAGGAAATGAATCACTCGGTGGTTCAGCCTAAATACTCAGGCTTCGGGTTTAGAAGATGAAACCTGTGCATAGATGGCACTTTTGTTTGATACACTTTCCTAGTTCTAGAATTTGATATCCATAAATTCTGCATATTGTTTTTGGAATTTAGTATACCAGAATGGACATTGGACAGTGCATTATATTAAGGATGTATCTAGTTAAATTTAGTGACTCCTTGTGCATTTTCATAGTTTCTCAATGGTTTGGAATAGCTAATATGGAATGGAAACATACGATTTTAGTCAAAATGGTAGCTTCATTGTCTGAATGATCATGGATTCCTTTTTGTGTACAGGAATGTTTCACAGCTTGTGTATCTGGCTGTGCTTTTAAGGTCAGTGTGCCCTCCCAAGTTAAGGTCTTGTTTACTTTGTCATTCCATGTGCAGATGTGCTACATTGACTAATTGATATCTATATTGCAGTTTGAAATGCTTTCAGTGAATGTTGACCAAATCCGTCCAAACAGGCCACCTCCTCCTCCCCCAGCTCCGAAGCCTGTTGTCAAACCCAGTAAACCTGTTGACGGTAAACCTACTGAAGACTTACTTGGCACTTCAGCGTAGTCATACTCTTATCCAATGTAATTTCCAAAAAAAAAAAAAAAAAAATCCCTTGTACCCTAAAATTTTTGTTAGATAAATAGTTTGTGGGAGGTTATTGTTGCACCTTACATCCTGTGATATGGATCTCTGGTCTTAAAGTTTTCTAGCTGCCTGAAGTTTTTGCCCTTTGTGATAGTTTTATAAGCTTTTGCGTCAATTAGCTCCCGACTTTTTATATGATACTTAGGATAACTGAGATGTAAGGTTGGTGTGTCAACTTGTCGGCACATACAGGAAGTTGACATCGATATTTTTTGGAAGATTTATACGAGAAAACTCGTGACTTCCGTTCACCAAAAATTTGTATGTTAAGAGAATCCCATTTAGAGATTATGTTCATCTGGATCCGTTTTGTTGCAGAAGTTATTCAAAATTTCAGTGGCCATTCCTGTCAATGCAGCAAAGAACTGGGTTTGTTACCTGCCCTACATTGTTTTGTTTTTTCTTTTGTTATATGTTTTCAATTTCAAGTGGTTCGCATCAAAATTGATGTGATTCATCGGTAAAAAAGGTGACTGATTCCGTGTTGAATTGCTTATACCGGTATAATGAAGTTATGGGTTCAAGGGAGGTGTCATCCCGTTCTCTCAATTTTTAGATTCTATAGTTCGAAAAAAATTCATGTGGTTGGATTGTATTTTATTGTTGTATTTTCCTTGTAAGCTTTATCGACTTACATTTGCTATACCATATAGAGGAAATAGGAGTATATAGCACTTTTTAAATTTTGAATTGTATAACTATCAAACTTTATTAACTCTTGTTTTAATAGCACCAAAAATAGAATTTGGACAAAAATACTCCCCAGCTTCTTTTCTTTTCACTTTTGTGTCCTTCACCTTCTTCTTCCTTTTTCCAAAACCTCCATTGATGGAGCTTCAATGGAGGTGCCATCGCCGATCGGCGAGTTGACCGGCAAAACCACCAGGAAAACATTCGTTGAGTGCCAATAATTGTAACCGAAGTGTTCGTTTTCATTTTCGAGTTGTATAGAGAGAGAAACGAAGCAAAACCCAAACTGTTGCGAATCTTCATCGTTCGATCTATGACGATCCGTCACGAATCTGACGAAACCGATGGCGCCAACGAACTCGGCATCGTTCAATCTTCCAGATCCAACTATTTCCAGAGTCAACCGACGCTGTCGTCGGATCGTCACTGCACCATTGATAGAGGTTTAACAGAATAAGTCCCGAACAAACTTGAATTAAGTTTCAAAAACGCATAAATAAGTCTCGAAAACGCATGAATAAGTCTCGAAAAAATCATGAATAAGTCTCGAAACTGTAAGTAAGTCTCGAATTTTCGAGAAAAAAAATAAAAAGGAAAAGAGTAAGTGGGGATATTTTGGTCTCATCACCTATTTTGGTGCTATTAAAACAACACTTATTAAAATGGTGCTATTTGCACAAACCCTCCCCCAAAAAGTGCTATTTAATTTTTGAACCCATATCATGATATTCCAAAGATTTAATTTAGTAGGCTTTGCATTTTGTTTAAAAAATAATAATACTAAAAATAACATTCGGCAATAAATTTTATAGAAACAAATTGTCCAAATTCAGGCTTCTACCTATTATTTCTATAATTTTCAACTATCATCTCTCTTTTTTTTACTCCAAAATCCATTCTAGATAAATTATAACGAATCGTCCTCTAATATTAGGATTTAACCAATTAAATAATAGTTATTGGATTTTAATCAAGAGTTTATAAAAATTAAAAGTCATTAACAAACAATTATTGTCAAATGTTAATTGTCGTGTGGAATACATTTTTCTGTTTTTTTTATTTATTTATAAAAAATAAATAAATAAAAGAAAATTAGTGACAGTCTTGTAAAAGCTGTAACTCTAGCAATTCCTCTCTCCCGGAAAACCATATATAAATGCTTTCAAGTGATTTTTAATCAAAACTCAAAAGTAGTGGCGTCATCAGTTCATTGTATTCTCTCTGAGTCTGATCAGACCCATCGAGCTTCAAGTGTATTGCAAATTTATGCAGACTTGTATTGAAATTCAAATCATTTGATTCATTAAACCCCTCGCAAAACCCTAAAAAAAGAAAAAAGCTATTAACTTATCAAATCCGAATAAAGAACAATTTTTTTTTTGGCGCAGAAACAATGCCGCAGGTGAAGATTATAGCGAAGAATTTCATGGACATGGTGGCGTCATTGACCGCCAGAGACCTCGACAATCTCTACCAAAACCCCTTCATTTGCGAAGCCATTCTCAGGTATTATTGCTTCTTTTTATCAAGTAATTTGTGTTTTAGCTGTTCGAATATCATTAGTAGGAGCCAAACAAGTTGTCGAATTCGAGATTTCAAGAAGAAAATAGAGAATTAGTATTTTTGTGTAATGCTTGTGATTGAATTTAGTTGAAATTGCTGATTGAATAGCACAATTGAGGGTTGGCTAGCTAGCATTGATGTAATTGTGTTTGTTGTTTGTTTTGTTTTGTTTTGTGTTGGATCTTTAGGTCATTGCCGCCTCTAGGGAAGAAATATGTGTTGCAAATGTTGTACATTGAGGGTTCAGTACTGGCCAAGTCCATGGAGGAGTGGGTGCTTGCGGATGGGTTCACCAAGCACAGAGTTGCAATTGACCGGTTGGTTCAGTTGAGAATATTTTCGGAGGAAAAGTATGCTTCGTTTCTTTTTATGTATTCGTAATTTTCTTCTTTGGAAGAAACAATGAGCCTGTATTGATTTGAGATATGCGAAGCTTAATTTAGTTTGATGGAATGATCATACCCTTTTTGGTTTTGTTGTCATTAAAGATGTGAAATAGAATGATGTATCAAGGATTGAATTTATTTTTCTAAACCATCTCTTGCATACCCTGTGTACTGCATTCCATTGGTTGAAATATCATCATAGTGTATTACGCAGGTCATTCTGTCCTTTTAGTAAATTTTGTTTTTTGTTAGAATATGATCGTCTTGTCATTTTGCCCAATAATTTGATTTGGAGATTAGAAAAGTGAAGCGTGTATAAGTTTCTTTTTGTGGAAATTATTTGTAAATTTATAAGTTTTGCAGTTTTATCTGTTATTATTCCTTTATTTGCAGTCCTTGAATGTTGATATCAACCTATTAGTCACCATTTTCAAATGATTTTGAATTTGACCCTATGCTTCTGCTTGTATGCTGAAGTTGTTTTTATTGGCAGGAAAAAGGAAACTAGTTACAGATTAAATCCAACATTCCAGACTAACCTCCAGAAGCATTTGATATATGGGTGAGTTTTGGATTCAAATAGTTTGCTAATTGGATTTTTTTTTTCACTCTTAATTTTCTTTCTTCGCATTTGGTGGGGGGTTTGTGGTGTCAAAATAAAGCAAGAGCATTGGGATAAATTTCCCCTTCTTTATATATTCTGTAGGGTCCTGGGTTGAGAGGTTTCTGGATGTCAGTTCATTGATTCTACTGTGTGTTTTTAAACTTTCAAATCTAATTGAAATGTCCGTTTTATCATCGTAAACTTGTCACTTAATTAGTTGACTTAAGATGTGTCCTTTTTTTATTGTACCACATTTAGTAATATGCATGTAGTTGATTTATGCTATGAGGTTGTATTGACAGTTTCCATTAACTGCCAACTTTTGTATATAAATGTCCTTTATCTTGTATTATTAATGAAAGGATGAATCTAAATTTGTAGTGGAGCCTTGCCAAGGGAACCGATGCCTTCAAATGTTACTGTCAGACTCCCAACTTTGGAGGAACTTGAGGCCTATGCCCTTGGACAATGGGAGGTGTGAACTTTACACGTGTTTAGTGCATTTAAGGATATATTTTTTTCCAGTAGCCCAAAAAAAGGATGCTTTTTTCCAGTGACAGTAACCTATACGCTATGAAGTGACAAAGAATATTTTTACAATTGTTTGTTACTTAGTTTCATTGTTGTTTGGTTTCTGTCTTATACCTTGTGATTGTGTTACACTAGTGTTTCTTGCTGCAACTTATTAGTTCAGCCCAAGCTGAAAAGCCGACAAATTTTAGCTCTTCCATGATGAAGGTCTTCCAGCGAGGCCTTTTGACTCAACGGTATTATTTTGCTCATTTTATTATGCAATTAATAATTGAGAATCCTGCTTATGCCTTATTGTATCGTGTTGTAAATGTCCCTTGTTTACAGGGATAAAGAATCCCCGAGATTATCTGAGAGTGGTTTTCAATTTTTGGTATGCACGTAAATGATAGGGTTTTGGATTTCTTAGGGTTGTGACTTGTAGAAAGTATTTTGATATGTGGAAATTTGCAGCTGATGGATACTAGTGCGCAGCTCTGGTACATCATCAGAGAATATATCTCCAATTCTCAGGTATAGACTCTTGTGATTCTTTCGATGGTTCTCTTGGCATTAAATTTTTTGATATTACTCCGTGACTAATGTTTCTTTGTAAAAATGGAAGTTATCATGTTCATGATTTGAATAAAAAAAAAAAGAGAAAATAGGTGACCCTTTGTGATATCTAATCATCCATATTCGAGCTTTGATTTTATTTTATTTTTGGGTTATTAATAGGTTTTTGACTAACACATATACTTTTAGCAGTAGTCTTCTTTTTGATATAATATATGGCTATTTTTTTCTTAATTGGATCTTTGTAATGACAATACCATGAAGAAAATTAAAAGCTCTTACTTTGTATTTTGTTTGACTGGTTATTCGAAATAAAAGAGCACAAGCTTCTGGTTATGTCTATTGGATTAACTGGAGTTTGAGGGATTGTTACTCATTAGGTTTGTTCTTTATCACATATGATATATATTTTTAAATCAAACTTTGCCATTTTGCTACAGGAACGAGGTGTAAATCAAGCAGATTTGATTTCATTTCTCTTAGAGCTTAGTTTTCATGTCGCTGGCGAGGTACTATTCATATCATCTATGTTTGTAACCGTTTTCTTGATTGTTCAATTTATCATTGCTTGGAGATGTGAGTAAAACTTAGTGGCTGCTTTCCATTGGGATGATACTTCCTTTCTCAGTAAGAATTAGAAATTATTTTATGAAATTGTTGCTTCTAATACCATCTTTTCTTATTCTTTGTTGTGAAAGTAATGCTTTTTTCTTCACTTTCTCTTGAGTTTCTTTAATTGTTTTTCCATGGATTCTCTAATTAATTTGAAATCTCAGTTTATCACTGTATTTCTGCTTCTTCATGTTATAGGCATATAATGTAAATACACTGAGTGAGTTACAAAAAAATATGATCAAGGACTTTGCAGACTTGGGATTGGTCAAGCTTCAGCAGGTTGTGTACTAGTCTTTGCTATAAAAAACGCTGATTATACTTGCTCTACTGGAGTTCTGATTTGATTTATGTGGGCATAACCAGGGCAGAAAAGATAGTTGGTTTATACCTACTAAATTAGCCACCAGTCTCTCGATTAGCTTAACAGATTCATCATCACGGAAAGAGGTATGCTATTTTTTATATCATTGCCTAACTCTGAGTCAAAATTGAAGGAAATAATTAGAACAGGTATAAGTTCAGTTGCACTTCAATGTGCACATAGTGTTAATTATTATTGTGAGTTTTGCTGAATGTCTCCAGTATTGTCATTGTTGGGTTTGCTTGAATTGAACCTATTGGAGTTATCTCAGTTTTCTTAAATCGATAAATAAGATAGTCACTGTATGTTATTGTCTTGTAGTTTTTAATCCCTGGACTTCAGTTATGACTTGAAACAAGTTGCCTTTTGCTTTGTTCAAGCAACAACACTTATTCTTTTATGTACTCGCACTCTTTCCCTTTTCCACCGTAAATGTATTGTGCACATTAGTAATTATTTTATGTACTTCATTCTGTGATTTCTTCTCTTCAGGGATTTGTTGTTGTGGAAACTAACTTCAGGATTTATGCTTACTCCACATCGAAGTTACACTGTGAAATTTTACGTCTTTTCTCAAGGTAATCCACCCATATGCTTGATAGGTTATTCTAGTTTTTCCTGGCAGACTGCTTTCTTTGGCATATTTTAACTTTATCAAGAATGAACAAACAGATCAGTGGGATAATTTGTATGTTGAAAGCATACTACCGTTCCACAGCATTCTGGCGCTGTAACGTTAGTCTTCTTTAAGTATTAATAGGAGCTGACTCCTGAACATTTTATATAGCCATAAGAAGTCATTCACCCCTGAAGATGTTTGCAAACATAGAATTAATGCTGATGAAGAACCAAAACAAATATTCTTTTTCTCTTGCAAGTAATCGATGTAGATGTTTCCTTCCTTTACCTCCTTATTAATTTACTTGAGTTTTTTCTATATAATTGGCTCATATTTGTTTCTATTCTGCAAAGTCTTATTGTCTGCTTGGTATTAGGATAGTAGTGTGCTGATATTTGATGTCAATTTCTAGACAATATAATATTGTGCTAATGCATGCAGGATAGAGTATCAACTTCCAAACCTTATAGTTGGTGCGATAACAAAAGAAAGCTTGTACAACGCTTTTGATAATGGCATTACAGCAGACCAGGTGAGTGGATGACATTAGTAGATTTGGTGATCAGTTTTCCATCTTAAGTTCAACTAACTACTTTTCAATAAGTCACAGCACACACATTTTATGCTGAGTTTCAAAATTCTTGGAGGCATTTTACTCATGTAGATAACGGAGCTTCATGTTTGCAGATAATTGCTTTCCTTCAACAGAATGCACATCCTCGAGTTGCAGAAAGAATACCGTCTGTGCCTGAAAATGTTTGTGATCAGGTAGCAACTTTTCTGTATTTTCATATATTTATTTGACTTATATATTGTAGTTATGATTTTGATGAAATTATTCGAGTCTATGCTTCCCGACCCTCCATTAGAATTTAAGTCACCTCTGCTCTCTGTCAATCAACAATTTTCTCAATTTCTAATGTTTTAAAGTGTTTTTTTTTTTTTTTCTTTTGACAGATAAGATTGTGGGAATCAGATCTGAATAGGGTTGAGGCAACCCCCGCTTATTTTTACGATGAATTCCCTTCTAGGGTAAATCTCAAGCATATCTCACTTTGAGCAAAAGCTAGAATACAGCGGGATGCACCATGCATCCCATGTAATGATCTGCCTCGTGGCAAATTTTGTCATATGGCAACATCTCAATGGGGAGATGCATGGTGCATCCGCTGCACCCAAGATCTTCTCCTCACTTGGATAAGATTCTTGTCATTTTTCTTTGCATTTTAGTGATTAAATTTGAGAGTTGTCTTTTATCTTGGCAGGATGTCTTTGAAGCTGCTTGTGACTATGCTCGAGATCGAAGTGGCTTGCTATGGGAGGATTCAAAGAAAATGCGTCTAGCAGTCAAGGCAGAAACACACACGCATATGCGAGAGTTTCTTCGTGGTCAAAGCTAGTCCAGTTGTATCTTGTCTTATGACAGTGCAGACTCAGAGAACAGAACAGAACAGAACGATTGGAAGCTGTGTGCTGTTGGAGACCCTTTCCATTGAAGCATATTTTTTTCTTCTCATCGCGATTTTATTTGTTCTAGTCTGCTACTATAAAGATCGTGTCGAAAACTCGAGCTGAGTTCTAAAAGAGTACGAATATTTACTAGAACCAGTTACACCCATGAAATGTACAACTATAAAGAACACAGAGCAAACAAAGGCAAAGAGCCGATTATTTTTGGTAGTCGATGTTGTAAATTCATGATTTATGGCAAGAAAAAAAAATAAAAATAGTACAACAGAGTTTTGATGGCTTTTTTTATATGAAAGAATTGAAAACATGTTATAATAATCCGACTTGCATATTGTACTTTTGCTTTCATTTTTATTAAAATCAATCATATAATCCAAGTAACAAATAATCAATTCTCGCAATATGTTCCGGAGAGGAACATTTTTTCAAAACCAAAAAACAAACTAAATGCTATAAAAACCCAGAGAAACACACAATGCTTATAACAAATAACCAAAAACGAATACATTTATAAAGAAGTATGAACTTCATATAGTATTAAACTGTTTGGTTGCCGAGAAAATATTGGTGAGACTCCTATTATCACCTACGATATGGATAGCGTTTGAAGCTGAAATAGAGATGTAATATCCCACCTTCAAAAGTGCATTTGAACCCTTTCTTGCGTGAGCGCTCCCATTCCTTATCTACGATTCGAAATGCAATGTCCTCGTAAGGAGTCCCAGCATGGAACCTGATGATACATGTCTGTCCACCATTGCTTCTGTCGTCCTTGTCAATAGTATACGTGGGAGCTTTTGTCTTATCAACCAAATCCGGATAAAAGATGTTAAATTTATATCCTTGAACAAATTTTGGTGGTGGGTTGTCATGATCGTAGTGAGTTTGATTATACATGTTCCACTCGTACCCCGTGTGAACCCGATTGAAATATTTTGGTTTCCTTGGTCGGTATTTGTCCAAGTTCATGGCTCCCATATCTGCTAATGGTGCTCGTCTTTGTTGCTCTTCCAATAACACCATACGTTTACGTTCCAATAACACCATATCTTCTCCAGGGTCAATAGCTTCTTCTTCATTTTCATCACCATGCAATAGTTGTGGTGAAAATGATTCACTACCCTCCTTTTCTTCTTCTTCTTCTTCTTCTTCGGCCTCTTCAGTCGTCTCAGGTTGCTCAATGCGGCATTGCAGATGCTGTAACATTAATTTAGCATGTATTTCCTTCAAACAAGCCTTTGCTTTGTATATATGGAGATGTTTATTAAGAATTACCTCCCAAAACTCAACCACATTTGCTGTACCAGCGCGCATGTTTGATTCTATTTGCGTCTCTAATGCCTCAAGCTCACTGTGAGTCTTCCCTTGCAAAAGCCTCGTAACATCATCCTCTTCAATACTTGAATGCAATCCCATTTCTTGACCACCACGCAACACTCTGGCTCGATCATCTATCTCCCAATCGCAAACAACCTTAATTGCCTCCCAATAGTTTACATTAGTTGAATCGAAATCCATGTACATTTTGATGTCATCGTTAAGCTTCTCCATCTCCTTTACCGTCAAGTCCTTAAAAATAGTGTATGATGGTTCTTCTTCATTGATTTTTCCATTAAGATAGTTACACAAAACATCAATAGGCTTTACGCGACCTTCGCGTAATCTAATCTCTGACCTGCGTTTGCTTTGATTAAAATCAAACTCTAAATCTTTCTTCTCCCAGTCTTGAAACTCGACACGAGCATGTTCCCTAGCTAACACTGCCATTTCTTTTTCATGTTGTGTTTTTTCAAGAGCTCTTTTCACTCTAGTCTGTTTAATCTTTTCAAACTCTGCCATTCTTTCTCTCTGTCTCTTTTTCTCGGTTTTTATCGAAAACATGTCACCAACTTGGTTGAAATCTCGTTCGATCTTTTTTCGCCATATGAATCTCTCATTGAGATTGGAATCACCAAATGGGTTCGAATCGTTTGAGTATCCAGACACTCTAGTTTTCGATTTCTTAGCAACTCTCTCTATTTTCTTAGCTAAATACTCGACGATTTCCTCTTCAGTAACTTTCTTCTCACTGTGATCGCTTCTTCTTCTTCTCTTGCTATTGCTGCTTATACCATTAGTTCCCATTTTCCAGTTGAAAAGACCAACACAACAAGAAAAAAGAAAAAAGAAAAAAAACTTTTCTGAAAATATTTGTAATCCTAATGGAACATTATTGATTCTTGTTGATTAAATAACCAACAAAAGCCACCATTTGATTAAAGAAAGATGAGTGAAAACAGAGGAAAAACAGAGAGATGGAATCGGGTTAGAAAAGGAACCGAAGAATACAATTCAAGTTCAAGCTTGTTTATTTATAGGCACTAACCAATAATCTAAATTCCATTAGGATTCAGATAACCTATTAAGTTCTATTAAGTTGTATTAGGAAATACAACCAACAAGGAAATAAGAAAAGTTTAGGAGAAAAATAAGAAAATATATCTCTTCAAATATGCATGTCGGACACTTATCCGTGTCGCATATGCATTTTGGAGAGTCTTGTTGATTTTTTTTTAAGTCAACGGCAGGATAGGGGAGGATACTTGTTGGATACGTTTGGGGCAGTTTTTTTAATTATTTTTGTAAAAACGGGATCAAATTATAATTGTAAAAAGTGTAGAGGTCAAAATCTAATTATTACAAAAGGCCGAAATAGACAAATCTAGGGTTTCGTTGTGCTGCCGCTGGAAAGAAGAGAAGAGGAAGAAGAAGAAGAAGAAGGAAGAAACCTCCAAAAATGGTGACCACAACATTCGGATTGGAATCCGAAGTAGAAGCTCGATGAGAAGCCGCTTGTGGAGTCTCGGACGAGAAGAAATTGCAGTAACTTGAAATGGATACAGAGGAGAGAGAGAAGAGAGAGAAACAGTTGCCTGATGAATGATGAGTGTTTTTTATAGTGTTGAAGGTTAGGGGTCTGATATATTTTATTTATTTTCCTCAAAACAGGTGATGGGAGGGGCCGTTTGCATAATTTCATTTTTCTTTCGGGTAAATTAGCCCCATTTTAGTTTTTATTTTTGTGCTCAGCAAGTAAGATCTTTCACGAAGATCTCTAATATTTATTATTTTGTTTACTTGGAGTTCAAGTACTTGGATACTTAGTACTTGGAGCTCAAGTTTAGGCTAAGAGTAACCCATAAATAAAATCCAAATTCTATTGTTTTCTCATTCGGTTTTTCATCAATAAAAAGTTTTTTTAAGAATAATTATGTGTTTTCTTTATTTACCGCTTTCCGTTTCGTCACTTTCCATCTATTTAGTATCTATCTTTTCACTTATCTAGACCAGTAATTTTTTTGAAGCTATTGTCATCAGTAGGATTCAAACCGCTAACCTAGGAGTTATTTACCCAAAGCTCGTCCATCTACCAACTACGCCCCTGAAGGCAAATAAAAAAAGTTTAGGAAGGTTAAATATATTTATATATGTCTTAAAATTTAAGAAAAATAAATGAATTAAGGAAATAAGAAAAAGTTTAGGAAGGTTAACTAGCAAAATAAGAAAATATATCTGTTAAAATTTAAGGAAAAAAAAAAATTCAAATTGTTGCTGCCCAGGATCGAACTGGAGACCTTTAGTGTGTAAGACTAACGTGATAACCACTACACCACAGCAACTTTGGATGCTTAAATCATGTAAACAAATTAATTATACATTCATACAAGTGATTTATAATACTCTCCAACAAGCCAACAACTAATAACAAACAAAAATGTCTTACTCACAAATGAGAAAACAAGAAAACAAATGGAGAGTTTCGAGGAAACTTCGTGGCTCTCAAACACGTAAAAACTGCTCTGTCCTTGATGATAATGATGAATGTTTGCAGTCTTGCAGACACACACACACGCACACAACTTGAACAACACGTCATTGCAAAAAACAAAAACCCAAACTAATTATCTAAGAAAAATATTGTGTTTTTCTTCATCATTCATCAATCGTTGAAAAAAAAAAATAAAAAAAAATAAAAAAAAATGGGAAGAACTGCTAGAAGTTGCTTGCAGTCATTGATGAAAACTATGAATTTGATAATGGGAATGGTTGGTATTGCTATGATCTTGTATGCCTTTTGGATGGCTAGAGTCTGGCAGAGAGACAGTCAAGATTCTTCTTCTCATCATCATCATCACTCTCCTTCTCCATGGTAATTAATTAAACTCTATGTTTTAATTAGTACCATTATTGAAGTGTTCTTGCTTGCTTGCTTTTTTTTGGCAATTTTGGTTTGGTTAGTGATTACCCTCTTACGATCTGCAAATTACTTGCTAAAATCTTTCGTGTAAGAAGAACTTGTTATAAAAATTGAACTTTATATGCTATAAATATTATTATTGTAACTCCTAATATTTGATTTTGAATTTGTAATTAAGAATTAATGTTATAGGTTTCAAAACTTTTATGCATGATTATGATCATATTTTTATTTAAAACAAAAAAAAAAAATTGAAAGAAAAAGAACTTCATTCTAACCAAAACAGAATTACAAGAGTACATATCTATTTTTATTTAAATTCAAATGTTAGTTTTTGTTTGAAATTTAAATTAAGTTTGATAAATTTTAATTTAAAATAAGATTAGATAGAATTTTTATTCTATCTAACACAATAGTTTCTAATTATCTCTATAAATAGAGACGTGAAGCAAACTTTATATTTTTTGTGTCAAATCAAATATGAACGTATCATTTGGTATTAGAGCCCGTCATAAAGCACTTCGGGGCGTTGGCTCGGAATGTTAACCTAATGGTTAACATTCTAATGGTATATTCTACCACACTTTCGAGCCAATGTCAATATTGGTCAACATTATCTATAACCTATTTGTTGTCCAACACAAGACTTGCTGAAGCGTTCCATGATCGGCTCTGATACCAAATGATATGTTCACGTTTGATTGTCAACTATAAAGGCATCGAACCAAGTGGCTTATCGAATAATAATTAGGAAGTTAACACAGAATTTTGAATGGTGACATAAAAGTTCTTATTGTTTTGCAGGTTTATTTACACATTTCTTGGCATCGGAGTCGCCTTTTGCCTCATAGCATGCTTGGGTCATATTGCTGCCGGCACTGCAAATTGTTTTTGTCTGTATTGTGTATCCTTCCTTTCACTATGTGCTTCTTTTCAAAAGTGCTTTCTTAAAACTGCTTTTATTTGAAAAATGCTTTTTTGTTCAATTGAGTACTTCAAACAGTTTTACAATAACCATGGAAATGTTTTTGGCTATTCGAATGCGTTCCTGATGCTGCGAAAAACACTACAGATACACTATGCTAAGCAAAAAAAGCTGTGATTGATAATAATGTTGTCACCTTTCGAGTTCCATGTTTTCAAGTATTTGTTTACCTTGAATGGACAAAAGTACATGGCGATTCTCTGTTTGGTTCTCCTTTTAGAGACTGGAATGGCAGCAGATATTGTGCTCAATTCTGACTGGGAGAAGGTAAAAATCATCACAAATTTCTCTCTTCATGATCATATATAGCAAAACTATAGCTTGGTTTTGTAATTAATTTGCTATGATGCGAAACAGGATATACCGGAGGATCCAACCGGGAGGTTCCACGATTTCAAAGAATTCGTGGAGTCGAACTTCGATGTCTTCAAATGGATAGGCCTATTGATCATCTTAGCACAGGTAAATTGATTTCTATTTCCCTGATCAGGAGAAGGTTCAAATTTCTCTAACAAAATCATATCGCGCATTCAGGGAACTGCGATTTTGCTGGGGATGTCTCTGAGAGCTCTAGGACCAGACCGAGGCTCCGACTACGACAGTGATGATGAGTACACTCATTCCAGGGTTCCGCTCATAAATCCCCAAGTTCAGCAGTTACCTGCATATGTCATTGGCGATCCGCGCTTTGTCAACAAGAATGATGATCCTGTTAAACCAGCTCCATTTGGATGGAATGTATAAGATTCATTTTGATACCCAGATTTTTGTTTTCATGTTCTTCAATTTATTCTCATAGCTTCCTTATTCAAGTTTATGAACATAATATGTGATTTCCATTATTGTTTACAGGCAAACAAGTAAAGAGAGCAGCTCCGAATTTCCCCAGAAGACAGACGGTGTGTGAGAGATGCAACCATGATTCTTGTGATTGAACATCATCTGTATGAGTTGATGGTAAAAGTTGATAACATAAATGGAGTTGATTTGGGATTTATTTTGTAACATGTATGTTTGCACTTTGTACCTTCCCCTTTCTTCAACATTAGTACATTTTGTTTCGTAACACCTTCGAGTAGTTTAAAGTGCTTTCAGAGAATCAGAAAAGCATTTATATAGCGTATTTACTAATCGGGAATGAAAATAAAAGAGTTTGGGAACAAAAATGAAAGAGAATCAAGTTCCATTGAAAAGGAAATCTTGGGATGGGGAATTAAGTTTTCTTTCCCACATGAACTTAATTCCTCTGCATAATTTGATTTCCAGTCGAGTAATCATAAATTAGGAATTAAGGTCCAGTAAGCGTGCCCTAAGCGAGGGTCGACACATTGAGAGAGCAGTGATTTTGTTTAGTTTAATCATACAGTGTGGAATTCTATAATCTCCATAAATTTCAGTTTATATATCTCGTAAACTTGCTTCTCAAGTCTTGAAATCAACAAACCAAAAGCACATTTGTAAAAGAAGTCATGAATAATAATCAACTCATTCTTTTTCAATGTAGTTGGCTAGTTGCATTCTTTTAGTTCTAAAACTACAGCAAAAATTCTGGGCTCCTCAAGAATGATACAAACAAATATCAATTAATAAGAATTAATTGCAATAACTCACTTGAATAAATAAAGGTGGGAGCAGAGCTATTCAGACTTCTTTGGAGCTGATGCTTTCCTCTTCATTCGGCTGTATGGCCCGACCGTTTTGTCCATAATATACATATAAATGACCTGACTCCATGATTTATATGAATGTAAACCCTTGTAATACTCCGGTGCAAGTTCGCTCAGCTTATGGAGCTTGTTTCCTGGGATCCTTGGGAAATCGTGGTGCTCGTTGTGGTATCCCACGTGCCACGTTAGATAATTCAAGGGGCCATAGTAAGAATATGTCTCTTGTTCAGGATTGAAGACATAGTGTTCTGAGATGAAGTGACCGGCCATTGGGTGCATTCCACCCCCGACAAATGTTGAAAGGATCAAATAACCGAAAGATTTCCATCCCCAAAAGTAAACCACGATTGCATCGAGAGAGAGCTGAACGGTGAAGTTAATGAACTCCCAATAACCAGGGGGCTTCGGTTTGAGAAACAGGGGTCGGAGAGCATAGAAAAAGAGTTGGAGGAGAACCCATATGGATTTTGAGATGGGATTTTTCACGAGAAGGGCTTCAGCGCTGCTTGGGATGTCCATGTCTATGCCATCTACTCCTTGAAAGCGATGATGCTCAAGGTGATACTTTTGGAAGGTAACAGACATGGGGACACCAATAGGAAGGTTAGCGAAAATTCCAAGCCAACGGTTGTAGACCGGAGTGCAGAAGGCTAGGTTATGGCTCAGCTCGTGAATGGCTAAGAAGAGATTGTGGTTGAGAAAAGAGCCAAAGAAGTAAGCAATCATGAGTATCTTCAACCAACTTGCATCGTAGAGCAAAGTAGCAGTCCATAGCTGAAGCACGACCACCACAACGATCTGCAACGCCACAATACCAAGGAGATTAATATAATTCTAAACCAACTATAGCTGATAACCATTTAAATTCACAACAAGATCATGCACTAAACGATCACTAGCAATCTACGTTTTTACAGTAATCAGATTTATGCAGACCAATGCACAAATCACAATTTAGCAGAATGTCTTTAGATTGCTTTACACGGGTTCAAACGCTCCTAATCAATGCCGCAATAATGTTAACAGCAAATTAAGCATTTTACGGCACTTATGTAGAGCCCGGATAGAGACACCATTAGCTTACTCATAGATTCATATAGACAAGAATCCTTAATTCAAACCACGAGAAAAGGTTTTGGCTTTACGGTCACTATGGATATAATTCATTGATTTTATTGTTTTGATTTGTTCAAATGCAGATTTCTATACCTAGTACATTATGATTAAACTTACAGTAACACAATCAACAAAAAATTTCAAACCCATTAAGAAGAAAATTCCATTGACACAAATGAGAGCATGAAAAGGGCAAGCATAAATCCCAGATTGAATTCTAACAAGATCCATCACAGAGAGAATCCCATCACAACAAAACTGGCAAATTAATTCTAGATATAATAGACGAGAATGCAATCAAGAACACAACCAAAACAAGCCGATTTTTAAACAATGTGATGATCCAAACAAAAAACAATCAAACTCTAAATTTCGCAATAACCCATCTGCATTATCACATCAGATCTAAAAAAAAAAAAAAAAAAAAAAAACTCCAATCAAATCAATCACAAACAAAACAAAAAACCCACAACAACAGACGTACATTGATGAATTAAACACACAAAACAAACCAAAAAGAAGAGACCTTGAGAAGAGCAAATGAATCAGGACCATAAAGCTCCTTAATTTGAGGATGCTGAGAGAGGATCTGACGGCGCCTGGAGGCATGTGGTTCGTCCGTATAAGACCAGTAAAAATCCGTCGCCATCACTCCTTCCTCATCCTCCTCTTTCCCCATCTCTCTCTCTCTCCAAACTGTCTCTGTTTTTTTTCTCTCTTTTTTTTTTCCTACCTTATATTATATGTATATATACACATATAAGTTCTCTCTCTCCCTCCACATATTTGAATGGTCTTGAAAAAGAGAACTACGATTGAAAATTAGAAAATTAACTGGACAAGAAAGAGACCGAGGAGGGTCATTACTAAAAATAGTGTTGTCTCTGGTTTTGCTATGTGGGTCGTGGACCATGTTCCCTGCTGCTTTCGAATTTACAGCTGGGATTTGGACTCTTGCCAAAAAAAAATGAATAATAGTAATTTTGTGAGTCCTACTAAAAGTAGTGTATCTTTATTATCACGACTGGAAATTGGAATCTTTTTGAATTTTGAGGATCATCATATCCTTAAGTGGGACCATGTGTTACATCCGCCGTTAAATCTCAAAACACCAGAAGGATTAGGATTTAGGGGTCTTCCTAGACATACTGCGGTTTGAATATCTACTTCAATAAAATCGAAATAAATAAATAAATAAATAAATAAATCTTCCCTACTAGAGTTCTAGTAGTCACTAGTTGTACAGTAGACTTGTGCTTAATGCGTAGACAGTCTAGAGGCGTGGTCGAATTAGCTAAAACTACATCGTTTTAAACCAAAACTATACCGTTTGGTAAGAAAAAAAGAATGCATGACAGAGTCAATAGCATTGACTCTGCCTAGCCCATCTAGTCGGACTCCTAGACCGCCTAAGAGCCCGGTTGCTAGGAAGGCTAGAATCGGCCTTCCTAGCAATGGCCAAATCCGTCTAAATGCCTAAGCGGCTGTCTAGGCTGATTACTAGAACCATGTCTCCTGCTATAGTAAAACTCAAACCCCACGGTTAACATGGAAATAAAAGTACGAATTTTGATATAAATGAATCATATTAATAGAGTTTCATGAACATATGGATTTAGAATCATTATAGCAAATTCAAGTTTAATATTAATTTAAATTTTAAAATATAATATCATTCATATAGCGAATATATGACAAAATTTGAAATCATATTCTTACTTATTGGATTATGATTAAATGAATTATTAAGACAGTAATCATAACTCAAATATAAAATCTTCGTAAAAGCACGAATTGTCACCATCTTTTTCTTCGAAATCAGTAGATAAACAAAATCCAATTTCAAGATTCAATTTGGGTGACTGGGTAAGGTGGCCATAACAACTAGTCATGAACACAACAAATAAAGTGCTTTATAAAAAAGAGCTTATAGATCAAAACAGAACTAAAGTGCTTTTGCAAAACAATTTCTACTCAAAATCCCTTGATATAAGAGAGAACAAAAAAAGGCACCTTTTATTGTGGAAACTGTGTAAATTAAAAGCATAAACTTCTCTAAAGTAAGCAATTTATATACAAATTAACAGTTGAATTTCTTTTTAAATGTTTTTATTTTATAATCACAAAATAGTCCCTCAATAAATAGGCGGACACTAAACTGACATCAACCTGAGGGATATTTTTGATATTTATAAATGATTAGGGACCATTTTGATCAATTGACTACAAAAAAAAGAAAAAGAAAAAAAGGTGATATTGCATCAAACTATAGGGATGTTTATGGAATTCCCCCTTAAAAAAACTTTATTTTACAAAAGGCCTAAATCTAATTGGGCCTGTTTGGGCCTATTTGGGCCCAAATCCGGTCCGGTCCTAACCTCAAGGGTATTTATCTTGGGGCTGCTGGGCTAACAATAGACCTAATAATGTTCATCTAGCCTGGTTTAGACCGAACAGTAACAAACCCAAACCCTTATCCGATCTGATAATCAATTGGGGTCTAAAATTTCAGGTCACATATACATATGAAGAAGTCTCAATTAAATTTCATGTAGAATTAGGTTGGGCGGAAATATAGGCTATTGTGTCGTGTTTGTATAAATCTAAACACGGGCCATAAATTTTTTGTTCAATTCGAACACGTCCCGTTAAGTTTATCGTATTACAGATCGAAACCTAGACATGACCCATTAAATTAACGGATTATCCAATCATACCTATTAACTGCCGAAGAATACAATTTCTTTGGACATTTGATCTTGAAAACTTGCACCTTTTGATGAGTAATTAACCGTAAAAGGGAGAAGGGAGAATTTAAAGTATTTTGCATTGATTTGTTAAAGTAATATTTAGGGTTTCTCTATATATTTATAATTTACATATTTATCCTAGATATTTAATCGTATTAAATAAGTTAGCAGGTTAGGAAGGGTTCACCCCAAACACGATCCGTTTATTTAATGGGTTCAATGTGTTGACCCGTTAATGACCTGAACCCAATATGACTTATCCAAAACCCACAAATATCGTATTGTGTCACCATGTCGTGGCCCGTATTGACACCCTTAGAATTAGGTAATAGGAAACATGTTAATACTTATAAAAAGATTAAACATGCTAGAAAGCTGCTCCAATAAATGACATATTTGTTGGTTAATAATACCGAATCAATAACAGTGAAAGAAAGAGGACAAAGAAATTTACATCATCTTTACTAGATGATCTGCCTTTAGAGGCAGAATAACTTTGGCGATGGTGTTTTATATAATATTTGCTGTCTTTGGTTTGCTCCAATGTCCCTCTATTTTTATTTATTTTTTATTGGGAAGGAACTTAAACATATGTTTATAAATGGAATCAACCCATGTTAATTTATACTAAAATTTCAACACAAATAATATAGAATCCCTTGGGGGATCAAACCCCTTGGGGCCTTAACTGGTTCAGCCCTTACTTAGATTTGCTGGCCAACCGTATTTGGGGTTTTGTCATGCTTGTCAAAATACATTTTGAAAGAGGTTGAAACTAATTTTTTTTGGTATATACTCTTTTAATGGACTCCATAATTTAATTTGTCACTTCTCGCTAATTGTCTTTTGTCCGATCATCAACTAAGATTGTTTGGATATTAACGTTTGTTTTTTAAACTTAAATCTTTAGTCTTTGCTTAATAGGTTTTAATCATAAAGAGTTTCCACCTTGTTTGTTTGTTGTTTGTTGTTTTTCTTCAAATTTTTTTCTTTTTTTTAATGTTTTCACTTAAATATTAAGTGGTTTTCTTTTTAATAATCTCTATATTTACAAGTGAGAGGACTTTATATACAGCTTAGAGGAACCAATCAGCCTTGTCCACCGTCCGACAACGACAGTGATGGCGACGGTGATCCCAACATAGACCAACTCTACATCAGCGACTCTGATATTGACTGTGATCAAACAAATAATTATATGCTCTCAATTTACCTTGAAGACGGCATGGAAAATGTGAGCAAGGAGGAACCAATCTGCCTTGTCCACCGTCCGACAACGACAGCGATGGCGATGGCGATCCCAACATAGACCAACTCTACATCAACGACTCTGATACTGACCGTGATCGAACAAATAATTATATGCTCTCAATTTACCTTGAAGATGACATGGAAAATGTGAGCAAGGAGGAACCAATCTGCCTTGTCCATCGTCCGACAACGACAAAGATGGCGATGGCGATCCCAACATAGACCAACTCTACATCAGCGATTCTGATACTGACTGTGATAGAACAAATAATTATATGCTCTCAATTTACCTTGAAGACGGCATGGAAAATGTGAGCAATGAATAAAACAAATAAAAGAAAATCATACTATCTTGGACTGTAATGTAACAAAAACTCTGGTATTACATGTATCTCATAACCATTCTGTCAACTATTTATAATTCATAGTATGATTTTAATACTTATTTTGTATATACTTCTATAATGGTTATATTGTCACAATAGCCTTGAAGAGTTGAAGATAAAGATTATAAGAATGCATAGACAAACTCTAGAATGTGGAAACAAAATTTTAGTTGTTAAATTGAACATTGTAATTCTTATTTGTGTGTTATTAGTCTGTACATAATTTGTTATAACTAATTTTGTTGTTTTTGGGATAGCACAACGGGCAATGGATACAATGAATCTTACTCCTATGAATGGAAAGCCAATTAGGACAACGTATTCTTGATCTTACTGTAAAAGTGGGGTAGAAAATATACTTATCAAGGTAATTGCGGTTATGTTGGTGAAATAGACATAACCGAAACCAAGAGAGCGGCCAGTGTTCATGTCACAAATCGTCACTTAAATAAATAAATAAAATGATTGGGTAATGTAGTATTATTTTTTGTTGTAATAGTTCTAAGAGAAGTGATGGTATATTTGACAAGAAGTGAGGAACTAACAGTTGTAGGAGATGTTTGTACAATTTCTGATAAACTTTCTTATGTACAAAATTTATGATAAATTTTTTCCGCAGTTGTCGTGGTCATCTTGCAAGCCGTACACGACTATGGTGCAGAGGATGAGGTTAATGTCATGTTTGAATTCTTGCCGGAAATATCAGAAAGCTGAGAGAGAATTGTTTTGCATTTTAAAGAACCATAGAGGTTTAGATTTCAAAGGTTTGGATTTTGGTACTTATTTTGTATATAATCTTCATTTCAAAGTATTGTCTGATTTTGGTATTTATTTTGTATATACTTCTATAATGGTTATATTACCTCAATAGCTTAGAAGATAAAGATTATAAGAATGCATAGACAAACTCTAGAACATGGAAACAAAATTTTAATTGTTAAATGGAAAATTGTAATTCTTAGTTTTTACATAATTTGTTATAACTAATTTTATTGTTTTCGAGACAGCGCGACGGGCAATGGATTCGATGAATATTTTCCCTAGTTGCTACATATTCCAAATTCCAAAACACCGGACATTTAGGGATTGTTGAACCAAATATGACCCACGATAATTTTGTTTGGTATTAACAGACATTGAAAATGAAATTATTTAACGTGGCATATTTAATATTATTTTATTTTTTAAAGGAGAGATGTTGCGGTGCTACTCTCACTTGATTCATTTTATTATGGATTATGGTGAACATTATTATTATTATTATTATTATTATTATTATTTTTTGCAGAATAAAATTCAAAGATATAAAATCAAAAAAAGGGATTCAAATGTTAACTCTCATTAAACTTGAGAGTCCTGAGGTCCTAGGACATATTCACTAGTCTCAGAAAACAAAAGAAATCAACAGTTCATTATTTTCTTGAACAATTATAGTGTGAATGATGATGGTAAAAAAAGATCATGTTCCCACATATCTTAAGTTTTAAAATATAATTACAAAAATATATATATAATTGAAATATCCTATCCACTTGGAGGAACTTGGCCTCAGCCTCTTGTTGGAAGTTGGCTTGGATAATATCCAAGGCTCTCCTCAGCAAAATCCAATATCCTCCCAACTTTTAGTTTAATGCTTCCTTTTATCAAGTTGTCATTGCAACACTTGTTGAAAAATCCCCAAGTAAAATAACATGCGGCGTAAGAATCCAACAACCTTTTTTCTAAACTTAGCTAAATCGATCTTGATATTTTGCTCATCTTGATCTTGATAACACATATCATCACGAATCCGAGGGTACATATCCAAAAACTGATTGGGATTAGCGATCTCAGGAAACTTATTGCAAAGAAAATAATCGGCTTGTCTTGTCGAATTCCACTCATCAACAAAAGTATAGTACTTTGTGGTGAGCTTCCCATCATCCTCAAAATCTTTTAATTGTTTTCTAATAAATACATACTTCTTTTACGTGTCTTCGAAAGATATTTTGGGGCAAATAAAACGGCACCATTATATGCCGTTTTGCCAATGGGAAATTTTGACACTAAAAACTAAAAAGTGGTCATATTTTAGATATTTTCTCGCTTTAACACCTATACCACCTAGATTGTCTTGACTCATCTTGACCTTCAACACACATTTATCACGAGGTTGTGGGTTCGACCCGAAAAACCTCGAATTTATTTATTAGTGTAACACTTCAAAAAAATAATAATAATAATAATAAAAATAACAATAACAACAACAACAAATGTAATATGATGGGCTTGAAAGTTACATCAAATTATAACTAGTTAGAAAATTAATTAGTGGAATTTTGGGTGAGATTATGATCTCTTACACGAATCTAAGAAGCTAAGAATATGATTATTAATTTAATACTCGGGGAGTATCCATAAAGAATAAAGAATGAAGAATTGAAAGAATTGAATATGAACAAAATATTATTCCACGAACACGTACACGCACACAAAAATTCAGTTACATATTGCAACTAATATTCAACGGCATGCGTAGATGACAACTCATTTAAAAACCTTCTATCACCAGAAAAACCAATAACATAATATTCAACTGCATGCGTAGATGACAACTCATTTAAAACCTCTCTCATTTTCGATATTATCATCATTGTTGGGTTTAAAACTGGGGAGAAAAAAGACTGTCGAGAATAAACCAACATCCTCCATATATGCCAAAACCATTGTAGATCTGATTTAATATCTTTTCCAGTGGAGTTAGAACATATATCCCATTCCAATTTCCTGGAGCCATAATAGGGAAAGCATTTCTCGTAGAATTATCACCAAGACATAAACCGGTTGACTTTTCCCCAAAGTCGAATCCTATAAAGTTTTTCCCTAATCGCTCCATCGCTTCAAAAAAGTCCATTGTGCACAACAACTTTAGAATTGCCATCTTAAAATGGAGTTTTTCTCAGTTGCAAACCCTACCGATTTCATGACTACAAGCTCTTTAAAGAAGACAAAGAGTTTCTTAAGGGTTCAGCTATAAGCCCTGCCACTTAAAATGTAGAGAGTTTTTCTCAGGTCCAGTTGTACATAATATGGAAAACTTTAGTCAGTCATTTTATCAACAAATTTGGCATCAATTCCTAGGTTGATATAGGGAAAGGTTGACCTAAAAAAAGACATTGATTAAATTATGATTATGAATTAAATCTAATAATTAAACAACATTGATTCGATCATTGTTAAGGTCCTGGAACAATTTTTGTTAGACTAGATATCTCTCGATTATATGACTAAAGATTTGAACCGCTATTGTATTGCTTAAAAAATAAAATCCAAAAAAGCTTCCAAGTACTCTAGCTTGAAAAGTAAATACCTTCTCATAAGGATTCAATCAACCTGAACCGAATTGGCTTTGTTTAAAAATTTTCGACTCGATGATTGATCGGATCAGGCCAAATTATTGTTTGAATACTATTCGGATCGAATCGAATCGATCTGAACACAACGAAGTAAAAAACTTGAATAATCCGTTTATCGAATTGGATTACGGATTTTGTTTGAATCCAACTTTGACTAGATTTTTGGCCAAATTACTTTTATTTTTTAAAGAGAGAGAGAGACCGAGAGAAAGAGAGATGAAGAAGATAGAGGCAGGCCTGTTTCTGGCAGCTCCGACCTCCCCCATTTTGCACCGACCACTGCAAACATGTCGGTTCTAGAAGAGAGACAAGCATGAATGAGAGAGATTGAGAGAATACGACATAAAGGAGATATATATATTTTTTTATATATACAATTTAATTGAATAATATTTATTAATTTTACCCATTTATTTGTCGGTGTACATTTGTACCCTTACTAAATATAATTATTTATTAATAAGTGAACATTAATACCATATTGGAGAATGACATTTCTAATGACGGTATAAAATGACAATTACTGAAACTAGAGGGAGTTTTATTATAATACCTTTAATAAATGCAAAAGTATTCCAAGACAATACGTAATATTTGAATATAACAATGTTTGACATTAAATTAACAAAACCACTCTTACCAAAATAGTTGGATACTTCCCATTCAATTATGTGGTAGGCGTTTGGGTATCATATTTACTTTTTAAATCGTATAAGTGTAAAAAGACCCATCATTTGTAATGAAAGTTGTAATCCGAGTCATATTTGTACGGTTGATCTTGTCAAGTCTTGGTAGACCTTTGAACTAATTTGTGTTCGTTTTTTTTTATTTATTTTTTAATTATTAAGACTAATACTCCTCAAATTTTTACACATCATCCACCACATTAACCTATAATTAATATGGAAGTTACAACTCACGTGTCACACTATTTAAGCATGAATTTGAGCAAAACATTTGGACAATCAATTATCTAGTATTTTTTTTTTTTTTTCAAAGTATTACATAAATTTGAGTTTTTTTTAGGAGAGAGAGGACTTGAACTCACAACCTCATGATGCATGTGTGAGGGATATATCACTGACCAACATCATCATGTCCATTATCCGGTATTACTCATTAAATAAATATGCATATAATATATAATTACTTTCTTCCCTCAATTTCTTGTGTTTATTAAAATTTTCATATTATTTTAATTATATGTGTGTATATATATATATATATATATATATATATATGTAAATTGGTTTTTGATCTCATTATTAATCTGAAGTGCCTGTGTGGGACATTCCCTTGTGTTTGTGTTAAGACATCAGATTCCATCCATGGACATCAATGTAAATCGAATTTAGTTGTCTATAGTATTTAATTTTAGTTTTGTACAATTATGTTTTCTATCGGTATTGTAATAACTAGTTTGCAAACTGTATGATATGCGGGTATCGTAAAATATAAGTCGAAAATCATATTTTTAAAGTTTTTCTTATCAAGAAAAATATTATTGTTAAAATAATATTAATACATGAGAAGACCAACAAATTTTTATTTATTTTTTTTTTTTCAAAGGAGAAGAACAACATAAATTGGTATTGAAAGGGTCACAGGAGATGGTGTTGATTGTAGACTTGTAGAAAGATAATTCATGAGTTAACAATCATTTCAAGCAATGGACATAGCTAATTATGAATCAACCTGAACCGAATTGGCTTTGTTTAAAAATTTTCGACTCGATGACTGCTTGGATCAGGCCAAATTATCGTTTGAATACTATTCGGATCGAATTGATTTGAACACAACGAAGTAAAAAACTTGAATAATCCGTTTATCGAATTGGATTACGGATTTTGTTCGAATCCAACTTTGACTAGATTTTTGGTCAAATTACTTTTATTTTTTAAAGAGAGAGAGAGACTGAGAGAAAGAGAGATGAAGAAGATAGAGGCAGGCCTGTTTCTGGCGGCTCCGACCTCCCCCATTTTGCACTGACTGCTGCGAACGGGTCGGTTCTAGAAGAGAGACAAGCATGAGAGAGAGAATGAGAGAATACGACATAAAGGAGATATATATATATTTTTATATATACAATTTAATTGAATAATATTTATTAATTTTACCCATTTATTTGTCGGTGTACATTTGTACCCTTACTAAATATAATTATTTATTAATAAGTGAACATTAATACCATAGTGGAGAATGACATTTCTAATGACGGTATAAAATGACAATTACTGAAACTAGAGGGAGTTTTATTATAATACCTTTAATAAATGCAAAAGTATTCCAAGACAATACGTAATATTTGAATATAACAATGTTTGACATTAAATTAACAAAACCACTCTTACCAAAATAGTTGGATACTTCCCATTCAATTATGTGGTAGGAGTTTGAGTATCATATTTACTTTTTAAATCGTATAAGTGTAAAAAGACCCATCATTTGTAATGAAAGTTGTAATCCGAGTCATATTTGTACGGTTGATCTTGTCAAGTCTTGGTAGACCTTTGAACTAATTTGTGTTCGTTTTTTTTATTTATTTTTTAATTATTAAGACTAATACTCCTCAAATTTTTACACATCATCCACCACATTAACCTATAATTAATATGGAAGTTACAACTCACGTGGCACACTATTTAAGCATGAATTTGAGCAAAACATTTGGACAATCAATTATCTAGTATTTTTTTCGAAGTATTACATAAATTTGAGTTTTTTTTTTTAGGAGGGAGAGGACTTGAACTCACAACCTCATGATATAAGTGTGAGAGATATATCACCGACCAACATCATCATGTCCATTATCCGGTATTACTCATTAAATGAATATGCATATAATATATAATTACTTTTTTCCCTCAATTTTTGTGTTTATTAAAATTTTCATATTATTTTAATTATATGTGTGTATATACAATTATATTTATATATATATATATATATATATATATATATGTAAATTGGTTTTTGATCTCATTATTAATCTGAAGTGCCTGTGTGGGACATTCCATTGTGTTTGTGTTAATGCATCGGATTCCATCCATGGACATCAATGTAAATCGAATTTAGTTGTCTATAGTATTTAATTTTAGTTTTGTACAATTATGTTTTCTATCGGTATTGTAATAACTAGTTTGCAAACCGTATGTTATGCGGGTATCGTAAAATATAAGTCGAAAATCATATTTTTAAAGTTTTTCTTATCAAGAAAAATATTATTGTTAAAATAAAATAAAAAAATTAATACATGAGAAGACCAACAAACTTTTATTTTTATTTTTTTTTCAAAGGAGAAGAACAACATAAATTGGTATTGAAAGGGTCATAGGAGATGGTGTTGATTGTAGACTTGTAGTAAGATAATTCATGAGTTAACAATCATTTCAAGCAATTGACATAGCTAATTATGAATCTTGTCCCTCAAGCACATCGATAGGAGTGGTACTGTATTATTCTTAAACTAAAATTAACGTTTTTAGAATGTAAATTATCTTAAAAGGAAGACAACAAATGTAATTTCTAGTAGTCATATTAAAATTAATTTTAAACATCAGTTATCTAAAAAGTGAGTTCTTGGCACTTGTTATACATTACATGAATCAAGAAAATGAAATAAAATTCTCAAAAGCTATCCACGGACACCGAAAATAAATACATTAGCAACCCAACCAAACAATCTCCAAGTAAAGAATATAAATGGTAAACTAAAAAAAAAAAAAAAATATAGGATACAGACCATAAATTAACTTAGCAGAATTTACGTACGTCTCATACTGTCATGCTTATTACGGTGAAGAATTAAAGAAAAAAACAAAAGATGAGATTTTACATTAGAAGTTAAAGCAAAACCCTAGCGACGTTTCACAGGAATTAATTATATTTTAAAAGAGAGTAGTAAAGAAGATACTAACCTGAGTTGGAGAAGCAATGGAGTTGTACCTCTTCCTAAACTGCAATTTTGCTATAGACACAACAAGGAGAGATCTAGGGGTGGTGGTTAGGGGACAGGAGAAGGAATCAGAGGGTGCCATTGTTGCCATGGAAGAAGAGGTAAATTACTCAAAGTTAAGATTGTCTTTTAGTGAAGATAAAATACGGAGTAATGCTACTTTGTCCAAATTTGGTACCCAAATCTGGTGACCAAATGACCTGGCAACACTCTCATCAGTTCATTTAAATTGTATTAGATTTGCTTGATTTAAATAAATGGACGAGAGTATTGCCAGGTCATTTGAGCACTAGATTTAGATACCAAATTTGGGCAAAATAGCATTACTTTAAAATACACTATATGATCAAGTTTTTTTTTTATTTTTTTTTATTTTTTTATTTTTTTATTTTTTTTATTTTATGTATGTAAGTATTTCCATGTTTAATTCAAACTCAATTACTCTTTAAAAAAAATAAAAAATAAAAACTATTCATCCTCTTGTCGGTTAATTTTAGATTTTAAAGTAAATAGTTGACTTATAGTTGTTTAAAAAAAATATTATTAATTTGTCAATTGCAACTATATCTATGTTTTTTTTTTTAATTAATAAAATTTCTCTCGTACAGTTGAGACATACTTTGCCAATATTTTTTTTTTTTCATAACAGCTCATCTTAAAAAAATATTCTAGTATTGCCCCTGTCCTCACCTTCTATCGAGGTTTAACAAAACCATCTGTTATGGTTTCTAAATTCAAAATTCAACAAAATTAAAAGAAATGCAAAGTTGACACAAACTAGGTGGACCGTTTCACATCGGTACATTGTCTGCACAAAAACATAATGGAGATTCAAAATTATAAATTGCAGACACCATGACAACTTTCAATTGCTACAGAGATGACCAGGGCACTTCCATCACTAAGCTATGGAAAAATTGTTAAACCATTTTGATTGAACTTGTGCAGGAATGTGTATCGTCATGTTAAAATCGTTGGTTTTTTTTTTTCATCTAAATTATTCCCACAAATCCAAGGGCTATACATACCCTCCATCATCAGCAGACCGAAAAATCGCCACAATAAATACTCACACCACTCTATACAAAACTATAACGATCTGCGAAATCATCTAGTTAGGGTACATGAGGGCTTCAGAGGATGAAAATTGTGGTAAAATTTTGTTGAAATTTTTAACTGGGTGAAGTAATTAATCAAGCAAATAAGCCAGATAAAAGAGAACTCAAAATGCTTTCTTCAACTGTATTAACCATTCTGTCATCTTTTTTCACCTTCTGAAAAAAATAAAAATAAATTATATTTCGAAAGAGAACAGTAAATAAGACACTAACCCGAGTGTGAGAAGCAATGGAGGTATACCCCTTCCTAAACGACAAGAGAATTCTTTTTTTTTTTTTTTTTTTCTTGTCGTTTTGTAGCATTTTAAGATCTTTCAGGTTGACATCCGAGGAAGAAGGGTTTGTCTAATTAATTAAAACCATTGAATCTGTTAGCAACGGTGGAAATGGAGAATTTAAAACCATTGAATCCGTTAATAATGGTGGAAATAGAGAGTCAGGTTATTAATGGAATTAGACATCTAAGTGTATGTTTCTTAAACCGACTCAAATAATAACTACCATTAATTATATCTATATGTAAATTAATATATCTATTGAATTTAGTTTTTTTTTTTTATTGAAAGTGAAAATAGAACCACAATAAATAGTAGCCATATACATTAATGGATCCATAGTCTCTAGTTATAGAATATTAATAAAAGGTTTTGCTTGGGTATGAATGAGATATTTTAGGAGTGAAAAGGATAGTATCATAATTGTGGTCATGATAGCTATTGGCCTCTTGCCAATGTGGTTGGACTCTCCAATTGGAGCCTCCACCACCAATATATATATATATATATTCTTTGTCCCTCATTGGCTATCAAGTGTGGGCGCTTTCTCCCCTTTAGTGGGAGCAGTTGTTCGGGCTGTGCTTGTAGAGTCCTATTCTTGCAGAGTCCTATTCTTGCAGGGTTCCGGTAGTTGTTGTAATTTCAAAAAAAAAAAATAATTGTGGTCATGATAATATTATTAAATAAACAAAATTTAACACCCATTGAAAAAATAAAACATTAATTTAAATAGGAATGACAACAGTAACCGGTGAATATTCAACAACAAATTAAAATGGAAATAAAAGGAAAAAAAAGAATTTAATATGATTATGATAATATAAATTAAATAAACAAAATTTAACACCACGGTGGTCCATCCATTGGGGATCAAACCCCTTGGGGCGTTAACCGGTTCAGCGGTATTCTCTTTTAATGGATTAAATAATTTAAAAATTGAAAAAAGAGATGGAAGAGTATTGTATTTTTTTATTTTTTTTGTTAAAAAATTATTTAAAGTTAACTACAGGGTGGAAAATGACTCTTTCTGGGTGCAAGATGACTATTACCTCAAACTATAGGAGGATTTGTAGTAATATCACATTAGATGTGTCCAAAAACAAAATATCATAATTTTATAAGGTTAATGTTGATAATTTCTACTTTCTCTTTTTCTTGTATAAGCCTGTCAATCTTTTTCGTGTCACATAAACCCTAATTTTGAAAAAGAAAAAAAGAGGGGGGAAAATCCTGCTTCTCTTGTCATGGTAACTAGTTCAAAATTAATCGAAAATACGGCGCTGTCGTCGTTGTCAAAGGGCATTCAAAACCATCGTAGCAACTTATGTGGCTTCAAATCTGTCAAATTTAGGGCAACCTCCAATTTTTCTGGATTTAAAGTTGAAAACTTTATCGGAAAATTGACTTCAGCGACAATCAAGAACAACAATGTTGTTGCAGCAGCCTCTTTCTATTCTGAAGCACAGCAACCCACAAGCAGAACGCGGTTACTTGACTTAATTCATTCTCTTGAGGCCGTCATGATTAAAACTCTCAAGTTGTTAATTCCTGCTGCTGTGATGGGTTCGGCCTTATCTTTGGCGTTGATGATGAATATGATCAACGATTGCAAACCAGCGTTGGATTTTCCGGATAAACATTCATTGTCATCCTCCTCCTCCTTCTCCTTTGCAGAGTCAGAGACCCAACCTGAACCTGTGAAGCTTGATTTAGTACCGGTGTATATAGTGCTATGTGGGGTTGTTGCGAGTGTGGCGTTTTCGGTGAAATTCAATGATGCCTATTCAGTAAGCATTTACAAAATCCAGGTACCACTAGACTATATCTGTGACCACGTCGTAATATATGTTGATTGTGGAAATAGTTTATTTATATTTATATATTTGCTTTTTAGGTGGGGTTATTGTTTGATCAAACTCTTCAAAGTGATCTTTATCAAATAACAAAAGCTAGCTCTAATGGTTGGGGAAATGTATTGGAAGGTTAGTTTATCATCTGCTTATTTAATATTTCTTTGTTACTAAGCGCCCGTTTGGTTGTTGTTGACAATTAAAAAAAGCTGGTTTGGTTTACATAAGCCCAAATTTATAGTTTTTCCAAGTAGATCTTTTGGAACTTTCCTTTAAAACTCTACTTGTAGAAGATCAACTTCTAAAAGATCTCCCTAATGCAACCTATCAAGCTTTTATCGTTTTGAGTCTATTTATATAATACAACTTATATGTATTCTATTTAATTTACTTTGTTGTTGAAGATACGATAGAATCTTTGGATTGGCATCGCAGCAACTGGGTATCCGGAAATTCTTCTGTAAGTCAAATATCTACCCTTAAACATTTTACTATTACATTTTAATTTAAGTACTGAGTATAATTAGTTATATTGGTCAAACTATTCTGTTGTTGGCTTCATCAAATAATATGTTTAAATTCATTTTGGTTTCAAAAGAAGCTCAAGTTTTATAATAGATAAATTATCTTGCATGCTCTGTTCATTTTATGTTGTGGGATTCTTGTTCAATACATTGTAAGGTTAAATGTCTATCTTGCAGGTGAATGTTGTATGTAGGTGTGATGGAAACAAATATTTGGAGAAAATTTCATATGAAGAACAGAGAAGATTTGATAAAGAAAGGCCTTGTAATTTAAGAAAAATGGAAAGAGAAAGCTCAACTAGTTATCGACTACAAGTTGATGAATTCAAAGATAAATACATGGCGGTAAGATCAAATCTCTTAAACCTTTGATTCCAAGGCGGTATGGCTATCGATTACATTTTTGCTGTTATTCCAATTGGTCATTTAAGTCTGATCATTATGCAATTGGACATTTAAAGTTGATGATCATGACTCATGAGGTGCTATTTATGACTATTGTTTACAATTTTTGCTATACTTCCAATTGTTCATTTAAATTTGATCATGAATGATGATATTGGAATGAAGTAAATATTATTTTTCTTAAATTTATATTCCAAATTTTCATGACAAGTGGCGTCTTTAGTAATTTAGAAATGTGGTCGGAATGATATGATGATGTTGTAAATAATACAATATTACCGAATTGGTTTATCTTGTTACTTGAGATGAAATGTTAGATACATTTATAGAAAATTATACTTTTTGTCTCCAATGGGAGTCAAAATGTGACTTCTAATTATTATTATTATTATTATTATGATGTGTTTGTTTTGACCATATTCTCTTTATTTCTAGTTGACAATCATTGTGGCTCTTGACGGAAAGCATAAATTGCCTACCATATGTAAAAGGGGAGATCTGGACCAGGCATTGGAGAAACTGAAGTTATATAATTCTAAAAACCTATTAAGGGTAACATCTTTTTCATCAAGATTGAATTATAAGATTATCTTTAAAAAAGAAAAAGAAAAAATTCATGCCTCATCTGTTAATGTTTTTGTATTCATACAGACAATAAATGTATACCAGGCACCCGGGAAAGACAGTGTAATAATGTCTTGTGAGGAAATTCAAGAATGCTATCCAGTTTTAAGGCATTTCAACACATAGATGTCGATATACTTTGAGGTACTATTATTATTTGTGACTATTTTTTTAGAAGAATTTAAACTGGATAATGGCAAAGAGCAACTATGTATAGTATGGCAACAATGTGCAAGTATGTGTTTATGTAATGGTCTTCCTTAGGTTAGATAGTTGATTGTACTTGTATTTTACGAATTGCTTAGATTTTGTTGACAGCCGGACAATGTTTTTGTCCGGCATGACTGTGCAACTAGCAGAATTGAATTCATCAAGAAGAGTCGAGACCTAGCTCTCTTCCACAAATCCCCAAAAACCTTACAATGGCCACCATGAACAGATTGATTTATGGAATTCCAAATTAACCGCACAGTCACAATAAAATGAGAAATGCAGGCACTACAAACCGAATCCAGCCAACATGGTCTATCCAGAAAATCTCTTAATTTCATCTTATTTAACTCACCAAAAAAAGAGCATTCTTCCCAAAATTTGTTGACCTTTTTTTTTACCAGACCAAGTGTCATTGCAGAACTCGTATATATATTCATAGATGTTCACAAGTGACAAAGATTATGATATACAAATGTAGTTATGTGGTCACTAGCACATTGCTCAAAGATTATGCACCATCTTCATAATTTGTAATATAGAAATGTAGTTCTGTGGTCAATAGCAGTTCGAAAGAATTTCCATGCCCATGCTCATATACTAAAAACACCCTTATGTGGAAACTCAACTCTGGATGTTTGGAGAAGCATTCAATTTCATGCATTGCTTTATCCTGCAATCTATTTTCATATACTAAGGGTGTTTGAGCAAGAAACACCCTTAGTATCTAGTTCTACTTTTTCCTTCAGTTGTGTCTTTTCTGCGTCCTTTGAATTATTTTTCATTTCTTCACTCTTGAGGCTAAAAGGAGGTATTTATTTGGAGTTTGTGTTTTGGTTCCATTGGCAGTTTGGCACTTGAAGCTCTACTGCGAGTAGTGACCTTGATGAAGAATTTCTAATGTGTTAATAGTACAGTAACTAGTTTGGTAGATAAGTCTGGAAGAAACCAGAGTGTGAACATATTCAGAGGTCGGGTAACAATGTGGTTTGAATTTAAAATTAAGCAGTTTGTGACAAACAAGAAGAGAAGTCATCAATGTCTTTGCATGGATGATCAAAGATTAAAGTTCATTAATTTTGAGGCTACAACAAAGATCATATATATTATCATATATACCATTATTGTAGTTAAATTCAAAGAACCACCAAGAAGAGTGTGCCTTGATAAGGTTTTGGTTTTGATTCCTTTTGGTTATCAAATCCCAAACAAGATCAGTGTTGAGGAAGGTGGGAGCGAGTTCTCTATAGTGGTGGAGGACCGTTTTCCGGTGACAAGGTCATGGTTAGAAGGGTTCTTGGGGCTGTCTATGGTGGATCTAATGGATGGTGGGGATGTTTTTCCAGTTATTTGGTGGAAAAAAAGGAGGGAGATTTCCTTTCTAGTGACAGATTTCAAATAAAGTCAGATAAGGTTGGTGATGGGGTTAGAGTGCAGCTCTTTAGTCGAGATTTGGATCAAAGAAACATAGCTGGAGGGCAGTGGGCAGTGTTTTTGGAAGGAAAGGAAAGGTTCAGAAGTTAGGAGAAAAGGGAGAGTCAACCTTTCCCTTATTAAGCATAATCCTGAAGAAATGACCAGCTTGACTTATGATGTTGGGACTAGCAAGTCTTTGTCTGTTTCAGATTGTAGGGAGGGGACGTTTTTGAATGCACAAGTTTTAGGGCTGAAAATTCTATTAAGGTGAAAGGGGATAAAACTTTATTGGGTCAAGAGGGAGTTTCAAAGGTGGCAAAGATGGGAAGCACATCTGAAAATGTTAAGTTGGGCTTCAAGGTTGGTGTAGTTGCTGATATTGGACCAACTTTAGGTTCTTCGAAAGAGACGTTGGCAGTTCTTTGGCTCTCGAAAGGGGTAATCTGAGAGGTCCATCAGATCCTCTTCTAGCTGAAAGTGAGTTCTTTGGCTCATCAGATCATCTTCTAGCTGAAAGTGAGTTCTTTGGTTCATTAGACTCTCCAATGGTAAATTGGAACATTAAGAAGAGGAACAAAGATGGGTGTTTTATAGGCAGAGAGCTGGTCCGAAATTTAGCAGTAACTTCATCAAGCATATCGAAGAAAAGGAGGAGTATAAGTTCTAACTTGATGAGGATCCACAACATGAAAACTAGGAGCATTAGTGTTGGCGAAACAGGGCTGCATCATAAGCTTGAAGAGAAGGAGGTGTGGAACCTTGATGATGAGATTGTGAAGGTTTTTGAGAGAGATTTAGCCCTTGGTCTTGATTTCAATGGAAGAAAGAAAGAGATTTCAAAGCTAATTGCTGGAAGGGATGTCAAAAATGACAATAGATTTCGTGTGCTAGTGAAAACTTTGGTGGCTAAACATAGATCCATTGTGTCTTGAGTTATTCGATTGCTGTTCTTCAGTCAGGTTCTGTTTTTTTGTTGTTTTGGTGTTAGCTGTTTGGTGCCTGGAGTTGTCTCTCCTCTGTTTTCCTTTGTTTTTGTTTTTGTTTTGTGTGGGTGTTTTTGTTCTGTTTTGTGAGGTATTGTTTTCTGCTGTGTGCTGTTTTTGTAGGCTTGGTGTGGCTGTCGTGGTTGCATTTGGCTGTTTAGTCTTTCGCGTATCTTGTTTGTGCTTTGGCCTGTTTGGCCTTTTTGAATAAATTTGCTGTTAAAAAAAAAAAAAAACAGCAGTCAAAGGTGAAGCTAAAGAAAAAAAACATGTGATGACATGTTAAAGTGAAATGATGCGATTTAAGAAAGTTTAATTTATATACAAATATTTTAACTGTAATTTCATACAACACCATGGGGAAACCTAACAATTCATCGACCGTCAAATGTTGTATTCGTCACGTCATTAATGGAACACTTCGTTCCTGCAGTCGATGAATCTGGTTCACTATTCCTGATCGAAAATGTAGATTTCTTTGGAGAAGGAAGTATTGTTTCATTGCTTAACATAAAAACTACATTCGACATGCTTGGCCTGTCTTTCGCATTATCTTGCACACATAAGAGCCCAACTTGGATGCACCTCATAACTTCATTTGCAGGACATGAATCATTTATGCATGAGTCAACTATCTCCAGGGCCTTACCATCTCTCCAGAGTTCCCACATCTTATTTCCAGCATTACATGAGAACATAAAAGATCAATGTAAGTTCAAGCCAACACTGATGAATGGATCGAACAAACATTTACTCACACAAAAAAGATAGGCAACAACTTACATATTGTATCAAATTTGAGTATGGATCGTCATGGAAAAAACCCTTGTTCTTCTTGCCACTAATGATCTCTAATAGTATGACTCCAAAACTGAAAACGTCTGATTTCATAGAGAAGATGCCGTTTAGAGCATATTCTAGTGACATATAACCACTGCATTTTATGAAGATATTGTTAGTAATTTAATACTAACTTTCCTACAATTAGGAAAATAAGTTAATTTTATGTTCATTGTGTCTTGCATTGACTTACTAAGTTCCAACAACTCTTTTTGTATTCGCTTGGGTTTCATCCGCAGCAAATATTCTTGCAGTACCAAAATCTGATATTTTGGGTTGCATCTCTTGATCAAGAAGAATATTACTAACTTTTAGGTCTCTATGGATAATTTTTAATCTGGAATCTTGATGAAGATAAAGGATCCCTCGAGCAATTCCTAAAATTATATCAAAGCGTGTTTTCCAATCTAACAATTGCTTTCTTGATTCATCTGCTTCAATTACATCGTATCACATATAATCAATGTTAGAGTAAGGAGTAAACAATTCACACTCACAAGTGCAAAACTGAGGAGTAAACATACCGAAAATGAAGTAGTCCAAGCTTCTGTTATGCATAAATTCATAGATTATAATCTTCTCATCTTTTTCTATGCAATAACCCAAGAGTCTAACAAGATTTCTATGTTGAAGTTTTACAATCATTAAGACCTCATTTTTGAATTCCTGGATTCCTTGTCTGGAATTCGTTGATAATCTTTTGACAGCTATATCTTGTCCATTTGGTAATTGACCCTGAAAATTCAATTGGAGTTGTATTCTATTAGTTCCAAAAAGTTATCAACATTGCTTTGAACGTTAATATCTATTGCAGTGGAAAACTTGTCTTAACTAAGAAATAATTACCTTGTAAACTGGACCAAAGCCTCCAAGTCCAAGCTTATTAGCAGAGGAAAATTGATCTGTTGCAGCTATCACAGTACTTAGTTCGAACAATGTCAATTCTGTATTCCCACTTTCACCACTGCTACTTGGAGAATCCTTATGGAGGTTAGACAAACTTCTTGCCAAGTCCAAATCTAACCTTTGACGACGTTGTTGTTTCTGCTTCTTCCCTGTAGTAAAGGTAGACCGATGAATTTTAGCAATTTGAGAAGAAACAATAGATTAAGATGTATAGTTACGAGTCCTTTAAATCACCTTTATTCCTCTTCGCATTCCTTCTCCACAAGTAGTAAAAACACAAGGCTGCCAGAAGTGTTTCAACAACAAGGGGAACAATAATAAATACAAGTGTACTTTTTGTTTTTGTTGCTAGAACGTGTACTTTTGCGTTTTTCTGGGCATCCGCAGCTGCAAATTTAAGATTTCTTTCAGGCTCAAGAAATTTAAAACTGATGAACTTAATTTATAAGAACCTTTTGCTGCTGACAGATGACAAACTGGTGGTGTCAACCTACTGTTGTAATGAAACCTATTGAATAATATATCAAACAACATAGAATTTAGGCCACTATTATGGAAAAAGAGAGTACATACCTAGCTCCACAGCATCTACTCTTAGGTAAAAATCCTGTCCACTTTTATAGTGTCTCATGTCTCGTAACTCACCATACCACACAATGCAACCTCGTCCCATTTCATCGACATATACGTTAGCATACCCTGTACAATTACAACTCTTCAAGCACTCTCTCTCACACTCCTCTAAACTCATGTTACTATAAAGAGTAGAATTTCTGGCATCTGGATACTTCACACCATTCAGTCTCACAAAACCCTCCCCGTCTCCTTTGCCACAGGCTTCCTTCCTTGTTTCCTGACATTTTAGGTCCCAGTCCTGAGGATACAACCTATCAAACCCGGGTAGGCATGCACAATGTGCCAACGTATCCTCATTGCAAATTGCGTTTGCAACACATCGCATGTACTCATCACACAAGTCCTGGAGCACGATCTGGACTTTTACCCATCTCTGGCTCCCGTGCCAGACTAGTCTTTTCAAAAGTCCCGTTGTCTCCAGAACAACTATGGAGAAAACAGAACCGTTTTTCGGTGAATATTTAAGATAGAATTCATTGTCATTGCTCACAAATGTGATATTCATAAGATCAATCTGGTCTGAGAAATAATCTTTGTGGCCTCCGACTTCAGGCAAGCCATTCATGATGCGACCATTCCAAGGGCCACTGCGCCAGTGTGGAACCGAGTTCTTGTACAAAAAGTACTGAGGTATGCTGTGAGGGTCAAAACCTGAGGAGAATTCCCCAGGCGTGGGATCATCAATCGACTTCCATGAAGTTAGGAAACGGTTGAGGCCAGTTTTCCGGTTCCATCCAAATTTCATACCAGGAAGACCGGTGTCTGTAGGATAATCAAAGCTCTGCCATATAATTGTCTCTTTTTCTACCAGAACCAGATTTCCTGAATCTAAGAGCTTGGCAGCAGAGGTTTGTGCAGGCACCGAAACATTGGTAGACCAAAGAGGACTGCTGTGATTACAACAAAAAACTGCAAGATTTCCATCTCCACCAATCTTGAAAATACCTGAAGAGTTCCTAATTGGAGTTTCTCTGTTGGCGACCCAAACAACTGTTTGTTCTGAGATTTTATTGAACCATATTCCAACGTAACGAGCTTGAGACTTGCCAGGGCTGAAGAACCCCAGTTTGAAGTTTCCATCAGATGATACAAGGCTTCCGTTTTCATCATCAGCTATGAACTGGGTTCCAGTTATTGTCTCTAATGCATGAAGTGAATCGAAGAGATCGAATATCACCAACAGTATCAAGATACAGAGAGCTCTATAACACCCCATGAAGAGAAGTGTTTGGACTGTATTTCTCGGATGAGCATCCAGCAATAGTATCTACTTGTTTCATGTGATTTCGACATTATTTTGTTTTCAATTAGTAAGAGTCAATAATGTCAGAAATTGATTGGTTGGTTGCTAGCAGAAATTGCTAACGTAATTCATTGATTGGTTGCTAGCAGAAATTTTCAGTCATACACGGAATCAATAATGTCAAAGCAGGGCCGGCCGGCCCTGACTTTTGTGCCCAAGGCTAAAATCCAAAATAGGGTCCATTTATTCGTTTTCATATTTTTTTCATTATAAATTATAGAGTAATTGGCACAAAACCCCCCTAGAGTATACCTGGTTTTGCATGTTGCCCCCTGAATTAATTTTTTAGGTATTAAACCCCCTAAACTATCGGAAATTGGCAATTTGTGACGGAACAGTAACGCCATCCATTTTTCTGTCACGGCAAATTGCATTAAGTTCCCCTTCTTATATACATAATTGCATTAAACCGGAAATAAAATTATCTAAATAGAATTTAACCCAAAAATAAAAGCAAAAACTGAAAAAATATTTATAAAATATATATATATAAACCCAAAAAAAATTGTTTAGTTTCTGGAATCATTAGATTGTCTATTTTGTTACTTGTATCAACTAGTTAGTTAACTTGAGTAAAGAAGGTCTGGAATTCTTTCCAATTCAACATAAATTCGATAAGCAAAAGATCAACTCTATTCAACATTGTAAAAACATTCAACACTTGAAACCCCCACATGACAAAACACATAAGAAAATTCAATCATCAGCTGTTGCGAGTTGCATCGAGACCAATTCCTAGCAAAGCTATCAGATTATCTTCTTCACAAACCCAGAAAAAAAATTAAAAAGTTAGCAAAATGAAATTTGATCTGGGTTCAACTACCAGATCATCATCTTCACAAACCCTTCATCAAATCTCCACTCCAACACACAAACACAAAACACAAACTCAAATTCCAAAACACAAAAACCCGAATTGAATCCACACCAAACGAGGAGGATGATGAGAGATAGAGAGCGAGGAACACGATCGAACCCGTCGGCTTCTTGTCGTCTTCAACTTCTTGTCTTCTGCTTCGACTCGACGCCTCCACCTTCAGTCCACAACGGCGCCGTGAACGGGGGTCGACCCTCCCTCGTTGACACTAGAGTGTGCAGGCCGCCTTTGACGCTCGTGCGTTTCAAACCATGACACTCCGTTGATGGAGATCATCCATCGCGGCCTTGTTCGTCATGAAAGAGTGTTGGTGGTGGTGGGGGGCTTGGTAAATCCTGCTCATCTCGGCGATTTGAAGAGATGTAAAAAAAAAAAAAAAAAAAATCCAAATTTAAATAGAGAGAGGGTTTGAATCTGGCGATTGTTGATTTGTTTCGAATAAAGAGAGGGTTTGAATCTGGATTTGAGAGATTCAAGAGAGAGATATATGGATTCTATTGGGTTTTCTAGGTTGATGGTCTAGGAAGATGATGATGATCTGAGAAGAATGAAGAAGATGATTGGTTGATGGTCTGAGAAGATAATGAAGAAGAATGTTTATTTTTATATTAAAAATACTAAATTTAAGGAATAAAAATTAATTTTAAAGCATTTCAAAAAAAATTATATAGATAAAAATACGTTTTTTTTTTTTTTTTTTTTTTATTAATTTAACTCACTAATTCGTTTTTTGTTTTTTTTTGTTTTTTATTTTTTTACATATATAATTTTTTAATTTGTATTTATAATATTAATTTTATTAGTATTACATAAATATTTATTTTTTTCCATTGATTTTTGTGTTGACATGTGGCATGTCTTTGGTTAAAGTTGACTAATAAGGGGTATTTAGGTTATATTATTATATTTTTTTCAGGTTTAATGCAATTATGTATATAAGAAAGGGAACTTAGTGCAATTTGCCATGACAGAAAAATGGATGACATTACTATTCCATCACAAATTGCCAATTTCCGATAGTTCAGGGGGTTTAATGCCTAAAAAATTAATTCAGGGGGCAACATGCAAAACCGGGTATACTCCAGGGGGGTTTTGTGCCAATTACTCTAAATTATAAAACCGTGAAGCACTATATATCCAACCACAAAACTAACAAACTGATGTAGGAAGTCTTTAGAAACCTTTGCCAAATCCATGGCAAGAAGAAGAAGAAGAAGAGAGCTCTGCTCTACAATTCTATATCAGAAAATATCAACAATATTCACCCTGCCTTACAATAGCCACATACCAGTATATATAGACATTCTACAAACTCAATCTCAAGCCCAAAATAAAGATAACATAAGCCCAAACCCAACAAATACTAAAAACAACAATTAACAATATATTTCCTACATCACAAATTGACCAACGTTATTGAAGAACAGATTCAAGTGGAGCTTTTTAAAACATAAAATTCAAAATTAAAATTAAAAAAAAAAAAAAAAAAAAAAACCAATCCCTCAAATCGTAGGCATACTCTTGGATTCATAAAATTATAATTAGGATTATTTAAAATCAAATCATTGTTTCAATTAAAAGCGTAAATTAGTAAATTAATAGGTAAGAGACCAAGAGATTATTCACTATCTGGTGTGGATTTTATCGGTTAGTAAGTCAATACTAATTTTTAAGAAAAATTACAATTTGTAAAATATAACAAAAATAAAAAATAAAAACAGAGAGAGATTGAGAGTGAGAACTGAGAATCGAGACTTTGAGACTTTAGAGAGAGATGCTTGAATGGATGAGAGTATGAGACTGAGACTTTATATATATATATATATATAGATAGATAGATAGGTATAGAGAGAGAGAGAGAGAGAGAGAGAGAGAGAGAGAGAGAGAGAGATGCAGTAGGCGGTAACTACGTTTGGTGGAGAAAAAAGAATTAAGCAATAAAGATGAATAGATGATTGATGAATAGAAACCCTGTAACTAGAAAAAGGGTTTGTGGGCAATGGACATTAGAGAAACTAAATTGGGCTTGTGAAACTAGAAAAAGTAAATGAATTATGCAATGGGCATTAGAGAAACTGTGGGCCATTTTTTTGTTAGTATTGTTGGGCTTATTTTTAAACAAATATTTGGGCTCATTAAATTATCTGCAGCACAATATACTGATTGAGCTGTTTTAAGAAAGGAAAAAAACTATACTTGGGCCTCCAGATAGAATTACACAGTAAACGAAATTTGGGGGCCTTTGAAAACGGGGGCCCTAGGAGGTTGCCTCTTGGCCAACCCCAAGGCCGGCCCTGTGTCATAGAACAAAAGAAGACAAAAATAATATCAATATGATGTAAGGACAAACCATTTTGAAAACTATAGTCGGTCATTTTATCAACAAATTTGGCATCAATTCCTAGGTTGATATAGGGAAAGGTTGACCTAAAAAAAAGACATTGATTAAATTATGATTATGAATTAAATCTAATAATTAAACAACATTGATTCAATCATTGTTATGGTTCTGGAACAATTTTTGTTAGACTAAATATCTCTCGATTATATGATTAAAGATTTGAACCGCTATTGTATTGTTTAAAAAATAAAATCCAAAAAAGCTTCCAGGTACTCTAGCTTGAAAAGTAAATACCTTCTCATAAGGTTTCAATCAACCTGAACCGAACTGGCTTTGTTTAAAAAATTTCAACTTGATGACTGCTCGGATCAGGCCAAATTATCGTTTGAATACTATTCAGATCGAATCGATCTGAACACAACGATGTAAAAAACTTGAATAATCCGTTTATTGAATTGGATTACGGATTTTGTTCAAATCCAACTTTGACCGGATTTTTGGCCAAATTACTTTTATTTTTTAAAGAGAGAGAGAGAGAGAGAGAGAGAGAGAGAGAGAGAGAGAGAGAGAGAGAGAGAGAGAGATGAAGAAGATAGAGGCAGGCTTGTTTCTGGCAGCTCCGACCTCCCCCATTTTGCATCGACCGCTATGAACGGGTTGGTTCTAGAAGAGAGATGAGCATGAGAGAGAAAGAGAGAGAATGAGAGAATACGACATAAGGGAGATATTTATATATATATATACAATTTAATTGAATAATATTTATTAATTTTACCCATTTATTTATGGGTGTAGATTTGTACCCTTATTAACTTAATATAATTATTTATTAATAAGTGAACTTTAATACCATAGTGGAGAATGACATTCCTAATGACAGTATAAAATGACAATTACTGATACTAGAGGGAGTTTTATTATAATATACCTTTAATAAATGCAAAAGTATTCCAAGACAATATGTAATATTTGAATATAACAATGTCTGACATTAAATTAACAAAACCACTCTTAGCAAAATAGTTGGACACTTCCCATTCAATTATGTGGTAGGAGTTCAAGTATCATATTTACTTTTTAAATCATAAAAGTGTAAAAAGACCCTCCATCTGTAATGAAAGTTGTAATCCGAGTCATATTTGTATGGTTGATCTTGTCAAGTCTTGGTAGACCTTTGAACTAATTGGTGTTCAATTTTTTTTATTTTAAATTATTAAGACTAGTACTCCCCAAAGTTTTACACATCATCTGCCTCATTAACCTATGATTAATATGGAAGTTACAACTCATGTGCCACACTATTTAAGCATGAATTTGAGCAAAACATTTGGACAATCAATTATCTAGTATTTTTTTTTCCGAAGTAAGAGAGGGGACTTGAACTCACAATCTCATGATGCAGGTGTGAGGGATATACTACCGACTAACCTCATCATGTCCATTATCCGGTATTACTCATTAAATAAATATGCATATAATATATAATTACTTTTTTCCCTCAATTTCTTATGTTTATTAAAATTTTCATATTATTTTAATTGGGGTAGGATCCATGGCCCCAATTTTTTACACAAGTTTTGACACAACTTTGTGTCCCTTGGATTAGTAATGTTTGAATGGCCTGGATTAATCCACCTGTAAACTCTTCTTAAATGAATTTATTAGTTTCCTCTCCCATCTCTCATCACACATCAATTAATGATTTTAATTTATTTTCACCTTCTTTCTACTCTACCAATCGTTTCTTTCCTGCCTTGTTACATTCCATGGCTTTATTCTCTCTAAATCACTTTTTTTCTCATTCCATGACTTTACATTCCATACCTTATAGCAGTGTGCTTGTAGAATCTTTGCTATTTTGAAACAAGGGGCTTACTGCATGCCTAAATTGGCAACAGAAGTGGAGAGGTAAACATCATCTTACCCAAGTCCACTTATGCAGGTCTAATAACTTCCAGAGATTCAAGAAGCTGAATTTCAGAAATCTTAGATAATTTATCAATAAGTTTAGCCAGAAAACTTCAGGAATCAATCAGAGATAAGTTATCTATCCCTCATGTGAACCAAACCTAAACCAAATGTAATAAGAAGGTAGTAACCATTTTTACAGGGTCAGCTTCTTAATATTTAGGGGCCATGATTTGTGTTAAACTCATTTTCTGAATATGATAAGTGAAGTACATAATCAACACAACAACTACTATAAACAACAAACAAATCAACCAGATATAAATTAAATAGAAACCAAACTTAAATAAAACTTCATAAATTTGATTCATAAATAACTGATGTAGGTGAACTTATCAAAAACAGAGCTTGTCAAACACTAAAAAATAATGATAACTCTCAAAATATATATGTCATATACTGAGTGCCTTTTAAACTATCATACAAAAATATGCTACAATTTCACCCAACATATATCACATAATGCTCTACAAACATATAGATGTCTACTAATGGTAAATTGCTTTCGTAAACTATTTTAAAATCATTTTCTTCACAGTCTCCACTGTTCTGTATATTCGTAGGCTGACCAGAAAACATGGTCCTTTTAGCATATCATACAACCAGAGACTTAAAAGTATAGGCAAGAAAATTATTGAATGCATTTTAGTTTCAAAATCGATTTTAAGAAAAAATGCCGTTGGTTCTTTCATTCTGCAAAGTGATTAGAGAGAATATAACCGTGGAATGTAACAAGGCAGGAAAGAAGCAATTGGTGGAATAGAGAGAAGGTGAAAATAAATTAAAAGCATTAATTGATGAGAGATGAGAGAAGAAACTAATAAATTCATTTAAGAAGAGTTTACAAGTGGATTAATCCAGGCCATTCAAACAGTAATAATCCAAGGGACACAAAGTTCTGTCAAAACTTGAGTAAAAAATTGGGGCCATGGATCCTGCCCCATTTTAATTATATGTATATATGTGTGTAAATTGGTTTTTGATCTCATTATTATCTGAAGTGCCTGTGTGGGACATTCCATTGTGTTTGAGTTAATGCATCAGATTCTATCCATGGGCATCAATGTAAATCGAATTTAGTTGTCTATAGTATTTAATTTTAGTTTTGTACAATTAAGTTTTCTATCGGCATTATAATAACTAGTTTGCAAACCGTATGATGTGCGGGTATCATAAAATATAAGTTGAAAATCATATTTTTAAAGTTTTTCTTATCAAGAAAAATATTATTGTTAAAAAAAAAAAAAAAAAAAAAAAAAAAATACTAATACATGAGAAGACCAACAATCTTCTGGCAATGGTGTATGAAATTGGACCACAGACATGAGAATGTAAATTATTCTTAAACTAAAAGTGGTAATGTATTATTCTTAAACTAAAATTAACGTTTTTAGAATGTAAATTATCTTAAAAGGAAGATAACGAATGTAATTTCTAGTAGTCATTAAAACTAATTTTAAACATGAGTGGTGCTATTGGCATACCCCCTACTGATCTATTTATACCTTACTTTTTTAAATTTTGATTTAATTAAATAAAGTTAAATGGTTTTATTAATTTATTTTATTTATTTCCAAAACTACACTTTTTACTTAATTTTCAAACTTAATACACTCAATCTCTAATCTCTCTGTCTCAAATCTCTTTATCTCCGGTCTAGTCTTTCTCTCACATAATCGATCTCTCAGTTTCACGAAATCGTCGCAACAGACATGGAACTTAATCGTTGGCTCAATCAGACATTATCTTCTCCTCTGTTGACATGAACGAGTGGTAGTGACGATGCAGGGTTGTTGAACTTGCAAGAAGTAGAGAAGTTGAGTAACGTGAAAATAGACAACATTGGATGCTATTGTTCAAGTGTTTTTTGGTTTTTTATTTTATTTTATTTTTTTTGAAAATGGTAATTATATTCAACAAGAGCCATAAAGGCCAAAAGAAACACCAACACGAGCCTTAGAGGCCACCTGGAACCTTAAACAAATGCAACCCAACACCCCAATCTGGGCAAAACCAACAACAGCTGAACAATGAAAATGTCATAAAAAATTTATGTTTGAGTTTGTTACTGTACAAATTTCATCGCTCGAGCAAGACACAGGAATGCAATTTGTTTGAGTTTGTTATCCGATTTATATTTTTATTTTTTCAGGAGTTAAAAAATAATTTATTTGAGTTTGTTAATTTGATAATTTTGTTTGTATACTGCTGATAGGATTGAAATTTGATTGTTTTTGTGAACCAAATTGAATCAAACTAACTTACATTCTTATATAAATTCTACCAAGAACAGTGAAAGTTTACAAACATTTGAATCTAAAATCAATCTCTTAAATTGTTTTAAAAAAAAAAAAAAAAAGGAATGTGGGGTTTTATTAGATTTACTTTATAGAATATTTTTTGTTTTTAAATTGTATGTCTTTTTTAGTAAATTTGATAATGGAAAAAAATAATACTAAATAATTTATTAAGTGGGGCATAAATAGATCAGTAGGTGGTGTGCCAATAGCACTACTCTTAAACATCAGTCATCTAAAAAGTGAGTTCTTCAAACTTGTTATACATTACATGAATCAAGAAAATGAAATTAAAATTTTCAAAAGCGATCCATGGAAACCGAAAATAAATACATTAGCAACCCAACCAAACAGTCTCCGAGCAAAGAATATAAATAGTGAACTCAAAAAAAAAATATAGGACACATACCATAAATTAAGTTAGCAGAATTTACGTACGTCTCATACTGTCATGCTTAGTACGGTGAAGAATTAAAGAAAAAACAAAAGATGAGATTTTACATTAGCAATTAAATTAAGCAAAACCCTAGCGACATTTCACGGAAATTAATTATATTTCAAAACAGAGTAGTAAAGAAGATACTAACCTGAGTGTGAGAAGCAATGGAGGTGTACTTCTTCCTAAACTATATGATCAAGTTTTTTTTTTTTCCTCTTTTATGTATGTAAGTATTTCCATGTTTAATTCAAACTCAATTACTCTTAAAATAAAACTAAAAAAAAAAAAAACCTATTCATCCCCTTGTTGGTTAATTTTAGATGGACAACACTGACCAACCCAATGGTTGATTGCCACGTAACCCAAAGTAAGGAGAAAAATGTAAAAAGTGAGAGAGTTTTGGTCACGTGGCAACACCCCATTTGGTGGTCAGTATACTTGGGTACTAACTTTAAAGTAAATAGTTGACTTATAATTGTTTAAAAATTTTTATTATTAATTTGTCAATTTCAACTATCCCTATGTTTTTTTTAATTAATGAAATTTATCTCGTACAGTTGAGACATACTTTGTCAATACTGTTTTTTTTCATAACAACCCATCTTAAAAAAAATATTCTGGGTCCTCACCTGCTATCAAGATTTAACAAAACAATCTGTTATGGTTTCTAAATTCAAAATTCTACAAAATTAAAAGAAATGCAAAGTTGACACAAACTCGGTGGACCGTTTCTCATATCGGTACATTTTCTGCACAAAAACATAATGGAGATTCAAAATTATAAATTGCAAACACCATATATGACAACTTTCAATTGCTACAGAGATGACCAGGGCACTTCCATCACTAAGCTATGGAAAAATTGTTAAACCATTTTGATTGAACTTGTGCAGGAATGTGTATCGTCATGTTAAAATCGTTGGTTTTTTTTTTTCATCTAAATTATTCCCACAAATCCAAGGGCTATACATACCCTCCATCATCAGCAGACCGAAAAATCGCCACAATAAATACTCACACCACTCTATACAAAACTAAAACGATCTGCGAAATCATCTAATTAGGGTACATATGAGTACATTTCCAGCTTCAGAGGATGAAAATTGTGGTAAAATTTTGTTGAAATTTTTACCTGGGTGAAGTAATTAATCAAGCAAATAAGCCAGATAAAAGAGAACTCAAAATGCTTTCTTCAACTGTATTAACCATTCTGTCATCTTTTTTCACCTTCTAAAAAAAATAAAAATAAATTATATTTCGAAAGAGAACAGTAAATAAGACACTAACCCGAGTGTGAGAAGCAATGGAGGTATACCCCTTCCTAAACAACAAGAGAATTTTGTTTTTTTTTTTTTTTTTTTCTTGTCTTTTTGTAGCCTTCTAAGATCTTTCAGCTGACATGCATCTGAGGAAGAAGGGTTTGTCTAATTAATTAAAACCATTGAATCTGTTAGTAACGGTGGAAACGGAGAATTTAAAACCATTGAATCTGTTAATAATGGTTGAAATAGAGAGTTGGGTTATTAATGGAACTGGACATCTAAGTGTATGTTTCTTAAACCAACTCAAATAATAACTACCATTAATCATATCTATATGTAAATTAATATATCTATTGAATTTAGTTTTTTTTTTATTGAAAGTGAAAATAGAACCACAATAAATAGTAGCCATATACATTAATGGATCCAAAGTCTCTAGTTATAGAATATTAATAAAAGGTTTTGCTCGGGTATGAATGAGATATTTTAGGAGTGGAAAGGATAGTATCATAATTGTGGTCATGATAGCTATTGGGCCTCTTGCCAATGTGGTTGGACTCTCCAATTGGAGCCTCCACCACCAATATATATATATATATATATACATATATTCTTTGTCCCTTATTGGCTATCAAGTGTGGGCGCTCTCTCCCCTTTAGTGGGAGCAGTTGTCCGGGCTGTGCTTATAGAGTCCTATTCTTGCAGGGTTCCGGTAGTTGTTGTAATTTTAAAAAAAAAATAATAATTGTGGTCATGATAATATAATTAAATAAACAAAATTTAACACCCATTGAAAAAATAAAACATTAATTTAAATAGGAATGACAACGGTAACCGGTGAATATTCAACAACAAATTAAAATGGAAATAAAAGGAAGAAAGAAAGCAATAAAAAAGGATAATAGTTAACAGAATTTAATATGATTATGATAATATAAATTAAATAAACAAAATTTAACACCACGGTGGTCCATCCATTGGAGATCAAACCCCTTGGGGCGTTAACCGGTTCAGCGGTATTCTCCTTTAATGGATTAAATAATTTAAAAATTGAAAAAAGAGATGGAAGAGTATTGTATTTTTTTTATATTTTTTCTTCTGTTAAAAAATTATTTAAAGTTAACTACAGGGCAGAAAATGACTCTTTCTGGGTGCAAGATGACTATTACCTCAAACTATAGGAGGATTTGTAATAATATCACATTAGATGTGTCTATAAACAAAATATCATAATTTTATAAGGTTAATTTTGATAATTTCTGCTTTCTCTTTTTCTTGTATAAGTCTGTTAATCTTTTTCGTGTCACATAAACCCTAATTTTGAAAAAGAAAAAAAAAAAGGGGGAAAATCCTGCTTCTCTTGTCATGGCAACTAGTTCAAAATTAATCGAAAATACGGCGTTGTTGTCGTCGTCAAAGGGCATTCAAAACCATCGTAGCAACTTATGTGGCTTCAAATCTGTCAAATTTAGGGCAACCTCCAATTTTTCCAGGTTTAAAGTTGAAAGCTTTATCGGAAAATCGACTTCAGGGACAATCAAGAACAACAATGTTGTTGCAGCAGCCTCTTTATATTCTGAAGGGTAGCAACCCACAAGCAGAATGCGGTTAATTGACTCAATTCATTCTATTGAGGCCGTCATGATTAGAACTCTCAAGTTGTTAATTCCTGTTGCTGTGATGGGTTCGGCCTTATCTTTGGCGTTGATGATGAATATGATCAACGATCGCAAACCAGCGTTGGATTTTCCGGATAAACATTCATTGTCATCATCCTCCTCCTTCTCCTTTGCCGAGTCAGAGACCCAACCTGAACCTGTGAAGCTTGATTTAGTACCGGTGTATATAGTGCTATGTGGGGTTGTTGCGAGTGTGGTGTTTTCGGTGAAATTCAATGATGCCTATTCAGTAAGCATTTACAAAATCCAGGTACCACTAGACTATATCTGTGACCACGTCGTAATATATGTTGATTGTGGAAATAGTTTATTTATATTTATATATTTGCTTTTTAGGTGGGGTTATTGTTTGATCAAACTCTTCAAAGTGATCTTTATCAAATAACAAAAGCTAGCTCTAATGGTTGGGGAAATGTATTGGAAGGTTAGTTTATCTTCTGCTTATTTAATATTTCTTTGTTACTAAGCGCCCGTTTGGTTGTTGTTGACAATTAAAAAAAGCTGGTTTGGTTTACATAAGCCCAAATTTATAGTTTTTCCAAGTAGATCTTTTGGAACTTTCCTTTAAAACTCTACTTGTAGAAGATCAACTTCTAAAAGATCTCCCTAATGCAACCTATCAAGCTTTTATCGTTTTGAGTCTATTTATATAATACAACTTATATGTATTCTATTTAATTTACTTTGTTGTTGAAGATACGATAGAATCATTGGATTGGCATCACAGCAACTGGGTATCCGGAAATTCTTCTGTAAGTCAAATATCTACCCTTAAACATTTTACTATTAAATTTTAATTTAAGTACTGAGTATAATTAGTTATATTGGTCAAACTATTCTGTTGTTGGCTTCATCAAATAATATGTTTAAATTCATTTTGGTTTCAAAAGAAGCTCAAGTTTTATAATAGATAAATTATCTTGCATGCTTTGTTCATTTTATGTTGTGGGATTCTTGTTCAATACATTGTAAGGTTAAATGTCTATCTTGCAGGTGAATGTTGTATGTAGGTGTGATGGAAACAAATATTTGGAGAAAATTTCATATGAAGAACAGAGAAGATTTGATAAAGAAAGGCCTTGTAATTTAAGAAAAATGGAAAGAGAAAGCTCAACTAGTTATCGACTACAAGTTGATGAATTCAAAGATAAATACATGGCGGTAAGATCAAATCTCTTAAACCTTTGATTCCAAGGCTGTATGGCTATTGATTACATTTTTGCTGTTATTCCAATTGGTCATTTAAGTCTGATCATTATGCAATTGGACATTTAAAGTTGATGATCATGACTCATGAGGTGCTATTTATGACTATTGTTTACAATTTTTGCTATACTTCCAATTGTTCATTTAAATTTGATCATGAATGATGATATTGGAATGAAGTAAATATTATTTTTCTTAAATTTATATTCCAAATTTTCATGACAAGTGGCGTCTTTAGTAATTTAGAAATGTGGTCGGAATGATATGATGATGTTGTAAATAATACAATATTACCGAATTGGTTTATCTTGTTACTTGAGATGAAATGTTAGATACATTTATAGAAAATTATACTTTTTGTCTCCAATGGGAGTCAAAATGTGACTTCTAATTATTATTATTATTATTATTATGATGTGTTTGTTTTGACCATATTCTCTTTATTTCTAGTTGACAATCATTGTGGCTCTTGATGGAAAGCATAAATTGCCTACCATATGTAAAAGGGGAGATCTAGACCAGGCATTGGAGAAACTGAAGTTATATAATTCTAAAAACCTATTAAGGGTAACATCTTTTTCATCAAGATTGAATTATAAGATTATCTTTAAAAAAGAAAAAGAAAAAATTCATGCCTCATCTGTTACTGTTTTTGTATTCATACAGACAATAAATGTATACCAGGCACCCGGGAAAGACAGTGTAATAATGTCTTGTGAGGAAATTCAAGAATGCTATCCAGTTTTAAGGCATTTCAACACATAGATGTCGATATACTTTGAGGTACTATTATTATTTGTGACTATTTTTTTAGAAGAATTTAAACTGGATAATGGCAAAGAGCAACTATGTATAGTATGGCAACAATGTGCAAGTATGTGTTTATGTAAGGTCTTCCTTAGGTTAGATAGTTGATTGTACTTGTATTTTACGAATTGCTTAGATTTTGTTGACAGCCGGACAATGTTTTTGTCCGGCATGACTGTGCAACTAGCAGAATTGAATTCATCAAGAAGAGTCGAGACCTAGCTCTCTTCCACAAATCCCCAAAAACCTTACAATGGCCACCATGAACATATTGATTTATGGAATTCCAAATTAACTGCACAGTCACAATAAAATGAGAAATGCAGGCACTACAAACCGAATCCAGCCAACATGGTCTATCCAGAAAATCTCTTAATTTCATCTTATTTAACTCACCAAAAAAAGAGCATTCTTCCCAAAATCTGTTGACCTTTTTTTTTACCAGACCAAGTGTCATTGCAGAACTCGTATATATATTCATAGATGTTCACAAGTGACAAAGATTATGATATACAAATGTAGTTATGTGGTCACAAGCACATTGCTCAAAGATTATGCTCCATCTTCATAAATTGTAATATAGAAATGTAGTTCTGTGGTCAATAGCAGTTCGAAAGAATTTCCATGCCCATGCTCATATACTAAAAACACCCTTATGTGGAAACTCAACTCTGGATGTTTGGAGAAGCATTCAATTTCATGCATTGCTTTATCCTGCAATCTATTTTCATATACTAAGGGTGTTTGAGCAAGAAACACCCTTAGTATCTTGTTCTACTTTTTCCTTCAGTTGTGTCTTTTCTGCTTCCTTTGAATTATTTTTCATTTCTTCACTCTTGAGGCTAAAAGGAGAGTATTTATTTGGAGTTTGTGTTTTGGTTCCATTGGCAGTTTGGCACTTGAAGCTCCACTGCGAGTAGTGACCTTGATGAAGAATTTCTAATGTGTTAATAGTACAGTAACTAGTTTGGTAGATAAGTTTGGAAGAAACCAGAGTGTGAACATATTCAGAGGTCGGGTAACAATGTGGTTTGAATTTAAAATTAAGCGGTTTGCGACAAACAAGAAGAGAAGTCATCAATGTCTCTGCATGGATGATCAAAGATTAAAGTTCATTAATTTTGAGGCTACAACAAAGATCATATATATTATCATATATACCATTATTGTAGTTAAATTGAAAGAACCACCAAGAAGAGTGTGCCTTGATAAGGTTTTGGTTTTGATTCCTTTTCTTTATCAAATCCCAAACAAGATCAGTGTTGAGGAAGGTGGGAGCGAGTTCTCTATAGTGGTGGAGGAGGACCGTTTTCCGGTGACAAGGTCATGGTTAGAAGGGTTCTTGGGGCTGTATACGGTGGATCTAATGGATGGTGGGGATGTTTTTCCAGTTATTTGGTGGAAAAAAAGGAGGGAGATTTCCTTTCTAGTGACAGATTTCAAATAAAGTCAGATAAGGTTGGTGATGGGGTTAGAGTGCAGCTCTTTAGTCGAGATTTGGATCAAAGAAACATAGCTGGAGGGCAGTGGGCAGTGTTTTTGGAAGGAAAGGAAAGGTTTAGAAGTTAGGAGAAAAGGGAGAGTCAACCGTTCCCTTATTAAGCATAATCCTGAAGAAATGACCAGCTTGACTTATGATGTTGGGACTAGCAAGTCTTTGTCTGTTTCAGATTGTAGGGAGGGGACGTTTTTGAATTCACAAGTTTTAGGGCTGAAAATTCTATTAAGGTGAAAGGGGATAAAACTTTATTGGGTCAAGAGGGAGTTTCAAAGGTGGCAAAGATGGGAAGCACATCTGAAAATGTTAAGTTGGGCTTCAAGGTTGGTGTAGTTGCTGATATTGGACCAACTTTAGGTTCTTCGAAAGAGACGTTGGGCAGTTCTTTGGCTCTCGAAAGGGGTAATCTGAGAGGTCCATCAGATCCTCTTCTAGCTGAAAGTGAGTTCTTTGGCTCATCAGATCATCTTCTAGCTGAAAGTGAGTTCTTTGGTTCATCAGACTCTCCAATGGTAAATTGGAACATTAAGAAGAGGAACAAAGATGGGTGTTTTATAGGCAGAGAGCTGGTCTGAAATTTAGCAGTAACTTCATCAAGCATATCGAAGAAAAGGAGGAGTATAAGTTCTAACTTGATGAGGATCCACAACATGAAAACTAGGAGCATTAGTGTTGGCGAAACAAGGCTGCATCATAAGCTTGAAGAGAAGGAGGTGTGGAACCTTGATGATGAGATTGTGAAGGTTTTTGAGAGAGGTTTGGCCCTTGGTCTTGATTTCAATGGAAGAAACAAAGAGATTTCAGAGATAATTGCTAGAAGGGATGTCAAAAATGACAATAGATTTCGTGTGCTAGTGAAAACTTTGGTGGCTAAACATAGATCCATTGTGTCTTGAGTTATTCGATTGCTGTTCTTCAGTCAGGTTCTGTTTTTTTTGTTGTTTTGGTGTTAGCTGTTTGGTGCCTGGAGTTGTCTCTCCTCTGTTTTCTTCCCCTGTTTTCCTTTGTTTTTGTTTTGTGCGGGTGTTTTTGTTCTGTTTTGTGAGGTATTGTTTTCTGCTGTGTGCTGTTTTTGTAGGCTTGGTGTGGCTGTCGTGGTTGTGTTTGGCTGTTTAGTCTTTCGTGTTTATTGTTTGTGCTTTGGCCTGTTTGGCCTTTTTGAATATAAATTTGCTGTTAAAAAAAAAAAAAGCAGTCGAAAGTGAAGCTAAAGAAAAAAAACATGTGATGGCATGTTAAATTGAAATGATGCGTTTTAAGAAAGTTTAATTTATATACAAACATTTTAACTGTAATTTCATACAACACCATGGGGAAACCGAACAAATTCATCTACCGTCAAATGTTGTATTCGTCACGTCATTAATGGAACACTTTGTTCCTGCAGTGGATGAATCTGGTTCACTATTCCTGATCGAAAATGTAGATTTCTTTGGAGAAGGAAGTATTGTTTCATTGCTTAACATAAAAACTACATTCGACATGCTTGGCCTGTCTTTCGCGTTATCTTGCACACATAAGAGCCCAACTTGGATGCACCTCATAACTTCATTTGCAGGACATGAATCATTTATGCATGAGTCAACTATCTCCAGGGCCTTACCATCTCTCCAGAGTTCCCACATCTTATTTCCAGCATTACATGAGAACATAAAAGATCAATGTAAGTTCAAGCCAACACTAATGAATGGATCGAACAAACATGTACTCACACAAAAAAGATAGGCAACAACTTACATATTGTATCAAATTTGAGTATGGATTGTCGTGGAGAAAACCCTTGTTCTTCTTGCCACTAATGATCTCTAATAGAATGACTCCAAAACTGAAAACGTCTGATTTCATAGAGAAGATGCCGTCTAGAGCATATTCTAGTGACATATAACCGCTGCATGTTATGAAGATATTGTTAGTAATTTAATACTAACTTTCCTACATTTAGGAAAATAAGTTAATTTTGTGTTCATTGTGTCTTGCATTGACTTACTAAGTTCCAACAACTCTTTTTGTATTCGCTTGGGTTTCATCCGCAGCAAATATTCTTGCAGTACCAAAATCTGATATTTTGGGTTGCATCTCTTGATCAAGAAGAATATTACTAACTTTTAGGTCTCTATGGATAATTTTTAATCTGGAATCTTGATGAAGATAAAGGATCCCTCGAGCAATTCCTAAAATTATATCAAAGCGTGTTTTCCAATCTAACAATTGCTTTCTTGATTCATCTGCTTCAATTACATCATATCACATATAATCAATATTAGAGTAAGGAGTAAACAATTCACACTCACAAGAAGTGCAAAACTAAGGAGAAAACATACCGAAAATGAAGTAGTCCAAGCTTTTGTTAGGCATAAATTCATAGATTAAAATCTTCTCATCTTTTTCTATGCAATAACCCAAGAGTCTAACAAGATTTCTATGTTGAAGTTTTGCAATCAATAAGACCTCATTTTTGAACTCTTGGATTCCTTGTCTGGAATCCGTTGATAATCTTTTGATAGCTATATCTTGTCCATTTGGTAATCGACCCTGAAAATTCAATTGGAGTTGTATTCTATTAGTTCCAGAAAGTTATCAACATTGCTTTGAACGTTAATATCTATTGCAGTGGAAAACTTGTCTTAACTAAGAAATAATTACCTTGTAAACTGGACCAAAGCCTCCAAGTCCAAGCTTATTAGCAGAGGAAAATTGATCTGTTGCAGCTATCACAGTACTTAGTTCGAACAATGTCAATTCTGTATTCCCACTTTCACCACTGCTACTTGGAGAGTCCTTATGGAGGTTAGACAAACTTCTTGCCAAGTCCAAATCTAACCTTTGACGACGTTGTTGTTTCTGCTTCTTCCCTGTAGTAAAGGTAGACCGATGAATTTTAGCAATTTGAGAAGAAACAATAGATTAAGATGTATAGTTATGAGTCCTTTGAATCACCTTTATTCCTCTTCGCATTCCTTCTCCACAAGTAGTAAAAACACAGGGATGCCAGAAGTGTTTCAACAACAAGGGGAACAATAATAAATACAAGTGTACTTTTTGTTTTTGTTGCTAGAACGTGTACTTTTGCGTTTATCTGGGCATCCACAGCTGCAAATTAAAGATTTCTTTCAGGCTCAAGAAATTTGAAACTAATGAACTTAATTTATAAGAACCTTTTGCTGCTGACAGATGGCAAAACTGGTGGTGTCAACCTACTGTTGTAATGAAACCTACTAAATAATATATCAAACAGCATAGAATTTAGGCCAATATTATGGAAAAATACGTACCTAGCTCCACAGCATCTACTCTTTGGTAAAAATCCTGTCCACTTTTATAGTGTCTCATGTCTCGTAACTCACCATACCACACAATGCAACCTCGTCCCATTTCATCGACATATACATTAGCATACCCTGTACAATTACAACTCTTCAAGCACTCTCTCTCACACTCCTCTAAACTCATGTTACTATAAAGAGTAGAATTTCTGGCATCTGGAAACTTCACACCATTCAGTCTCACAAAACCCTCCCCGTCTCCTTTGCCACAGGCTTCCTTCCTTGTTTCCTGACATTTTAGGTACCAGTCTTGAGGATACAACCTATCAAACGATTCAAACCCGGGTAGGCATGCACAATGTGCAAACGTTTCCTCACTGCAAACTGTGTTTGCACCACATCGCATGTACTCATCACACACGTCCTCGAGAATGACCTGGACTTTTACCCATCTCTGGCTCTCGTGCCAGATTCGTCTCTTCAGAAGTCCTATTGACTCCAGAACAATTATGGAGAAAACATCAACCTTTTTCGGTGAAAATTTAACATAGATTTCATTGTCATTACTTACAAATGTGACATTGATAAATCAATCTGGTAAGTGAAATAATCTTTGCGGCTTCCGAAATCTGGCAAGCCATTCATGATGCGACCATTCCAAGGGCCACTGCGCCAGTGTGGAACTGAGTTCTTGTACAAAAATAACTGAGGTATGCTGTGAGGATCAAAACCTGAAGAGAATTCCCCGGGCGTGGGATCATCAATCGATTTCCATGAAGTTAGGATATGGTTGAGGCCAGTTTTCCGGTTCCATCCAAATTTCATACCAGGAAGAATGGTGTTTGTAGGATAATCAAAGCTCTGCCATATAATTGTCTCTTTTGCTACCAGAACCAGATTTCCTGAATCTAAGAGCTTGGCAGCAGAGGTTTGTGCAGGCACCGAAACATTGGTAGACCAAAGAGGACTGCTCTGATTACAACAAAAAACTGCAAGATTTCCATCTCCACCAATCTTGAAAATACCTGAAGAGTTCCTAATTGGAGTTTCTCTGTTGGCGACCCAAACAACTGTTTGTTCTGAGATTTTATTGAACCATATTCCAACGTAACGAGCTTGAGACTTGCCAGGGCTGAAGAACCCCAGTTTGAAGTTTCCATCAGATGATACAAGGCTTCCGTTTTCATCATCAGCTATGAACTGGGTTCCAGTTATTGTCTCTAATGCATGAAATGGATCGAAGAGATCGAATATCACAAACAGTATCAAGATACAGAGAGCTCTATAACACCCCATGAAGAGAAGTGTTTGGACTGTATTTCTCGGATGAGCATCCGGCAATAATATCTACTTGTTTCATGTGATTTCGACATTATTTTGTTTTCAATTAGTAAGAGTCAATAATGTCAGCAATTGATTGGTTGGTTGCTAGCAGAAATGGCTAACGTAATTCATTGATTGGTTGCTAGCAGAAATTTTCAGCCGTACACGGAATCAATAATGTCAAAGCAGGGTCGGCCAGACCTGACTTTTGTGACCAAGGCGAAAATCCAAAATATGGGCCTTTTATTCATTTTCATAGTTTTTTCCAGTATAAATTATAAAACCATGAAGCACTATATATCCAATTACAAAACTAACAAACTAACGTAGGAAGTCTTTAGAAACCTTTGCCAAATCCATGGCAACAAGAAGAAGAAGAGAGCTCTGCTCTAAAATTCTATATTAGAAAATATCAACAATATTCAACCTGCCTTACAATAGCCACAGACCAGCATAAAGCTATAATAAGCCCAAACCCAACAAATACTAAAAACCACAATTAACAATATATTTCCTACATCACAAACTGACCAACATGATTGAAGAACAGATTCAAGTGGAGCTTTTTAAAACATAAAATTCAAGCTTAAAAAAAAATAAAAAAAATAAAAAACCAATCAAACCAGTCCCGCAAATCGTAGGCATACTCTTGGATTCATAAAATTATAATTAGGATTATTTAAAATCAAATAGTTGTTTCAATTACAAGCGTAAATTAGTAAATTAATAGGCAAGAAGAGATTATTCACTATCTGGCGTGGATTTTATCGGTTAGTAAGTCAATAATAATTTGTAAGAAAAATTACAATTTGTAAAAAATAACAAAAATAAAAAATAAAAATAGAGAGAGATTGAGAGTGAGAACTGAGAACCAAGACTTTGAGACTTTAGAGAGAGATGCTTGAATGGATGAGAGTATGGGATTGAGACTTTAGAGAGAGAGAGAGAGAGAGAGAGAGAGATGTGGTAGGCGGCAACTACGTTTGGTGGAGAAAAAATAATTAAGCAATAAAGATGAATAGAAACCCTGTAACTAGAAAAAGGGTCTGTGGGCAATGGGCATTAAAGAAACTGAATTGGGCTTGTGAAACTAGAAAAAGTAAATGAATTGGGCAATGGGCATTAGAGAAACTGTGGGCCATTTTTTTGTTTGTATTGTTGGGCTTATTTTAAAACAAATATTTGGGCTTATTGAATTGTCTACAACACAATATACTGATTGAGCTGTTTTAAGAAAGAAAAAAAACTATACTCAAGCCTCCAGATAGAATTACATAGTAAATGAAATTTGGGGGCCCAAGGTAGTTTGCCTCTTGGCCCTACCCCAGGGCCAGCCTTGTGTCAAAGAACAAAAGAAGACAAAAATAATATCAATCAGCAATGACGTAAGGACAAACCATTTTGAATATGACCTGAAACAGATAATATCGGTACTTAGAAAACAAAATTAAGATTATATACATAGAGCATAAGGCAAAAATAGTCAATTTGACTAGTACTAATGATAAATTAATTATGATTTTGGTTTGACTAGTCAATTTAACTATTTTAATGATAAAGAACCATCATGTGGTTTTTGTCTGGCGTGATTGTGCAACTAGCTCAATTGAATTCATCAAGAAGAGTCAAGAGACCTAGCTCTCTTTCAGAAATCCCCAAAACCTTACAATGGCCACCATGAACAGATTGATTTATGGAATTCCAAATTAACCACACAGTCACAATAAAATGAGAAATGCAGGCACTACAAACCGAATCCAGCCAATATGGGCTTTCTTTCCATTCCATTCCACCTAACCAAACATGGCCTTAGTATCTTGTTCTACTTTTTCCTTCGGTTGTGTCTTTTCTGCTTCCTTCGAATTATTTTTCTTTTCTTCACTCTTGAGGCTAAAAGGAGAGTATTTATTTGAAGTTTGTGTTTTGGTTCCATTGGCACTTGAAGCTCCACTGCGAGTAGTGACCTTGATGAAGAATTTATAATGTGTTAATAGTACAGTAACTAGTTTGGTAGATAAGTCTGAAAGAAACCAGAGTGTGCACATATTTAGAGGTCGAGTAACAATGTGGTTTGAATTTAAAATTAAGCAGTTTGCGACAAACAAGAAGAGAAGTCATCAATGTCTCTGCATGGATGATCAAAGATTAAAGTTAATTAATTTTGAGGCTACAACAAAGATCATATATATATATAGATATATATTCAGTCTTTCTATTATCAGTTCGAACTGACAATAAATATATCAGGATGAAGAATGTGGACCACAGATTATGGAGAAGTTTTGATAAGTGCATACACTTTGAGTCAAAGTATATATATCCAGTGATCCACATTTTTCGTCATGATATATTTATTGTCAATTCGAACTGATAATAGAAAATCTGTATATATATATTAACTTAAATTTTTGGATCCGTTAGTTACTAAACACCAGTAATGAAAAACCAACATGTCTCGGAATCAAAGCATGTTTAAGATTAAAGTAGCCGAATTCAAAATCCCCATATACTGTATCTAATTAATTAGTTAATTATTTGCTCTATAGTAACCAAACTATTAAACCAATATGATGCCAAGCAATTGCATAATTATTTTGCTCTATAGTGATTTGGAAAAAACAAAATAAAATGAAGCTAGTTGATTACTTGATTTATAGTTTTTTAAAAGAATATGTATGGTCCAGAAATTTCATTGGATGGGCGTGAGGCTAATGGGGTCGGGGGAGGTCCCCCCACCACCTCCCCCATTCCCCTACCCCTTCGCCCACCCCCATTTTCAATCCCAATACCCAATTTGAAATTTGGAATTTGATAATCTCAATCTCCAATTTCACTATGTTTCAATATACAATCCAAAAAATAATCTATATATCCAATCTAAAATAAATAATTGGTTTAATTTAATCCAAAATAAATAGTTAGACTAGGGTTATATTTTGATATTAGTTAGGAAATAAAATTAAAAATAAATGTGTATATATATATATATATATATATATATATATATATATATATATATATGGGGGAAATAGGGTGGGGGGGAGGTTCCCCGCCCCATTTAGATTTGGGGGTCAAATTTGCCCCTACCCCCATCCCCAAACCCATTTTGGGGGTGAAATTTGCCCCCAAACGCCCATGGAGAATTTGTCCATCCCTATACATAATTATTAAAAAAAGAAAAAAAAGAGTAATGCTAGGCTTCCAAATGATGTGCATCAGGCATGTAAGATGTCAGCATCATATCACTCACAACATAGTCAGATCTAGAAGATCGGACAACGTTGAGTTCACTGGAGTGATCAGTTTCATTGTATTTGTGACGAATCAACGCAGATTTGACAACGAAGGTTCGAAGTCGGTTCGGGTTTGGTTTCGTTCTCTCTCCACACGGTTCAAATAAGAAAATGAACACTTGAGTTATAACGGCTGGCACTTGACGAACGTTTTCCCCGTGGTTTTGTAGTCAACTCACCGGAGATGATGTCGGTGGTGATAGTTTCGTTTAACTTCGAACGACGGTTTGACCGCCAAGACAAGTTTGTTTGGTGACATTCCCTTTTGAGAAATCAGAAGGTCTACACTTCTCACACCTTCCGGTGTGGGTGGTGTCAACTCACTTGCTCCGACGGTCAGCGGCTTGTAATGGCGGGTTTGGAAATGAGAGAGTGAGTGTCTAATACATAAAGAAGATGGAGAGAGAAAACGAGGTGGAGGGAAAAAATTTTGTCTAATGGATTAAATAATTTAAAATTTTTAAGTTTTTCATTTAGCTAATTGTCTTTTGTCCCATCCTCAGCTGCGATTGTTTGGATTTTAACGTTAACGTGTAAGTTGCCTAAAGTGCTGTTTTTTTTTTATTTTTTTATTTTTTTTATTTTTTAAATTTAAATATTTATAGTCTTTGTTTAATAGGTTTTAATCGTTAAGAGTTTCCACTCTTTTTTTCTCACTCAAATATCAGGTGGTTTTCATTTTATCACTATACCCTTTATTTAATTATTTATTATTTTAAATAAATAATGATAACAATTAAATTCCGTTATTTAAAATTTTAAAAAAATACTTTAAAAAAAAAAAAAAAAAAAAAAACCAAAGAGGAAGGAGATGCACCGATTCCTCTAGAGGGGGCCAAGATGCCTCTTTTTGCATCAATGACTAAGGCCGATGGCTAGGGGTGTCAAACAGATCAGATAGAATTTGATCCGATCTGTGTTTGTGCGTTTTAAATACGGTCTAATCTGATATTATACGAATTCGAGGTTAATTCTAGGTGACCTACAAAATGAACTCATTGTCAGGGCAATGCAGGTGGCCAAGTGGGGACCTACGTTCTCTCTCCAAAGATCAAGTCAAGGAATGAAAGATTGAATGACTGGGGTTTCACATGTAAACCATCTGGACACAAAATGAGTGTAAAATGATGTTTGCAAATCAACACAGATTTCAGTATGTATTCCTTCGATTAACCTTAGTTTACAATGACATTCTACTCTTTTTTTTTTATATAGCTTTGACATGAACGATTCAGCAACCGTTCAATCGTTGACACATTTTTATTCACAACACATGTGGCAGTTGATGCGTCAATTGGTGGCGAGATACACATTAATAATGATTTTTTTAAGAATATATTAATAATGATTTATCTCACTTACTCATGTATCCACTTACTAATTGACACATAAGCTGCCACATATATTGTGATTGAAAAATGTGTGATTGTGAATGTGATATCTACCATTACTTATTTTTATTTTTATTTTTTGTTCTTTGGAATTGGTGGAGATCCGAGATTGGATCTTCAATTTTTTTTAAAATAAATAATTAAAAATTGAAAAAAGAGATGGAAGAGTATTGTATTATTATTTTTGTTAACAAATTTTCTAAAGTTAACGATAGGGCAGAAAATGACTCTTTCTGAAACTAGATGGTTCAAGATGACTGTTACCTCAAACTATATGAGGATTTGTAATAATATCACATTAGATGTGTCTAGAAACAAAATATCATAATTTTATAAGGTTAATGTTGATAATTTCTGCTTTCTCTTTTTCTTATATAACTATTAACTGTCAATCTTTTTCGTGTCACATAAACCCTAATTTTGAAAAAGAAAAAAAAAAGGGGGAAAATCCTGCTTCTCTTGTCATGTCAACTACTTCAAAATTAATCGAAAATACGGCGCTGTTGTCGTCGTCAAAGGGAATTCAAAACCATCGTAGCAACTTATATGGCTTCAAATCTGTCAAATTTAGGGCAACCTCCAATTTTCCCAGGTTTAAAGTTGAAAGCTTTATCGGAAAATCGACTTCAGCGACAATCAAGAACAACAATGTTGTCTTGCCCTTCATCGCTCATGTTTGGAGTATGGTGAACCATTCTTTTTTATTAGTTATTGATCTTCTTTTTGAGACAAAAAAAGTGCTTTTATCTGAAGAAATCTATCAGTGTTTTAATAAAAAAATGAATCCTTCATAGCAAATATATAAGAGAGGGTAGAAACAAATCCCTCAAAAAGATCACAAGTTACTCCCTTACAAGAAGGATCCATGAAGTACTTTTCACTCATTGGGATATATTCTCTCTTAAAGCATGCCTTATTTCTTGCATTTCAAATTTTGGATGTTTTATTTTCATCTACAATGTGAACTTTATTTCTTGCAGTACCGAAACTGAGTATGTGAGTCAGATGCTTACTAAGATCAAGCGGTTTGCTCTACATCATTCTGTTCATGTTTGGTTTGTCGCTCATCCTAGACAGGTTGGCATCAGTGAACTCTAGTTTGTTGCTCACATATCTCCTCCCTCAAATTTTTCCCCTTTGTTTGACAGCTGCACCATTGGGTTGGGGGTCCCCCGAATCTGTATGATATAAGTGGAAGTGCACACTTCATAAACAAATGTGACAACGGAATTGTTGTTCACCGTAATCGTGATCCAGAGGCTGGGCCTATGGATAGAGTACAGGTGGGTATAATTTTTTAAGTATTATACATGTGGACATAAAGACTTTCTTTCTTCCCCATAATTGTTGTTATCATCTCTTACATGGGGAAAGCTGTTTGAACTGTATAAGTGCAGGTTTGTGTGCGGAAGGTACGGAATAAGGTTGCAGGAACAATAGGCGATGCCTTCTTGTCATATAACAGGTGTGTGAAGCTTATTAAGGTTTCATGGATAGACCTTTTTTTGACTCTTGTACAAACTTATTCTTTGTACGTGTATGCCAATTTTATGAACACAAAATGAGAGTAACTGCATAGTTCATGAATTACTACAACGTGAAGAAGCTAAGTCCAAGAAGAATTACAAAATTAACTCACCACATTGCTAAAGTAAGAAAGTCAGATTTCAATATCTACTTAGAATCCAAAGAAGTGCATGTTTCCATTGCCTTTCCTATGTTTAATAATATTGTTTTTCCTAATATCAATACTAGCACTCTTGGAGAAAGGGATTTTAAGACCACCATTTCTCTCTCCCTCTCTCTCTCTCTCTCTCTCCTCTCTCTCTCTCTCTCTCTCTCTCTCTCTCTCTCTCTCTCTATGTGCCATTCTTAATAATGTTTTATTATTCATTTTTTGCAGGGTAACTGGTGAATTTATGGACATCAATTAACCATCCGGGAGAAGTTTGACTATTTTGTATTTATATGATAATTCCATTGTACAGTTGAGTTTTGCTAATTGAGTCTTCAAATTTTTATGATGAGACGGAGTCCAACTACCCAATTGACGTATTGTACAGTTGATTTATTGTGGCAGAGAGGGTGTTATTTTAATTTCATTGTGAAATGCTGAAGTAGAATATTGTATGCACATCAGAGGTGATGATACAGATTTCAATTTTGCCAATCATGTTGTCCAAATATATAAACCTTTTGTTGAGATCAAAAAACAATAGTCTTTTTCAAGATTTATGGTTGACTGCTCAAACAATAATCAATAATGTGTCGGTTTAGGCCTCACAAGTCACATCTCACCACCCATAAGTGAATTCAGTTTTAATAAGGATCTTGAAAGAAAGAAAAAAAAAAAAAAAAATGAAATTTTGTAATTTACCTTGTGTCTAAGCGGCTGTCACATTATATAATTGAATGTGTAGCGTTACGTTTTGGAAGTCTTTAATTTTTTTTTTTTTTTTTTTTAAAGTGTGTTTGGTATGACTTTTCAAGTACAGCTTTTAAAGTAGATTTTTTTACGGTAGAATTTTTAACAAAAAGTTTATATTGTTTGGTATTCAATTAAAAAGTGTTTTTAAGTTATTAGATTGTTTAGCGGTCTCTTCAAAAGAGCTTTTGGATGTAATTAACTATATATAAGGGCATAAACATAGTATTTATAAATTATTACTACAAGAAAATAAAAAAGATTACCAATAAATAGGTAAATTAATTCCATAAGAATTTTTTTGATTTTCAAATAAAAAAAATCAACTAGATATCTATAGATAATCAAAAGCAACACCAATTTGTATAAGAGGAAACAAAAAAAAAAAAAAAAAAAAAAAGGTTTGGTATGATGGCATTGTTCTCAAGTAGTCTAGCTATCACGCTGATATTACGGTGCTTTGAGTTTTTTATTTGTCAAAAGAAACTAGACTCTGCTATTTGAAATGGGGTTGATGATTCAACAGATTCATAACTTTTTGAAAGTCTTTGATTCAACAAATTTTAACGTTCATGGAGGATTTGATTAAATAAATAAACTTTGTAACAAGACTAACAATTTTTTTTCTTTTGTTGAAATGTAAAAGGAAAAAAATGATTATTTTCATAATCCTAATTTATTTCTCCTTAGTTCATTCATGGATTGAAATTGTAATTTCCATATGATATAATTAGTTTCAATTTTGAATTCCCCAAAATTTGAGCTTCTCCCGGTAGATATAAAATAACTTCTTCTTTTTTTTTAGAGTAAAAAGCTTTTTTTTTTTAAAAAATTTTTTTTATAATATTTTTTTTACCAAACAACAAAAAAACCTTAAAACAACTTCTAACTTAAAAAAAATAAAAAAAATAAAAAAACAAAAATAAAAAACATTTTTAACCTATACAAAACCCATATCAAACACTTACTTAGTAGATACGTAGCGTTATTAACCTAAACCTCTATTTTATTATGCAGTATGTCATTAGAAAGTATAAGAGATACATATGCATACTGTATGTAGAAGTGGTGTACTAAGCCATCGAGGATGAGACATGGGGTAGTAAAAGTTTACGTGATGCATGTGTGGTAGTCACATGTCTTATACACAGTGGCTGGGTGCACCATTCAGCAGTACACCCGGTGCATTGAAGGTTTTCTCCTTTGTTTGATGCAATCTACATGAAGAGAAAATCTTCATCGCACTGGTTGCATTGTTGAGTGGTGCATCCGATCACTAGAGAGTGGACATGTGTTTGCCCCATGTCAACCACATTACTTGACCCAACAAAAACGATCCTCCGTGGGAAGCTTATTCAGTAAAAGATGCCAAGTCAAAGCTGAACGAGAAGAAGGAATGAAGCGAGACCTAGCGTCTTTCCACCAAGGGACCTTAGGGGAGTAACGAACCATCTGAGAATAAGCAGCCTTACATGAAACCTGACCATACCTAGAATGAGCCCAAACAAAAGAATCCTCAACATGAGAAATTGCAACCCTATCAATCCGAAAACAAAGATTTGGAAAACGGGCCCGGAAGCAGTCATCAAGAACCCATGTCCCATCCTGAATAAAATTAGAAATCCTAGCCTGGAGTGAACTAGACAAATAATCTGGAATACCCAGGAGATCTATAATAGACACTCTTAACCAGTTTTCGCACCAAAAGTCCCATTGAGAATGCTTGCCAATAAGCTATATACCTTTGTTATCCTAAAAAATATGTCAGGAGTTTCCCGGGACAACTTGGACCACGACGTATAGGTGCGCCGCGGCTGGACCGGATTGGACCGGGTAGGGGGCGGCTCCTCTTCTTCCGGGATAGGTACCGGAGGGGACACTTGATCCGGTTGCCAGGGACCAGTACAATGTAAACAGGACCGATCCTATAGGGAGGAATGAGGTCGAGATAATGTATTTGTGGAGTGTGACAGGGATCGCCTAGTACAGTGAAAGAGAGGTCTTTTTATTATTCAACAATGTAATACATTACAGGCCGCTTCTCATGCTATGGCCAGCTATCACAATGAAAGAAAACAGAACAAATACAAGATACATCATCATGCATGGGAACTTGGACTAAGGGTGGCTAGGTGGAGTAACACATTGGAGCTCGAGTTAGGCGAGGCTGTGGCCAAGTAGGATAACACGTAGGAGCTTGGGTTAGGCGGGGTAGTAGCCAAGTAGATTACGCATATGAGCTTGGGTTAGACGGGGTAATAGCCAAGTAGATTACGCATATGAGCTTGGGTTAGGTGGGGTAGTAGCCAAGTAGATCTCTGGGTTCCTTTTTTCTCTCCGACCCCCCTTTGTTCTTGGAACACATGAGTATTTATAGTGTCCTTCATAGGGAGGTAGGTGGAGGCAACTCATTTAGGCTGGAGTCCTTATTTCTATCTCCACCGTTCCCTCCAGCTAATGATCGCGGTGGCAAGAAGTTGAGGGCCAGGATCGTGCCACCGGGGCCCCTCCTTTGTTGGGGCCTTAGTTTGGGTAGGTGAGAACCCTAGTCCCTAGGGCGAAATCGGCAGGGCTGATCTTAGCCCTTGCTTTTGAATAGGGTCGTGGTAGCCATATGCCTTCAAGGGCCTCGATCGTTCCACATAGGCCTTAGGTCCACATAGGTATTTCTATAGGGCTAACATGGCGAACATGTGATGTTTCCGGGGGTTTTGATTGGTCGAATGGGTCCCTACAAAAGTGGGAGGTCGCTATCAAAATCTGGCTCGGTGGGAGACAGTGTCAGCGCCTATTCCGCTGCACACTGTCAGGCTCCTTCTCCAACCATTTTCGTCTTCGTGTTTGTTGGGCTTCTGTAGACATTTGCTGGGGAAACACGGTATCCCCTTTCATGTATTAGATGGTTGACCTCCAACTAGGGTTGAGATGGAGGGGGGTTGAACCGTTGATGTAGTGTGACCGACAGACGATCCTAACCATCGGCTGCTTATCTTTCCCCATCTATGCTTGTTGTTTCGCATTAATGAACTGGAGCTAGGGGTTTGCAGGTTGCCTCCAGTCCCCTCTTTCTCCCATGTGAGCTGGGGTGGGGGCTGGCGTCAGTCCCTAGAAAGGTTGTGACCCGTTGGCTACTAGGGTTAGCCTCAACCATTGGAGCGGTGGCCTCTAAACTATCCCCAGGAATTTTTCTAAAGGGGGTCGCCCTTGTTGAAGGAGTGGGTTACGCATAACTAGGTGGGCACTGCTTAGGATGGTTCCTGGCCGCACCACGGGCAAGGAGCGGGTTTTCTGGCGAGCCATGTCCTTTAGGTGCTCTATGGGAACCAGGTCCTTTCCCCCGTTAGGTGCTCTATGGGAACCGGGTTTTTTCCCCCCGTTAGGCGCTCTATGGGAGCCCGGTCCTTAACGAACCACGTCCGGAGAGGTGGGGTCCTTGGTGGGCTAGGTTCCCTTCTTAGATAGGCGTTCTTGGGAGACCGTGTCCTCGATGGACTGCGACACGATCAGGTGTCCCAAGGATGGCGCGGTGCTAAGGGATGTTGAGGTTCTTTTAAATTGGAAAAGCTCTTCATTGAATTAGTTGTCTATTTTTCCAGTTAACAACCTTCTTTAAGAAGATCAAAGTACTAAGCTCGAAGAGATGACCAAATTAAAGAAGTGACATACCCCCCATGTGGTTTACGAAGATGCTTAAGATAACGCTACCGCAGAAATGGAAAAACAAAGCCCTCAGAAGTCATGAACTTACAAGTGAATATATTCAAAAGCGAGTCGTTCAGTAAACTCGGATCCTTCAAGCCAAGACCACCATTGGACAAAGGCCTACAACAACGGTCTCAAGCAACTCGAATCAGCTTAGACTCCTCACATGAATCCATCCATAGAAAATTTCTTAACTTACGATTAATCATCCTCAAAAACGAAGAAGGCCACTTGTAATCATGAAAGAATGTACAAAATAACTAGTGATAATAAATTTGATCAGAGTAGCCTGACTAGCCATAGAAAGAGCTTTACCTTTCCACTTAGCAAATTTGGAAAGAGTTTTACCCGTCCCTGGCTACAACAAAGACCGCGTGGGCCTACCTATAAATATTAGGACTCATAGATAAGAAAAAGGTAACTGTCCAATCGGCCTACCAACAAAAGATTGCAATCTCCCAATCAAGGCAAGAGAAACAGACAAACCAAAAAAGACAAAAATTTGCTCCAGTTAACCAACTGACCTGATAATCCCCCATAAACATCAAAAGCTTGCATAATGCCCTTCAGATTCTTCATCGTGCCTCTATAAAAAAACATAACGTCAGCCACTTAAAGCAGATGAGTCGGAGCAATGAAACCCCTCAGAGAAGAAATAGCAAAAGCTGAGAAGATTCCACCATCCTTGACAGAAACATGCTAAGAAAATCCTCTGCAATACCGAACAGAAGAGGGGAAAGAGGTCTCCCTGGCGGACCCCTCTAGAATAACGAAAATAACCCTTTGAGACCCCACTGATCAGCACCGAAAGCCTCGAAGAACTCAGAATTATATCAATCCATCCCACGAAAACAAAAAAGAACCCAAAAGCCTGAAGCACTTTGTGAAGGAAAGACCAATCTAAAATATCAAAAGCCTTGCAAATATCAACTTCATAGCCAAATTGCCCCATAGCACTTCTTATCCAACATATTCACACAATCTAAAGCTAAAGCTACACAATCTTCTATGTGATGATCCTGAATGAAACCGAACTAATACGGAGAGACAATCCTAGCCGTGATCCGAGCTAGACGATCAACCAATATTAAATATACTAAACATAAAATCATAAATATTAAAATACTAAGCATAAATATTTAAATTAGGGGTGTACAATATCTGATCCAATCCAATACGATCCATTGGATCGGATTGGATCCTAAATTCTAAAATCCATTAGATTGGATAGGATCTTGGATTTCCATTTGGAAATTCGCTAAATCTGCCAATCCACCTAAAATATTAGGCCTTATTTTTATATTGGGCAATTTATTTTATCCACTACTTTCTAATGTAAAGGCCCAACCCAAATATAATTTGATTCTTAGAATATCTGTAAAGTCCCAACCCAAATAAAATTTCTAATGTTACTATTTTGGGTTTTCTTTCTCAATTTCTCTATAGCCAACAATCCACCATCTTCTTTTCTTCTATTCTTCTCTAGGTTCTAGTAAGCGCTAGGCGCTAGTCAGGTGGAGACCCAGCGCCTAGCGGCTAGGCCGATTAGTCGATGATTAATCGGTTGACAAGTTATTTATTTATTTTTTATTTTCTTGTACAAAAAAATTAAAAATCTAATACCAAATAAATTTCCAAACCTAAAGACTAAACAACTAATGAATTAAACACTTAAACAACAGGCCCAACACTTGGATCCACAAGAATATTCAGAACCCTAATACAAAACGATGTGTTTTGAGCAGTGTTGCAGAAGTCGGCGACTAGGGCCTACTAGTCGCTCGACGGTGAGCTGCCACCACGATTTGAGGGTAGTCAACATTGTTAGGCGGCTTCAGTCAAAGTTGGTCAAAATCAGTCATAGTCGGACCTAATCGAACCTAGTCGCTGAAATCATGCACTCTTTTTTTCTCTCACTGACCAGTGACCACTGTGCTTCACTCCTTCGCCGCTTGTCGTCGATCATTGTCGCCCGTCACTGATCGTCGTCGTCACCCGTCGTCACTTGTCACTGATCATTGCCCGTTGTCGATCGTCCCTGTCCCCTTCACTTCTTCACTTCTTCACTTATTGACGGTTTTCCTTTTTTTGAAAAGTTGTGTGGTGTTAGTGAGTTACGGGTGTGTTTGTTTATATGTATAGTATTAGAGACTTAAAATGTATTACACCAATACAATACGTGTGTGTTGGTAAGACCAATTCTATTGTACTAATAATGCCAATATTGCCTTCTAATACAACAAGCATTTTATTAGATAATACATAGTGAAATGGTGGGTTTATGTTGTATTAAATTTGTAGGTGAATTTTTTTTTTTCAAATAAATTTATATAAAGGATTAAAATAATTAAATAGTTATAAAAGTTATACAAAATATTTAAATATTTAAATTTTATAATAAAAATATTATTTAAAAAATATAATACACAGATATATACTTTATAATATTATTTTATTTAAAAATATAAATTAATTTTATTTGTATACAAAATATTAGGAAACAAAAATCATATCCAAACTTTGTATAACTTAATACAGTCTAATACAAAATATCACCAAACACAGGCTTGTATAATATAATACAGTCCAATGCAATACTATCCAATCCAACATAATCCATACAATCCAGTACAATATAATACAACATACCAAACGAGCCCGTACATGTGTTAGTGTGTATCGTGTAATACAACTTTTTTTTTTTTTTTTTTTTTTTTGCTTTTTAATTATGCTTAGTTTAATAGTTTATACTTTATAATTTATATATGAACAAATTTAAGGTGTGTTCAATATTAATCGGGTGGGGGATGTGGTGGGGCGGCATGAATAGATTTTAACCCTTATTACCAAATTTTTTGCGTTTAGTCAATTTACGAAATACCCCAAACTAGTCATACAATAAATCAAGTGTAAAGGTGCAGAAATATAACGTGAACCTTAATCCTGAGAAAAACCACGGGCTGTTAAGTGCACCACACTCGAACCTCGAATCCACTAATTGTGATAACGTTTACAACCTAATCCCGTATGTAACCCCTACCACTACCGTAGGCCTGTCCTAGTCCAATTGCTTAATCCTTGCAATCACTACATGTAATGATGTTCACAGCCTAATCCCGGTCTATAACCCACCACTACTACCCGCAGACCTTAATAGCAATCCTAGATCAAGACTTAAATTCTCCGAAGAGATCAACACCCTAAGTGAATATGCAAGATATCCAAATATGCAAATAGAGCTAGGGTACTAAATGCTTATCTGGATTATATGATGACATAAAATCAATCATAGATATGAAATAGCTATATGACATGGCATACACTTTAGCTATGTAGATAACCATCCCAGATACAATAGCTATAAAAAACAATCTCAATCATTTTAATAAGATCAATTAGCTATGTTAGATAAACATAAAAACCTAGCTATCAAAAAACAATTTCAATCATACAATGAGATTTTAGCTAGGTGGCATATAGCATGAAACCTAGCTATCACAAATAACCCAATCACACATAATCTCGATCTTATATGTAGAAATTATCTAAACACATACAGTATAGATGAGATAAATTGACAAGTAAAAACTAATTATGTAAGATAATAGTGTTCAACATACCATACCAGTGTGTTGAAGAAGACCCATGCATTAGCACATGCTATATGATCCTAGATGATACTTAGATAATGATTTATGCATGTGGAAATGGGTTTAAAAAATAAAGATGTAATCTTTAAGCTTTTTCTCTCAAGTCTCTCTAAATATCTCTCTAGGGGTCTTAGAATACAAGACTTGTGTGTTGAACCAGAGATAAGGATATTTATAAGAGTAAAAAGGTTGGGTGAAAAGACAAAATTGTCCCAACTTTACGGGCCAAATTGGTGGCCTATTCTACTGCCAGTGCTCTAGAATCAAGGGCATAGAATTCACCTGACATACTGGTTTCAATTCGGCGCCCAGATTTTGCGGAACACCGCATAAATCCACCACTAACGCACATCTCAATATTTGAGTGCACCGAAACATAATCAAACGACATCGAAACCTTTCATATGGTATATCGTTGAAGGTATGGAAGTCTAATTTCTACTCCAATTTATGGAATGACATTTTGATGTCTGTAGAAAAGTTATGGTCATTGAGTGACTAATGGTCAGATTTGGATAACAGTTGTGATGCCCTGTTTTAGTGGTCACTTTAGAGATTTCAAAACCAATCTAAACATCATGAAATATTACGAATAATATACTGTTGGAAAGGTATGATGTCCTAGTTTTCTAAAATTTTACAAAACTCAATTTGAATCTTTTTTGAAAAGTTATGGTCCCAAGATCATACAAGGTCAGTTTTAAAAAACTTTAAAACATTGAAATCCAATCTTTTGAAACTAGACCCTTTACTCCAACAACCAAACCAAAACTACCACTTATCCAAAGAAGAATGAACATTCTCAAGTGTCAACCATTGCGCTGACATGCACACCATCATGCAAGCGCGGACGTTTCAGATCACACAAACGAAACGAATTACACCACAGTTAAAACTATCATACATGAAGTGCACGTGTGGGTAGTGAATGCTCCTAATGCCTGACATGTCATGGCATTTCAATGAACAAGATGCAATCAATAAAACATGCATGAAGAGACTTCATGACTTTGCATCCTAATGCCTAAACATGTCAAGGCATTTCAATGAACAGATGCATCATTTAAACATGCTGAAGAGATTTTCAAAACATGAATGCACATATAAAAACACACACATACAAGTATAATATGCATGAGTTGTGAGTGTGTGCAATTAGATCTCTTCAAAGCAAGTAAGCACTAGAATATCCTTTGGTGCTTCTTCTCTTGAGGTCTTGAGAGTGCCTTGGTTGTGCAAATCCCACCATCAAGTGCCTAATCTAACCCTTACATCAAACCCACATGTGGTTTGTCCCCGACAATAGCCAATCAAACTTGAGGTCCTTACAATATACAACCATATAAGTGTTTATGTGTAATGAGTTACAACTTTTCAATAGATGAAAATATATGAAATAAATGACATTTACTCAATTACAATTTAATATACAAAATATATATT